>AYKW01000001.1:2678736-3281034 GCA_002760635.1 Ganoderma sinense ZZ0214-1
ACACCACTTGTTCCCGTTCCCGCGGTTCGCGGGAGTTCTTTTCGTCGCCACCCCATCCCTGCGGTCTGAGAGCTCATCGCGACCACACTCCCACAGACGTCTTCCCTCGACGCGCATGCCCAGAAGCACGTTTTCGACACCATTGAGCAAATTTCTCGTGGTCCGAATGGCGACCGGACGAAGACGGTCATTTACATCACGCACAGGCTGGCTACCGCCCGTCGTGCTGACAAGATCGCGATGATGGACAATGGGGTACGTCGCGAAGCTTTGCTCGTCATCCGCATGTACGTCACCCTCCTCCACGCTAACATGGATCTATCCCCCTCGGCAGACAATCGTCGAATTTGGCACCCATGAGCAACTGCTCACTCGAAACGGAAGATATGCCTCTCTATACCACGCCTCTGTCTAGACCAACAACCCAACATTTGCTACATTGTATTTCAACCGTAATATCGAGACAACGGACTGTGGTGCCTCAGCAGTAGATAATAGACGACGGACAGAACCAGCCCCGAAGGAAAAGTGTACATGTACAGTATAGATGTTTAGATTATTGCCTGGAAATACCGATAAGAATAGTATGTGCGTGGATGGACCTTACATGGCGTTGTCGTGACATCCCAAACAGTCAAACACCGCCGACCTCAGTGCCAGTGTGGGAGTGGCGAGAGTGAGTTAAACTCCTTGCATCCCCCGCAGTGTGTGGTTGAAGTAAATCAACACGCCGTCGTGGAGCGTGGCATCGACGCCGTTTGCCTCCGTCCCCGCGGTCGTGGGCAGCTTCTCGGTGTCCTCACGGAGGCCATACGTTCCCACCACCAGCCCAAAGTCCTTCACGCCCTGTATCAATGAGGGTACTTGCGCCTGAAGCCCCGCGTTAGCACAGATATGGAATGCCAGTGCCAAGCGCAATTCAGCGTCGCTAAGATGGCACGCACCAGCAGCCTTGCGTCCAGGAGGACACCCAACAGGTTGTTCATCTTCGCAGACTCGACCGCGGCGTCCAGACTCCATAGCCTGTGGTCGTGCACGTCGTCCGTGCTAAGCGCGGTAGCGCTGGGCGGCGCGCGGTGCACCTCCCCGCACTGGGAGGCGAGGAAGACGGGATCTACGAAACGCGAACGCGATCAGTCAGCACGGCGCCCTTCCCCAATGTCTCTCTCTGGTATGCGTAGTCCCGTAGCCTAATGGGCACGCACACCCTTGGGCGCGAGAGACGGAAACAGAGGGGTGACGTACAGTTTGGCTGCTTCCAGTTGAGGGCTGCGCACACGTCCGGGGCGAAGGACGTGAAGACGACCGGGCGGCGGCTAAAGGTCCCCTCTAACGCCGAGGTATCGTAAACGGTGCGCAAGACCGAGTTCACGGCGTCGTTCAGGTCGAGCTGGTTTCGCAGCGAGTGGCGCCTCCGCACCCGCGCGGGCGCGTACGCGATCTCCACGCAAACGCCGAATGCTGCGGGGACAATCTATTGGGATGGGACGGGGACGGAAGGGAAGGGAAGCGAGAAGAAAGGTGGCAAAGAAGCACAATGTGAGATAAGGCGTGCTTGGCAGTTCGCGACGTGGAACACGAATGAATGACCAGACAGACGCACCCGCAGTAATTCCTGCATGCTGATCATGGACGACGCTATCCATCTCGCCCAGAGGGACGGCGGCGACGACGCATCAGGGGGAGCGCGGCCACGACCTAACCGCACCGCAAGGGACTGGAATTGAGATAGCGTGACATCAGCTACGCCCAGCTCGTAGCTCTCGTCCGGTAACCTCCACTCCGGAAACACGACAGGGTGCTGGTCTCTGGTGACCTGAACGGTTACGTAGATATAGCTTCCGGTGACCGATGAATGGGTGAGTGAATGCCCGAAGGCCTGTGCAAGAGTCTGGGTTGATGGGGACGTCTGCGCGGACCCGAGGGTCCGCCCGGGCTGTTGTGGGGGCCGCGGCGTCAGGAGCTTGGCACTGCTGCCGCCGGGGACGGGCATCGCGAGCGACTTCCAGTACGTCTCGACGGCTCCTCCGATCTCGAGCTTGACCCCGCCAAACGGCGTGATGATGTTGACCTCGAACGACACCTTCTCGGGCCGATTAGCCGATTAGCCCTGGGAAGCGGTCTACATAGGCATCGGACTGTACTCACCTCTCCGATGACGTGCAGGCGAGGGTCCAGGATAGGAAGGGTAAAGGGCTGGCTATTTTGGATGTTCTGGAACAGGTGTGGGAGGCCCGTCGCGCGACCAATTGTCTTGGTGCCGAAGTTGGGATACAGGGAGAACTCGAGCGACAGAGCGCTCGGCGACGGGACCTGGAACGAGAACACGATTTTTTGGTCGCGGATAGGGAGGGGTATGCTGTACGGCGCCGATGTGGTGACGGGCGCCGCGGTCATCACGATCTTCAGCAGGGGCGAGGCGTGCAGGTGCCTGTCTTCGTATTGCGGGCCTGCAAGCGGATGTCGCAGTCGCACGGCCGGACCCTCGACACTCTCGTCCTGGTAATGTGTGGACAGGTGGCCGATGGTCACCTGGACGAGCGACGCCTTGTCCAAGTAGTTGTGTCCGTAGACGCGGTAAGGCATCATGGGTGGGGGGAGGTAGAGCGAAGGTATCGCATCGATGTCCGACTCCGTCCCGGACGACCTCTGCGTGTCGGTGAGCGGCGAGTCCTGAGCCATCGGCACCTGTGCAGCCTGAGCCTTCGCGGCCGCCTGCACGAGGAGCGCGACGCACGTCCTGTGACCGTACCATGCGGCGTAGTACATGGGCGAGTTCCCAGCTTCGTCGGTCACGTCAATGCGACTCCCAACTTCGAGCAGGACTGTCAGACAAGACTCGCGTCCGAACCGCGCTGCGTGGAACAGCGGGGTCCACTCGTTGTATTTGTCCGGGACGTCCCAGCCGTCGCGACGTGCAAGAATGCGGACGACCTCCGCGTGACCCTCCTGCGCGGCGAGGTGGATCGGGTACTCTCCATTTGTATTTGGGAGGCTCGGAGCGCCATACTGGAGAAGCAGGACCACCACGTCCATGTGTCCTGATCGTGCGGCGAGCGTGAGCGGCATCAGATCGCTGTTCGAGCTGGGGGTTTGCACCGAGACCTTGCCATCCTCAAGGAACGCCCGAACGCAATCCACGCAGCCTTTGAGGGTCGCGTAAATGAGAGGCGTGCAATTGTCAACATCGACGATATCAGGAGGGAGCCCGACCTGGATGAGTCTTCGACAGATGTCACCGTGCCCATGCATTGCAGCGTAGTGCAGGGCAGAGCGGCCGTACGCGTCCGTTTTGTCGCTCTGGACACCCCCGGTGAGACAGAGGTCCACAAGGCGCAGCTGACCCGCGATGGCTGCTTCGTGGAGGCATGTGCGGCCGTTAATGTCGTCGACGAAAGTGTAGTCAAACGGACGAGAGGTGGAAGAGAGAATGAGGTCTGCCGGCTCCTGTGGCGCGTCGATAACCGCCTTCCAGAGGATACGAGTAACATGATTCCGAGCTTCCCGGGACTGTGCAAGTGAGTCGGAGAAGCGTACGAGGTCTGCTATAACAGTCCTGTCGCCGTCGGCGAGTGCTTTCCGAAGGTTGCTCTCGAGGTCGTAGAATGGCGCCATTTGCACGTTGCGGTCGATATTCAGCTGATGGCTGAGGATAATATCCTCGGCGACATAGAGCTCGTTACCGAGGCCGACGGACAGATCGGTCATATCTAGGAGACAGGCGGCGACCGTGTCCGCAAGCTCAGAGATCAGCTGCACGATCGGGGTGAGCACAGCGAAAGCGGAAGCATGTTACTGCATATATGGTGGGGCGAGACGCACCTGTCGGTTGAATACCGGCTGGACCTCGACCTGGCGCGCGAGGTAGAGCTCCTTGGTGGTGGAGCGGGAACGCTTGTCCCACTTTTTGAGGATCTTCCGGAAGCCCATCGCGTTGATCTCTACGAATTGCTGGAGAGAAAAGAGGCGGGAGATACGTATAATGAGCTCGGCGACACGCAGGCGCGACCATCTACCTGCAGTTTCCCAATGTCTCTCTCCAGCAGCCTAAACCCCTCTTCGACCGCGCTCCACTCGACATGGTTCTTGGTAGCGTCGTCCATCGCGTCGGGGAGGACGCGCATGGCCGCGGCGCGCCGCTTGGAGAGAAGGGTCTCGAGCCGAAGCTTGAGCTCGGCCTCTTTCTCGAGGTAGAATGCGTTGATCTGCGGACCGACGATTCGGCAGATGGGACGATCGTCAATGGACGTGTGCGGGACCTAATGAAGCGCATGTGCGCGCACCTTCTCCAGCTCTCGCTCAAGCTTGAAGAAGAACGCGGCCTTGTGGGCCTGAAAGCTCGGCCCTCGATCGTCATCCTGGCCCAGGGGCGCGTAGAGAGGCGGCTCTTCTGTTGTGGATGTGAGCGACGCGACCCCAAGGGGCGTGCGAGGAGTTGTGGGGGACGAAAGGATGTCTCCAGGGGAGACGGTGCCTTGGGGCGCAAGAGCAGCGGCCTCGGCAGGTGGGCGATTTGCGGCGAGAGAAGAAATGATCTTCTTGAGGGCCTTGTAGTCCAGGTAGTAGGCGGACCAACCGGGGACCTGCTCTGCCTGAATCTGCTTGCCAAACTGTATAGAGCACGAAGGGTTTATAATGAGACATAATGAAGCCAATAGGCGAGAGTGATATGACCTTCATCGTTGTCGGAAGTCAATGGCGCAAATGGTGGCGAGGCGCGAGAGACTGTTATGGAAGGAAGCGAACGGTGGTGAACACACTCGGGCTCGAGCAGAGAGCAATCGGCGACCCCATTGGCCTAGGTCAACCGGAGCTCACTGGTCACTAGTTCACTGCTCTCGTCGCCCTCTGCGCTCTCCTCCACATCCGACCCACGTGCCCCAATGCTGCCAAGATCTCTATCTCGATTATCGACTCAACCGACGGCCCCCCTTTCCCCCACCCGAAAGCGCTACGAACGTGCGCGCACTCCTTCGATCGTCAAAATCACATTGCAACTCCCTCTATACACTGTGCGGGATCCGTACAACATGTATCACACGAGGATCTTCCTCAGCTGCCACATCCGCGTCCGCATCAGCGTCACAGGACACCGTCCATCTTTCTCCACCCAGTCGTGTGCGCAACGATAGCAGAACACATATCCCGACGGAAATGCGGTCGCGTTCGCGATCGGCTTTCGACACAACGGGCACATCCCATATTCCACATCGTCCACTCTGATCCCCTGGGGATGGGGCGGGTGCAAGCGGGGTGGTGGCACCGCCGGCCCGAGCGGGGAAGTCGAGAGGGACCGCGCAGGTGACGAGGGAGAGTACCACCACTCCAGGAACTTGATGAAGAAGATCACCGTGGGCAAAAGCACCTTCAACGAGTCGAGGAACAACCGCGGCGACTTTCGTAGTAGCCGCGTGAGTATTTCCAGCACGCCCCCCGGTTTGGGGTCAGAGGATTTCCGGACTGCGACCTGCGCCGCACGCTAAGTCCTTGTCAGATTTGCTCCTGCCATTTGTTCGCGGGAGACACTTACAAGGTCGTCTGCGCTTACTCGGCGCAGGTCCACCCCGATCCATGACAGCCACGGTCGGTAATAGGGTGTCCGTTCGAATGAGTACGCGATATTATAGACTAGCAACCAGACCTCGAATGATGTGTTGAGCCAAGGATATGCAGCCTTGTATGCACGCTTCAGTCGCCCTTTCCATGTCTGTACCATGTCAGGCGGCGAGGTAGTACCGTGTATAAATAGGCCGCTCGTACCTCGTCCACAGATGCTGATCGAGTGTCTTCGATGAGGTCCGTCTGAAGTCCGCCGCCCAACTCTTCGAAATAGTCTTGTGCTTTAGCACGGAGATACGGAAGTCCTACCTGATCCGCAGTCATGTCGCATCTCGACTGAGGGCCACAATATGGAGGATAAGGACTCACTAGGAAGAGCAGCGACCGCCAGATGTCTGTATTCTTGAGCTTCTCTTCCGGAAAGACCCCGCCCACAGCACTCCGTGCTCGTTCCGTCTTGAACAAAGGTACTCGTCTTCGTTTCAATCCATAGAAGTTCTCCGCAAAGGATGCACCTACAGATACTTGTCACGAACCTTGCCTCACGAGCAAACGCGTCGTACTTACCATGCGTGCGGAGATAGTGCCGCTCCACGAAGAACATAAGCAAGGCGTAGAACTCTTCATGCTTGTTGACTATCCGGAGCAGGTAGCGCGGATATGATTGCGCAAACACCTAAATGTCCTTAGCATCCCTTGGTGCCTGTGACAGCGGGGCGTCCGCTCACCGAGAGGACATACTTGAGTGCTGGTTGCAAAAGGTCCCTCAATTGTTCCTGCGCGACAAGTTCAAAGAGTGTTGGTTTGAATGGATCATCTCTTGCATCGTTGTAGAACTCCATTGAATGGAAATGAGTGGAAGTGGAAACGAACACGGGATTGCACGAGTGCGGTGAGTTGAGGGCTGATTGAGGGGGAGAGAACAGCGCGCCCTGTCTAACTCCGAATTACACGGACTGGCGCGCCACGTGGGAAAGAATCACATGCCTACAACCCCCGAATGCGCTGAGGTTGACAACCACAACAGCTTTCATTCTTCAATTCTTCAATCAGCATCCATCCACAAAAAACTTGT
Source organism: Ganoderma sinense ZZ0214-1 (assembly GCA_002760635.1). Taxonomy (NCBI): domain Eukaryota; kingdom Fungi; phylum Basidiomycota; class Agaricomycetes; order Polyporales; family Polyporaceae; genus Ganoderma; species Ganoderma sinense. Next base: position 2,685,371 of record AYKW01000001.1, read on the forward strand.
TTGCCTTGGACCATCCTCGTCCGTGTGAACGGTTTCCGTCCATGTCCAGACCACGCCTTCCTCTCCGTCGCCCTCAGTTCTGTCACCCGCGATTCGCGACAGTCTCAGTGACTTCGATGTCGTCGACACGTTGGCTGTTTCGTCGTCCTGCATGTGGTCTGAATCGCTTTCCGCACCTATACGTCCAAAAAATACTTGATTGACCGACCATCCCGACCATCAAAACATAATGACCCCCCAAAACGATCACTCACCCTCTAGAAATTCTGCTTTCCACTCCATGTACCGTTCTAGAAGCACGGAGAGCGTACCGCGATCGTGCTCGCTATCGCTTGGATCGTCAAAGGACAACGATGGCAATATAGGGAGCTTGAGCTGGTCCAAACCCGAATCGAAGATCACCAGCTTGGACACAGCCGAACTACATGGTTGGGGTCGTGACTTCAGCCGTGAAATCATTGCCGCCGCGTGGATTTTGAATATTACCTCTTGGGTGACCACGAAGCCGTCAGTGCCAGCGCGGAAGATACCACGGAGAGATAAGCGGAGACACTGCAGTATCCTTCAGAATAATGAATTACTGCAGCTCGATTGTAATCGACGCACGTCGCTTGCGTGGTTTCCGCAGAGAAGTATGCCGACGGTTCATGGAGGACGAGCACCCTCGGTGCAGCTTCTAGCGTGATCTTCCGATGGTGTAAGGTATCGTCATACTCGTGCAGCATAGACAGTGTTAGCCGCAGGTGCGCGAGCGTCGGAGGGTAACTATCACCAGCAACGTCAACGTTCGAACAAAGTCCCAAAAACAAGTGTCCAAGAAGACGAACAATATTTGGGTACGTTGAGCAGCGCCAGAACACCGTCCGCTGCCGCCGTGGAGTTCTAGCCACCGATCGCTGAGCTCGATGAGCGCGTTCCTAAACGTTTCGCGACGAGGAGTTAGAAGGAGCGCTTTGTCTTTGGGATGTTCAAAGCCATGAGAAAGCAGAAAGTGTATGGGTGCCGATGGGTGATAAGAACCCCTGACAAGTAGACTCTGAAAATCAGGGAGCTGTGGACAGGGTTGATGAAAGAGTGAGACCATCTGTGACCCTCATACGGTGAACATCAGGGTCGATTGTAGAAGAGCACACGCGAGTAAGCCAGGTTATTAGCCACTTTACACAGCCACAGGGCAGAGCAGTGGGTTAGAAACATTCTATTCAGTCGCACAGGATACTTCAGGCTTGAAGGTACAAATCATAACGACGCGATACCAGCGAATACAGCACAAAGCTAGATAGCAGGGGGAAAGAGACATTGCCAAGACTTATGAAACCGGGAAGCGCATACGGGAGATACCGTGACATTCAAGCCCACATCGCGCGGAACTTCTCATCGAACTCAGCCGCCAGCCCATTTACGACCTCGTACACCCTCCAGTCCCGATCAGACACGCCCACAGGCCGCTTGAACTCGCCATGCTCCGAGCCCTCGACGTCCGGGTCCGCCTCCGCGGGGTCCATGCTCGCGAAGCCGCTATCGAGCGCCGACGCGACGTCGACGTCGTCGTGACCCTCGTTGCCAGTGTTCTCGCTGACGGACGCCTTCAGGAGCAGCTGCGCGAGCCCGGTGCGGATAGCCTTGAGCGTGAGCGTGAACTCCTGCAGGACATACCACATCTCGCCGTCGCGGATGCCGTTCGCCGCCTTGAGCGCCGCGGTCTGCCCGTGCGTGTAGAAGTCGAGCAGGTATGCGTTGAGCGCGAACTCCTCGTCGTCTCGCCCTGGGACGGAGGTGAACTGGCGCATCGTGGGGATGACGTACTCGTTCAGGTGGAGGCCCTGCCTGGAGGTGACAGCGAGTTCTTTTACCGAACTGAAGTTATCCCCGTGGCCGGAGGTGGCGACGAAGGGCGAACGAGCTACAGGTGTTACTGCTGTATCGCGGAGGAGAAGCGTTAAAGGAGTCGAGGGAGCGGTCGACGAAACAGGGCAAATCGACTTTCCGCTAAATGGGAGCCGCATATCCTGGCCGAGTTCCGCGGCATGTTGAGAAACGTATGCCAGGGCGTATCCCGTGAAGACGCGTTTTATATGATCCTCATGCTCGATCAGTACCTTGCGAGCATCCGTGGACAAAGGAGGTAGGACAACAGTAGAAGGCGATTTCCGGGTTATCGTCGCGAGGTATGTCGCGGAAGCGTATGCTCGAGGGAGATACCGACGGCCGAAGAGATGGGAGAGAAGGATCATGAGGTCACGCTTGGCCGTGATCAAGCTACTCTGGTTGCTGATGCGATGTATAACACCGTGCCGTAGAAGGGCAACGAGGGCGAGATTGCTGGGTTCAGTATAGTATAAATGAGCTGCAACGCCGAACAGATTGATGGGGTTTCCATCCTTGTCGAGGAGGCCAGCACGGCGAAGATAGTCAATGCTGAACCGAATGTGGTGGAGGATCTGCACCCGACCAACGTCCGAGACGAAGCTGATGTGAGGAAGATGAAGGAGACTTTTGATAGCATTGCATGCCACTGGAGCGTCGTTGGATCCTTGTAGGAGATTGAACAGCCGAAGCACCATTGTGGACGTTAGCGGGAAGTTACCACCAAGCGAAGGGAGTTTCGAAAGCACAAGTCGTTGGCACCTGTCCATGGGAAGACCGTAAAACACAACTTTTCCGAGGAGGTCGAACCCTCTACGACCGGCACGACCGGCGCATTGGCGATACATCAGGGCTGTGAGGAATGGCGAATCTCCGCAGAACACTGAAGTCTTCGTTGGGGCGTTGATACCCAGGGCAAGTGTGCCCGTTGCAATGACCACTCGCAGGTATCCTGCACGGTACAGACTGCAAACGCACAGGTTCAGCTGACCTGCCACGCCCGTACAAAATCCGCTCACCTCTCAACCAAAGTACGATAGTGCTTGTTCATTCCGGAGTGGTGCACCCCGATGCCCCTTCTCAGGCACTTCAGAGCCCACTCTGGAGCGGACTTCCACCTCGCAAGGCCCTGCAACTCGTCTTCAAGGTCCTCCTTCGTGAACGCTGGCGACAACCCCGCAAACGAGAACTGGGGCGACGGATCCTCTGGGTTAAACGATGCCTCCCAGCGAGTTTCAGGCTGTGCATCAGGAGTAGGCCCGTCCTCGTCTTTCTTGGCCTTCTTCAATCGCTCCGCTTGGCGCTCACGCTCCTTCGCCTTCGACACCCAGATCTCCCATTGCCTGACCTTCCTATTCCATTCGGCATTCGTTTCGCGCCAATTGGTTTCAGTTCCTTCAAGGACTTCAAGGATAGCGGTGGCCATTTTCTCGCAAACCTTGCGATCAAAGTTGAACAATAGCGCGGGCTGCGTGCAATTGTTGTCATGAACTTGAACACAAGGACACATGTTCGAAAGAACTCACCAAGTCCCCGGAAGTATGTAGATCGGACACGAGGGTGATCAGGTTCTGGAAGAACGCGTCCGCACTTGGGACGAAGCTCTCGTCGGCCGTTGCAACAAGAGGATCAGAAAGCTCGTGGATTATTTGGCTGAGAATTGAGTTCTGATCTTGAGGGTCGGTCGAGTCGATCAGGTTGGAAACATGGGTCGTCAAGGCGGCCTCGTACCGCAAGAGGTCCCTCTGCGTCAGTAGTGCGCCTTTGCAGTCCGCAAAGAAGACCTTGGGGTTCAACGCGCCAACTTCAAAGTCAAGCATCTCTCGAACCGACTCGAGAGCGTGATATAGTGTCAAACAGTCCGCCGCTTCAAGCGAAAAGTCTGGAGGAAGGCGGCGGGCGCCGAACGAGAGCATCGAGATAGGATGCACAAAGCGCATGCGGTCGCTCTTGCTGTATTGTGAGAGATTCTGAAATGTGGTGGTCTTGTCCTTGCCTTGCAGCATATATGTATACTTGCGGAGATGTGAGTAACGGTGGGGGTGGCGGATGAATGTGTGCTTAAAGCCGTGGGCGTCTTGTACAGATGCAAGCCAGGCGTTGAACTTTTCAGGCTCTCCGATGGTGGCAGAGAGACCACTGTAGGGAGCGTGAATAATCAGTTGAGGATTGGTCGCTTGCGGACTTACATGAGAGGGCAAGGGGCGAGCAGGATGATCTGTTCCCAAACTGCTCCGCCTTCCTGCTGACCGATGGTATGAATCTCATCTAGGATAATGCTACGAGGGGATATCACTCAGTAAAAGTTGGAGTTGGAGGGCGCTAAATTTCTTGATCTCACCGTTTGATCCTTGGCGTCCATGATCTGGCGAGAGGCGGTGAAAGGAGCATCGTTGCCAGCATCTCTGGAACGGTCACCAAAATCTGACAGTTCTGGGGATTGTGCACGCGGTAGTCCCTCGTATGGATGGCCCAGCACGCCTCTGTTGTCGCTCAATTAGTAAAAGAAGAGGTACCCTGTTCTAGAAACTCACTGCTGCCAAGCTCTTTCCTGAAGCGAGCGTATACCTCTGCAGCGATTTGGCTGACAAGCGCCTTCGTTGGCGCCACGTACACGAGGATATCGTCGTCCGAGGACCTGAGGACCTTCTCCATAGCATAGTAGGAGATGAAGGTTTTACCCGCACTAGTAGGGGCTTTATACTTGTCAGCGAATGGAACAGAAAAAGCCGATTGATGGAGCACTCACCAGCCACAAGAACAGACTCGTTTCTGTCTAGACAATCCAGAACCTTCTTCTGCCAGGCATCCGGCTTGAACGACACACGGGGGTCGCTCGAACTGTCCATGCTCCTGTCCATGTACTCCCCGAAAAGTCGCAGCTGCCAAACGACCGACGGCTCGGTGATTCGCATCCACTTGTTGACAGCGTGCCCGCTCTTCGACTTCGCAAGCTTCACGAAGTCGAAGTTCAACTTGCGGTCTTCGCCCGATACTGTCGCCGCGTTCTCGAAGGACTCGATGTAATCGTCAAGGCCGAGGGAGATTAGGCAGGAAGCGAGTTTCATTGCGGCGGTGGGGAAGAGCTCCTTCGACTCGTAGAGGTCCTTCACCATGCACATGATGGAGACGGTAAACCCGTCACGCACGGACTGAGATTCGCGGTCGAGAGTCTCCATCCAGCGCAAAAACTCGAGATGAATCCGATAGAGGCGAGACTCGATGGATAACCAGCCTTCTTTGGTTCGTTTGTTGCGCATGAGATGCTCGACGGCAGTGATCTTGTTCGTCGTTGGTCGATCTTCAAGGCTGCTCAGCTGCTCCTGCCACCACGCGACGTTCGAGTCATCCTCCTTGGCTTGCTTCTTGGCCTGGTTTGCCAGGCGGATTTTATCTGCGGAGGAGAGAGTTTCCTTTTTACCCTTCCTGCCTGCACTACCTTTCGCAGGCTTTGCAGGCTTGGGGTCCTGTAATACACCTTTTGAGTCTCTGAAGGAGGGGAATCAAGGATGAAAGAACGGCATACTCCGGCCTTCGTAGGGGAAGCCATCCTAGACTTCCTCGCCATTGCAGCGCTCGGGATAACCATCTGCTGCAGCGGCGTGCCCAGGGCACCCGTGAGCGTCTCTGCTTGCCATTGGAGCTTCGACATGAACCTCTGCTCGCTCCGGAGTTGCCGCTTTCTCTGCCACTCGTTCACGGGGGCAATGCTGTCGTTACCACCCAAATGGGAAGGCAGGATAGCACGTTTGTGGTTGTGCCAGTGCTGCGTATCATCGAAGCGAGTGTTGAACTCGAGATGGGAGGCAGACGCGTCCTCGTCACTCTCCTCTTCCTCGTCGCTCGAGAGCTCTTCGGCGGCGATGTTGATCGCGGCGAGTTCTCCATTGAAGAGAGGATGTTTGAAAGGCAAAAGCTGGAAGGGGAAATGTTCTGCTTCAGCTTCCTCCTGGGCCAAAGTTGGGGCAGTGAATTGACGACGAAGAGCGGCATAGTCGGGAGAAGGGAGTCCATGTTTCCTCCACAAGTCGTCCACCGTTGTCGCTAGTTCCGGCCCTATAAAGACGCTAAGAGAGGTAGCATGATCTGTAAGAATAGAATCCAAGAGAGCTGCGAAGACCCGTCCGTCGAGGTCTGAGGCAGATGCAACATGTTCGAGCGCGAGGAAAGCTGTGGGAAGGAACTCGCACGTCAAAAGGCCCAGCAATTTACTTGATAGGAAAAGCCGAGGTCTCGCACGTTCTTTGAGATCGAGGTGACGCACAAAAAGCATGTGTGAGACGAATAGATGCAGGAAGGCCGGAAAATGTTCGCGTCGAAGGTCAGAGGATTGTGACATGCTCCGTAAGAGGCATACTACCGCATCCCGAGTCAAGGAAACTTCGGGTGGTGCGAGACGTTGGATAGGGAGATTTGAGCGGACGCTATTTTCGTGTTCTTCGAGCGAGCTCAAGGCCTTCGAGACGGCCTGCCAGAACGTGTTCCCAAACCGGCGCTTGGCATTGGTGTCAAGCCGTTGTTCATACACGAACGACAAAATCTACCACTTTCCGATCAATGCAAAGGATATGCCCAAAACAGATTGTTATCCGAACCTTGGAATCCCTATATTCTGCCCCGCGCAGCAATGTTAAGGATACTCCTTGAGAGTGTAGCGAATGTAGGAAAATGCGTTGAAGCAGGATGCGATCCGCTGCAGCCACGGTAGAAGAGCCTGCCGCCATACCGCCATCGTCAGTCATGACGAACATGGGCTAGGGTTCGGTCAACATCTATACATTTACAAATGCGTTGAAAGCACTCACCCTCTTCAGCCGTTGGTACGCCAACCAAGCGGGGTCAGACACATCTGTGAAAACATGAACTGATACGTCCAACGAAGCGATGTGGTTGAACAGCATTGCACGGGCGAGTGAACGTGAAGTAGTGACGTAGTCATCCTCCCCATATAACAGCGTCAAGAATCGCCGCTCTGCGCGTAGCACGTCAGCTTTAGGATAAGAAAAATACGGTGCTCTCGCATACCATGCCAGAAGACAATATCAAACGAGTCTGACCGTTTGGATATCTGGTTCAATACACGCTCCAGAGTGTAGATAGCGTGTATGCACTGGAAGCTGACGTCTAGGGTTGATATCAGCTCGGAATAATCTGGCGAACAAGCCTTCAGAACGAACCGTGTTTTCTGCCCAGAGCGAGGAGGGGATCATCCAAGACCAGTGATATCAACGCCTCACCTATGCCAAAGGTGAGAATCGTGAGTTAGTAGCCAACAGATGTCGAGAGGAATGGACGTGCCGTCAACGATGAAGGGTTCACTTCCTGCGTAGTCGCCGATCAGGTCCATCCATCTCCCTCCCCTTGTCAGCGGTGAGTACCATTGGGCATCAATATGGTTGAGAGCGTTCTTCGCGCTTTGCGCTGACTCCGAGGACTCATCGTCAAGGGACAGTTGCGCGATGGCAAGGTCAAAGTCGTCTAGGTCCATGAGGAGACGTGGTCGGAGGCCTACCTCGCGCACGACCTTTGTGGTGTATATACGATACGCCGCGTGTGGAGGCTGCGGTAATCAGAGCCACGAGACGACTTCATTTTTGGAGGAGCGACGGTGGATGGTGTTACGCCGGTAGATGCCGGATCGTCATTCTCCGCGAGACGCCCGTGGACAAATGCATGGTGGTGGGCGCTTGGCGAAGACCTGGCAGTTACATCTTTGCTCTCTCCTGCCGCGGTGGTCGCGATGCATCCTTTCGCGTCATATGTCCTTCGCAGCTACTACAAAGAGACCGGCTGGAATGAGGACAATCTCTATGCCAACCTTACGCGATCCTCCAATGGTAAGCAAATGTCTATTCATGCTTGTAGGACACCGTCCGGACGCTAGAACAGCTCTCCTTGACTTCAGCGTGCCAAGGGGGTTGCATTTCGGAATATCCAAGTCCCCCAATCCACTCTTCAAGACCACGTACTCGATGAACGCGCTTCCATCGCTAAATGGGTCCGTGGGATACATATTCACCAGCTGCAACCTGGACGTCAAGGGCTCTGGCGATGTCCGATTCAAGGACATGGTTGACCGTTTCAAGGTGTTTGACCGGCCAAGACGTCCCGAAGGAAAGGAGGAGGAATGGCTCGCGGGCGATCGCGTCGATACCCGTGGTGCGTGCCCTCATTCTCCATATACCGTCTTAGATTCTGACCCTTCGTTTCAGATTACTTGCTGTATGGGCGCATATACATACCCACCGGACGGTTAGATGCTCTATATTCCACTCGAATCACGCCAACGCTGCAAGGCATGGTCGCCGCCATCTCCGACCCTCGCCTACCCCTTTCGTCTGAGAAGTCTCGGTCGCATGCCCCCGGCAGCAACATCATGTTCAGCCTTCAGCACGACACTGGCAAAGTCTGCACCGAGTACACCTGGAGCGCGGAAGATGGCATGTGGGGCGTCCGTTCGTTATACAACTTTGGCCGGGTTGGTGTGCCCGTAGAGCCATCAGCAGAGGAGGGCGAGAAGATAGGACGTGCCCCTCTTACTCGCCAAAACGGAGTGAAGGTCAAGCGTGTGGACGAGGAGGATGCGATGGAGGGCGGTTTGAGGGGGCGGGTGTCTGTTGGCGGGGAGTTCTATTTCAGCGCAAAAGAGAAGAGCGCAGGAGGTGAGTCCCTTCCCTCGCTATACCCCCTCATGCAAACCGTGCTTATGCCGCCATGGAGTCTCCACTGGTATCCGCTTCACCACCCTACCCGACGCAACTCCACCCTCCTTCCAAGTACCCACATCGTCGACGGCAGGCCCTTCAGCACTGGGTGGACCACCATCGCAGCCCCCTACCACGATCACCGCCTTGTTCAATCCCATGCTTGGTCACATCTCTGGTGCATATGCGGCCCGTGTCTCACGCAACCTCGCACTCGCCTCGCGGTTTGATTTCAACGTCTATAGCTACGAGAGCGAGTGGTCGATTGGTGCCGAATGGTGGCAGCGTCACAGCAAAGTTCGGCCTCCACCATCACCCTCAGATAGTTCGCACCCAAGTTTGGGATCAATATCAGAGCTGGTCGATGAGGTGCAGGGTGTGGTAAAGGCCAAGGTCTCGACAACCACGGTACGTTCCTTTTTGCCCCCTGTTTTCTGCCTCACGCTGAAGCGGGTATCGTTTAGGACGTGTCACTGCTTTGGGAGGGACGCTTACGCAACGTGCTCGTCAGCCTCGGCGTTGTCTCGAATCTGTCTAGCCGCTCCAAGCCTATCAAGTCAATAGGGCTCGAGCTATCGTACTTTAGCTCTGGGTAGCAGCAGCCATACACGCCTTCGTGGTATAGTAGCGAGGCCAGATAAAACTGGATGTTCATAATCATTATATCGTTCCCATTCGCGAGACGCATCCAGACTTCATAGTACAAGCTGAAAGATTCAGCACGAGATTAGTCCGACAAATACGCAGTATCGTATACAAGCAGCTGGCTCGAGGCGAAGCCATCAGAAAAAACAAATGAGAGAATGAGATCGAGGTAAATAGGTCGGGAGGACGTCAAAGAGGGGAGGGAATATGACAGCTTTATCTGTGAGCAGGGAAGGGTATAAACCAACGATGAAGCAGTTGACCACAGCGAATATTTAAAGCAACATGGATATATCCAAGTGAAGAGATCGTGTTGGTAGATGCTTGGGAGATACGGGCGGGTCTACTTAGTGTTTAGTGGCGACTGCGACGCTCCCAGCCTCGCGCTTCGACGGGGAGCCCCCCAAAGCCCGCGCAAGACCAGACAGCGCCGCGACGGTGATAACGGGACGCGACGCGTGCACAGTGCGCGAGTGCGCCGTTGACGTACCGGGGCCTGTTGGCGGCGACGAGTGCGTCCGGGCGTGGTTAATGCGGTCCCGCCGGGACGCTCGATCGTCGGACGGGCCGTCGAGGAATGATGCATGCGGAGCGCTCATGGGCACTCGCAGATCCCGGGGGCGGCCCATGGTTTGCGCACGCCCGTGGCCGGGGCGGAAGTTCGGCGTGGAATGTGAGGTGATGTGGCTCGGCGCAGATTGGACGGGTGCATGTATCGAGGCGGAGACACTCTGAGGCTCGGGCGAAGGGGAGGCGCTGGATGGATCTGGGACGGTCAGGGCACTAGCTTTAGGCGCATGCATAGACTCGGACAATCCACTCTTGGGTGGAGTATCAACATCCACTGCAGGGTCTGGCGTCTGCACCGGGACCGGGGGCTTCCGCGAAGGGCGCTTTGCGAGCGCGTCGATAGCACTAACTGGCTTCGCAGGGAGGGATGGATGGAGAGGGGCGTTGGCCTGTTTGGTAGGGGACTGTTTCGGTGCCTCCACTGGTTCGGCGGCTGGTTTGTTGGATGGTGCAGGTGGCTTCCCGCTCGCATCGCTTCTTTTACGTTCTCCTTGCTTCTTGGGAGCAGCTGCAGCGGTCTTTTCCGGCACAGATTTGTCCTTCGAATTAACTTTGGAAGTTTCTGGTGGTCCGCGAGGCGTGTTGTCTCCGAGACCGGCTTTCGCAGATGCCGCAGCCGTTGGCGCAATTTCTGGAGGGGGCACAGTAGGCACGGCCAAAGGGGAACCGACGTCGATACTCGGGAGAGGTTTGAGCGCATCCGCAAGCATGGGGGAGAGCAAGTCCGGTTTCTCCGATCGTTCCGGTAGGCCACTGCTTGTGCTCTTGTCTGTCACGCTCTTGACGCCCCAGTCGTCCAAGTCGGGCAAGCTGTCATCGTCTTCTCCGGCCCAGTCAATGTGGCTTCCTGGAGTGTTAGGCCTATCCATGGCTACCGCTCGGACGCGTTCGACCAGCGCGTCAATGTCATGCTTGATGTCGAAAGAAGGAGTTTCGGGAGGGGGCTGGGGTACCAGATGGGGAGGGAGGTCCTTAGCGATCGCAGGAGACCGCTCCGCGTGGAGATGGCTCGTGCTAGACTCTCTAGAAGGCGACTTCTTTGATGAGGAGATGGAAGACGTGCTCCGGTTTTGAGGGCGTTTCCGGCGAGAGCGATTGGGAGTTGTAGCAGAAACTGGGGAGTCGGACGCTACTATTGGAGCTGGCTCGATCACAATGGGAGGCACAACTTTGCGTGGAGCCTTTGCTTCAGACGCTTTCCGTGGACGCGGTTTGGTATCCTTGGACGAGGCGGATGTCTTAGACAACGCAGGGGACGGGGTCTTATTGGTGGATGTAGAGGTGCTCGGCACAGCCGGCGCAGGGGGAGGGCGTTATGCGAGGCGTCCTTGGCCAAGGCGCCCTTCGGTTTGGAACCTCGGTCGTCCGGATGGGGAGAATTGGGCCCCGGTGCCCTGTGTCCTCCACGCCCTCCACCACGTCCTCCACGTCCTCCACCTCTACCGGGTCGTCCTCGGGTCATACCACGGAAGGCAGAACCTGGCTCGCCGCCGCGACCCCATCCCTGCCTACCGCTAGGAGGCTGGTTCGCCCACATCGACGAGCCAACGCCTCCAGAAGGCGTGGATGGAGATGCCGCGGAAGCCATGGAGATGAAGGGCTAGTCTGTAGTATTTTGAGTGTGTCCTTCAAACATGTCATAAAGCTGCGCTGAGCGATGACGCTCTAAAATAACAGAAATAGACGTACGGGCGGTCTGGAATGGTGTAAGAAGCGGGTAGATGAGGCAGAGAAATCGTGAAATAATGGTGCCGAGATATGAGGAGATGTACAGGGGACGTGAAAAGCGTTAGGGTGAGGGGGGGGACTGGGGAGGGTCGTGTTGACCTGGAGGTCGGGGCCAAGAAACCTCGTTCCGGCACGCCAGGACGCATACCGCTTCCGGATGTTCCCACGTGGCCTGCGTTCTCTTTCCCTGCGATTTGCGATCGTGTGTTCCCTCTCCCATCCATCCCTCCTCCACACCGTTCGCCGCCATGTCCAAGGCTTCCCAACCCGAGCTCAAAAAGGCACGCCTGCAGTTTCATTTCAGTAGCATGCGCGAAATCTCTGACAGTCATTGGCTCATTCGTGCAGTTCATGGACAAGAAGCTCTTCGTCCATCTACAAGGCGGTCGCAAAGTTAGCGGGACGTTGCGAGGATACGATTTGTTCTTGAACCTCGTTATCGACGATGCTCTCGAAGAGACAAACCCTGCGCAAAAGCATCCAATTGGCACTGTGGTACGTCCAAGTCTGTACATAGGATCTAACGACCGTTTTCTCATGCCCGTTCTTTTCTCAAGGTCATACGCGGCAACAGCGTGACGTCCATGGAGACTCTAGAGGCAATCCGGTGACCCGACCCTTGGTATGTAGGGGTTCGGTTGTGCTTTGTATCATATCTGTATTGTTACCCTCCTGTTGTCGTGCATCATCCTTGGAATGCCAATCCTCGCCTCTACACGTAATCGTAATCCTCACCAAGCTCTACAGGGTCTGCACAAGAAAGACAACATTCACTTTATCGTCTTCGACACGCTCCCTCACTGCACCACTAAAAATCCAGGAGGGCAACGCTCGCCATTGAATCGATGCAATAGTACATGGAATGAGAAATTATGCGAGGTGCAAGAAAGCAATTTAGAGACAAAGCAAAGTAAAGTATCGCTACAAATGAGCCTGCCAAGCAAGGCATTACTAGATATCTAGCGTAGTGAAGTCTCCGAGTCGTGATCCATGCCAAGGGAATATCTTCAAAACAATACCGATACCTTGAGGAAAACCATCAAACTAGCAACGGCGCCGAAGATTGCAGTGATGCCCGGAGCGACAACGCTGCCCAGTGCTCCGTTCGCTCCACCTGCGCTCGTCCCACCACGGCCGCGCGTCTTGCCATTGTTCCCGTTCGACGTCGCGAGAAGGGTAGCGTCAATCGTGACCGTGTTCTTCGTCAGCGTGAGCACCGTCGTGGGGTACGTCGCGACGCTCTCGCTGACAGCAGCCTGCTGTGCGGAATCGGAGAAGAACACGAGGGCGGCACCGGGGGCAGGCACCTTGATCTGGCACGAGTTCTTCGTCTGGTCGCATTGGATCGTCTGGACAGACTCCTCTCCCTGCCAGCGCCCATCCGACTGGAAACGCGCGCCCAGCGTCTGTCCCAGGGAAAAGACGTCAAACCAACGTCAAACGGATGTTAGTTCCCAGTTGAAGATGAAGTACGCACCTGTCCCGCCCAGGTGATGTTGTCCTTCTCCGACACAGAAGACGCCAGGAGGTACTTAACCTTGACGGAGGCCGGGACGCTGTTCGCCTCGTTGAAGGTACCTCCGCCCACGGAGATAGTCGCGGTGTAGTCGTTCGCGCCGCTCGCGTCCGTCATGAAGTTGATGAGCGCCATGCGTGCCAGCTTGCCATTCTCATACACCGCATATGCGGGAGTCTGATCGTTTCCGTCGTTCGGCAATAGGTCCTTAACGCGTGCTGAGCCTGACTTGCCGAGTGCCTCGGCGACGAAGATAGATGAGTAGAAGATGGGACCGGTCGTCCATTCGTGGATTCTCGACTCGTTCGTCGGCGCCGCGGTGAATGGCTGGCGGGATGGTGAGCGTCCACAGCAGAACACAGAAATAGAGACAGCAGACGGCGTACGTTGTATGACACATTCTGACCACCAAAGTGGAAGAGGGCTTGGGTGAAGTTGCTGTTTGCCATTTGAAGGGCGTAGTCGAGGCCCCACAGTGCTGATGTGAAAGTGTCGCTAATACCTGGGAAACCGCCACAAGACGCGCTGTTCGTCTCGAACATGATAAAGGGCTTCCCCCATTGTTGCGCAAGCATCGTGGAGTTGAGATAGGGGCTAACGAGTTTGAGCCCGGCATTGTGGGTCAGGTACTGCGGGAACAACTCCAGAGGATCCTTGGGCGGATTGTCGGGGTTATACCAGACAACAGCGCAGTTGTCGCTCGGATAGCTTTGCATCGGGCAGGTTAACAAGACCACCATCGTTTAGGACAACGTCGCTTACCGTTCCACCGCAAGCGCAGTCAAGTACTGGCTATAGGCTTGTACAAAGCCGGTGTCCCACACGATCTCCGGTGCCCAATTCACTGAAGACACACTCGGTGCGATTAGATTATTCTTCTTGGAGACCAAAGAATCGCTCTGGTAGGCCTGAACCATGGAGCCAAACTCGTTGAAAAAGTCTGTTGCACCCCATCCCTCTGGGCGGTGTCCATGTCTACACATGCGACATCTCAGGAAACAGGACACGCAGAAGGAACAGAAAAACTCACGCCGCGTAGAGATCGGGCTCGTTGGAGGCCTGGAACCCAAGGAGCTTGTCCCCCAAGATTGCTTCGCCCTTTTCCACGATCTGGAAGCGCCAGTTTGTGTCGTTGAATGGAATGCCAAGGTACCACTTGATGTTGACAAGGCTGGAGACATTGCCTAGCATGTATAATAAGTCTGGCGTAATGGCGATCACCGGCGTACTCGTCTGGGGAAGGTGACGTCAGATTCTTCCTTGAAGCCCGACAAGACAATCGATGGACGAACCGGGTTCGATGCATCTTCCTTGTTCTTCTCCAGGAATTTTCCATCCGGAAGGGAGTCAACCATGTATGCTGTCTCTTGCGTGTTGCCGCCGACACGGATATGCACTTCCCCAGCAATGGAGGCAATTATGCTCATGAAGTTCAGGAAAGGCACATGAAGATTCGCTCTGCGAGCCCTGGTGATCAGCTGCCATGAGCCAATAACGCCGACGGATCAACACATACGGACTCGTTCCAACTATAAAAGGCAATCGACGTGGTTGGTGCGCAGCACGGGCAAGCAAAGAGGAGGACTCACTGAGTTGGTTCGCCACCGACATTTCTATCGAGAATCCGAAGAAGCTGCCCTGCTGGGGAACCGACAGACCGTTCATGAGATTACCGTCAAAGGGTACGTCAATCGTGAATTGGTTTGCTGGAGCAGGGCTGGGGATGGGAGGCGGAACCATGTAGACCGGGTTATAAGCCGCGAGTCCGGTATACTGGGGAGGCCCCGGTGTCGTCACGAACGACGTCGTCGAAGGGCCACTCGCAGATGTGACGGAACCCGATAGGACTGGTGCCAGCGTTGTCTGTCCGGTAAGGCCATAAATCGTGACCTCGGCTTGTACCAAGGCAATGAGACATGATGAAAGAGCGACGAAGGGCGCGTACATGCTGGGCATGCAGCAGAGATGCCCAGAAAACCCAGACAAAGGAACGTGAGGGGTGACCCAAGGGAGGGCTTGAGGTGGCCGAGGGCGGGCATCTGTTATATTGGGCAGAACCGACGCGACGCTGGCAGGAAATGCTTGGCGGGCAACCGAAACGGCAAAGCTCCCCGTCCGCCCTGTGGCCGGCTTCTCTCTTCATCCTATGACGCCCAATTGACGCATGGGTCAATCCAGACATTGAGAAACGGGGCGAAAACGCCGTCAATTCGCTTCGAAGCCGTACTAGTAAGGACAGACTGGTGAGTCGACCGGGGAGGAGAAATGAATGTATGTCACAAACTATGGCAAATGACGGTACAAGAGCTCGTCATCGGCCTCAAACAAGGACGAAGCGATCTTCCACAGCAGATAGGCCCCGATCGAAAGGAGTCTGCGAGGACGTCTCGAGGGGGCGCAGACACGTCCTTGTGGTTCTCTTGTAGAGAAGAGAAACCTCGCGTGCGACTATATACTCCCGCCACAGGCGCACGTGGCACGGCAATCGAGATCTGCAGTCGTGGTCACCCAAGGACGAGCGTCACCGACTCGCTCGTTCTGTGCATGCAACACGCTCCTTCAAGCCCTTCGCTTCATTCTTTCCCGCTCGTGTGTCTCTCAAGAATATGGCAGTTACCTCGAGAACATCCGAGTTCCGCCAAATCGTGAACGACAGGGCCGGACATGCCCCAGATGCCAAGCGTCGCAAGCTCTCAACACCACCGAAGCGCTCATCCCCAGACAGCGAGAAGCAGCAACTACTGAACAAGGAATATGTGAAGGAGGCGTACAATGTCGTGAGTAGCCCTTCGTGTTCTGAAAACACGTTGAAAAACACGAGTTCAAGCCCGCTTGGTAGCTAAACCATATAAGTACCCTCACTCGCATGCTCTCCTCAGTACGTAAAGCGTACTTGAACGTCGACGCCCGGAATCCACCACTTCTACGACCAACGAGTCGCACTATCGACATCGCAGGAGGGGATCGGTCATGGGGCGACATCCGGAACCTCACGAACGAGGAGCGGGACCAGATCGACTTGCAAGCCCGGGTCATTCTCTCTCGATGTAAAGACCGCGTCGCCCAGCTCGAAGAGCTCGAGAAACGTGAGTCCCCCAGACTTCCTATCCAGCCATCCTGCACTATGGGGTCGCCCTCATGGACCGAAGATTGACGACATCTCCCTCCCTCCCTCATACCTATGATCGCTGCCAGGCCGAGTGGAGTTCGCCGCGAGCCAGCAGAATCCGCTCACCCGCTTCCTCCCCGCCCGGCTTAGACAAGACGACTCGACCACCGCGTCCGACTTCGTCGCCGCCCACCACGCGTCCATCACCTGGTTCCTCTCCCGCCGCCTCGCTGAGTCTGGCCAGCTCCTGCGCGACATGCAGGAGGAGCGCATGAAGCGGCAGCTCGAGCGCACGCGCACGCTCGGCTCCGGGGCCACGCGCGACGCTGTCTTCCTTGGATCCAACCCCAATGCCAACGCCACGCCGCCGTCCCCAGCGGAGTCGTCCGCGAGCGGAAGCTGGCTGGGCAACGCGTCAAACCTCGCGTCGAGCTTCGCTGCGAGCATCGGGTCGTCTGCCGTGGGGGCGCCGTCAGACCCGGTCCACTCCGCGGCCACGATCAGGCCTGTGACGAGCGCGGCGGCCAGTGACTGGATGTCAGAAACGGACGAGGACGAGCTGGAGCTCAGCGCGTCGCAGATCCAGCAGTTTGAGGAGGAGAACGCGAACATCCTGCAGTCGGTGCAAGACACGCTCCAGTCCGTGCAGCAGGCGGAGGCACGGCTCATGGAGATCAGCGCGCTGCAGATGGAGCTCGTCGCGCACCTCACGAAGCAGACCGAGCAGACTGAGCAGCTCTACGAGGACGCGATCGCGACCGCGGCGACGGTCGAGAAGGGGAACGAGCAGCTCAAGGAAGCACGAAGGAGGGCACGGGATGGCCGCAAATGGATCTTAATCTTCCTTATCGGAGCCAGCATGTCGTTGCTATTCTTGCACTACTACTGAGCGTTCTGTAGCCCTCTGCATTTTGCTCTCGCACACCAATCCGTTCTCGCTTTATGCTCGTATGTATGCAAGTAGAATTAGTTGTCCAGGATTCTATGGTTATTTAGAAGCACATGGTCCAAAGGATTATCCGCCCATCTCTATCAGACTGGACATATCATACCCGCAATCGCCAGGACATGTATCATAACAATGTTTCACACATGGACATCTCAAGCAGAAGAACCGTCGTACCTTGCTCTAGGTTCGCTGTGGGGACCCAGCAGTGGCGCACCCTCTTCGGCCTCTTCGATGGCTTCAGCAGCGAGTTCGTCAATTTCGGGCAGGACGCCATGGAGGTGCAGGATCTCCTTCCGCATGAGACGATAGATGATCCTGTGGGTTGTCGTATCATTTACTCCATAAATTTAACCAGGGACTCAGCACACTTACCAGCTCGCGAGAGCTGCGACAATGACCCCGCCAACAGAGATAGAGACGTTCAAGATTTTCGTTGCTGTAGTGGTGGGTACATGAGGCGAGCCCAGGTCATTAGCGCTGAAGACGAACAACTTACTGGTGTCCATGTGGGACCTGGTCTCACCATCGGAGAGGTCGGCCAGACGAGAGCCCACAAACACGAATATGGCGATCTTTGGGAAGACGACGAAGGTTGCGAGGAAGAATTGCCACAGGGTGACGGACTGGATGGACTGGGTACCACAGCGGTCACGGTCAGCAGAGCTGAGTAAACCGCCAGGGGTAACTTACGGCGAAGAGGGTGTTCGAGTACACCCATGGCGGGAACGGGGACGCTCGGATAAGTATGATGAGAGGCAAGCCCTTCGAAGCCTAGAAGTGTAGAAGAGAACGCGGTCCGTCGCATGTCGATGATCGCGACAAAATGTATGACATACGACGACGGTCTCCAGCGCCTGCCATTTCTCGTTGGACTCGGACCACCTGCGCAGTCTCCTGCTAAAGAGCAGGCGGAGGATGACGAAGGTGAATGCGGAGCCAAAGAGGGACCCGCCCGCAGCGATGGGGAAGCCCTTCATGCCGTAGGCGTAGCCGCAGAGGGTTATCAGTGTCGTGTGGCCGACGGCGGGGGGAAAGGAGATGACAACTGCCGGGGTATGTATTTTGTCTGAGCATCGCGTTGAATTGGCACGAAAGAGCACTCACAAAAGACGGCGGTGAGAATAAGCCAGCCGAGGCGGAAGTGACTGATTCTCTGGGCGAAGTTGTAGAGTGTCTGGCCAATTCGATCGGGGCCAATGACGAGGAACGCCGTCGCTAGGGATAGGTACAAGAAGAAGGTGCCCCAGACAAAGAGCTTTGAGAGCCTAAATTGAGCGATACTTGAGCATACCATTGGTTACAAGGGTACACACCTTCTGGTAGATATTGAACTTCTGGTACCGCTGGACCGCTGCTGCACCATACTCCTTGGCTTTGGTAAATACCAATCGGGGCAAGGTTGCTTTATCTTCTGCGGCCATGCCGAGCGACGTAAGTGGGGTAGGGAACGTGTGGCGAGCTCAGAGCGTCGTGTTGAAGAGGTGGGGAGGGAGATGAGGGGGTCAGGGAGGTGGTGAAACTGACGTAAGTGAGGATTCGCAATGGGACCCTGGTCATGCCGCAGGCACGCGTCGTCCGAAGCAGCATATACGCTATGGGTGGGACCGATGGTCTCAGAGGCAGTATGTCCAGTTCGGATACGGCGGATTGGCAAGAGGATAATCCTTGAGGTGTTTTCCAAAGGTCCACGATGGAAAAATACGCCCAAGGAACAGTCTTCAAGTTTCCGAGCCGAGGACGTTCTCCGACTTGCAGATCGTCATCGGGCCGGGTCCGGCACGGGTTCCCCGGGAAAGCGCCACCTCGCTGTGTCGTGTCGGAGGCGCGTCAACGCGTCCACTGCCAGTACTGCGACCATGGAGAAGTTCTCCGCCTTCAGGGTAAGCACTGGGACCATTTCACGTTCACGCGTAGTTGTACTGAAACACTCTTCTAGGACCCAGGTACAGGAATCCAGGTCCGTCTGTGCCCCATGCACGACTCCGTGCCAAAATGCTGAAATGACATCTCCCGCGCTAGCCTTTCCTGAGGCCCGTCCCGCCCTCTGCGTCCTCTGAAGCTCTTGCCAGTGTCTTGGCTCCTATCGGATATGCACTAGGAGTGGTGAAGACAGTAGCCCTGCTTGGTCTCGCAGTGGTCTACTTTGTCCTGGTGGAGGGAGTATGCTTAGTATTTGTGAGCACAACACTCTACCCATCTTTCCTTGTTCACTCAAATGACCAGGTATCAGTGCCCCATACGACCATTGCATAGAGCTATCACTCATATCTTCACCGCCCTGCTATCTCGGCTAGCCCTGCTCTTTGTGGGGCTGTACTGGATCCCGGTGGAGGTCGTGGCACGGAAACGAGGGTACGTCTCTTCGTCTTACACTTCCCGCAAACCGTATTCATCACAGTCACAGTCGGAACACTCCCAGAAATGAGGCCTGGAGCCCCCGCGCAGGCGACCTCATTGTCTCCAATTGGGCCTCGTGGGTAGAGCTTCTGTGGCTTGCATTCCGGTACGCCTACTGCCTCTCTGCTCTTTCCGTTTACACACATCCCAATCGCTGCTATAATTTCAGCTTCAACCCCACGTTCATCCTTCCTCTCGTCGATACCCTAGACATTCCCCCGCCCGCCGAGAAGTCTGCCCCGCTCTCCCGTACACCCGGCCGCCGCACGGGCACCGGCTCTGCGGCGATCTCCTCCCCCACAACGCGCACCCCTACGCAGCGAACCCCCATTCGCGGTTTCCGCCGCGTTGGCCTCCTGCGCATGCTCGCGTCGACCGCGCACCTACCGCTCGTCTCGGGCGCCGCTTCCGCGCCGCCAGAGACCCTGGAGGAGATCCGGAGCACAGCAGGCGCGCCCGTCATTGTGTTCCCGGAGTGCACGACGAGCAACGGCCGCGCGCTGCTGAGGTTCGCGGACGTCTTCGGAGAAGTCAAGCTTCCCGTGACGAAGTACAAGGTGTTCGTCGTGTGTGTTCGGTAAGCGCCCGGCGTTATTTCTACCGATTGAATTCGTCTTGGCTGACGGACACAAATATAGCTACGACCCGCCGACGGCCTTCGCCCCGACGCTCTCCCACTCCATCCCGTCGCGGTTCGCCAACCCGCTGCCGCATGTTTTCAAGCTGGCCAGTGCTCTCGCGCCGCACACGATGTCGATACGCCTGCTCTCGCCGTCCGAGTCGCCCAGCTCGGGCTCGTTCCTCCTGAGCGAGTTCCTAACAGGTGGCACCTACACTGACGAGCTTGCGGAATGTTGCGCCGCGCTCATGGCGCAGATCGGTCGCGTTAAACGTGTGGGACTGGGTTGGGAGGACAAGGCTGCATTTCTCAACTTGTACAAAGGCAAACGGTAGACTAGAGTACAGCATATAATCGGACCAGATCGAGAGCAATTGGCAATGCAAAATAGACAGAATGATTTCTGAATGATCGGACGGGTTCGCGAACGGTTCGTCGGGCACTCGGGTCGTGGATTTCTATGGCCACTGTCGCGGGGTATCTGTAGGCGTGTGGTAGGGGCAGGGGCGGTTATCTGAAGTGCCAGCTAGGCGAATTTCCTTGACCCTGATTCTGGCTTGGGGTATTCTGTTGAGAAGCCATGGCGTACTCGTGTGGCAGGGTCCTGTCCGGGAACAAGGCCGGATAACCCCCCATGCTTGGTGTGTACGGCGGCATGTAGAATGTCCCGGAGAAGGCGGGGTGTCTTGATGACCCTCCGGCTTCTCGAGAGTGGTATTCAGACTGCACGCGGTATGAAGGGCCCTCGCCCTGGTCAGGTATGTACCCCATGCCCTGGTCTTGCCTGGGACGCGAAGGCGACCGGGTCTCGACCGAAGTTCGCGCCCTTTCGGGAGAGTGTGACTGGTCGCTTCCTGATGCCAATGGACGCTACGAGGCTGCGTTGGCGTCGACGAAGCAAACGGATCGCACAGAAGTTCAATGACAAGCACTGACCTGCCGCTGTACTCGTACTACGTTTCCGAGGAGCTCTCTGCCATCTAGCTTCCTCACCGCCTGTTCGGCATCTTCTTCTGAGAAGTAGTTGATAAACCTGCGTCCCGACTCAGCCACTGATGTTCCAAACACCGGTACCGAGATGGGGGGCACTGACCCTCTGGTGCGATGCTCCCGGTCGACGTCACAATACGCCACCTCGCAATCGATAGAACGGCCGAAGTCCTTCAGTTCCTAATCCCAGGCGTCCTGATGAGAACAAAAAAGTCCCGCGAGAATATTAGCGGCGACATACCTGCCAACACGTGCGCGGGTTCAAGCCCTTGACGATGACAGCGTACCTCCTCTTCTGACTATCAACGGTACGTTGGGGCGGTGGCGAACCAGGCCTTCAGACGGGGTCAAGTCAGAACACGGCAAAGGCAATATGCAGACCCTCGAGGAAGGGACGTACTCCTCAGGATAGCGGTGAAATCGAGAAGCCCGAGCCAGCTGCATCTTGATGTCTACAAGACTGGAAAGTCGGCCCTGGAAGAGGGCCAAGAATGCCGAGCGAGGGTGCTCACCGGTCCCCAAGAACGACTGGTTGGAAAACGCGCGAACCGCGTCCTGTGCCGAACACGAGTATGCAGCTGCAGTGCCGCGTGATGTATAGGACAGACACCCTCACCAATGCATCCTGACCGTAATGAAGTGAGGATCTGAGCGGTACAGAAGAGCACTGCCCCACTTACTTTCGGGGACTCGAATTGCACGAAGCCAAAACCTGTGAAGGCCAGGGTGTTGGTGCTTTCTACTCGGTTTCAAAAGATAATTTGGAGGGCTCGTGTGTGGCCTACCAGGTCGCAGCTTGATCTCCGTAATGCGTCCGTAAGGTGCCAGATGCTGTCATAAGGTGAGCGCGTGCATCCTGGGAGGTGAAGAGGTGGCGGTAAGCACCTTGTATATTTCTTCGCCGCTGAGGCTGTCGGGTACCCCTGCGGGAGATGAATTAGGGCCTAGAAAATAAGAGAACAATGACAGTGTTCGTCACCGCCCAGATAAACGCGAGCAGAGTCCATCTAACGGCCAGCAAGCCAAGCTGAGGAAGGGCGAACAGGGAGAGTGAAGAGGCGCGGACAGGACGGCTTGGGAGTCGGGGCAAGGGCTGGCGACCTGCAGCTTTGAAGGTTAGTAAGACCCCACGGGAAACGCCCCAAAGACAGCGCAATGCACATAACCCGGCACCTCGGGGCGTCACGCGTGAAGGGGCCGAGAGAACCACTGCCTACACAAGGCAGTGACGTGCGATACTTGGGTGCCGTCCGTCCGTCCTGCATGCAAGGAACCCGGACCAACTGGGCGACTCAGATAAGATTTACGCTCCCAGCAGGAAGGGGGACGTTCTATCGGACAGCCATCGCCCTCGCTCCTTGATGCCTGCACTGGTATGATCGATCCCATTGTGCGGAGACAGTTCGAAGATTCTATTCCGGCAGAGACAAACGGAGCTCTATATGGATCCAGATAACGTGCCGCGCCCGTGAAAGAAACGGAGGACGCACGACGGGCCTACAACAGATTGCCTCTGCACTGCTTCACACTTCCGCACGTTCCTAGTACAGCACACCCGCTACAGCCTCGCCCGAGTCGCCTTCACGATCTCCTGGAAGGCCTTGCGCAGGTCATCCTTGAGGTCCTATATTACGATCGGCTGCGAGTCAGCGAGAAGGCTGCAGCACAGGTTCGCCGGGACCGCGGTACGCACCTCGAGATCCTCCACGCCCACGCTGATACGGATGAGCCGCGGGTCTGCCCCGGGGTCAGAGTGCACGCGCTGCTCCATCAGCGACTCCACGCCACCCAGGCTCGTCGCCGGCTACGTCCTCGTCAGTCCACCAACACTACACCGAAGAACACAGCCGCCACACTCACGATGAAGTACTTGACGGTGTGCGGGAGCAGCGCCGCATACTGCTCCTTCGTCGTCTGGGCCCAGGCCAGCGTTAGCCCCCACCGGCGGTGAGTTGCACGTTTAGGCTTGGACTTACGAAGAGGGCGAACGTTGCTGGGTGCCCGCCCTCGAGCTGCGTGGCGGGGTCGAATCCGCGCGCGTCGACGCCCTGCAGGCTCGAGTGCCACACCTTCTCGATGACGCCTGCGGGGATCCCATCATGCGTCTTGCCCTGGGAATCCGCCAGTGCCACATACAGTACGTAAACGGGGCGGTATGGCGGTGCGGGGACAAGCATTAGCATTAGCATTGGTATTGAAGAAGTTAGTAAGGGGGCAACAAAGGGGGAATAACAAAACACATACGCCGGCAGCTTTGGACAGCCACTGCGCGAGGCCAGTCGCGTTCTCGGACTGGCGCGGGACGCGGAGATGCAGGGTGCGGAGAGAGCGCAGCAGCAGCCAGGACTCGAGCGAACCCATCATGCTGCCGAGGAACGTGCGGATGTGCCACAGCTGCACAAAAATTTAAAATTTGGGTGTATTGGTATACCTGTGCAACGGCGCGACGTTGAACATGAACGTACCTCCTTCCACTTCTCGAGGGTTGGGGCTACGAGGACACCGCACAGGAGGTCCGAGTGGCCGCCGAAGTACTTGGTACCTGTGTTGCTGTAAACGACAGGAAGACATAGGATCATATGTTCGCGCAACGCACCGCTGTGCATGACAATGTCCGCGCCCCACTTGAACGGGTACTGAAGAGGCGGTGGGCCGAACGTGGCGTCGACAATGAGCCATCCTCCGGCTTTGTGGACCTTGTCTGCATAGTATTTGATGTCCCTGGGCGAGAGTTAGATGTTCTGCCAAAATCCGGGCAGTGTCATGATGCAAACTTACCGAGCCTCGCCAGTGGGGTTCAGGGGGGTCTCAAGCCAACAGAGGTCGCCTGGCTGGAAGTCGTCGTCGATGGCAATGATGGGAAGGTTTCCCTGGCGGCTTCGTTTATAAACGTCGATTGTGGCATGGCAACCATGGTAGCCGGCTGTGATTGCGACACGCTTCGGGTTGAAGTAGACGAGGGCCTGAAAAGTGTGAGAGTGTCAGTGAACCAGGCCGGGTAAGCCTTACCATTAGTAGTGAAGACACTAACGGCGTAGGATGCAGCGAGACCGGAAGCGTATGTAACAGCATACCCGCCCTGCATGATGAAGAAGTTGAGTATTTGGGTTCGAAAGAGAGGTAGGGCGAATAAGTATACGTTTATTTTGCTGAGGACACGTTCGGCACGGGTGCTGACGTTCTGGGTGTAGCGAGAATAGACATGATGCTTTGGATTCCATTGATCGAACTCTTCCTTTGGGAATTTAGTGGGATCGGTGGCTCTGAATGCTATCGGAAGGATATCAGTTTGGAGGCGTCTTTAGGGGGAGAAGGTTTGGACGACAGACTGGTGGAGACAGAGATGGACGGTGCTACTTCCGGACCATGGAGCTCATCGTCAGTATGGATGAGCTGAGTTCCGGTGAGCTTGTTAGTGTCCTTGGGGGCCATGCTGCACGGTTGATCTGGCCGCGAGTCGCAGGTACGAGAAATGAGTGAGACGTGAGCTGCTTATTTAAATACCTGGAAAACGACCGGCCCGCGCGTCCAACGGCCCTCGCTTGTCCCTCGCTGAATCGCAGGCCTCGCCCTCGGCAGCTTTCATTGTCAAGCTTGTGCGAATCCAGCACGCATTTGACTCATCTTGACCCGCGATCGACGTCCGGCACAGTTCCCAGCACGTGCCGGTGACGCGACGCGTTCCGGGCCGGGCGCTACCCGCCAAAGATGTGCAGTGGTTGGTCTGTGGCTGGCGCGAGATCTAGACTCACTGCCAGTCAGAGACCTCTTGCTCCTGCTCCAGCACCCTCGGCCTTCTGGCACCTCCATCTGCCCCCCAGCCCGCCGTTCGTCTTTGCTCGCCCCAGTCTAGTCACCCTCAACGGCCTCCGCGTCGGTCCTAGGCCACCATGAAGCTGCGGCCTGCCATGCTCCCTCTCGTGTCGGCCCTCCTCTCTCTCGCTGCCATCTCGCACTTAACCGTTCCAACTACTGGTTCACTCTTCGGTGTATCAGCTCTGGACATAAACGCGGACCGCATGGCCTTGGAACGACGCTACACGACGCCCCACTCCCTGGGCGACAACTATGTCTTTGATCCCCGCGACGGCTGGCAGACCGTCAACACAACAAACCTTCTCTACAAGTATCAACGACGCACAATCACTAAGCACATAGGCTATGATACTGAACCTGACGATGACGACGACGCTGACTCTGGCGACTCACTTCTGGACTCTGATGCTAGCAAAGAAGTTCGCGGCTACACCCATGGGACTCGCGGCGTCAATCTGTCACCTCCCGCAATCAATAGCACTCCAAGAATGAAACTTGTCCGCCGCGCAAGGATCTCTCAGTCCAGCTCAAAGGCACACAAAGCACAGTCCAAGTCTAAGTCTACAACCAAGCCCAAGCCCAAGAAGCCTCCCACAACCCAGAAGGACTCAAAGAAGGATGTCATCAACGCGTCTAGCACACAGACCGGTCTGCTCAGCAGTTTCCGGAAGGTCTTCCAGTCCATCAAACCTATCGGGAACCCGGAGCCTGTCACTATCACTTGGTATGCACGGCAGCCTCGACGTCTGCCTCGAGCTGCTTTCATATCCTCTCTTGGTCGGCCGTAGGTACACTGGACACGATCTTGAGAATCCTAGCTGCTGGTCAAACCCCACATGGGCACCGACGGTACTGTCTATCCTATTTGCCTTCTATGAGAATTTCCGAACCGTATCATACGCTACAGGACAGGTCCTTTGCAGCCGCGCTCACGCTCGCCGGCTGGGAGAGCAAGCCGGAGTGCTTCAAGTTTCTTGAACGTACGTCTACCCCAGTCCTTGATCCTCCTCTCGGGTTGCCGACCGTACGACCGCGCGGCAGTATGCAATACGCCTCAGAAATGCGTCTTCGCTCGCGTTGTGGACTCTTGCGCAGGCTGTGCTGAAGGCTCCAAGCACGTCGACCTCACCAAGGCCGCATTCACGAAGCTCGCTGACCTTGATGAGGGTCTCTTGACCGTGCAGATGCGGCAGGCAACGGATCCTATGGACGGCTGGTAAGTTCCTTGTTCCCCCACTTTTTATTTGTGAGCGTGGCCTGTCCATGCTCACCAACTGATTGCGCACTTACTACACACAGGCTGGAGGAGCTTTGGGGCCCGAAGATGGCCGAGAATAAATAGCCCCGCGACCCAGGAAGCACTGTAATTTCTCTGCATCACTACCTCCATTCTCTATCCATTACTAGTCTCACCTGCACGGAGTAGCCTCCAGCATGTATCGATAGTGGACAACATATCCTATCAGACACAGCTTACACCCTAATAGCAGCATATAATACTACTTTTCTACGGCCCATACTCCCCCTGGCGCGTGTCGCACACCCCTACGTCTTCACGTTCACCCGCTTGCGCTTCTTCCCGCCATCTGCGATCTTCTCCCGCACTTGCTCCTCGGTGAGCGCCTCGTCCTTCTCGAAGAACTCCGCTGTGCGGCGCGCATCGTTCTGCCGCTGCACGAAGCGCAGCGCGGCGAGGTTGTACCCGATCGTCTCCTTCTGGCGGCGGAGGCCCTCGCGCAGGCTCCGCCGCAGCGGAATGAGCGCGGTGCGCATCACGCGGTTCGCGACGATCTGGTGGTGGTGGGTCTTGAGCAGGAAGAAGATGATGCGCGACGTCAGCACGATGTTCCATTCCTACACACGCCCCACGTCAGCCACATCCACATCCACACTCACAACCACACCAGAACAAAGGAAGTAGAGGAAAAACGCACGCGTTGCGCCCAGACGTTCAAGTAGCGCATCAGACTGACGACCTTCCCGAACGGTAGCACGAGCAGCGCGTCGTACAGCGCCGTCCCGGGCACCTTCTCCACGACGCGCAGGACCCACTCCTCCGGCTCGACGTCGTACGCCGCGAGCACTGCGTTGCGCGGCGGGGGTGCGACCGTCGCGGCGAGCCCGCCCTTGCGCTTCGCCTCCTCGTACTCGCGGAACGTCTCGAGCTCCGCGTCCGCGAGGTCAATCGCTTCCATGATGCGTTCCCCCGCCATGAGCGTCTCTGTGGTCTGCTTCGACACACCCGTTGTCTCCGCCAGGACGTCAGCCGAGGCGGAGGGGTCCGCGCCTCCGGGGGCGCCGGACCCGATGGGGGCGTCGTCGCGGTTGAGGGTATCGGCGATGCCAGTCTCGTACAGGGCCTCGAGCTCGCGCTCACGCTCTTCTTCGAGGAACAGCTGTGGTACGCCATAAGATGAGTAAACGCGACGTTGAGAGACAATTTAGTGTGGGGGCGCACCGGTTCGTCGAGCTTCTCCCAGACACGGATCGACTTGTCATGCGAGCCAGTGACAACGAACTTGCCGTGGTGGCTTACAGCGAGCGCCCACACCTCGCCGTGATGGCCTTCCAGTTTCTGGATGTTCTCGAACTGCATCAAACCATACGTGTCAGCTCTTTTGGGTCGGGAGATACGTGAGGAATAGATATACTTTGTCGCCGTCCCAGTACTTGAGCAGCTTGTCCTTCCCGACGGTCCAGAAGTAGTGCGACGGCTTCGCGTCACCATCGCGCACGTCTGTCCGCTCAAACGCGACCTGCATCACGCTCTCGTCGTGCGCGAAGATGCTCTTGTGGCAGTCCCCAAAGTCAAGACCCCAGATCTTCACATTTTTGTCCGCGGAGCACGTCACGAGAAGCTTCGAGTCGGCGGAGACATCCATTGAGAGCACTGGCAGCTTGTGCCCATACAGCGAGAGGAAAAACTTGAGCGTGTCCTGGTAGAAGACCTTCACTGTCGAGTCGAGCAGCGCGACCGCGAGAAGCTTGCCGTTCGGACTATACCGTACTGAGAGTACGTCGTCGGTCATCTTCAGCGTGCGGATGTGGACAAGGGTGAGGAGGTTGGTACTTCGGTGCTGCGATGAAAGTCAGCATCAACGACGAGACATCGAAGAGAGGGAAACTGACGTTGTCGCTGTCGGCAGGCTTATGCTCGAAGTCCCAGAACTTCACGTCCTTGTCTGCACTCCCGCTAACGAGTCCGCTGCCGTCTGGGCGGAGGTGAATGGACCACACGGTTGCTGAATGGGCTTGGACAGTGTCGACAAGCGAGGACGACGCGATATCGTATACGAGGATCTCCCCAGACTTTGTGCCCACAGCTACTTGACGATCGCCAGGCAGGAAGGTGCTGCATATTGCGTACCCACAATCCATGGTGCGTATGCATGCCGTCGTCTTCATATTCCAGATCTTCAGCGAACCTGGAGAATGAGGTCAGTATATGCGCATCCAGTCAGAGAAAATTCATGGACCATTTGATGCTGAAGCTAGAAGCTGATCGTCGGAGCTCAGGCATAGCGTCCGGACGTCTGTCCTGTGCCCTGGGAGGTCCACAGAGAATGCACGGGTGGCCTCGGGAGGATCGTCCTTTGACTTGGTCGGCGGGGGAATGTTGTACACTTCCAACGCGTTGTTCGATAACGCGACGAACAGCTGGGTGTTATCCTTCCCGCTGTTCTCTTCCCCACCGAGGTTAAACGATCGGACCTTGCCGCTCGCCCGGACAATTAAGTATGGCTGGAAGAGGTCCGCTAGCTCGACGTCCTTCTCCTCTGAGACGTTAATTGTCACGTCGACATCGGTGTCCTTTCTCTTTCCCTTTTCCTTCTTCTCCTGTTCTCTCTCCTTGGCGCGCTTGCGTCTTCGTGCCTGTTTTTTCTTGATCTCCTCTTCGGTACGTATCCTAAACACCTCTACTGTCTTGTCGTGCGATTGAACAGCGAGATATAGTTTATGGGGGTGGAAGGAAATCTGCGAAACCCTGTGTGTCGAGGCAAGGGGGAGCGTAGTTACCAGGGTGATGAATTTGGTAACCTGGAACATGGGGTCAGAAAAGCCTTACGATCGCACAGAGTGAAACCCACCTCTCCTGACTCGGTTTCCTGCAATCCCTGCGCAAGAGCCTCATGGTCTATCCTCCATGCCTTCATTTCTCCTTCTCCACTCCCCGTGAACACGAGCTCCTGCTCCGGATTGACATCCATGGTCCAGACCTCGGATCGATGCGCAACAACAGTTTGGATGCAGTGTTGAGTGGAGAGGTCCCAGAATTTGAGGAATGTGTCCTTGGACCCAGACAAGAGGAAACCGGGAGAGACCCCAGTTGAAGTCGAAGGAGTAGACTCGGCAGTAGGACGGATAAAACGAATTGCAGTGACTTGATCTCGATGGCCTCGTAGCCTGCGCACCTGCATGAGCTGGAAAATGCGCGGGATTATTTCAAGAGACATACCTATAGAGCCCAGCTTCTCCAACAACATCCCAGAGAATGAGGTCTGTGTCCTGCGACCCCGACGCGAGTCTTGTGCCGGACTCGTCGAACGCGAGTGCAGTGACGGCTTTCTTGTGTCCATTGAACGTTGCAATAACCGACTGTGATGACGCGCTCCAGAGGCGGATGGAACCATCCGCATAACCAACGGCGAATGCATCTCTCTGGGGAGATCTCAAAATGCAGGTGACTTCTGCGCGGTGACCGGTTTCGTGCCACATTGCGAGCTGCAAGTAATGGGTATCGTGGATATCATAGGTGGCATACGACGTACCTGTTGACCCTTCTTAACATCCCAAACCAAGACATCTTCAAGTGCAGGGACGTAAGCTAATTTGCCGTCGTAGTGCGAGTTGGACGAGGAACTGCACACCAGCCCAAATGCCTGCGCGAGCGTTCAGAGAGCGATTCAAGCACACAAGTAAAGACTGTACCTCTGTAGGCCCGTGGCGCAGGTAGCTCTGAACCATGGCGAGAGTGCAGAGAACGCGGAGGCGGAAGACGCGAAGTGATCGAGAGCCAATGAGAAGCGAGAAGAGGAATCTTTTCGAGGATTCCCACGGGTACTACGCTCGATGCTGCTCCGATCTCGTCTCGCGCCGTCGATTCGCCCCGTCTCAGCAGCCCTCGCCCGTTCTCACAGACCACACAAAGCCTGCCTAATCGGTGCAATCCATTGTGCTCACTCGCAGAGCTCGTTCACCCTCCTCCGCACCATGACCATGACCCAGCGCGCTGGCCCACAGGCTGCTCACAAGCTCCTCGACTTTGTCAACGCCTCCCCCACACCCTTCCATGCCGTTCGCGCTGCGTCCGCACGTCTCGAGAAGGCCGGCTTCCAGAAGGTACGAGCGCGCTAAGGTGTGGATGTCTGGCACGCCGCTCATGATGGTCAGATCCGGGAAGAGGATGATTGGGAGAAGAGCTTGACGGCCGGTGGCAAGTACTACTTTACTCGGTTCGTCCCTCTCCTGCTCGTGTGACTTGACCTGCGAGGCACTCAACGTGACGCAACAGTAACCAGAGCGCACTGCTTGCGTTCACCATCCCACAAGACTGGAAGCATGGCGCTGGCGTCTCTATTGTTGCGACACACATCGACAGCCCTAATCTCCGGGTCAGTCCAGGCCGATCCAAGGGCTAGGCTGAGAATGCTGATCATATGTGCATCCAATAGGTCAGGCCCGTGTCCAAGAAGAACAAGGTCGGATATCTCCAGGTCGGTGTCGAAACCTACGGTGGCGGTATCTGGCACTCCTGGTTCGACCGTGACCTAGCGTTGGCCGGACGAGTCGTCATCGCGGACAAGAGCGGCAACTTTACGTCGAAGCTTGTGCGCATCGACCGACCTCTCCTGCGCGTCCCCACACTCGCCATTCATCGTACGTTGCTAAATCGTGTTTTAATGGGATATATGCTATACAATATGACATTCAGTGGACAGAGGCACGGCGGATAACTTCAAGTTCAACACCGAGTCGGAATTCATCCCTATTCTCGGACTCGTTGAGTCTCAACTGAACTCACCGGCCGGCGAGGCGAAGGGATCACGCAAAGCGACAAGCATCCAGGAGAATCACCATCCCGAGCTCCTTTCATTGCTCGCCACCGAGCTGTCCGTTGCTCCAGAATTCATCCATGACTTTGAGCTGTGTGTATCTATACATTTCATTGTGGTACGCTGCTGACTTTTGTCCAGGCACCTGTACGATGCGCAGCCGTCCGTCCTCGGTGGTATAAACCATGAGTTCATCTTCAGCCCCCGTATGGACAACCAATTCTCTTCGTAAGTTGAGCTTGCCTGTCCTGATATTTATCTGATTGGGTCTGCCAGGTTCTGCGCTGTTGAGGCCATCGCTACTTTTGCGTCCTCACCGAACTTCAACATTCTTGAGGGTAACGTGAACGCAATCTCGCTCTTCAACCACGAAGAGATTGGGTCTGTTTCTACCACCGGCGCCGAGTCCTCCATTATACCATCCTTCCTCCAACGCCTTTCCCCTACTCCAGCAGCCTACGCGCAATCCGTTGCACGCTCCTTCCTTGTGAGCGCTGACATGGGTCACGCCGTACACCCCAACTACACGAGCAAGCACGAGGACAACCACGCTCCGAAGGTCAATGGTGGTGTAGTGATCAAGACGAACGCGAAGCAGCGCTACGCGAGCGACTCGATCGGCTCCTTTGTCGTCAAGAAGCTGGCTGAGAAGAAGGATGGTCAAGTGCAGGAGTTCGAAGTCCGGAATGACATGTACGTGCGCGTTCTACTGGGAACAGTCTGCGTTGAATTGGCACGGTACTCACCCGTTGCTCGAATGACAGGCCATGCGGCTCAACTGTGGGGCCGATGTTGTCGAAGCTCGGCGTCCGGACGGTCGACGTCGGCTGGGCGATGCTCTCGATGCATTCTATCCGCGAGACGGCGGGGTCACACGATGTCCAACATGCGATCGACCTCTTCACCTCGTTCTTTGAGGGCTTCAACGAGCTCGACAAGTCGCTCACCGTTGAGTGACGCGTTCTCCATTCCAGCATACAGAGACTCGCTCCTTGCGAGCGTGGAATGTACTAACACAAACAACTTGTAACAATTTGCTGTATCATTCACCGTCAGGCTATCTGGCTATCTGCCTCATTGACTTGGGCTAGCAGCCACAGCCATAATCCAAATACGATCCTTCAATAGCACGGCTGCGTTGTCTAGGTGCCACTAGTGACACGCTGTGATTGTTGCTGCTATGGGTAGAGGCATCTCTCCGGCGTGAATTGAGAACCATTGAATTACATTACTGAAGTTTTGGTTAGATTAGGGAGAGCAATCTACTGGGGTAACCCGGTGTCGTGACGGATTCTACTTGTAAGGTCTGGTTGCGGATACTTTGGGTTCTCAGTGCCAAAGGGGGTTATGGTGGGACGGATATTGCTCTTCTGGTACGTGTTCGCTGGTACACCATCGCATTTCCAGAAGCTTACTGTACCTTGTTGCCTCGGTAGCTTATTGGGGGCGTGGTCAGTCAGCAGTGCCCTTCTTGACCTTGACAAGTATATAATGCTCACTCGGCGTTGATATGTCACCTTTCACGCGATGCTGGCACCTTTCGCCGTACCTCATATCCTTGGACGACGACACAACCAGGACGTTGCCATAACCTACAGGCGCCCTTGGCGCTTACCCTAACATGACTCCGAGAAGGACGCGCTGAGAAGGACAACATCGATCATCAACTTCTCGGATGGAGGCCTCACGTCCAACTGCCGCCCTGGATGCCTCGCACGCTATGCCACCTGTAACCTTATAAAGGCCCCTCACCTCCGGAGAGGCCTCTGTCCGCCGCACGCACTTGCCTCCGTGATCCCTTAGGTCGACACGCCATGGAGAGTACTGGCGAGGTTCCCCCGGCCGTTACTGACGAGAAAACCGTACTACAAATGTATCATGTCGCGCGAAACGGGGAGGCAATCGAAATCGTCCCTATGAGATATCGTATGTCGTATCCTCTTGCTAGCTTGAATGCATCTTTTTCATAACCGTCATCCAGGTGACTTGCTGAAGGGAGCGGAGTCGCTTCGAAAAGCATTCTTGAACGATCCCCTCATGAGATACTTTGTCGTGAGTCTCTGTTTGTAGTCGCTATTCACGTCATCTCACCAGTTATATGTCTCAGACAGCAGACACGGCTCCCTTCCAGGGCACGCGTAGTAAAGCCATTAATATAGTAGACTGGGTTGGGGCTATGCGCCAACACCGGATGGTTACTATCGGAGGTGGCTTGTCGCTTATGAAATAGTAAGTCCAGTATAGAATCTCGGGACATGCTTCCTATTCAGTTTTTTGAACGCTAAAGATACTTTAGTGGACCGCCGGGCAACCAAAACAACCTGGCCTTCATCGCCTACTTGATGAAGACCCTCAAACGGTTACGTCCTCAGGAGTGTGCCAAAGTTCGTCATGCGCAGAGTATTCCGTGCGCCGAGTGCTCATCGCTCTTCTATAGCGATGGAAAGAATTCGGTGCAAAGGCCCAAATGTTGGTTGTTGAGGCCTTTGGCAACAAAGTTGGGGACATGTACGAAATCCAAGCTCTCTGCACCGATCCTGATGCGCAAGGTCGTGGGTACGCATCCGCGCTTGTCGAGTATGTACTCAAACAAGTCAGCCGATTCCCCTACATCCTGTCTGGCGCCGAAGTGCTGAAGTCAGGGTCTCAAGGGCGATGCTGACGGCCATGATGTCTGGTTGCTGGCAACTGATGCGTACGGATTCTATGAGCACTTTGGCTTTACAGTGATTCGGAGCGGGATGATAGCGGTAGACAACCCGGCGTGGGACGGTGAGCCAATCACGCTGTACATCGTAAGTCGCGTTCACGTGTACTATCCAGGTCACTCTGACACCGGATGCAGATGCATAGGCCTGCTGTAACATTAACACCAAGGCTCAAGGAACGTATTTCACCCTAATTGTAGGAAGGACGGTATATAAGATTCCCCTCATGCGAGTCTTACGGACGATTGTGCCTGCCTGAGATCGGTTGGATGCATGCATCCATCTCTATGCACTTCTGCGGAATACATACCCCGAACGATTATCTTGAGTCTGGCGGAACGACAAGCACTTCCAAAGCGGATTTTGATCGGGATACGGCAAGTGCTCTGTCTGGACCCACACAACTCGCACATCCAAGCTTGCTGTCTTTTGTGACTTTCTCACAGATGCCAACCACTACTAGTACTTGCTCCCCCTCACCCTTCTTATATCTTTTCAGGGCGGATCTGTCCCGCCACCTTCTAATCTCTTTTACAAGGCTCTCTTCGTTTTGGCAGGTAGCTGTCAAACCTTAAGGTCACTGGTCCCCTATGGCCTATTCTCCCCATTATCGCCGGACATATCACTCGGAGTTTCGAGCTGCGGCCACCAACTCAAAGTTGTTCCCCTGGTCATCAAGCTTTGCCACCCCCGAGAAGGTCCTATTCAATACCAATGACACCTCATTCTAGTCGTATGCATCATATGTATCATTTCTCGAATCTCTTCTGACTTCGCTCAAGTTTTCCTCCCCGTTACCAGGTGGCACCCTGGCTCTCAAGTGCCGTCTTCAGAGGATAGGGATCGTCCGCCCACGTTTATAAAGCTCAAAGGGCTTGATGGATCGCTGCGAAAACTACCATGTCCATCCTACCCCTCCCAGCTCCTCTCGAACTCTTCTCCCTTTCGGGACACGGTCCATCTCCTACGCTCGACGAAACCTTTGGCGCCGTCCTCGTTGGAACTTTCTTGAGTCTCATGTCAGTAATAGTGGACTTCATTGACCTGTGTTTTACTGAGTACTACGGTCAATGACCATCACCATAGGCTTTACGGTGTTACCCTTCACCAGGCTTTCAGGTATCACGCCTTGTACCCCTCAGACCGATCATTGCTGAAGTTTGCGGTGCGTGTTCAAGGTCCGGACAGTGACCACCAACTTACGATTCTCTAGATATATTCAACGGTGTGAGTCCCCGCAAACATCAAGGAGTGCTGGCATTCTAAATGCTGATCGTGGACACCATCGCATGATCCAGCATTCTCGAGACGACGCACATGGCACTAAGCTGCCATACTTGGTCCGTTTCCTCGTCTTTTCGGGGTGGACCCGTAGCTGACGAAGCTCCAGCTACTTCTACCTAGTCAGTAATCATGCAGATCCTTCCTCTCTCCAACGTCCCGTACGGTGAGCTACCTTCCATGCATATTGTCACCCCTTATGCCAATAGCATAGCGATTCGTGACAGAAGTCTCCAAGTACGTGCCACCCGTCATCCGATTCAGTCCACCCGTGACTGACTGCCGCAGATCCTACCAGTCTTAACTGTGGGTCATTGCACCGTCACTGTATTCCATATCGTTCTCTGACATGGTGGTGATCACAGGGTTCGGTGATCGGAATATCTCAAGCGTAAGTTTACCCTGTTAAATTGATGCTTAAGTTAAGTCCGACTCACTGACATCGTTCCAGCTTTTTTGCCCGACGCGCGTATGTTTGTTAGTACATGGAAGCATTGATATCTATCCCCAAGGCGTGAACTCACTACTTCTGAGCAGTCGGGAAGCAGTACAGAACCTGGGTATCCTGGGCAGTAAGTCCTCAGGCGAACTATTTCAACAAGCGTTGCTGATCAAGTGTGCGTAGATTGCCTTCCTGCTAGGCTCGTTCGGTATGTGAATTCGTCTTCAACTGCACATCACCAGCCGTTGCGACACAATTATCTCACATTTAACACTACGTGCCCGTATCGACAGCCTTTTGCATCGGTACGTTGGCAGCAGCTCCCAGCGGACTCACGTTACTCACACTAACTTAACCGCAGTGGCCACCATCGTCGAGTCCGTCAACCCTCTATGACTCAGCATTCCCTATAAATTGACCCAAGCTCAAAACCAGGATATTGCTGACGAACCGTGGCTTCTCTGCATTCGTCCCCGATACAGTGAGCTCATCCCCATCCACGTGTATCAGTCGTCCTGTCAACATACCTTCTGATGTCACCTTGAAGTGGATTATCGCAGTCGCATCCGCCATGGCCGTCTGTGCGGACTTCATCCTGACGACTGTCCTGATCATTGCGCTGCGCCAGAGCCGCAGCGGGGTGGCACAGTGCGAACTCTCTAGCAGAAAACAACCGACGTCCTATACTTATTTGCTCTCTTCCGAACCAGAACAGACTCTGCCCTGGATGTACTTGTGCTGTACACTATCACGACTGGCAAGTTTTAAAGTATTGCTTCCGTTCAGCTTCCTTCTCTGACCTCCTGGCAGGGCTCCTTACAAGGTACGTAGGCCCAGCGTTGTGAGGTCATCGCTCCGCCTAACGGTCGTTGCACGGCCAGTGTATCGATGCTCATCCTGTTTATTTTCGTGAGTCCTTCGTTCTCGCTCCCTAATCCATAGCTGACTCGCGTGTCGGATAGGTAGTGCTCCGTCCAGCCGACCTCGTCTACACAGCGATATCTTTAGTCTCCACAAAACGTATGTCCTCTTGTCGTATACTACCCCCCAGGCGTTGGCTGACAAGGCTTCACTAGTCTATGCTAACGCCCTCCTGGCCGCGTGCGCATCCCGAACTTCTTCCTTTGTTGGGTTCCCCTCATTGTCAATTACTTCACTAC
Source organism: Ganoderma sinense ZZ0214-1 (assembly GCA_002760635.1). Classification (NCBI taxonomy): domain Eukaryota; kingdom Fungi; phylum Basidiomycota; class Agaricomycetes; order Polyporales; family Polyporaceae; genus Ganoderma; species Ganoderma sinense. The sequence continues at coordinate 2,721,924 of AYKW01000001.1, forward strand.
CAGATTGAACTCTCGGCAGTCGCTTAGAGACCAAACCTACCACGCAGACCAATCTAGCCTCGAGATTCAAACCCTTGGCGCCCAGCTCCAAGGCCTGCCGCGCAGAGCGTTCGACCAGCCAGTTGCGAGCGGTCCGCCCGAGCTGCCCAAGCGCCCCCGTGGTTCTCGTGAGTCGTTTACAAACCATTTGTTGGGCAAGTTGATCAGATTCCACCCTTCTATCGTAGATGGAATGGAGACCATGGGCGGCAGAGAATGTCCTTGGTCGGAGGGCGCCATTAGTCCTGGGCCTGAGGGCTTATACTCCGATTCGGAGTCGGCGAGCACGCTCTGGGAGGCGAAATCTCTTCGCGACACGTCGAGTATTGCCACCGCTGTCTGACAGAAGTTGAAACGAACCTTACTCTCCGTCGAGTCACGGGCGCCGGACGGACTCCAGAGTGCGACTTCGTCCGTATGCTATAATTCATCATTGAGCTTTCGTAGATATGTGAATTATATCTTGAAGTTTTGTAGAGCGGTTGTTGCCCTCTACTAAGTAGAACCAGTGTACATGTAGTATACTTATACTTATATGCTCCATTTTTTGGTTTACCAGCTGAAATAACAGGCTGGTGATTTGCCTTTAATCACCCTATTCTCCCAACGACAGCGGATTCACAGCCCTCAGCACGGACGTTGTTCCTTCTTTTGTAACTTACTGTTGGCGTTGGTACTTGCTGCGCCGAAAAGCTACCGGTTCCTGGATAACTTGATCCCTGATTGATCCGTTCTGAGACCAGTGGCCATGCCGCTGCGCTCAACGCAGTCCATTGCGCTCTACAATTGTCACTCGTGTTTTTCGGGACGCCTTTGATACCCCGCTCGATTATAAAAGCTTCTCCCGGTCAGCGGCGGTGTGGTGATACTCTCTATCGCCCGTTACACCACAGGAGGCGCGATCGTCTCCGGACCAAACAGGTATTCCTGGACGTTCTCTCCCATGAACGGCCTTGCAGCTACCAAACTGCCAGAAATCTCCCCCAATTCCAGTTCGGAAACCACGCCTCTCCTTCAAAACAATGGGGCTTCGAATCCGACTCGGAGCATGACTTCACCGGATATTACGCACTTGCGATACAGTGGGACTTCTTGACATGCACAAGTCACTAGCATGGGATGTTAACGTAGGGTTTGGGACGATATAGGGGAGCTATTTACGGCGATGACCATGATACGAGGGGCGTTCATCAGGGATACCACTCCGTGAGTTGTATCCATTCCTTTCATTAGACAACAACTCACCCTAGACGATATCTTCTGGGCACGTAGTCAGCGGATACCTCGCCTACATGGAACCTATTGGTTCGGACATCTTATCAGAGGCGGTGGATCACTATTGACCGTGGGGCTGGCGCCGCGCTGTGGTAGTGAGTTCCATTGGGCTCTTCGTTGGGTATCCGGCTTCTCTCTAACACCATCCGATCATTCCAGCAAGGTACCGGGAGATCCTGGCGTACCATGTATTGTTGCCTCCATCGTTAAATTATTGGGAAGGCTAGTTACCAGAAAGCTTACGGAGGTACGGCCAGAGGGCTCTTGAACGTCTCGGCGGGTTCGCTAACGTTCGCTTTACAGAGGCAAAACGAGACCTCGGCAAAGAAAGAGGAACTTGTGAAGGACGCGTTCGGGGATGGCGTGAAGGATATGTACGAGATTATGGCCCTCGCAACCGCGCAAGAGTCACAAGGACGCGGCTATGGTTCCGCCCTAGTGAAACACGTCCTAGAAGAGGTGACCTTCTTCATCAGGTGGTGGTAGAACGTTCGGCGCGCGGACGCGGAGCTCCTTTGGAAGAGCGACGCCGAAGGTCGTGATGTCTGGGTGGTGACAAGCGACGCATACGGCTTTTACCAAAAGCTCGGGTTCTCGGTCGCTCGTTTCATCACCCATCGGCACGGATACTCCTGGCTGGGACTGGAATCAAACCCCCGCCGCCATCTACATTGCAAGTACTTCAGTAACTCGTTGCAAACATTACAGACTTACCTTCAGAAAACAGATGCACAGACCTGCGAAGGAGATAGTAGAATCACGCTAGCTTTCGCCAGTTGTCAACTGTGTTGGATCTGGTAGTTACGCTGCAGTTGCTGTCCCCGATCGTCGTGTTGCACGAATAGACTGACTTTGCGTACAAGAGCACAAATAATATGCAGACGGCGTGGTAAGGACAATAGACAGCAGCGAAATTAGATGGAAAGCAAGGGGTTCGATTACGCTCGTCTTGCTCGCTTCTTCGGATTCGTTCCTGGATTGTCTTCAGCCGCGGCTGCAGCAGAAGGCGGAGGTGCAGGTCCACTAAGCAAACTACGTTTCTTCGCTGTCCGTGAGTAGTAAGCCAGTACCCATTCTCGTTCTGCTTCCGTCTGCTCTATCGTTCCTTGACGGATCTCGTAGGCTATAACAGCGAAGTGTTAAAAACCGTGGGCTGCGGGTAGATGACTCCAGCGTACGTTTCATCTCAAAGCGAGGCCCGACCTCTGCTAATTGGACCTGTTTTGGAGGAATCTTCATAAAGACGTGATGCCTGCAAACGAGTGTCCCAGTGTCAAGTGGGTGGGGGGGGGATGGAACGGAGCTCTGGCACACGCACCTGAAGGAGATGAAGTCATCCTCGTTCGAGAAGGTCATCACTCGTTTGCTGTCCTCCTTTGGCACAGGGAACAGGTATTTTAACACATCTCGCATCCGCTCGCCCAGTTTTGAGGAGAAGTTTTCGAATATGAGATGGGGGTACTGCTCGGAGACGGTCGACGACTTGTACGAGGCAATGTCGTGCCGTAATTGCACGTTGTGGAGGGTAAAGTAGACGGTGGGGCCATGGGGAAAGTGCGAAACGATCATGGCGTCTGGTATGATGAACTGATTGAGAGGGAAACCACCTGTCCGATGGGATAGAACTACGTACCTGGTACACCACGATGTTCGTGCAGGATGACAAGGTCTGACACATCGTTCGCCCTGCATGCTTCCGATAGCTCCTTCACAACGTAGTTTCCTCGATTGATACGGTGAGAGTTGGGGAATACGAGGCGCATTTCCTGGATTGAGGAGTAGCGTGTTTGGGATGCGCACCCGTTCGGAGGAGGAAACAAGGCATACCTTGGCGAATTGCAAAAGCTTCGAGCTCGGGTCTCTTGATGTTGTAACGACAATTTTTGGGTCCAGAATCCCTGCGCGTGAGTACTCATTGTCGATGTGGCTTGACGGTTCTGCAAGGGCACGAGTATGAAACAAGATATGTCGAAGGACAACGCAGGCACGCACCAGATTGCGCCTCGTCGAAGGCCAGATCCCTTCCTAATGCGCCTGCATCCTTCCTGAGCTCCGTGGGGAGAGCCTTTCCACTCGCGAGCGCGTCCTTGATCTGCTGCTTCCGAACGTATGTTTGCCGCTCCTGCGCCTCCAACGACTTTGCGTAAATATACTGGCGACGTTCGCGTGCTTGCCTGCGAATCTATGTTAGAGGCATGAGTGGGAAACAAGTGCAGAATCAGTGGCAAAGCTGACCATGACACGGTTGTTGCAATACCGGAGAGGGAGATGCCCTGGACACAGGCGACTCAGACTCGAGGTGCGCGCACTCCTTATGGGCGCCTAGCAAAATTGAGGGTTAGATTAGATAAGATTCACACCCTCATCGCTCCGAGGAGGCCATGGCCAGAATCCCTGCTAGTGACGCTTTGTGTAAATAAAAACAGTAGGCATGGAAATGCAACTGGTATTTAATCCTGGCGTGCGAGGTAAATTACAGATAGACGGACAAAAGCCCACACCAGCCCCACTGCACAGTACACGCTCGTGGTCATCAAGGGAAGGAACTCTAATGCAGACCCCCCACTTTCTGTTCCATCGTCGTAGTCTGATGTAGCATCGACGGGGGCAGAGCGGTTCGTCAGGAGAGGGAATACCATGACAAACACTTGAAGGAAAGGGAAGCAGGCGAGGTACAGTCTCTCCAGGAAGTCGATAGCCACGAACGGGAGCGAGGCTGGGAACCTGGCGGAGACGTCAGTAGCCTTGAAACAAACGTAAGGGAAAAAGTATAGACCCACTGATACACCTGACGATGGATAGGTCGCAAGACGAAGATAACCCAGAGAACGGAGTAAACGATCTTGATCAGGGTTTCTGTAAAAGGTGAGTATGTGGTAGCCACATAGTGGTGGTGCACTGTACCTGCAGGTGTGAATAATAGGGGAAATAACGAGAAGATTCCAGCAACTGAGGCAATCTCGAATGTGCGGAAGTACTCGTTATTCTCTGCCGCAAGTAAACTGGTAATGGGCTTCAGAGCATGCTCCAGGAAGAATCATAGTGACATGACGTACCTCAGGGGCACCAAGACAAGGAGGATGGCCTTTTCGTGTACGTGCCAACCAAACATGTACGACGTGAATCCGCAGAGCGTGAGCGCTGTCACGAAAGATTTGTACGACGTGTTTGTCCAAAGCTTGCCCATGTATATCTGCCGGAACTCCATGAACCGTCAGTATAAGTGTCGCATTGACTCTTCACGTACTGTCTGAAACGCTACTGTAATCGCGAAGGTATGGATGGGCTTGACCGTCGGAAGAACTGCGAAGACTGTGTCTCCGACGAGCCCCCGTGATGTCGATGAGACGCCTGACTCGTTCACAGCGAATCCGGCTAATCGACCTGCACTGACAACTGCCCAGCAATTTTAAGTTAACATTGCGCCCATCAATAGGGAACGAACCTTTGAGCAAGACGCGGTCGGCGGCGGTCACCAACGCCCAGATGTTCGGCGCCCAATACGCGTGGTTCAGGCCTCGAGTAAATGGGAACAGACGGCTCAAGAGCTGTGGAAGCTGTCCCATGAGCAGGAAAGGGCCGAGAGACACAAGGAACGTCAAAATGACGGCATTGGCTAATGACAGGAATCGGCCAGGAAGGAGGGTGAACGATGGGGATAAGCAGTATGAACGAAGGAGGTATATGAAGTATGCAGGCTATAAGGTCACATTGAGCGACGTAGTTCTCGGTCTGGAGTCGGTGGACATACCGCAAGGTATAGGTAGATGTGCTTGAAGTTGAGCAGCACGGCAAACAAAAAGCCGCTCGCTAATTTGCGGTCCTGTAGAATAGTGTGGGTTTAGCTAGCGACCCGCAAACTGGGATGGATGGACATACATTTCGAGCCATCAATAGTGACCATAGCAGAATACCGAACATGAATCCATTATATTGGAAGTGAATATGATCCACGATAAGGAACCCCGGATGCAGGAAAAGAGATGCGGAAATGATGCGCTGCATCGTTGGGTTCTCTGCTCCGCGAATAAACCTACCGAGAGCGGTTCAGCAACGTTTGCTCTGAGATCAACAAACGCTGCTCACTTGAGTACAGCCGCGCCGAGGACGAGCTCGGTTACGATCACAGTTGTCCGCTGGTAGGCAATAACAGACCATGAATCATAGTTGAGGTTCTTGAGGTCAACTATCCTGGGGTCGACAAGGTACGCGGGGATAGACAAGAACTTCTCGAAGTATGCAAAGAATGGTGGGTAGTCCAATGCTTCCAGGGACATCAGAGGAGTCATGTTTTTGCAGTTGCAAGACACTCACTCCATTCAGACGTAGTCTATGGTCGACATTGGGATGTTGAGTGACATGTATTGTAGTTAGAGTAGAACGCTCGTACATCATAATACCACTTGGATATTGGTAAAGAGTGGGTAATGGCGAGCCAATTGCGATGCACTTCAAAGTCCGTGGACCGACTGGGAATGTGGCTTAACATGCAAAATCGATCACTGCTAGGGAGAATACGTACTACGCGGGGAACAGCAGCAGCTTTAGACATGTCGAAGCGACGAGGATGTCCCACTCCGTCTTCGCCATATCTAGCTTGAGCGATGCCAACCATCCCGACCTTGTTGCTGGTTTCTCCTCCTCGCCCTTGACCTCCTTACCAGCAGCTGCACTTTCTTCAGGTATTGAGTCCGGTAGTGCGTTACTCTTCTCGCCTGGGATTGCGTTGCTCGACGGATGAGTTGCAATGGGCGATAGACGATGTTGGCTCATAGCAGCACAGCCCTACAGTTATCTGCACTTTTAGAGAGATGTGTGATGGTCAAAGCATGCAGTTTAGCAGGGTGAAGACAAGGCGGTAGCTGCGAACGCGGTTGCACCAGTGCCACCTCGGGTCTCGGAGGCACGGCGCCTCACATGTCTCGGACACGGCGGTAGCACGCGTCCTCACGCGTCTTGCTCGACCCATAACCACCACCCTTCTTGTTTGTCCCCGCTGCAGTAATCAACCCCATCCTAGGACTGTGGCCGTATCGTGTTCAGGATGAGCGAGCAAGCTGCTGCAGGGAAGATTGTGGAAAAGCAAGCGGAACAACAGGGGTGCGTAGTGTTGGTGTACTCGTCCTCTTCTTGTCTAATGTTTCTGTTTTGTGCATCCTGTGCGCTTCAGGGGTGTGCTCACGAAGCTGATCATCTTCGCTTTGTCCCTCGGGATTCTTCCCATTTCATCATATTTCGTGTCGAGGGACTTCCTCTGGAATGGTACGCTCGCCAGTGTCTCCGTTGTATGCTGACCTATTTTCTCATTTCGGCCGTGCCTCAGGAAATACCATATTCGCTGCCATCACAGCCATTGTAGCCGCCAACATAATCCTTGTCGCGTACATTGTGGAGTCCCTCCGAGAGGAGGCGCGTCTCAAAACAGAGAAAGGGAAGCAGCCGTCAGAGTCGAAGAAGGATCGGTAGCACGCCAGTCTTCCTCGTTCGTTGTTCATTTCATTGCTTTCTATCCCTCCTGTGCCCCGTTGATTGTCTTCATCATCCCTCACAATATCAGCTGGAATTATGATACGTCCAACCATCTCCCGAACTTCCGTCCCACCTCCTTCACCGAACCCCGGTGCTCGAACTCGTGCTTGGCCCAGAACCTCATCGTCCCTTCGTTCTCCGAAGTCACGCTCGCTGTACAAGCCATTTACGCGTCAGGACGGCCTGCTGCTACCTCCTGCGACCATTCATATGGTGGATACTCGAATGCTCACCTATGATCACATGGAACCGCTCGCCCTGTTTCCTGGTCTCCTCGAGCAAACGAGCCAGGAGTGTTTCCCCTATGCCCTTTCCGCGGAAGTCCTTGTGCACATACAGTGATAGCTCTGCCGTCCTGTGCGTACCTCCGCCAGTCAGCCTCCCCGTATGCCACATGCGAGCTTGAATAACCCACGCAGCGTATGCTGGCCGATCATGGTAGTGCCGAAGATTCGCCCACCCCACGGTGCGCTTGTTCCCTGTTGCTGTATCTGTGAGCTCCGCCACGAGGCAGGGGTATTGCTGTGCCTCGAGCTTTGCAAGCCATTCGACTCGTTCCTCGAGAGTTTCGGGCATCGTGTGGAATGTCGCGGTCCCGTTCAGGATCTGTTCATTGTATATCTCGAGAATCGCGGGGAGGTCCTCCTCAGTCGCGTCGCGGAAGTCGAGGTTCATGGCGGGAAGTACACCGGAAGCACTCCCCGCCCTTGGAAATAGCCAAGGATCAATCCATATCAACGCGAGTCATATCTTCATGACCGTGCTGCCGATGATAAGAATAGTGAACATAAGAATAGTGAACACTCATAATGATATGGCTTCAACATTTCAATTGCAGGGACATGACGGATTACAGCTAAGTGGGGATACATGAGATAGTACAATGTATGACGATGCTAATGTCACAGGTCTAGACTTGGTAAAGTAGTGCAAAATAGATGGTAGTCATGAGAAAGCAATGCAAGGGAATAATATAACCTCAAGTCGACCAACGACGAACGCGATGAAAGATGCAACTAACTAGAAGTCTTCGTCCATAGTGCTATAGTCGAATCGTCAACAACTGCCCTTCAAGGCAATACAAGAATGGCACTCACAAAGTCTTACTGGTGCTGACCTCGGCAGTGGCGCTGGTCGCGGACGCATTCACACCAGCCTTCGAGTAGTCCGAGACACGCTTCTCGAAGAAGTTTGTCTTGCCCTGGAGCGAAATCATATCCATGAAGTCGAAGGGGTTGGTGACGCCATAGTGCTTCTCGCCACCGAGCGCGACAAGCAGACGATCGGCGACGAACTCGATGTATTGGCGCATGAGCTTAGAGTTCATGCCGATGAGCGCGACGGGGAGCGCGTCTACGAGGCCGGGGATTATAAGTCCTTGAGCAAGCCGCACAATCGGTTGACGCACCAGTCAAAAATTCCTGCTCGATCGCGACGGCCTCCGTGATGATCTTGCGAACGGTGTCAAAGTGAGGCCGTCTCTGGAGGTGGCTAAAGAGCAGGCACGCGAAGTCGGTGTGCATACCCTCGTCTCGTGAGATGAGTTCATTAGAGAACGTGAGACCGGGCATCAAGCCACGCTTCTTGAGCCAAAAGATAGAGGCGAAGGAGCCGGAAAAGAAGATACCCTCGACCGCGGCGAAGGCGACAAGACGCTCCGCAAAAGTAGACTCCTTGTCGGAGATCCAGCGGAGTGCCCAGTCGGCCTTCTTCTTAATGCAGGGGATGGTGTCAATTGCGTCGAACAGGTGCTCACGCTGCTTGGGGTCCTTGATGTAAGTGTCGATGAGGAGGGAGTAGGTCTCGGAATGGATGTTCTCCATCATGATCTGGAAGCCGTAGAAGCAGCGGGCCTCGGCAGCTTGGACCTCGTTGGAGAAACGTTCGACGAGGTTCTCGTTCACGATACCATCCGAGGCGGCGAAGAAAGCGAGGACATGAGAGATGAAGTGGCGCTCATCGTCATTGAGACGGTTGTGCCAGTCGTGGAGATCCTTGGAGAGATCCATCTCCTCTGCAGTCCAGAAGGAAGCCTCGGCCTTCTTGTACATTTGCCAGATCTGTCCAGTGGTATAAACCTCGGATACATGCGCCACGTTCGAAGACAACTAACCTCGTGGTATTGAATAGGGAAGAGAACAAAGCGACGTTTGGACTCCATAAGGAGAGGCTCCATATCTACGCGTGACGCGTCAGTGAGGACGCGTCGTGGAACGCCTTGACGCGTAGTAAGACTTACGCTCAGGGAGGTTGACGTCGCCGACAAATCGCCTTGATGACGAAGCAACGGGTTGCTGACTCGTGGCGATGTCAAGCTTTTGCATGGCCGCGGCAGCCTAAGGTCCAGTAGAATTAGACATGGTGATATGGGCACACAGGACACGCCAGAGCAGACCTTCTTGGAAGGCGTCGGGGGTGGAGAGGGCACACAAGAAGCAGCGACGGTGACAGTGGACATGGTTGACGTGGTGGAGACTGTAGTAAGAGGCGTGCGAGCTGGGTAAGAGCTTGAGCTCGTCGTCGAGGACGCGTTGTGGGGGTGGAGAGGCTGAGACGCGGGGCGGAGAGTTTTATACGGCGAGGTTTTCAACAACGGCGCGTGCGCGTTATTTGTCTCTATTGACGCGTCGCGTCGTGGTATATACCCCAGAGGCCTGACCGCGACCGTGGGAATCCCCCAGCTGGCTAGCTGAGCAACATAGTAAGTAATTATTAATGTTGCTGCCAAAGCATCAAAGCCGACAAGAGCCGAGAATAACGGCCAGACAATCCGTCTTGCTCCGGAGGGGCCGATTCCCAGCACGTGACTGTCGCGATTCATTAGAGGGGCGCCTGAGCGCGTAAGCAGGGCGGACCCGAGATCGCGTCGGCAACCCTGACTGTCTTGCCAGCGGATACAACGCGCCTCTTGTCACCAATCCACCATTCTCCTGCTATATCGGCCCCCCCTTTGTTGCTCCATGTGCTCTCACGAGCAATCATTGTCCATGCTCTGTCAATCGCCGCCCTTTCAAAATGTCTCGTCGCTTTCTATTCCGCCACCCTTCGCCAAAGCTGGAACGCCAAACGTTTCTATATCCCCTCATTCTCCCAGAAGCCCCATTGCCAAACATCATGTCTCAAAAAGCGGATCAGTCTCCAGCGTGACGGAGGAAGAGCGGCCTCGTTCTCCCAGCCCAATCGAGCCCCAGGACAGATTCGTCGGTGACATCGGGTTGCTTGAGCGTACGTCGTTGTCACAATAGCATACACCGCGTGAAAGCTCATGTATGTATTCAAAGATCTTGAGCCTTTGCTTACTGAATCAACGCGCCGCTTTGTGCTGTTTCCCATCCAGTACAATGAAGTACGTCCAATCCGTACCACCTACTCCTTGCCAGACGATGACGTCTTCCTGCGGAAGATATGGCAAATGTACAAGCGGGCCCAGGCCTCATTCTGGACGGTCGAAGAGATTGATCTTTCTCATGATCTTCCCGACTGGAACGGGAGGCTCACAGACAACGAGCGGCACTTCCTCTCTTACGTTCTTGCCTTCTTCGCTGCCTCAGACGGCATTGTCAACGAGAACCTAGTCGAGCGGTTTTCTAACGAGGTTCAGGCCGCTGAAGCTCGATGCTTTTATGGCTTCCAGATTATGATCGAAAACGTCCACTCCGAGACATACTCTCTTCTCATCGACACCTATATCAGAGATCCCGACGAGAGGACATTCCTATTCGACGCCATCGAAACCATACCCTGTATCAAGAAGAAGGCCGATTGGGCACTGCGCTGGATAGCGGACGACCAGTCTGTGTTCGCTGAGCGACTGGTGGCGTTTGCGGCAGTGGAGGGCATATTCTTCTCTGGGTGTTTCGCCTCGATCTTCTGGCTGAAGAAGCGTGGGCTAATGCCCGGCTTGACGTTCTCGAACGAGCTCATCTCGCGCGACGAGGGCATGCACACCGACTTCGCTTGCCTCCTGTTCCACCATCTCCGTCGACGGCCACACCCGAACAGAGTCGCCAAGATTATCACCGAGGCCGTCGAGATCGAGAAGGAGTTCCTTACTGGTACGTCAACAGCTCCTTGTGTATGCTGTATCTAATTCGCCCGTTAATTTGCAGCTGCCCTCCCTGTATCACTCATCGGTCTCAACGCGGACTCGATGTGCCAATACATCGAGTTTGTCGCGGATAGGCTGCTCGTCACTCTCGGAAATGAGAAGTACTACAACTCAAATAACCCGTTCGACTTCATGGACATGATTTCGCTTGAGGGCAAAACCAACTTCTTTGAGAAACGTGTGTCAGAGTATGCAAAGGCACACTTCCACGGCACGCTGTCGTACGAGGGCGAGCATGCCCCAAACGCCTCTTCCCAGCATGTCTTGTGAGTTCTCTCTCCTTCCCCCCATCTCCCTTGGCCGACCCGTCCTGACCCTATCAGCAGTACATTGGACGAAGACTTTTGAGCAAGTTTTCTGTGCACTATTTGGTGTTTGTATTCTTAGATGCTATATCCCCACTCCATGTATCAGTTGCTCAGGACACACCGTATCTTAACACCGTACCTAGTCGTAATTTACCTTCACCTAATCCTACTGCAATCGTATTAGCTCTCCTTTACGAACCTTACGATACACCCCTACTCACGCCCCTATGCCAGTTTACGCCTGTTTACGCACATCTCACACAAAGTAGAATGGCGGTGTGCACAGCGACTCTTGCGTTCGGGCTGACATTCAGGCGCGGCATAGAAAACAGATGAATGTGTAGTGAAACAGGTAAGGCTACATCAATGTGGTATGCAATGCAACAGTGTTGAGCCCGTGGCTCTACTTTTTGGAGATATGCACAACTGCAAGACAGGTTTAGCACGCATTCCCAACAATTCACAGGTAGCAAAACAACGCACCATCCTCGTCCTCCAGCACATGCTCGAGCCCGACCTTCTGCCCGCGCGAGTGCTTCGCGCTGGCACCCCACACAATCGCGTACTTCATCTGCTTCGCGATCTCCTTATGGATCGCGCCGCAGAAGTCTTCCACGGAGCACTTGCCGCGACGGAGCACGACGGGCTGGCTGTAGTCGGGCGCGAGCCCGCGCGGCTTCGTGTACACGCGTACGAGGTTGAGCGTCGTCCACATCTTCTCGATGAGCTCGTCGATGTTCCACCACTCGCGCGAGGAGACGGGCACAGACATCGGGATACGGTACAGCAGGTCAAGCTCCTCGATCGAGATCGCGTCGATCTTGTTCAGCACGTAGATTGCAGGGATGTACACTCTGTGTAAAGAGAAGACGTACAAACTAACATGAGCACTGTATTCCATGCCAATGCCATGCCCCAACCGATGCGGAGCGGCGGTTAGTAGGCTAAGGATGGACGTACGTACCGGTTGCCCTCGATGACGTCGACGAGGTCATCCGCGGTGGCGCCCGCCTGCCGGATCGCGACGTCAGCGTTGTTGATGCGGTATTCGCTCAGGACGGCCTTGATCTCGTCCTGATCGATGTTCGTCAGTGGCACTGTGTTCGTAATCGCAATGCCGCCTTTGTCCTTCTTGCGTACGGTGATAGCTGGAGGTTTCTTGTTCAGTCGAATGCCGAAGCCCTCAAGCTCGCTCTCGATGATGGCCTTGTCGCCGAGAGGTTTGAGCACGTCGAGCACGATGAAAATAAGGTGACATGTCCTCGCGACTGGAGATGGAGATGTATGCTTGAGATGAAGAGTAAGGGATTGGCGGGGAAGAAGGGCGCACCAGCGATGACTGTGATTGTGGACCCATCAAGGTCAACGGATGGACAGATTTTGATGCACTGTGATGACGCTCGTACCTTGTCGACCTCGACCTCGACCGTCGTTCGCCCCTTCAATAATTCCCGCTACAGACGTAAAAAGATGAGGCCGCGGTTCACAATTAAATGGCTATACGAGATACGCACGGAGGTCAAGGATTTGTATGGGGGCGCCGTGCACCTTGAGCGTGCCAGGGACAGTGGTGAGAGTGGTGAAATCAATCTCTGATGCTTCCGAGTGTGTGCCAGTGAGTTTGGACATCAGAGTCGACTGTGTCGAACTGAGATGAACGATTGAACTGTTTCACGGTGAAGCAGAACGGAACACAACACACCTTGCCGACTGAAGGGAAGCCGACAAACCCGACTGTTGCAATGCCTGTGCGAGCGACATCGAAGCCGATGCCCCCGCCTCCTCCCCCGCCGCCAGTCGGACCAAGAAGCTCGCGACGAAGCTTCGCAAGCTTGGCCTTGAGCTGACCTAAATGGTAGCTCGTGGCCTTATTCTTTTGCGCTGTGGTTTGTGACGGTTTTCAGAAACTGAGGCCGTGGGCGCGGAAAGCACTGCACATACTCCTGGCCTGCGATCCTGAGCATTTCCCAGAGCGCAAGTCGACAGTCTGGAGCGCTTACCATCTCATCTTCGATTTCCTTGGTTCGGAGACATGTCAGAGGGAGACAATTGCGGTGGAGGCTGAGGGAATACCTTGATTTTCTGTACGGTGGTCATTGTGGCAGACGAAGAATAGTGGAGACGGGCGCCTGTGCGGGAGCGCTTAGACTATTTTGGGGGAGGAAGCGAGCGAGCGGAGGCTGCAACGGATTCGACGGCTCTTGTCTTCATCGCAACGTCTGTCATTCCCGGCTCCCCTCCGCCTTCTCCCCCTCCTCCCCTCTTCTGCGCATAGCCTGTCTGACCCGTGGACACTGCCCTCTGCGCACACAAGCCAGCGTCCATCTCCAACACCACGCCCTCGTTCGCCCCGGTCGTTCCCCAACTGCCGTTCGTTGTTCTCCTGCGACTTGGCTGGTCCGGGCGCTGCTTCACACATCGAGGCCGCCCCCACGTCGCACTCCACTCCTTTGTTCCCCACCGTAGAATCCCTCTATTGCGAACCTGTGAGCCCAATACCGACCCCTCGACATGTGTAAGGGAGGTTCGTGGAAGCGAGAGGTCGTCCCCGACCACAAAGTGCGTTTTCCTCTGCACAGTTATGTTCAAATGTCGCCTGTACGCTGGCTGACGCTGTCTTCGAACTCTGTAGTTCGATTTCGTCGACACTCGTGAGTTTCGAGATACAGGATGTGGCATGCGAATGAAGTGAGTCTGCAAAGAGCAAGGGTCGGCGCAGGATGAGATACGGGTGAACGAATGAATCGGTGCTAATTGCAGCCTGCGGCGACCACAGGTACTTCTGGCTCTATGTTGGCGTGCTCATCTCCTTCCTCGTCTATGTTTCCGATATCTTCACGGCCGTGACCATGCTTACAACCACCTCCTGGTCCAACTCCATCTTCCAGTCTTGTCCTCAGCATGAGAACAACGGCTGCGTCTACATCCCGTTCAGCATTGGCCGTTGGCTCTTCTTCGGATGCGTTATCTTCTCCTTCCTCCTCGTACGTTCCATCTCCTTTGCCATATAGCCTCGAAGGCCGGCACTGACTTCGGACGTAGCTTGCATACGACGCATACAAGGCGAAGAAGATCATCCAGAGCCGTGACATCTCGTATGCCTTTACCAACGTCATGGCCAACAAGTACTACTCCCTCCGTGAGTTGTCCCACGATTACGCGTACTGTCTTTTGGTGGTAATGTTTATGTCGTCTTGTAGGGTCTTACGACCATTTCTGCTTCTTCAACCACATTGCCGCATCCACAAAGCGTATTGACGACTTTGCGTTCTTCGTCTTCTTCACCTTCAAGAGTTGGAAGCGGCTGCTCTTCGCCGATGGCCCTCGTCAGTCTATCAACGCCTTGACGTTGTACGCCTTCTACCTATCTAAGCAGGACAAGGGTGCATGGTATGATATCTCGAAGTACTTCGATGGTGACCTGATCACCTCGGCTCTTACGGTGTCGACGACTTTCACTGTGTTGGTCTTCGCGATTTCCCTCTTGATGCTTATCATTGCCGGCATCTGCTACATTCCCCTGCTCGCGCACATTCAGGGTAACCTCAAGGTATGTTTTCAGACTATCGTGTAGTCTTTTTGGATACTCATTGTGCGTAGGAATACTGTTGCCACAAAGTTGACAAGCGCATCTCCGAGATTATCAAGCGGAGGAACAAGCAGCGTTTGGCCAAGGCTGCCGCTCTCGCCAAGAAGGAGGCGGCCGGTGATTTCTCCCACCTCAAGAATAAGAAGGGAGAGTTCATCGCGAAGCCACTTCCCCAGCCTACCCTTCCCAACCTCTCCGTCGACGATGACATTGACGACACTGCGTCCATGCGCACCCGCGGGCCACCCCCAAGCACCTTCACTGGCACGGAGTATTACAGCGACTACAAGGCGGACTTCTCTAGCGAATACTATCCTCCTATGCCTAGCTATGCCCAGAGCGGCTACCACTCGTACAACAACTCGATCGGCACGCTGCCCGACCAGCTACAAATGCACTACGATGAAGACTACGCCAGCCAGGCACACCTCCCTTCCGCCGCAGCGCCGTTCGCGCAGGACGACCAGGGCTCCGTACACCACGGTGGATATGGCGGATACGCAAACGACCCGTACCGCGCGGCGAGCGCTGCTCCTGATTACCGCTCCGGGAGCGTGGCGCCAGATTATAGTTCCGGCAGCGTCGCGCCAGACTATCGTTCTGGAAGCGTTGCGCCCGATTATCGCTCTATGAGCACCGCGCCCGATTACCGTTCCACGAGTTCCGCACCAGACTACCGTTCAGCGAGCACAGCACCGTACGGCCGCCAGGCGCAGCAGCAGATGTACCAGCCCCACGAAGAGTACCCCAACCCGTACTCCCCTGGCGCCCACCAGACCCTTGGGTATGGCCAGCAGCAGCACGGCCAGCAGCACGATCCGTACGGATACCAGCAGCAGAGCGACGGGTACGACTACGGTGCCGGCCATGCCATGTAGTTGTATCGCACGACCAACTTGCATTCCTTCCTTTCTACGCCTACCTGCATACATACTCATGACATGTCGTACAGTCGCGCCTTGCGCCTTTTGTCGTTCCTTTTGTCGTCGTTATCCCGTTGTCGCAGTTCGTATCGTCGTTCGCTCGTTCCCACTCCATGCCACACGCCTTCATCTCCTCCATCTCCCAGCTTGCCCGACTCTCGACTGTAGTCGTCCCCCGTCCCCCATCCTACCAGCCGTTGCATTGAACATTCACTTCACTCAGCATCTGCATCTCCTTATTCCTCATATTGACTGTCTCGGTCCATTCTTCTCTGTCTTGGTCGTCCTTCGCTCGTACTTTCTTCTCTATTATATCAGTAGTGAAGCACGCTGTACTATCATAATCTCCTTGCGGATTGTAAGTAGACGTCTCGTGGATGCCACAAGGCCCAGCCAAAGTAAGCCAAGCGACTCTGTGCTATACACTATAGAATTCATCATCTGCGAGTACCAATGATTGAGCGAAGGGCTGGTGAGGAAGGCAACCACGGAATCGAGGCCCGGGGTGCTGTGGTAACCGTCATGAGGGGGAGGTTGGAGGTTGTGACGGCGCGATCGTGACGCGGGATGTCCGCCACGTCCCTCGCTCGAGGTCGGCCTGGCTTTTGCGCCAGCCCGGAGTGCCCCGTTTCGCGTCGTGTCGAGCCACAAGCGGCTGACCGAGGGACCCTATGCGCTCCCATGGCCAGATGATGAAGGAGAGCCTCGACTCTATCAGACCAAGCGGCACCTAACAGAACACGTCTGTTTGAGTGCTGAGATGATCACTGTAGTGGAATGGCACTAGAGACGCACCGGTCCGAAACGATTGCTATCCTCTGTACGGAAGGGTTCATCACCTGGTGCCAGTGTCAGCATCAAGTTGCAACGGTTCGAGAGAGGCATGCGCGCGCACCTTCGACCCATGCGCACCCCACCGGGACGCGGACTTCGGCATCGGGATATGGCGGCAAGGTGCGAACCTGCGCTGTGATTAACGGGGGGGTAGGTGGCAGACATTCTTAGGTAAGGGGACGTACGACGTCGCCCTCGAGCGCGATGATACGCTTCACGACCAGCTTCGAATCTGCTGGTGACCTGGTAGTGGAAGTTCGGCGGCCTGTCAAGCTGAGATATGAGGGTGACGCACTTTAATGCTACCACATCTCCGCGTTCATATTTCTTTCGAAGCTTGACCGAGAACCGGTCGAAGAGCACTATGTCCCTCCACGGCGAATCATCCGGGTTTAAGGTAGGCTAGCTAGCATGGGCATTGTGACTTGCGGAGAGACATGGTATGGCGGGTACCACGCACCTGCATGCTCCTTCCCTTGACTGACTTGACGTTGAAGCCGTACTCCGTCACGAAAAGCCCGAGAGGCAGCCAGACAAGTGCGGAGAGGAACCACCGGAGGCGGGGCTGCTTGTTGAGGTGGTCACGACCAGACTGGCGGAAGGAGGCCCATCCTGCCCTTGCGAGCCGGATGGTCTGCATTCAGATGTCCAAGACAGGCCCGGAGGCGATGATGACGAACGAGTTCAAGTACGAGGATTGGGAATTAGGACAGATGCAGGAGAGAAAGCGAGGGCAGTCTGATGGCGGAAGTCGGCAGCTCGGAGGAGATCCCGGCCCGTCGCTGGCGAGAAGCGTCTAAAAGGACGTTATAAGACGGGAGGAAGACGGAGATTTGTCCTTGTCATGAACCACCACAGGCCGGTGCCAATGAGCTCAGATACACCCCATCTGAGCTCAGTGGACATGCAGTCCGCACAACATCCACCTGTGCACTAAGGGACTACGTCGATTCGACGTAAGTTACCGGTGACCGTGGCTCAGACCCAGACAGATCCAAGGCTGCGAAGCTCACGCCGCACAGGACGTCCTCGCACGTCCATCTTCGTGAGCGGGCTAAGGTCTGAGCATTCCAGTTCCCTGTAGCGCTGTTGCCTCGTTGAAAAAGCGGCTGACCGTCATATAGACGGCCAGCCGTAACGAGCCGACATCTGCAGATCGGTCCTAGACGGACTCGGGCGCAACGCTCGTCCGACGCAACCAGAAATACAGCCGCGTTTCAACAAACGGTTCATTACAGACGAGATCCGCAAACCAGCGAATCTCTTCTCGAGAAAGGCTTTGAAATCTGTCGTGGAACATGGGTCCCTTCTTGATCGCCAACCATCTCCCGTCGCGTGCGCCGGGTGGGTCTTCTGTCGCTCCTGGTGCTGCTGGCTTTGTGCTTCGCAGGCGGCGCGTGAGGGGTTGTGCGGTCAAGTCCTCTGCGGCTCTTTAGTGCACTTCGCCGCTCGCCCCAAACCATAGACTCATGGTTGCGGGGTGAAACTCGATTCAGACTACTCTCGGTCTGTCTGTTCCAATTTTTTCCACATCTGTGCTCTTTGAGAGCATATATAACATCCTTGTTTGGAAATCTGAGCCTTCCAGCGAGTCGTCACCATACACAACGCAGTGCGTGATTTCCTGCACTGCTAGCCTGGTTCTTCTCATCTGATTGTATACTAGGGCTAGGAATAGTCTCGACCAAGACCATCCGCGTCTGTGTTTACGAGAAGCTTGAGTGGGAACACTAGGAGGTGGCTAAGGGGCTGGGTTTTTAGGAGGAAATTGCGGCTTCTTTGTGAGTCTTCTGTTCCAACTTCGGCATGTCGACTCCCACAAAGACTATGACTTTGAATAAACATGGTATGCCCTAGTCATTTGGTTTGGCGTGTGACGGAAGATATGAGATAGGAGGGTTTTACGAGAAACATCCGCCGTGCTCTGCAAGGCGTTGGGACTATATAAGTCGGAGAAGTTTACACCCATCATCCTGCTCCCAATAAGGGGTGGACGAACGTACGGGGATGTTCGTCGCTACTAGAGCACCCCCCTCCAGACAGATCGAAGGCCGCAAGCTCACTCCACACAGGACGCCGTCGCGCATCCTTCTTGGTGAGCGTTGACGTTGACCGTCTGTGCGACTCAGGTAGAGGTCAGAGGTTCTAACGAACCATGGCCTGAGACCTGATGTGGGGGAGGTCCGCTGACCCTTCTGCTGTGCGCAGAATGTGCGCGTACGGGCGAGAGGTGCCCTGTCAGACCTCGTCTCCCATTACGTCCACCTCGGGTTTGAAGGGATTCGTTCTCTTCTGCTACTCCGCAGGATGGCATTTACATGTCTTGTTGCGCTGGGCGTATAGGAGGATGCAGTGCTCCGCGGGCACCTCGTCGTCCTTTGGTGTAATTCGCGGCTCGCGTCCAAGGGCCCGACTGTCCACATGCGGGGAAGTCGGGTCTAGGACGTGGACTCATATCAGACTACTCTCTGTCTGTCTGCTTTTACCCAAATTTTTCCCAACTTTGTGCTCTTCGGGAGCGCAATTTCGCCTTCTTTGTGGAGGTAGTCGTGGATATCGCATGCGGAACAATGTCATCAGATAGGTTAATCTATTGTACATTTGCACTCCACGTACATGTGTCATCACAAGTACACAGGGAAGAAAATTAGTTCCAGGCAAGTCTCTTCCACAAATCCATTGTGTAGCTAGACGGTCCCATCGAGACATTACCCGGATATATCATAGCCAAAATGCCAAAGGACATCGCTCGCCACTTCATTTCCGAGGGCGTTCAGAGTCCTCAGGATGACTTCTCTTGAACCTCCATCGTTCATTGCCCATTCGTCCGCATCCTGTATATCAATCAGAACTTGCGACGGGAGATTTTTCAAGGAGAATGGGCACTTACACGTAGCGGCCCTACTTTGACCACATTGTGTTGAAAGCCAACGACGGCCCGCGCGGTACTCAACACTTCGTCTGGGACTTCTTGTGGGGGGTCTACAGATTCTGACGTCAATGCGAGCTCGACTCTATAAAAGGGGAATAAGGAAACGCCTCGCACCTGCCTCGGTCGCGGGTGCAGCTAGACAATGTTCCGGATGGGCGACGGTGACATAATGGTTCTCGTCGAGGAGTGGACGGAATTTATCCAAGGGAAACCATTCGTACTCTTCGGGATCTAGCATGTACGTGGGCGAATATTCGGCCTTGTACCGCATCTTCACGCAAGTGTGGACATAAAGCCCTAGTGGACACGGAGGGAGGCCGTCAATCGGGCTGCGAAAGCCGCACTAGATGTAAGCAGCTGTCCATACCCAGGTAAAGGAACTTCATCTCTGCGAGGCCGGCCGCATGCATTTCCTTCACAAGGGACACTTCGCGCATCGCGCTCAGCTACAAATCCGAAGTATTAGTACAAACCGACAGGGAACGCATCACGGCTCTTGCCTTTCCCATAGAAAACTTCTCCCACTCCTTCTCGTACATAAAGTAAACGCTTGACACGCAGTTCGGGGTGATATCGAGCACGCTCATCGCCATGAGCTTTCCGTCTACTCTGTAAAGCTGGTGGTACGATCCGTAAAATTGAGGGAGGCCATCCGGCTTTGCTGAAGGATAGTCTATCATCTGCAGCTATAAGTGGTCGGTTGGGTAAAGTATTATTCACTCGAAGCAATGAATGCCGAACAACTTCTAGCGCACGTACCGAAAGGGACGACTTGCACAAGAAACGGGTGAAACCTCTGGTAGTGACATCGTCGTCCTTGTGGATATTCTTCTGGTAGCTCTCGTATAGAGCGAACTTTTCCATCGTGAAAGATGATTGCTCTAGGGTAACCTGGTTCGGGAATTAGCATCGTCATACGAGATAACCGCGACTCAGTGGTGAACCTCGTATTTGTGAGCCGCGATTTGCTCCCCGAGGATCATAAATTCTGCGGCATGTATGTCGTCCGTAAGCTGGAATACATGCTCTTCTTTTGCCTTGCCTTTCCCCTTCCCCTTCTTCGACGCCCTGCCGATACCGCTTAATACCGGGCTTGAATGAGCAGGCGGGAAGGGCTCATACCCGTCCGTTCCATTCATGGGAACATCTTCATCTTTATGATCCCCACGCACAATGAACTTATTAAACCTGTTCACGTCATGAGCTTAAGCAATTGTCTTGCAACCTCCGCCAAAAGCAGCGTAAACTGACTTGTTGACGATCTTCCTCTGGCTCTTCGAGGGCCTAAACTCCAGAGCGTCCAACCTACACCCAGAATCGTCATCCATTGGCCAGCGATCAGCAGGACTGAATGATAAACCTGATTGTATATTGGGGGCAGCATGACCGCTTCAAGTCCGGTTTGTAGAGGTAAGTCCCCGATCGCCTCCAACCGCGGTCCATCATTCCTTGGTATATCTGCCAGCGGTGGTCAGTACAGCGGTGAGATCCAAGATCTGCAATAAGATAGTACCCGACAGCTCAAAGTATGCGCAATTCCATCCGCGTCATGATAGTTAGTTCGGGCTTCGCTGCGTTGGCCGGGAGGCCCGCAATAACCGCAAGTACTAGAGTGCTTGGGCGATAGTGGGCTGAAAATAGTCAGGGGTTCTTGGGCCGCCATGATCGCCCTGGACTTCGTGGGTCTGCGAGTACTTATAATGACGACCGAGCCGGAGCTCTCTGACAAGGTGGCAAGCGATACGAGAGTTTGAGCCGTCCACAAGTACAAGTATGTGGAAGAAAGAGGCTGGAGGCTAGCTCCTCTTCCCACAACCACCATCATGGTGCGTTTCTTCCCACGGCCTGGCAGTGGAGCCACCAGGTCGGGGACACCTACGCAATGCCTGTTTGGCCGCTGGCCAAGACAAAAGATGTTCTACTAGGCCCAAGGCCTCTCCTTAGTGTGTTAAAGGTGGCCTACGGGATACGTACCGACGCCACGTCAGAGCTCCGAGGAGCCAGGTCCCCGCGGGGTGAACTGTGAACACCGAAGGTGGACAATAGGAGAATAGTATGTTAAAATGGGTAAACCACCACCGTCCTAGCGTTTTCTCGAGAGTCACTACCTAGCCCGGCACCCATGTGTGGGTGGAAGAGCACCCGCTCCCGGGAGGAGGTAGATACAGCGAACCGCGGCCGGAGCTGGCATCGCGGCAAGGAGACGCCAAAGTTGGAACGAAATCACGGGTCCTGATAAGATAAGATCGGATGCGTGGGATATGCAAGCAGAGCGCCCCATATCCTGCCCCGTAAAGTAAAGGCGAAGCAAACATCTCAAAATGTGTGCAAATACTAAAGGACCGTGGCTACACTTTTAAGCAGATCATGCTTTTCGAATGCCCCAGGCTGCATGCCCCCTCCCAGAGCACACGCAACCTTAGTGACAGGACTAGATCTGGCTGCTGGTCGGCTAACAACAGCCCCTCCCACACTCGCTTGCTACCCCTCCGCATATATAAAGCCTGGCGACCAGCGCACGACTTTACGACATCCAGTCGCCCACCACAAGACTCCACCCCTCTGCCAGAGTGCCCCATACCCCCATCTCTAGGCGAAGCATGCAGTACAGCAGGTGCTCTACCTCCCTCTCTGGTGGCGACTCGCGCATGAGCATGAGCGAATGGACGCCACTGCTGAAGACAATGTTGCAGTCGCCGGATGAGTCAATGAGCTCGCCGATGCTGCGTTCCCCCCTCCTGGTTAGTCCAGATTGAACATTATTCCCTCCACTACTCACATCACAATCTGTGGTCTCCAATCCTCCTAGGACACAAGGATAGGGGAGGACGAGCAGCGACTGGTCGAGGTCGTAGTCACTCTTGCAGTCGACGAGGATGACCTTGTCGCCCTGGACCTAGCCGCCCTCCTGAGAACCTGGCCGAGAACTGCGCCAGGCCCCCCAGTTGCATCCAGGATCTGGCACGCCTTGCTGCGCAGCCTGGCATGGGGGAAGAAAGCGAGTTCAGCGCTGTCCCGTGGAATCTGGAGGGGTAGCCACGCAACTCACAAGGGTCCCCTCACCGTGCAGCATCCATGGCAGATGCAAGGGAGGACCTCCGAGCACGGGGACGCCGAGGAGGAGTATGGGTCAGTGTGCACCTGCGCGGAGGGTGGCGCTTGGCGCCTTGGTCAGGAGAGCGCCGAGCAAGCGCTGGAGGTGTGACAGGGCTCCGCGGGGAACACCGAGCGGTGTCTGAATCTGTGTACTGGCGCCAACATGCTATGTAACGTAGGACCTCTTACGAAAGACTGCCCCTTCTCCTAATACCCCTGGTCTCGCCCCTCCCTGGCCAGCTGACGACTGCACGAAAGACCTGTGAGTAAGCCCCTCGACCACGGGCATGAGAGAAACCCGGCTGACCGTGTTGGAAGATGGGTGGAATAGGTACTAGTGCACAACCACCTCAGGCCCTAGCGAGCATACAAGACACTGGCAGAGTGCTTCGGCGAGCCGCGAAGGAGCGAGGCAATCCTGGAAGTGGCGAGGTACGAGTCGACCCAACAGTCCCGCAGAAGCGAACCAGTCATAACCCGCCACGGCGACTCTCTAGTCAGACACAAACGGGTGGACAGATCAAGTTACAGAGGTCCATGGGCTTGGAACGGCACCAACGAACCCAGGCTGAGGCACACGAACATTCCTCGTGCACACGCACAGGTGAGCAGCGACTTAAAACGAGGGAGATGAAGGGTGCATCGTCGTGCAGCTCCACCCAACAAGTGCGCCGTACTCTCTCTTGCGTCCCTTGCCTCCAAATCATCATGCAAACGCCTGCTCTTCCCACCCAACTCCCTACCCCGTCCAGTGGTCCAACGCCGAAGGCGACTGGGACGACCCCGGCTCCCCCCCCTAGCGAACCTGGCTCTGGGGCGGAAGTGGGGACTCTGACGACCACGACAGCCCAACCCGCGACCGCCGAGGTCAACGCTGCGGCCTCAATGAGGATCAAGATCCCTCCACGGAGGAAGCACGTAAAGGGGGACAAGGTCGATGCGGAGGTAACGGCTCACCCCGCGATTCGTCTCCTAAACCCTCACGACCATTTCCAGGCAATGCTCATTGAAGCGAGGCTGAGCCAGGCGGAATCCCCGCCCCCCTCTAAGCCTCTGCAGGTCAGCGACGGGGACCTATCGTCCACGAGTGCAGACAGTACACCGACCCCGGCGGCGCGACGTGGCGCCCCCCCGTAGCGGCTCCCCAAACCCTCGGAACTCCTATCCCTGGGATCCCAACCCTGTCCGATGCCCGCGCCTCAAAGCCCCTTCGTCAGGACTCTGCCCCTCCGTGCCTAGGCCAACAGGAGCCGCCGAGCAGGGGGTCCACGGACCCGCCCACCCCAGAGGAATACACGTGGCCAAAGGATGGCTTCTCTGTCCACGGAAACTCCAGCACGGAGTCGGTGACGATCCTCGTGAGTGCCTCATGTGAATTGTGCTGTCGTATCGTCCCTCACAGATACCAAAGGAGTGCATGGGAGAGGCAGCGGCATCTGGACCCACGAACCTCGACATGTTCGTGACAGATGGCCTCGACCGACATGGGAAGCAGATCATCGGCCGCCCGCAAAAGAGGGCGCGCACCCTCACTCCGCCGGAGTCGCTCACTGAGGAGCTCCTGAAAAGGAGGGCTGTCACAAAGGCGACGACAGACGCCAGTGTAAAGTACAACCGGGGTGGTCGAGGGCGCAACAAGCCGCAGGCCCAGGGCCCACCCACCACGACGGCATACCTCCCTCACCCTCCCACTCCCTTCCTTGTTGTGCCGAAGCCCGGCAAGCCGAACGACTTTGCTAGTAGGATCCCGCCGCGGCCGCAGGACCTTGACCTTCACCCAATCTACGACGCGAAGTCACGGACGCGCAAAGAACAAGAGCAAAATGAGGCTAACTACTACGCGCTTGCCACCGCCGCCGCTTTCGCGAGAGGCGAACTGTCTCCACCTCCTCCTGACTGTAGCGCAGCTCCACCCCGGGAGCGCTCCCCCTTTCCCGCCCCGGAAGACTACTACGATCCCCCTGCGGAAGGCTCAGCCGAAACGCAGCCCCATGAGCCCCAGTCACCCCAGGACTACCCGATGCATGATCTGTCTCCTCCCCCGCCCTCCCAGCCTGCGCCGCCCGTCACGCAAAACCACGGGGCAGGTCACCAGCCTGCTACGAGCAGCCAAGTCCAAGACATAACGGCCGCCGACGCGCAAATAAAGGCTGAAGTGGGGCCTGCCGAGCACACTGGAGCCATGCAGCTCCCCGGAAATGCGTGGGCGCATGCTGACCCACCCCAACACCTCCCGCCTCCTGCTTCGCTCCCCCTCGGCCCCCTAATGCTCGGCGTGGCGGCATACGCGCCCCAGCCTCTGCGGGGCCCTGACGCCGGAATCTCGCCCTCGACAGGCCTGGCTGTCCCGGCTATCTACGCTCATGGCCCCGAAGCGCTACCCCCCTTCGCCTTGCTGGGAGGCACCCCTCATGTCGTCGACCATATCACACCCGCCCACGTGCCGATACTACAAGTTCCTATAGCTGCACCAGGACTGCCGGCCGTGATGGCCCCCTCGCCAGCTCGCACCGAAACCCCCCCGCAAGTGCATGGCCTGGACGAGATGGACGTCTTCGCGTCTGAAAATGGCTCGGAGGCGGGCGAGATTGGCGACGACGAGCTCATACCAGGAACTCAAGACGCACCCACGGGCGACACACTCAATGCGCAAGCCGCCCACATCACTGGCTACGCACCGCAGCCGTGGGACGACCAGCAAATCGAGCTCATCCCGGAGGTGACCGCCGATGTCGTCTTCACCCCCATGCCGACCAACGGCTGGCCGACGACGTACGTGAGCGACCCGGAGGACGGTGTCGTGGGCTCTGACCAGGCGCGTCTCAAGGCGTGGTGGGCTTACCCGGCGAACACGTGTATGCTCGTTAAAGTTTTCGGGCGCGCGATACCGAAGGACAGCGAGATCGACGAGCTGACCACGAAAATCCTCAACATCCTGAAGGAGTTCCTCAAGGACGACTCCATCGACCCGATCCTTGTCCCCCCGGAAGCGGCTGATGCCCCGTACAATGCGAACCTGCAGCAGAACGGTGCGGCCGGACGGCAGAAGACCCCGCTCCCCAATGCCTGGTTCGTCGGCAACCTTCTCCCGGCTCATCAGAACGCCTGCGTCGAAGCCCGAGTCCTCTCCTGTCGGGAGGCTACGATCCTAGTCTACCCTCGCGTCAGTCGCTTCCCGCGCCTCCTCATGGCGGTAGGGAATTTCCGTCGGAACGACCCCCTCGCCATCCTTACGACAGTCAAGGACACTTTCGGTACGCAGGAGGTCCGAAACAACATTGCGCGTTTCATCCTGGGGAACCCCCGTCGCAACCACGAACCTCTGGACATTGCAGTCCAACGTATCATCGACTCCATCAGCGTGCAGGCCTACAAGCTCGCCGAGGGCAAGTACGTCGCTAACGTCTTCTGCGACTCCCCTGCTGCGAGCGCCCCCTCTTTCCGAGTCTGGCAGAAAAGCCTCGAAAACGTCCGCTTCAAGTCCGCAACGGCTTCAACGGCATCGGCCCGCCCCCTCAGGACGTGCCGAGGTTGCCATGCCTCCTGCCACCCTTCGCACCTATGCCCTTTCCCCGCCATCTCTGGCTGGAACGGCCCGGACACCCATAAGAATGCGCCGGCGGCCCTCGCTGTTCCTACCCCCTTTGGTGGAAATGCCCCGATGGGCGGTCCTGGCCCCCAAAACGGGCCCGGGCACTCTCGATGGGCGCGGAATGGCCCCCCTCCTCCACAGTACCGTAACGACAACAGGAACCAGTCCTGGACACAGTCTCCCAGGAAACAGAGGGTTGAGTACCGCTGGAATGGCACACAAGCTGGCCCGAGCAGCGGCAGAAACTTCAGTCCTCGTTATTAGTACGCGCATGTAACTCTTTGCATAAAAAGTTGTACCTCGTCCCCTTTCGAGTCTTAATGCATACCTCCCCTCTCACCAAACCGACTGCTGGTAACATCCGGACGGACGGGAGTGACGACCCCGATCTGAGACCACGCCCTAAAAAGTTGGCGCTCCGGCGACGCAAGCTTATGGAAGACGTGGAGTCAACAGGTCAGCCCAAATACACTGGTCACTCCTTGAGTGAGGCAGGAAAGCTGGTCTGAAAAACGCACTAACTGTGCAACACCGGCGGCCTATTGAGGCCTCGACGTGCCGGGCCGAGAGGCTGAAGTCCGAGGGCACCGACGCCGGTCGGAAGGCTGCCTGACAGACAGAGTCGCCCTGACAGCTGGGGAAGCTGTCAACCTGGCTGGAATGGTTGTACCAGGCCGGGCTCTTATCAACCACTATGAACAATCAAACACACCGCAGAACCACCCCCTCCGGTAGCCACACAGGTCTTGGTATACGGCGCCCCGAAGCCTCCAGAGGGTCCCGCGCCCAGCCTGCCAGTACGGGGCCCGAGGAAAGAGGCCGAGGTTCGGACGGCAGTCAACACTTAGGGGACAGTGTGCGCTCTGAGAACCGGCCCCTGGCACGAGCACAGGCGCAGGTAGAGGAGCTACAGGAGTCCCCGGGCCCTGCGGAGGCGAATGGAAATCCTCGCTCCGGGGCACGAAACAAAAAGAAGAGACAGAAACGGGTTAAAGCGAAAATCACAATAGCGAGTCTAAATATGAGAGGCTTCGGGTCAATTGGTCCGCGCGGGGTGAGCGACAAATGGGACCTAATAAACCAAGTGGTTCGCGACGGTCACATCGCCATCCTGGCGCTCCAGGAGACACACCTCTCTGATGAAAGGCTGCAACGGCTGCATCAAGTTTTTGGTGCAAGTCTGAAAATAGTGGGCTCTAAAGACCCGGAAAACGAGACCGGGGCGAGAGGGGTGGCCTTCGCAGTGAACACAAGACTGGTTCCGGAAGAATTGATCCTGGAGACCGAGGAGGTGGTGCCGGGAAGAGTATTGACCTTGACCATAAAATGGGGAGGTAACGAAAGTGGCAAGCTCCGCCTTGCAAATATCTATGCCCCTAATAACATGCAGGATAGCGCAATCTTCTGGCGTAACCTACACGACACATGGACTAGAGATAATGGAAGCCGTCCGAGCATATTGATGGGGGATTTCAACATCGTGGAGGATGCCATCGACCGGATCCCCACAAGGGGGGACGACAGAAGTGCGACGGGGGAGCTGAAGGAGCTCTGCGCGAGTCTGAAAGTGTCTGATGGATGGCGGATTGAGCACGGGATGGAACGCGGCTTCTCGCGCTCGCAAACAGGATCAATCAGCCAGTCACGAATAGATCGGATCTATGTTGCAGATGGCTTACTTGAAAAATCCCTAGACTGGAAGATCCTCGAGTCTGGGGTGTCTACGGATCATAAGGTGGTCTCTTGCGCAATCGCGAATTACAGAACGCCGTACATCGGTAAGGGGCGATGGGCGATGCCAACCGCCCTTCTCCAGGACGACGAGTTCATGAACTGGGTAAAAGAGCAAGGCATCAGGCTCCAAATGGGCATCAGCGGCAATGAACGCACCGAGCGGGAAAATCCCCAATTAGCCTATAAGACCTTCAAGGACATGGTCAGGGAAGCGGCCCGGGAACGTGTTAAACTGAACGTGCCAAAGTTAGAAAGGAGGCTGGCGAGGTTGCGGTCAGACATGGAAGAAGCCCTTGCCAAGTACCCGTCTGGGACTGATGACGAGCCGAAAGCTAGGCACGTCGCCATCCTCCAAGACAGGATATCAAAACTGGAAGCCAACAAATTTGCTTACAAACGGAAGAGTGTGGCAGCCAAAAATTGGATTGAGGGGGAAACAGTCAGTAAATACTGGTCAAGGATTAACGCCGCCCCCAAACAGTATGATCTCTTGTATGAGTTGCGCGTTCCCGGTTCAGCTCCGGCAAGGTACGACAATAAGTCAGAGCGCATGGCGGAAATCGCGAGGTCGTATTTTGACAGCATCCAGAGCGATGGACGCCCGCAACAGTTGGACGAGCAGGTCCGGGCGGCAGAAATCGCAGAAGCCATGGCACCGCTTGACGCACAACTGAACAATGAGGATAGCAATGAGATGGGTGAACTATTCGACCCGGATGAGATCGAGAGCGCGATCCTGGAATCTGCGAATGGTAAGGCGCCAGGTTTGGATAGTATCCCTACAGAGCTATGGAAGGAACTGTTCACCAGGCAAAAGCGCGACACAAAGGCCCGAAGGCAGCCATTTTATGTCACGCATGTACTTACTAACGTGTTTAATGATGTAATGTGTCACGGAGTCGCTAGCGGCACTGACTTCGCCGAAGGCTGGATATGCCCCCTATACAAGAAGAAGGATCGACGCGAGATCAGCAACTACAGACCTATCACGCTCCTAAACACTGACTACAAGATTCTCACCAGAGCCCTTGCGATGCGGGTCGCAAAACATGCCGCCGGACTGATACATCCAGACCAAGCAGGATTTGTTCCAGGTCGCCAGATTTTCGACCACATCCGCTTGTCACAAATGATGATCAAGTATGCTGAAGCAGAGGAGGTAAACGGAGTAATTATCGCTCTGGATCAAGAGAAGGCCTATGACAGAATAGACCACGAGTACCTCTGGAGTGTGCTCCGAAAGCTGAATTTTCCTTGTATGCTTATAAATGTCATTAAGTCGCTCTATGAATCAGCCATGAGTGTGGTCATCCTTAATGGTGTGATGAGTAAACCCTACAGGATAACACGAGGTGTACGGCAGGGTGACCCACTATCCTGCCTCTTGTTCGATTTGGCCATAGAACCGCTAGCATGTGCCCTGCGTAAGTCCAGCCTGAAAGGGATGGAGATCCCGGGGTTAGCAGAACGCGTAATCACAACGTTGTTCGCAGATGACACAACTGTTTACCTGTGTGAAACCGACGATTACGACGAGCTCATGCAAATTCTGCGAAGGTGGTGCAAGGGCTCAACTGCGAAGTTCAATGAGGAAAAAACGGAGGTCATCCCTATTGGCACGAAAGCGTACCGGCAACGCTTCATCCAGACAAGGTCCTTCCAATCTGGAAGGGGTCAAGTCCCAGCCCATGTCCGGATCGCAAAGGATGGAGAAGCCGTCCGAGTTCTGGGTGCCTGGATCGGAAATGACATTGATCAAGGGGCGCCATGGTCGCCAGTTATCCAAACCATAAAGAAGAATTTGGTTAGATGGGGCAAGAGAAACCCCACGATGTATGGCAGGAAACTAATTGTAGGCATGGAAGTAGGCGGGCGAACCCAGTTCCTCGCCAAGGCGCAAGGAATGCCAAAAGAGGTCGAAAGTGAAATTGAGAAAATAGTCGCCAACTTCGTATGGAACGGGGACACTCACCCGTTGATAAACAGACACGTCCTGCATGGCCCCATAGCGGAAGGCGGCCTCAACCTCCTGGATGTGACGAGCAGAAACGAGGCCATTGATTTAATGTGGGCAAAGGACTACATGAATCTCTCCCCAACGAGACCACGCTGGGCTGCAGTGGCTGACATCCTGTTGGCGAGAGCAGCGGCAGCATCCGCAAAAAACGTGGATAAGTCCGCAAGAGTGAATAGCTTTATTCAGACATGGGATGTCAGCACGCGAGAAGCTGCAGGGCTCCCGATAGACCTGCGACGCATGGTCAAGGTTGCGAAGAAGTACAGGATTGCACTGTACACGGCGAACCCTTCTGAACAGCTAAAAGAAACTGTCCCGATCTGGTATCACCCTGGAGAAGGGGACGGTAAACAAGTGGCAAATACAAAAGCGTCCACATGCCTGAGAGAGAACCACGGAGTCTCATCGGTGGGTGATATGCTGAGGGTCGCAAAGCGTACTGTAGAACAGAATCACAGAAACAGGCCTGCCTGTAAGTGCCTTCCATGCGACGAGGATCGAAGACAACGGGGATGCGAGAACCCCGCGCGGTGCGCCCTAGCGGCAAGAAAGGCCATAGACAAACTCATTCCAAAATGGAAACCTGAGGATAGAAGATATGCCGACGGCCTCACCCTCACGTGGTCAGGCAAGCTGCGGAACGAGGAAGCCTTCAAGTCAGGCGGCAAAGTAACCTTTAACCCAACCATGACGGAAGACGTGCCGTTGGCAAACGCCGCAAGGGTCTTTCTCCCGGCCAAAGCCGACGGGGACGTAAATGTCCCGGCCAGAAGACCGAAACGACCGTTCCAAGTAAGTCAAGAAGAAGTTACTGTGTACACTGGCGGTGCATGTGCTGTACGGGCCACCGTTGGAAAAGTGGCTGGGAGTGGAATTTGGTTCGGGGAAAACGACGACCGTAACATCGCGATGCGGGTGCCAGGTGCCACTCCATCGAGGCAAGGGGGGGAGATTTTCGCAATAGCGGTCGCTGCAGCGGTCGTCCCACCCTTTGCTCCGCTCCACATCGTTAGTGGGTCGAAATCCGTAATCCGGGGCTTAACGCTGGAGTTAAGCGAATGGGAGGATCGCGGATGGATCGACGTGGTAAATGATGAGCTTCTGCAAGATGCTACGGCGAGGTTACGCAGCAGATCGGCAAAAACCCTGCTCTCGTGGTACGAGAGCAACGACAGTCGCGTAAATGACGACGAAAACAGAGGCAGAGGCAGTGAAGGAGCCAAGGGATTGGCGAAAAGAGGTCTAACGAGTGCAACGACAAACCTAAGTATCCCCCCGAAACCACAAAAATTCCTTGTCCCTGGCATTAAACTTGCCACCTTGTCGCAGCGCCTGGCATATAGAGCAATCCTGAATGAGCATTCTGCAAAAAGGGTGAGGCAAAAAACGACTTACACGGTGGGACATGTCCTTGAATCCCTAGAAGCAACGTTAGGGACGCTGGTCACCCCAGAACACCTCTGGAAGTCCATCAGGCATAAAGACATCTCCAGAAAATGCAGGGACTTCCTATGGAAAGCCCTGCATGGTGCACTGCGAGTTGGTACGTACTGGGAAAATATTCCGACGTTGGAGATTAGAGCCGTCTGCGGCACCTGTGGGTGCGTTGAGTCGATGGAACACATATTGATAGAGTGCGTGGCAGGGCCGGTGAAAGAAGTCTGGGCACTTGCCTTTGCGCTCCTGAAAAAGAAAGGGGTAAAGCTTGAGGGAATGAGGCCGTCTCTAGGCCTGGCGTTGGCGGCAACGGCGATGTCGTTTGATAAGCACATGGAACACCCCCCGATAGGTGCGGACAGGCTGGCAAGAATTGTGATCAGCGAATCGGTGCATTTGATCTGGAAGTTACGGTGCGAACGTGTTATAGGGAGACAAGATCGGTCGTCCCCAGAGCACACCAAATCTGAAATTAGTGCAAGGTGGTATTACGCCATAAACCAGCGACTCACGATGGACCAAATGATCACGAGGAGGTCGCTCGGGAAACTGGCTGCGAAAAGGGAACTGGTCCTCGAGACGTGGGGGGGAGTGGTAGCGGACGAAGCGGAGCTCCCCGATGACTGGATAGGCTATTCGGGGGTTTTAGTGGGTAAGCTCGCCGTTGAATACTGGCCCGGGTTCGGTTGAACGCCGCCCCGAGGGCCAGGCGATGCAGTCCCACACTACGCCCATCGGGGCGTGTGCATAAAGCATTTCCTCCGGCGGTCCTCTCGGCGAAAATCCGTGACCTTGCAACAACCTGGGTGAATGGCGTACAGCTCTGTCCCCAGGCTAGCACCGACAAAAAAAAAAAAAAAAAAGAAGGAGANNNAAAAAAAAAAAAAAGAAGGCTGGAGGCTGTGCCGCTACGGCAGCTTACGACACGCGGCTCCGATCCAAAACTTTGTTCGCCACCAGCCTCATGGTAGCAAAGGAAATGGTGGAAACAATGTATGTCATGAACATATAGATACAAAATTAGTAGCAGTGTGCAGGGGATGCGTGGTATTACATGTGCGATGTCGAGATGTGTAGGTAGTCGTCTTGAAGAGCATAAGAGCATGAACAAGGGCATTATGCCGGGATCCTGTATGCACAGTGCACCCATCTGAACCAATAACTAGTACTAGTACTAGCCGAATGAGAAGTGAAAGAGGGAAAACATAACCGCAAGGAGTCCGTCCGTAGCTGAACCCGAGGCGCAAAGGCGAGCGAACATCAAACAGCCAGAATCCATTGCCTCTATCCCCAACCGTCCCAACGACCGAACCGCCGGTACTCGCGGAGGATGCACTCCCGTCCTGACTTCTCCTCCCGCTCCTTACCCTTGTCCGGTCTACTACCGAAGGAGGAGCCACTGTACGATCGCGGACGCGCCATAGCCATGGAGATCGTCTTCACGCTAGGCGGTGAAGTCGATAACGGCCCGGGGTCTCGCAGTGATGGCGCGGGTTGTGGGACCTGCGAAGGCGGATGTGGCGGGGGCACTGCGGAGGAAGACGAGGATGTGGGCAAAGATAGACGGTACCAGCCCCCGGTATAGGTCAGCGCGACCAGCTGATGTTCGCCGGGCAGTGCTCTCCCGCGTTCGTCATGGTCTTCTGGGGAGACCTGGATCCAGCCGACAACACACTTCTCTTCATCGACGACGTCTGCGGTCGGTGACCTGGTGGGCTGACCGGATATCGATATGTGAGATGTCTGTGATGGGATCCGATACTGTGCGTATGACCACTCCGAGTCGAAGTACTTCGGAAGGGGGACATAAGACGTGAGAGATGACAATGTGGATTGCCGGTTGCTAGAACACCGTAAGGGTGAGATGACGTTACGTTTACGAGGTGCAAAGCAAACTTACGCGGCTCCGGAACCGGCTGTCAGAGCGAATACGTGTACGGTTCCCTTATCACTCCAAACGCACACCTCACGTTCGTCAGGACGGAAGGCAACGCCATATATCTCGGCCTTGTCCGAGCCTCTCCGGAGCTCCCTGATCAGCTTCCCGGTAGATGTATCCCATATTCGAATCAGAGTTCCTCGTGAAGAAGTGGTGGCGAGCATGCGGCCGGAGGGCGGCACAGAAAGCGTGTTCAGCGCACTCTCATGAGCAATAATTATGGTGGGTGGTGGTTTAGCCGGATTCGGTGGTGGTCGTGAGGGAGGTGCGGACGAAGGGGGCCCAATCGGTTGAGGTGGAGGACATGGTGGTAGATGCACGAGCTGTATGTGCCCCATCTGGCGTCCAGGAATGGCTAGTAGCGTAGAATGAGTCGCGGTGGCCAGTGCAAGCAAGCCTAATCACCGTTGGTTAGATCAGCCCATCGTTGCAGCGCAAGCTCAGCGTGGTACGCACCTCGGGCATTGTCACATGTATCCCATTCGCCTAACCGCTCTACCGTCTCTCCCACCTGGAACACGACGACTCGCCTTCGTAGTGCGACCGCGAGCCATCCCCGCCTACAGGCCAGTCCTCGGACTTTCTCCCTGAACTCCAGCTCCGCAACCTCTTGCGCGATTGCATCATCCCACAGGATAACCTTGTTCGGAGGGTAGCGCGGACTCCTACCGCCGCCGACGAGAAACAGGAGGGACGACGTGTGGAGGGGCACGACGATGGACAGGGTACCTCCGACGATCTCTGGAACGTGCGTCAGACAAAACGAGCCTGTAGCAGACCAGCGATGGGTGCACATACCGCGTTTCCGGAGGAGCTGCAGCGGCCATGTGCGATAGACTGCGAACCCAGCCTTGGTGGAGGTGGTGAATATGCGGCTCTCGGGGTCGAAGCGTGCGTCGAAGATGAGGACAGGGTCGGTCGCGCTGATTGAGTGCCGCGCAAGATTCATGTGTTGGTGGTTGCGGATGAGGGGGCTGAACACCCTTTCTGCGCCGTCTGCACGCTGCTGCTATTACTGTCACGTGAGCCAGGCTCGTCGGAACGGGCATCCTGTGGCGTCATGGCCTTGAAAGGCCGAAACTTGCGAGGGCACGACGAGGTGAGGATGGTATAAAAGCAGTAGATTGTACATTCCTGAGATCAATGTGTACAGACGCAAGACACAGATGCGGTTAAGTAAGCCATACACCGTAGGACGCTGGAATATGATGGTGATCCTGTAGGCTACAACGCCGCCTACAAATACAAGGGGGTAAATTGAGCATGTCATACATATGCATTCGTCTCAGACTCAGTAACCCAACCCACGTCCCAAACCGTTATATCACCCTGCTCCTAGCAAATAACTTCCAGTAGGGATATGTACAGCTCCAGCGTACACCTCACTCTGGACCTTAACCACGCGACGTGCTCGCCGCATAGGCCGGCGCGCCGACGAACGCAGCCCGCCCGTACGTCGCTGCCGTCGAGCTACGGTTCGCCACCGACACCTGCGACCTTGGCGTGCTCTGCATCTCGCCGCGCCACGACTTGGGCGGGCGGAGATCGACGTCCGCGAGCTGCTGGCGCGCTGCACGGAACTCGAGCTCCTCCATCTGGTTCTGTGCGACGATGGCTGCCTTGGCTTCTGCCTGCCGCTGCAGCTCCGCCTCAGACTCGTCCGAGAGGTAGTCCGTGAACCCACCCGCGGTCTCCGAGCTGTCGCCGCTGCTCCCGCTCGACGCGCTCGACGAGAGGCTCAGCTTCTCGACCTTGTCGATGACCGCCTCTTCGATCGTGCTTCCACGCCGCGCCGGGGCGGCCTCCGCAGGACGTTCGGTGGCGGCGGGACGGTCAGGGGAGCGGGCAGGTGCAGTAGATGTCTTATCCTGCAGCGGCGGGTTGGACGGCGGGGAGGCACCAGTCGTCGAAGTAGTGAGTGTGCGACGGCGCTGGGATATCTGGTCTGCACTGCCCTTGCTCACGGGCGCAGATCCAGTGATGGAAGAGATGGATGGGCGTCGCTGCTCCGAGCTTCGACGGCTCATGGTTCCGTAGAGCTCGACCGCTTTGCGCCCGGGGGAGTTCTGAGTCGTGTTCAGCGGGTCCGGACGTTTATCAGCGAAGACGTCCATCGCAGAGCGCCGACTGCTCTGAGACTGCTCCATGGCGGCGGCGTTCGAGAGGGACGGGGGTGTGCCGTCACCTCCGCCACCGCCAATGCGAGGAGAGAGCGTTGCATTCGTTTGCTGCGGGCTCCCTCCTGACCCCGAACGGCCCTTAGTCGGAATGGCTACAGGGTTGGTCCTCGTAGTAGAGGACGAGTCGGTTCTCGTCGGGCTTGCCACATTATAGCTGGATCGCCTGGATATGCCCGGGGCAGCTGCGGCAACTGTAGTCTGCGCGCTCGTGCCACGCATACTTCCATTGGTGGTGGTGGGGAGGGGAGGAGTTCCCCGGGGGGACGTCTGACCCGCATAGATTCCGTCGAGAATCAACTTGATCTCCTGTGGAATTGCGATGCGGTACACGAGACTGACGGCGGGCCAGTCTGCAGCGCCGATTAACTTAATTTCCTGGGGGTTTGGCGGGCGGCAGCAGCCTGGCCAGCCTGGGTTCTGGTAGCCTGCGCGCGAGGATGGCGGGGAGGTCTTGGCCCACTGCGCGCGTGAAATTATTGAGAGGGGAACGATCGACAAGGACGGGGGCGCCGAGGGCTCACCTTACAGAAGCCGCAGCCTTGGAATGTCTGCACTGTGGGCCCGATCTCTGGTTAGACCGCACGGCGATAACGGAGGCAAGGGCGAGGGGGACCTGACCCTCAGCATTCTTGAGGTATATCACATCATGGCGAGGGTGGTTGGTAGAGTTTCGGCAGACCTCCTTGATGTGAGGACACCTGGATAGGCGATGTGTGGGCGCCAGAGGAGGGACGGAGGAGGGGAGGAAGTATACCTGGCGCCGCTAGGCCTGAAGACCTTGCACATAGGGCAAGTGCTAGTGGCCTGCTGGAGAGAACCGACTGCATAACACATTGGGGGCGCGGGGGCGACGAAGAGGGCCAGAGAGCGACGAGGAGAGAGGATGCGGGGAAGGACTGGACGGCGGGGAGAAGGCTAGAAAAGGGGGCCAGAGTATTTGTACTGCGAAGAGAGAGGAAGAAGGCAAATGCATGCGGTTCCTGTTCACGTAGCTGATCAAGTCCATTTAGGCGAGCCGTATAAGTTGGCACGATAAACCCAGGAAGTGGCAGAAGAGACAGTCTGGCTGGCTGCGAGAGTGCTTCGAGCTTGCAAACGGCGGTTCTACGCAGCTTGCAGACGTGCGTGCTTCCTTTCTCTGTCCTCGTTGCCTCGAGGCAGCAGCATGCACCTCGTCTCACCATACCCATCAGCCGCG
This sequence comes from Ganoderma sinense ZZ0214-1, assembly GCA_002760635.1. Classification (NCBI taxonomy): domain Eukaryota; kingdom Fungi; phylum Basidiomycota; class Agaricomycetes; order Polyporales; family Polyporaceae; genus Ganoderma; species Ganoderma sinense. The sequence goes on from AYKW01000001.1 coordinate 2,758,654, forward strand.
TTTCCCTTACATTTCACTTATCGCGCGGTAATTGGGGCTCACAGACGGGCCCAGGAGGGGGTGGTGCGTCTGTAGCAGGGCGGAAGTGACGCGGGACAAGACACACCACATACGGCTCGCTCAGCGACGTCGAGGGCGCTGGACATGACGAGGGTCTGTTGTGGAACAAAGTCGGGGCGGGGGCAGAAGACATGGATTGTGGGACGTATGTCTTGATCGGGACTTATCGGGCGACGATGACGCAGTCCGAGCGCCGAGCGGGCTTTGCCACCGCGCCAAGGGCCAAAGTACTAGTGCCAGGCCCGGGCAGCGGAGCGCGGAGCCGGTGACTGGACACGGTACACCGCCTCGCCAACCGTAATCTCGGTTCCATTTACCAGGGCCGCACCCAACTATCGCCAACCTCTCCCCCTCCTCTCATCTCGCATTCGCCATGGGCAAATCACAGAGCAAACTCTCACCAGAGCAACTGGCAGATCTCCAAAAACACACCTACTGTGCGTGTGTCCCATTCCGCAAGCCCTGACACTCACAAGACATGCCCTCTAGTTGATAAGCGAGAGCTGCAACAGTGGTCCGTTGCGCGCTCCTCTCCGATCGCGGTACATCTATTCTCGTCTTACTTACGCCCATCCCCTCTCCCCCTCTCTTGCGCCGTTTAATGTCTACAGGTACAAGGGCTTCCTCAAGGACTGCCCCTCTGGCCAGCTTGACAAGGCCGAGTTTGGCCGAATATACAAGCAGTTCTTCCCCTTCGGAGACCCTGGCGAGTTCGCGGACTACGTCTTCAATGTTTTCGATGAGAACAAGAATGGCACCATTGATTTCAAGGAGTTTATTTGTGCGCTGAGCGTGACAAGCCGCGGCCGGTTAGACGAGAAGCTCAAATGTGAGTAATGTGTGCTGCCCTCCTGAACTCTAGGACGCCATTTCCTGCGCATCACATTAACGCTCGTACATGCTCCAGGGGCGTTCCAACTATATGACATAGATGGGGATGGATTTATCACATACGCGGAGATGCTACAGATCGTACAGTCGATATATAAGATGACCGGTCAGATGGTGAAGCTACCGGTAGATGAAGACACGCCGGAGAAGGTGAGTGTGCCGATCTACCATCTGCTGTTCTCCTGTCTCACGAGACTTTCATCACTTCCCGACGTAGCGGGTCGACAAGATATTCCGAAACATGGACAGGGATAAAGACGCGAAACTGACGTACGAGGAGTTCGTGGAAGGGAGTAAACAGGACCCAACGATCGTACAGGTACGCCACTCTTCTCCAGGTCCAAGGCCAGAAAACCAACGAAGCAATTGCGACCATAGGCCTTGTCACTATACGATGGGCTGGTATAGAAGGATCGGCACGCGGTCGCTGCCTGGTGATGCTGTGATATTGCGTTTTCGGTAAGTCAATAAACATGCTACCAAACACCTCCACTCCAAGTCGCCGGAACCACATGTCTCTTTCCCAGGTTTCCCTGGGACGTCCACACTATCCACGCGACGTCGGCGGTTTCGGGGAGGGATTCGTATCACGAAGTTGTACGAGCTATATTGATGATGTACGTTGGCTTTCGCATGGTCGGAGGAAGAATGTACGTTTGTATCATTATCGATAAATTGCGACCCGTTCTGGAACTACTTTCCATCCGCAGGTAGCCTGCCATACTTCTTCAGAATCCGCATGTCAATGTCCTTCGCGATCCACTGGTGCAGACCCTCCGAGAATTCTAGGTTGTCGCGCTCCGCCTTGAACAGCTTGCCGTAGTCCTGTGCTTGTCCCGGCTGAGGGGTCGCCGCGGCTGCAGCCGCGAAGGGTGTGGTCATGTCGCGGGACGAATCCGCGGCTGCACGCGAAGAGAAGGTCGGGAAGGGAAGCCATGCGTCTGTCAGACGGCTATTACGGGACAATGTGAAGGAAAGAGACGCACAGTTGTCGCCGCCGAGGATGAGCCGGTACAGGCCATTGAGCCCGAAGAAGTTGAGGAAGTACCACGACAGGGACGACACCCAGCGCACGTCCATGTCGGGGGTCTCGACCCCGCGCTGCAGCATGCTCTTGAAGCCAAGGGTAAGCGGGAACGGGAGCTTAACTGCGGCACGTTGCATGGACGGTGGATAGCATCGTGTGGGGGTTAGCATCGGGAACAATGGGAGGAAGAGCGGACATGGTATTTCCGCGAGGTGGGGTGCGGGGAAGAGGGGAAGAGGAGAGGCAGGGAACGGTGTGATGAGCGGGTGGACGGGCGGACTCACTGAGGACGAAGCCTTGGAAGAAGAAATTGATCCAGCCCATGATGACCATCTGCGGCACCATCATCACCATCTGCGTCTTCATGCCCGCCATCATGCCGTCCATGGCAGCGGGGTCCGTGAGGGGGTTCGGCGGCGTGCTGGCTGCCGCGTCACCCTTTTGGGGTCCGTCCTTGAGGTAGGTGCCGTCGGCGAACGTCTGGGAGAGGTACTGGGAGATCGCCTTGTAATAGCTTGGGGGTAGTGGCGAGTGGGCGGATGTGGCGCGGAGGATCTGTGACCGGACGAGGGCACGTCTGCACAGAAGTTCCGGCGGAGATGTGAGGCGGCGCGCGGAATTGTGCTAGTGGGAGACGTACTGTTCCCGGATGGCATTTCTCGGGAGCTTCTTGGGTGTGGACTGAAGGAGAAGTACGACGTAGTGCCGAAGGATGCCCACGAGGATCTACGGCGACCGCGTCGAGGTCAGAGCCAGGGTGAGAGGGGAACGGAGAGCACCACGCACCATGACCACGGTAATTGGGAACAAGACCCAATCCCGGATTTGGGGGTCGAGATACAGCGAGACTCTGTGTGGAGGGCCATGTCAGCAGCGAGGATAGTGCGAACAGGGTTGTGGAGTAGCCAGGATTTGGACGTACGTAGAGCTCGACATGCTGGAGGTTGGAGGCACAGTTGGCGGCCACCGGCAATGTCCGTGGCCATGTACTCAACGCCAGCGCTCACGCCGATGAGGTAGAGGTATATGGGCGTTTCCTAGGCCTGCTCATGGCAAGCCTGAGCGCATGTGGCCCCTCGGTGCTCGCCATCTCCTACCATCCTCCATGATTGTGCTCAGCGCATCTCGAGAACTTGGGTTCAACGTTCAACTCTCAAGCCAAACTCGATGTCCTACTTCGGATATAGCGAACAGGCGTAACTCCAAGTACAGAAACACTAGGAATAAGTTAAATGCGTAGATAAATACAAAGTTAAGCTACGACGGCCATCATCTCCCACTACGCGATATGCACTACCTGGTAGTTAAAGTTGCACGTGCTACTCGTGTCCGCCACGACGTCCTGGGTGCTGCTACCAGCACCAAGGATGTTACCGCTAGCATCGATAAGCTCAACCTTCTGCGCCCCAGTGCTGATGGCCACACCTGCCGTGTTCAGGCCAGCAGTTGTCGACAGGTTCGCGACGACGTTGCCTCCGCTCGTCACGCGCATGGTGACCCCGGTCGTATTGGACGGTAGGAGGACGGCGATGTTGATCTGGTCGCGCGCGTTCTCCGCGCCCTGCGGTTTCCCCAGGCTATCCCCTGCGCACGCCGCGTTCTTCAGGAGTGGCCTGTACCAGAACGCGCCCGCGAACTCGCCGAACGGCGTGATGTCCGCGGCGGTGGTCTTGCCCGCCTTGTAGGCGGTGATGAACGGCGCGAGGACGGCCTGCCACGCCGTGTGGTCGTAGTCGTTCGAGTACGCCTGGATCGCGGGCGACCCGGAGATCGCCTTGGGCCAGTTGTTGCCGATGTAGTGGCTCTCGCCGGCGTCGTTCCAGGAGACGATCTCGACGAAGTCCGGCTGGAGTGCGAGCACCTGCCCCATGCGCTCGGGCAGGTTCAGCTCGCCGATGCGGTACCAGTTCTGGCCGCCATCGATGTGCTTGAACTGCACGGAGGAGATCGCTGTGGGATGCATAAATCTAAATCAGTGAGGCTAACGGGACCGGAGGTGAGGAAAGACGGGCCGTACGCATCATGTAGACCTTGTTCGCAGCTCGGGCCGCTTGGAGGCCAGCTTGATCTTTGGAGTCGCTGACGTTCACGAGGCCCTCGGTGATCTGAGGCCAGGCGGACTCCCAGCTGAAAACGCCGTCGACGACGGGGTAGTTGGTGAAGAAGGCGGAGTCGTACGTCGCGCCTCCGTAGTCGTCGAAGTCGGGTACGAAAAACGGGTTTACGCCCTGATCGGACAGCACGTCCTTGAACTGCTGCTGCCAGCCCTGGCCCGGGCTGCTCACGCCGAAGGACTTCGCGCCGCCGTCAAACGTGCTGACGAACGGCCTGCCATCATGCTGATAGTACGCGGCATTACCCCGGTACTGGTTGAATAGCGGAAGGAAGTCGGAGGGAGCGTTGATGGTAGTCATGTCGAAAGAGAAGAAAAGCTTGAAGCCGTTCTGGTTAGCAGCGTCGAAGAGAAACCCGAGCGCATCGGTGGTGAACGGCGCGGTGGGCTGCTGCACGTTGAGCGCGAACGCGTCCAACCCGAGGGCTTTAGCGTCCGTGACGTCCTTGACAGCTTCGTCCACACCAGACATGCCACCAACCTATATGATGGCGTACTGAGCATACGAGATCGGGGGAACGGTGTGGTTACTCACGAGGTAATGCGCGAACACATTCTTCAGCTCCGCGTTGACACGGCCGACGAGGCACGCGAGCACGCTGAGGGCGGCGAACGAAGAGGAGTGCAAGGAGCGCATGGTGGTGGGTGGAAGAAAGAGTCTGGAAGGATATCTACGTCGGTCGCCCGGAAGTGAGAAAGGGAATTTGAATGGAGGGAATGGTCGACGATGACGGACTGGGTATATATACCTCGCACAAGATGGCTGCCAGAACCATATTCCGTCAACCTAGACATGAGATGAAGTCCGTGTCCGAGGATGCACCGTCGCACAGCATGTAGCTATGGCAGTGCTCTACTCATAACATTCGCAGTCTTCTAGATCTTGTTCGAAAGAGGGCTTGGAGGTCATGGTGCATTGTTTAGCCATCGAAAAAGTTGCCTATCGGGTCTCGGGACGTGGTTGTTAGGATCAATGACCCCAGTGCGATGGCGTGATGTGGACTAGCCACCTTTTACATATGCATGTACGAAATGCGCCTGGAGTGCACCTTCCCAGCCTCACAGGTCAAGACCGCACAAGTAACATAGCCTCAGGTTCAGAAGTAGGGGTATTTGCGGCTGACTGGGGACTTGAACATCGGGTCATGGTTTGTATAGAGATCTGGCCCGAACGGGGGCCGCAGATTCTGGTGAATGAACGATAGTACCGTAGAAATGTTGAGATGTTTAAGGCTTACGAAGACTGGAGAGCACATTGAATCTGCACCGGCCAAGCACCGGCCTGGCAAGAAGCAGGCCTAGGCTGATGTGCGGTGGACGTGCGGTGGACGTGCGGTGATTAACATTCATTGCCATGATGCTTCGGATCTGCACTGTAGGATCTTGGCTAGCGCCCATGAATTGGCTTTGAATGGTGTAGGCGAATTTGACAGCAGTCCTATGAGCCTATGACCGACCGTCAAGAGCCGTCAAGCTCCCCAGTGCGTTTGCGGAATTCTCGAGTACCCAAGGCTGCCAGCTTCACGGCACAACTATGCTATAGCCCCAAGTACTCTGTCTTACTCTCCATCGCTGCCAAGACTTTGACTTCAATCTACCTTCAATCGGGCTTGTCCTAGTTTCAAATCGTGCCGCCGCCTTGCCGGCAAATGTTCGCGGGGACACCGTGGACGACCGATGGGGACGGCTCTTAAAGGGTGTATCCACGCTCTGCACGGTGTGTCCGATGTATTGCGAGCATCATTGACACTGCGCACATGGGTATTAACGCCATTCTACCTCGCGCACCGGACGGGTCGTGCTCGAGCTCCCATTTCACTGACATAGCTAAGGCTGTGCACACCTACCACAATCCACCTCAATACGATTGTTTGGATCACATTGGAGCTGTGAAAGCCTTCTCAAGGCAATACGATCTTGCTACGGTAAATATGTAAGTGGCCAGTTCGATATCGGATTGTTGATGAACTCGTGTGATTTCAATTGTCTGTATAATAGATTGACCTGGCCCACTTCACGCAGTTCAAGGTGCTGACAGGAACGTCAAGTTACGTTGCCAATATCGTGGGTACTACAAGCAGCCTGTCTGACAAGGATGGCATCGGCCCTTCGCTTAACGGTGGTCCTAACGTTTGCGTAGTGTCGTCAACTGGCCTCAGGAAGGCAGGGATACTATGTTAATATGTCGAAGTCATCTAGACTATGACTCACCTCTGACTAGGAAATGGCTCCCTTTGAAGCACTGGGAGGTCCAGCGACAAGAACCCACTGGGCTTTTTACATGGCTCGTGTCTTCTTCTCATAGCAGACAACTCTCAGGATGACCGGGCTTGGATGGGAGAAAACCCTCGATACCGCATCCCTGTTCAAATGCTCGACGTTCGACGCCCAACATCAATCGATCTTCGCGCGGTGTTCCACAAACAGGCGCCACAGACAGTAGCTCTCTTGCCTGAGGCGACGACCATCCGATGCCATGGATGCGTCAGCGACGGCGGGGAGAGTGAAGTAGAAGCCCCGCAGCTTCTTTCCTCGTTCAACGTGGCTCGATCGAGTTGTGCGAAGAGCTGTCAGCTTTAAATTTGGGAGAACACATGAGTTTTGCTCGAGTCCTACTTGCCGGTGTCGAGCCCATTTCCCCTCCCCCATTCGTATCCCTTTCAATCTCTCTCAGCATGACTAGCCCGCGTGTCCAATCCACTGGAAAGTCCCATGTTTGCGCGTACCCGCCCTGCTCGACACCCGCATGTGGGGACTTCCTCTGTCCTACGTGCACCGTTGCCAGCTATTGTCGCCTGGTACATGCCTTATTCGTGAGTGTAAACTCCCTTTTTGGATGTTTGTATATGCGGATGTTCAAGTGGTCGGTTGAGCAGGATGTCCAGCGTCACATTCACGAATGTGCCCCTTCCAGCCAGTCCTCACGCCAGCAGACTGTCGAAGTGCGGAAAGTCGACTTTCTGCTCTTTCCTGCGGACGACACTACCCCCCGCATCATTCAGGTCGACTGTCGCATTTCCCGCAAAGACGCGTTTGGCGGGGGGGAGAACCCAGGCGTTGATTGGCACAAGCTCTTTGGAGGTTGCATTTCGGGGTTCGCTGCTCATCCTGTCGGTCCGGCCAATTCCGTGTCGCACAGCGCACCATCCAGCAGACTCTTCCTCGCCTTCGACCATCGCGGCCCCTTCGATGGTCCTCCATTGCCAACAAATCTCTGTGCACATCATCTTACCCATGGTCAATCGCGCCTGCTGTGGGCGGGTAACCTCGTCGGGTACCGCGTCCACGAGCCCCCGGTGAATTCCACACGCTTCCTGGACGTCAACATGGCGGACCTCCCGCAGTTCGTCGCGTTCTTGAAGACATATCGCTCACCTCTCCAACCTCTCCCCCGAGATCCAACTATTCGCAGCATCACCCCGAGCGAGCTTCTTGCTATGCTCGCTGGGCCGGCTGGTCACGATCGCTCCAGCGACTTCGACTTCAGCTCCACCGCGGCCGAGTCTGTTGTCCGCGAGCGGATCGTGCCTCCCAAGTATTCGACTACGTTCTGTCAAGTGGCTCAACCAGAGGAGGAATTGGACGCGCAGACCGAACTGAAGAAGGTCATTCGGGAGGAAGTACATGCTGCAATCTGGGAAACATGCATCACGATTGTCGCGGCTTTCTTGGGAGCTTATGGGTTGTGGCGGTTCGTGCTCTCGCCCTCGATTTCGTTCTTCAGGGCGGTGTTTGTGTTCTTTCTCCGTATACCCTTCACTCTGATGAAGCTCTTCTTTTGGCCTTTGACTTTGTTCAAGTTCAGTCTGTTCTGAAACAGGTTTATCATGATTATTTAGTCTCTTTGTTCACTTTTGCGATCTTTCGGTCTCGTCCGCGCGCAACCCAAGATACAAAGCCCTTTCTAGTTCCAGCACCGTAAAGTCCCTTTACTCTGTCATTTATCATATAAATAGCGACACATTTGAAGACGAGGTCCCTTACCCTTCCACACTCTTTTTGCGTCCAGTATTGCCTGTCCCAGATATGGAAGACCGGAACGCAGATCCATCCGACCGCTCTTCCGGCCATCCCCACAGCATAACTATCTACTGCGCTTATCCTTCTTGCAGCGCCGTGGCAAGCACTCAATTCTCTTGTCAGCGGTGCGAAACAGGTCAATATTGTACCGCAAGCCACCAAGCTTTCGTATGTGAACGTTCCATCATATGAGGACATCGGATCTCAGTGCCTTCCCTAGGATGGTCCTCGCCACAAAGTTGAAGACGAGTGTCGTCCCAGCACGCTCACAGTCGGAGACAGCGGCGGCGAGGCAAGCACACGTTCCGTGAACGCTCTCCTGTTTCCCGTGGACGAGCTGCACCCTAGACTTGTCAACCTCAGCTGCACCATCGACCAAACAGACGCCATCCCCCACCCCCTCAAGGTCATTCTCGTCCGCACCGACCCGTTCGAGCAATGCTCCATGACGTCCGAGAGCTCGCTCTACCTCGCATTTACAACCGTGCCGCCCACTGACGGGTCTGACGTCAACCTGTCCGCCCGTCAGCTCACGCACGGCCAGGCTGCCGTCCGGTGGCGCGGCAACCTACTCGGGTTCCGCGCGCGCGACATGGACGGGCCCCACTCGGGATACCTCCCGGCGACCATGGACGACCTCCCCGCCTTCGTCGAGTTCCTGTTAACCTACCAGCCCCCGCGCTTCACCCGGCTGCGTCTGTTCGACAGCGCCGCTGCCGCCTTCCATCACCCCGGACACAATCATGACGCCGCAGGCCCGGAGGGAACTGGGAGCCGACTCCCAGCGGGGGAGATCGAGGACGTCCTGGCGTACCAGCTGGGTACGAAGGTGCTTCCCCGCTTCCTGCCCAACGCTCGCTTCACGCTCGACCGTATCCCGATTCTCGACTAGATGTTGGCTATGTGCCTTCCCCTTCCCAACGCCGCCGCTGACAGCGATCCGAGGGGTGGTGGCGCGTATGCAGCGAACGCATACGGGGAGCCCTCGAGCCTCGCACGGACGGAGGTCATGACACCTGGAATGGGCTCGGGAGCTTTCGATTTCGCACACCATCGCGGACGCGTTGATATTCTGGAGGAGATGCGAGAGAACCATCTGGCGCTGGAGGAACGCCTGCGTCTAGCGTTGCGGGAGCTCGCGGGCATGATCGAGGACTCGGAGACCATTCGCAAGGAAGCGGTGGAGGCAGCACAGGAGACCGCGCTCCGCTTTTCCGAGCAGGCGCTGTCGGTCCAGCAGGTGCTCATCGAGTCGTACAGCCGCGTCAAGTGGATTTGCGTCGCGATCGTCTTCGTTTTCTTCGTCGTGATGGTGGGGGGAGCCAGCTGGTGGTCCGGGGCCCAGCATGCCTGGAGCGGCATCGTCATAGCCAACCCCTTCGAAAAGGTTGTTGCATGGTCGGAATCGGTCCTAGACAATATCGAAGGTTAGAAGTAAAGGGAGCCGACACCGACGAGAGCCGGGCAGGGCCATGTTCGCGAGTATGGGTGGTCTCCAATACCTTAAACAATTATCGTGACATTCCAATATACACTAGCTGGCCTATAGATGCCCTCGACGCTGCTCTGATGCCGACGGCTGTGGACTTTGAAGCAGAGAAGGCCGGTCGAGGGTGCTGAATGGTACAGAATCACGAAGAACCCTCAGAAATCTCCTTCTCCACGCTGTGTGGGTGAGCCTCAACATCGTCTCCACCTTCCACAACGTCATCGTCATCACCGTCCGAATCCTCCTCCGGGAGGATGAGGTTCAGCACCAAGGCGACGAGGCCCGACATTAAGACTGCGTAGCCAATTCCTCAGTGCCAGCCCACAACATGACCACGATGACACATACAGGGAGTAGAAAGCACGATGGTGATCGAGTCCAAGAGACCCTGGAGACCCTTGTTCGGGTTGGGGACGCCGTCGAAGAAGTGTGTGAAAATTGTTGGGACTAGCAAGTCGCCGAAACCGAACGAGATGGCGGACGCGAGGATGAACCGTTCCCGGCGAGTGAAGCGGTTATACGACAGCACGCGAATGCCAGATACTGCGACGCTAGCGAACAGGAAGGTGGTGACCCCTCCCAGCACGGGATTAGGTACTACGATGCAAGGGTATGAGTATATGCGCAGGGACTGTAAAACCTGAAGGACGCACTGGCTAGAAAGACGCCTGAGATCTTGCCAAGGACACCAAATAGGATGAGGAAGAAGCAGCAGAAACGACCCGCCGTTCGGTTCGCGCAGCGGGTGATTGCAATCACGCCATTGTTCTGTGCGAAGATGGACAGCGGTGTCACGGTAAACAGGGCCGAGAGGAATCCACCAATGCCGTCGCTCTGAGAAGAAGGGGTCAAAGACGTCCCATATGTGTTCTGGTGTTACACTGACTAACACGCCACCCTGGATGCGGCTGTCGAACTCCTCTCCGACGACCGGGACGCGAGAAACCTCTGCGGAAGCAGTGATGTCACCTATGGCTTCCATGGCAAGAGAAACTACGGATAATGTCAGAAAGGGGATAAGGGATTGCTAACAATGGTACATACTGTAGACTGCTAGCATTGGAAGGATTGCGGGTGGGTATACACGGACCTTGAATGTATGTACCCTAGTTACACAAGGTTAAGAATGTGCATTGAGCCAGAAAATAGGTCCATACCAGAGGAAGGTGATCGCGGGGGAGGTTTTGATGGTACTGCCGTCGATGTACCCTGCTGCTCCAGCGACGATACACCCCACCGCCAAGCCAACAATAATCGAGATGTTCTTGAGGAAAGGCGAGCCGAAAAGTTCTGTGAGGATGATGCTGACGAAAGACAAGAAGCCGAGTCCAATAAATTCCGGCGATCCCCAAGGAAGCGGACGAGGAGCGAGAGTGGTTGGGCAAAGCCGGAAGACACCTGAAGACGGCCGATCCATACAATCGTTGGATCCTCCGCCCCAGTTAGGTATTCCGGAAGAACCAATTAACGAAGCACCAATCATGACAATCACAGTTCCTACAACTTGGTCAGCGCGAGGGGGGGCGTAGACATATGAAACCGTACCTGTGACCATAGGTGGGAATATACGTTTCAGGATGCGAGGCGGAATGAACGACATGAAGATTTCCAGGAACGAGCAAATGAGCGACGTTCCTGTAGGTAGGTTAGCATGGATTCGTCTGTAGTACATACTCACAACGCACCTAATACCATGCCGTACGCATCTGGACAAGGTCCTCGTGTGACCGTTCCATCATCAGCGACGGTCGATGGGCATGTTCCATTGGCATACATAATGTTAAATATCTGTTACGGGTTAAGATTCGGAATAGATCCCAGTATTCTGGAAGGAAACGTACAGCATTAGCAGTGCTGAGAGTCGCAAAACTCGTGCCTACGACGGAAATGAGGCCGGTCCCCAGATAGTATCCTCCAAATAACCTCAACCGGGACATTTGCACCAAGCTGAGGATACCTACAACATATCTATATTAACGGGAGACGATAGGTTGACAGAAGAATGAAAGGCTCACCACAGCCAATGAGCGACGCCGAGATCATGTAGGCAGAGGTCTGGGCATCCAGACTCAACGCATTGGCGAAGATGATCGGCGGGGTAATCAACCCAGCAAGCATGGCCAAGGCATGTTGTAGACCACTTGCCGCAGCGAGGACAACGGGGAGGTCTGAGTCGAGCGCGTAGAACGGTGGGCCGGTCCTCGTCTGTTTTCCTCGTCTCCAAGGAAGATTGGGCATGCAAAGCCAGGCGTAATCATAGTCACCGAGCCAGCCGTGCCTCGTCGTGACTTTGCGCTTGATGTGCTTCACGCGATCTCCGAAGCCCCGTGGATGCTGGCCAGAAGACGCCGTGAAGTGAGAAGGCGAAGGAGGGAGGTGCTTCTCAGGCTGCTCAGCTGTGACTGAGCGGACCGACATGGGGGAAGATATGGGGGAGACCGAAGAGTCAAGAGAGTCGACGGTGGGATTCGGTCAGACGGTTCGCCTTGCCGTAAGGACCGTATATAGCGAACATACAGGCCATCCCAGACTCGGTCATTGCGTTCGCGAAGAGATAAGCAGAGCATTGGTGGACCCGAGATGCGATAAGGACCAAGGTTAAACTGTTCGAGTCCAAGGTAATACTTATACACTGGCGGCGGCGGCGGTCTCCCTTCGCCGGTTGGGCGTCTCCCCGCAGCCTTCAGGCGCCTGATAAGGAAGTCCTTGCTGCCGGCGCGGCGGCTCAGGGCGGCTCCGATCAGAGTGACTGCATCGGCTGCAGCCTCTCGAGGCTCGAGCTCACCTCCAGCACGTCTCTGATTTCTCCTCTTTCCTGCTCTTCTTCCTCAGCATATACCTACCTTAGAGCCTTTTCACTACCTTCTGTGTTATTTGCTAGTCGGTTCATCTCAATGGCACCGACCCCTACCCTTGCAGGACACCTGGAATATCTTGTTAGCGCGCCCGAAGATCCAGGAGATCGTGACAAACGCCTCCTCGACGAGTGGGCTAGGTCTGTTATCCGTCCCCTCTTGTTATCTTGCCTAGTGCCTGATAATTGGATCGCAGGTACAACGCCGCGGGGAGCAGTGCGTGCTGCTCCTGACCTTGACGCGGTCATCGTCTCTTAGGCTAATGGATGCGCCTAGCTACTTCACCCTCCGACGAACGGACAGATCTCGAGCAGGGCGAAGAATGGGACACAATATTAGAAGTCTTGAAGGGGTCTCCACGCACTTCTGGTCAGCCTTCACGAGGACCGTTGCTTTCTGCTATTTTGTTGTGTGTAAACTTCGAGCAATATATTTGTTTTCACCCCATTTACCACTTTTGTCTCCTCCTTCGCAGGAAACCTGAACTCGAGCCCCTCCTCCCATCCCTTTTCTCTCTTCTCTCTTCGTCACGTGCCAATGACTCAATATCTGAGGACCTGGTGGAGATAATTGGGTTCGACAACATCGAGATTTCCATGCAATTGCTTCAGGATCGCCAAGATGCTGTTCAGGAATTATCTTTGTACTTGAATGGCGATCAGCAGTCTGCACTTGTCAACGGCATTGGTAAAGGAAAGAAAAAAGAAGGTGGATTTTCGTACTAGACAGCTATCTACCTGTTGAACGTTGAACGCTCACAATTGTTGACTGCAGCAGATGTATTCGCTCTCCCCGAAGTGCTCAACCCAGAGGAAGCCAGAAGACGGATGGAGGAAACCCTGCGTGCTAACGCGGAACGTCCCCTCTTCACTGGTACTGCGGTAAGTATTTCCTTTTACAGACATAGTTGCCATACCTGACTTGCTTGGTCTTGGTTTCTTTTACAGCAGGATGTCCCTGAGGTGCTCCCTCATGTATATACGTCGTCTTCCATCGTACAAGGGAACATGCTGTCACATCTGGGGCAACGCTATATGCTGCCTATGGGTACCACTCGAGAACACAAAGAGGTACGTACGACAAGCTAAGATACAGCCTTTGTGCCTACTGAGATTCGTCACTCTGTACTTAGGAATATGAGGAGGTGACAGTGCCGCCTGCAAGAGTTGTCCCACCACGGGCCTCAGAGCGCCTGATGCTTGTGACTGAACTGGATGCATTGGCGAAAGGATCATTCCCAGTACGATTGAGAAGAGCAGCGATGGTTACCGCGTTGCTGATGGATCTGTTCATAGGGATATACATCACTCAATAGGATCCAGTCAATCGTGTTTCCGACTGCATATCAATCAAATGAGAATATGCTTGTATGCGGTGAGCCTTTCGCTTCAATGTCATGTATTGCTTTCAGTTCGATATGCTGAACTGATGTTGCTTCTCTCAGCTCCTACCGGTGCCGTTAGTACCTTGAACTTTGTGACGCTCAGCTTTCGCTGACAAGCTTTGTAGGGAAAAACGGACGTGGCCATGCTCACGGTACTTCGGGTTATCAGTCAACATTTGAATTCGTCTGCCCCTCCTGGTAATATGGCCGGGGCCGTTCAGAGAGACAAGTTCAAGATTATCTACGTGTAAGGTGTTCAACATTTGTCACTACATATAGCTCACGTTTTAATAGTGCACCAATGAAGGCCCTTGCCGCAGAGATCACGCGCAAACTAGGCAGACGGTTAAAGTGGTTATCGATCCTCGTGCGCGAACTCACTGGTACGTCGAGGATCGGACATAAGAATCTGTCTCCGTTGAAACCCTGTCAGGCGATATGCAGCTCACGAAGCAGGAAATTAACGAGACACAAATTATTGTCACTACTCCTGAGAAGTGGGATGTTGTCACCCGAAAGCCTACAGGCGAGGGAGAGCTTGCGTCGGTTGGTATCATAGTCACGGCATCAACTTTTCTATAACGCTAACGTGTTACCGGTTCAGAAAGTCAAGCTGCTCATTATCGATGAGATTCACCTACTCAACGACGAACGAGGCGCTGTAATCGAGACCATCGTCGCACGTACGCTTAGACAGGTGAGCCTCGTTCCGATCATTATGATATCATTTGGCCGTGAGCTGAGCCGGAAATAGGTCGAGTCCTCACAATCCGTGATTCGAATAATCGGCCTCAGTGCCACATTGCCTAACTACATCGACGTCGCGGACTTCTTGAGGCGAGCTTTCTTCATGTTTGAGGCATTTCTCTCTACTGAAGCCGAATTTGCAGCGTCAATCGGCATACCGGATTGTTCTACTTTGACTCCTCCTTCCGTCCTGTGCCATTGGAGCAACACTTTATCGGGGTGAAGGGTAAGCCCAACAGCCCAACAGCGAGGAAGAACCTGGACAGCGTCGTGTACGAGAAGGTCTCGGAGCTCGTTCGCGAGGGCCACCAGGTCATGGTGTTCGTCCACGCGCGGAAAGAGACCGTAAAGGCGGCCGAGGCTATCAGGGAGACGGCCCAGAATGATGGAACATTAGAGGAATTCAGCTGTCAGGACCACCCTCAGTTCGAGTTCTTCCGTCGAGATATTGGGAAATCGAGGAACAAGGAGATGAAGCAGCTTTTCGACCTCGGGTTCGGTATTCATCATGCCGGTATGTTGCGAGACGACCGGAACATGATGGAGCGAATGTTCGAAGCTCGGGCAATCAAGGTGGGCGTTATGTGGAAAGCTGCGGAATAAGGGGAAAATTAATCTTTGAGTAGGTTCTCTGTTGTACAGCGACATTGGCGTGGGGTGTCAACTTGCCTGCTCATGCCGGTGTGTTCAGAAGAGCGTACTCCGAGAATATGGCTAATCACTCCTTTCAGTCGTCATCAAAGGAACGCAAGTGTACGACAGCTCGAAAGGCGCCTTTACCGATCTCTCCGTCCTGGACGTTCTGCAAGTCTTCGGACGAGCTGGGCGGCCTGGTCTGGAATCGAGTGGTGTGGGTTACATCTGCACTAACGAAGAGAAGCTCACCCACTACCTCGACGCTGTTACGGCCCAAGTACCGATCGAGTCCAAGTATGTTACCGTGTTCTATGCCCCATGATCGGGTGCTCAGGGGTTTGACATAGGTTCATTGCTGGAATTGTCGATGCACTCAACGCCGAGATCGCCCTTGGTACAGTCGCCAACGTCCACGATGCGGTACAATGGCTCAGTTATACGTACCTCTTCGTGCGAATGAAGAAGAGTCCGTTCCAATACGGTGAGGGATGAAACCATAGATGGCAGTGACCTGTTGACACGAGCTTCCATGCAGGTATGCCTTGGGACGAAGTAGTACAGGATCCCACACTTGGTGCCAAACGGAATTCCTTGATCACTGCTGCTGCTTCGCAACTCGCAGAGGCTCGCATGATTGCATTCGATCGCAACACTGGGAGCCTGGTTATAACTGACCTCGGACGGATTGCCGCGAAGTATTACATTCGTCACAAGTCGGTAGAAATTTTCATCAAGCAGTTCCGAGAGAAGATGACCGAGGCAGACGTCCTGGCAATGTTATGTGACAGTACCGAGGTGGGTCTGCCGTCTGAATGAAGTGACAGCGCCCTTGCTCACGCCTGTAATAGTTCGACCAGATTCAAGTCCGGGAGAACGAGGTAGACGAGCTCACATTTTTCATGGAGTCGGACTGGGTCCCCTGTAAAGTCAAGGTAAGCTGAGAGTTGTGAATATCCAGATCAACGAATGAACCGTACATTCTAGGGCAAGACCGACACCAGCGCAGGAAAGGTCAACATCCTTCTCCAGGCTTACATCTCGGGATGTCGACCAGAGGATTTTGCGCTTGTCTCCGATCAGGCATATGCTGCCCAGAATGGCGGCCGTATCGCCCGCGGCCTCCTCGAGATTGCCATCTCTCGGAAATGGGCGAACGCCGCCTTTGTCCTCATGGGGATCAGTAAGGCCATTGAAAAACGGATGTGGCCATACGAACATCCGCTGAAGCAATTTGAGGGGTTGAAAGCGGATACGCTACACAATCTAGAACGCTGGGCCGATGACTACAACATCTCCGACCTGGCGGAAATGAGTTCTGAAGAACTGGGAAAGCTCATCCACCTGAACGAGAAGCATGGAGCGGCCGTCCGGAATGCCGCCAAGCAATTCCCGACTGTACGTATCAGTTACAGCCTACGACCTCTTGGCGCGGACGTTTTGAAGATCGCTGTCAAAGTCGAGCGTGCCTACAACTGGAGTAGCAAGATCCATGGCTCGGTTGAACCGTTCTGGCTATGGGTCGAGGATCATGAAGGGACAAACATCCTGCAGCTTTCTCACCTCATATTCCGGCAAACGACGACGTTCGTTGACGTCGACTTTGTCATCTCAGTGCCCAAGGATAAACCGCCCCCTTCGGTTACAATACGTTACGTTTCGGATCGGTGGATAGGTGCGGAAGAAGAGCTACCGGTGTCCCTCGAGGACCTCATCATGCCGACATGGTCCGAATCGCATACTGTCCGTCTCGATATCCCCTTTCTTCCGCTTTCGGTCCTTCGAAACCCCGCTCTTCAGGAGGTATTCTCTCACAAGGTCCACGGCCTGAACGCCATTCAAAGTCAGGTCTATTGGAGCATCGTCCAAACTCGATCGCATGCACTGTTCTGCGCACCCACGGGCTGTGGTAAATCTATTATTGGCCAACTTGCGATATGGTGCGGAAAGTCTTATTGCGCCCTTACATGCGTATGCTCATGGACTCTGCGCAGGGAAACGCTTCGAAATTCGCCGGATAACGCATGGGCACTGGTGGTGGCACCTCGAAGAAGTATTGCCCTTGACCTTCGGGCTGAACTTCGCTCGGCGACAAGAGCTACGGGCACCTCGGTCGAGCTTGTTGGAGCAGACCATCTCTTCGACGTCCCTTCGAGGCGCAGCGTTAGAGTCGTGACCACATCGGACCTCTTCTCGGCACTTTCGCGGCGGCCGAACGTCAAGGAGGCTTTATCACGGCTACGTCTGGTGCTGTGCGAGAACCTCGAGCTGCTTGACGCCGTCTACGAGCTCGGCGTCTCGCTCCTCCTGCACGTAACGCAGGCCCACCCTGTCCGCTTCGTCGGGCTCTCGAGCTCGCTCAGCGACCCCGCTGACCTCGCCGCGTGGCTCAACGTCGACCCGCTCGCCTTGCACAGCTTCCGCCCGGGCGACCGCGACCAGTCGCTCGCGGTCGCGACGCACACCTTCACGATCCCACAGTCCGCCGCGCTCTTCAAGGCGATGGCGAAGCCCGCACACGCTGCGATCCGCGCCGGCTCAGGGGAGCCCGCGCTCGTGTTCGTGCCGTTGCGCAGCCAATGCACGCCCATCGCGCTCGACCTCATCACTCAGTGTGCGCTCGAGATGCTCGCGCAGGGCTACCTGTCTGACGGCGTCTCCATCGAGCACCTAGAGCGCTACCTGGCGCGGCTGCAGGACTACGAGGGCCTGAAGGACTTCATCACGCGCGGGGTCGGGTTCTTCCACGATGGGATTGCGAAGGCAGACCGCCTACTGATGCTCGAGCTGTATGCGGAGGGACTGGTGCGAGTCCTCATCGTCCCACGCGATGCGTGCTGGGCGCTTCCCGTGCGTGCCACCACTGTCGTGGTCATGGGCACGCAGTACGTGTACGTGCCGCCTGGGAGCGATGAGCGGCAACTACGCGACTACCCGCTCGAGGAAGTCGTGCGCATGCAGGGGAAGGCGGTACGGCATGGTGGAGCAGGACGGTTCTACCTGCTCTGCCAGGCGGAGGGAAAGGACACCATCACTCGCTTCCTCAACGATGGTCTCCCACTGGAGTCGAAGCTGCTTGACACAGACACACTGCGGTCGTGGTACAGGGACAGGCGGAAGGATGGTATCATCGCCGGGAAGCAGCAGGCGGCTGATGTGCTGTCGTTCACGTTCCTGGCGCGCCGCTTGGTGAGCAACCCGGCGTACTACGATACGCAGTCGACCGCGGTCAATGAGCTCTTGTCGCGGATAGTGGACAAGCTCGAGGCGTAGCAGATGCGTTGCATAACGATACATAGCAGTCAGTAGCGATATCGCCAAAAGTATACACAGTGATAACGATGCCTTCTATCTGTCTATCTAGCCATCTGCATGACATGGTTTCTCCTGCGGTTGGTCCGACCGACCACTTCGGCCGGGCAAGCAGCTTGCGGGTTACGCAAGGTACTTCTTGAGGTTCTGCAGACGCTCCACCGCATGCTTCAGCGTGTCGACATCCTTGCAGAAGGCGAACCTGGCGTATGCCTCGCCGATAGAAGTGTGCTCTTCACAGTAGAACTAATACGATATATGGTCAGTGTGGGCACGAACGGATATCGTGGAGACAATACCTCGCTAACAGGGATGGAAGAAACGCCTACTTCCATTGCGATAAACCAGCATGCCCTACGTAAACGCGGTTGCAAAATCAGCAAGGAGGTGCGCGGATGGAGAAACGCGGCCTTAAGCACTAACCGGAAGTCACGCCCTCGCCCCAGGACGCTCTCAGGGAACGGATAATCATCAGGCCACTTGACATTACGAATGTCCTGCGCGCGCAAAAGTCAGCATTCAGCCACCAAATCCACCACCAAGACGCCGCTCCCACAGGGACGCGGGTCAGATTGGATACGAACCAGCAACACGAAGTAGCTCCCCTGCGGGTTCGAGTACTTCATGCCCAGCTTGTCGAAGCCATCCGTCAGGATCTTGCGGCGCTCGGCGTACTCGTCGCACTGCTGCTTGAGGAAGCCGCGCTTCTTCGCCTGTTCCAGGCCGACAGCAGTTGCCTCCTGGAGTGGAGAGTTGCTGCAGAAGACGATGCGCGTTGTTGCCGCGAGGGTGGGGTAGATGATCGACTGCGGCCCGATGAGCCAGCCTACACGCCAGCCCGTCGCAGCGAACGTCTCTGCACAGAAAGTAATTAGCACCACTCCCGGTCCCGCCGAAATGAAGCGAAGAGTTCACTCACTGCCGGCAGAACCAACGGTGACAGTCCTGTCCCACATGCCTGGCAGGGTTGCGATGCGGACGTGCTCTTCGTCATCGAATACGAGCGAATCGTACTGGGTTATTTAGACGTGGTGAGGAAGGATGCGGGGTCCAAACCGACGTTAACTTCGGGACAGCGATACTCACGACCTCGTCGGACATCACAAGCAGGTTAAATTCTTCCGCGATAGCCGCGATCTGTTCTAGCTCAGGCCTCGTGAAGACCTTTCCGACAGGGTTATGCGGCGTGTTGACAATTATCATCTTCGTTCGGGGCGTAACGGCGCGCCTAACAGAACCCGCGGCATACAATCGGTCAACGAACGGTCCGGGTGGGTTTGAGGTTATCATGGCATAGTCACACACTTACCGGAGTTCGTCGAAGTCGATTGTCCACTCATGGCTGCTCTGTTTGCCGGCGCCAGTCGGGGGGTGGAGGGGTACGTAGACCGGAACACCGCCGTTGAAGGTCACGGAGGGGAGGTATTGATCGAAGAAGGGCTCGAACATGATAACCTCATCGCCCTGTTCCAAGAATGCGACGAAGACGGAGTATTGTCCTGGTAGCGGAGAGTTCGATAAGGACATTGGCAGACTTCGGCATTACAGCGACGGATACAGTGAACGTGCCTTCGTTTGCACCACTGGTCACCAGGATCTCCGTCTCCGGGTTCAACGACCGACCGAAGTCGGGCTCGTAGTGTGCCTTGATGGCCTCGCGGAGACGGAGACGGCCCTTCGGGTGGGAGTAATGGTTGGTGGCCACGGAGTTCAATGCTTCTTCGGCGGCCTCCTTGACCCATTGGGGAGGAGCAAAGTTCATGTATCCCTGTCCGAGGTTGATACAATCGGATGGGAGATTGGCAGCACTTCACGCAGATACAGATACATAAGTCAATTCACCGCATCCGAGACATTTGAATGGTCAAACTCACTTGAAGATCGACCAAACATCCTGAGCAAGCGCCCTTCCTTCGCGAAGCCTAGAAGAGAATGGGATGAGGTTCGAGCGATCCTTGCCATTGGAGATGATCCCGTTGGTGGCCATGATACTGTGAAGGACGAGCGAGAGTTTGAGGTGAGGCGAGGGCGCGGTTGTGAGTTCACGTCAACACACAGGAAGAACCGACGGCGAGGATACACCGAGAAGGAGTCAGACAGCGAGTCCGAGGGATTTTGTGGGAGGACGAAGCATATATACTGGGGCAAGAACGTTGATAGGGACTCGTACGAGAGGACCGGATCGAGCAGGAGGTCCGAGTGGTACTTAGTCGCTGTCAGAGGCCGATGCTCTCGTGCTGGAGTCCATCACTCAATGAGTCAATTTATGTAAATGACTCAGTCAATCCCCATCCGCGTCTCGCCACAATTCGCATGCTCTCTCGCCTTGCTCTCTCCTCTCACCACTCTTCCACTCCCCCGCCCCACAGTCTCTCTCGTACTTACACATTGCTCCTCCTAAACCCCGACAATCCCGTACGACGCTACCTTGGATGTCCACACGGGCTGCTGCGCGCAAAATCACTGTTTTTGGATGAAGCCACTGCACCTTATGGCGCAAACAGTTCCAGGGCAACTCGCAGCGGGTTCGAATCAGACCTTCGCATGTGGTGCAGCGCTCGGAGGAGATAGAGAGTACTTAGCGGCAAGCGCACACTATCCCTACTGGTGTGCGCCGACTCCAGTCCGAGGGCGGAGAGTACACAACCCCTGAATTGGCCGCATTCCCGCCTCGACGCGGGCCGCACGAACAAGCTTCAAGCTCGGCGCGGGCCGGTAGGGTTCGACTGCGGGATGGACGTCTGGACCATCGCGACGTCGACGGCGCGCGGCACCCTACTCTTCTCCGTCTTCATCCATGCGTCGCTTGCGATTTGGTCATTCAGAGCCATCGGGGCCCCTCCTTGCTCTGAATGTGCTCAATATGAACCATTTCCATGACACACTCTGCCTCGTGTGCCTCGCGGTGCGATCTTCTAGCAGCTTGATGCGGTTTATTCTGTGAATTTGACGTCTGGCTGTCGCCCCTTCCACATCGAGTACCCAGCCATAGGCTGCCCAACCTTAAACTCACTCCATCTGTTGTCGGAGTGGGGTGTCTCAGTAAGTACTGCACTCGCCTTTCTTCATATATGCGCTGGATGTTGTAGGTTGAACATTGAGGTCCGATCTCATGTTTCAATTGGAAACAACCACGGACTATTATGTAGTTCTGCACTGCAGATAGATGCAGTTTTTCGTCACATCAGCAACGAATAGCCACCGTCGTTCTCGGGCTTATTAGGCGTGAGGCGTTCTCATGGCATGTTGGTTGCAGCTTACGGCCTTGTCGGATCCAAAAACGTGTCTGGGTGCTGAGGTATGTGGTTGTACTTCAGCTGAGTCCTGTCAAAGCAAGTATCTCAGGTCCGTTCAACGTGTTATCGATTAGCTTTTGTCAACACCGCAATGCAATGACACGTTTATGTTTATGCAGTCAATGCTGGATGTCCTCAACAGTCTTTCTTCGGTGCTCCTCTTGCGACCATGGAAACGCGTGGAAGGTGTCGCGCTGAACACCGTCGTTTACGACATCAACTCCTTCTCCCTTCTCGAATGAGCCAAGTTCGCCGGTCTCGTGCAAGGCATCCGTGTCAAATTTTAACTTTGACACCCATGCGAGCGTGGAGTTGTAAGTGGTTTTCAGAATAGTCATCGATTGTCCTCGCCGTGCGCTCTTCTCATGTCATATGTCCACAGGTATACTTATCAGATATACAGGGTCTTCGTGTTGATGTTTGTTCCCACTCGTCTCATTGGCTCCTTGGGGACCAGGACGCCGTTATGACAGCCACACCGAGTCTTAACCGTCTACCATCCGAGCCTCCGCCGCCTAAGCGAGCCTTGGACCAAGCTCGGCTAAGGGCAGCTTGTCGTCGAGATCGTGCCCTATCGACATTCCCGAACGTGCTCGAGGAACCAATACACATGCCTCACCAAGGATTGAATTGGCCCGAGCATTTCGAGACGTTTACCCCGGATCCTCGACAGCTGCCCAGATGTTCTAATTCAGGTGAAGTCTGGCAGTGTCTGCCATACTACCTCAACCGTCAATGCCCTCGGACGTTGGTCATCCTCGCTCGATTCTGCAACCATGTTGTGATAGGGTCCACCGTCATCCGCGCGGTATGCGTCAAGCGATCATGTGGTTGTATCGGACCTTTCAACCAGACTGGGCGGAGGCACCACCAGGAGTAGGTCGTAGGTGTTCCTAGGTCGACCATTATAAATACGATGCCCCATCGTCGCCGCTGTCTGCCTCACGCAGAGACCTCTCGAGACGACTTCCGGCCTCAACCATGTCTTCCTCGACCCCCGACATGAGCTACCCTTTGGACCGCTTTCATGTCTACAACCCGTCCAAGGCCGACTCTAGCTTCAGGGTGGCACAGCAGAAGGAGGCGGTTAGGAGGATGTGGGCGATCATCGCATCCGTCGTCGCGTTCCTGCTCGTTGTCCGGGTATTGCGCTTCACTTTCTCATTCCTCTTCGGCTACCGCCTCTTTGCATCCGAGGAACCCATGCTGGCGATCGGGAAAGACGGGAAGGCGTCGTCTCAGGAGATCGTTCTCCCTGGTCGGAATGGCAAGGCATCGTGGCGGCGCATCCCGTCGGCCTGTGCTTCCGGCTTCAGAATCATCGTCTTCCGTGTACAGGTCCCGCTCTTCGTCGGTGGGGCGTCCA
Source organism: Ganoderma sinense ZZ0214-1 (assembly GCA_002760635.1). Taxonomy (NCBI): domain Eukaryota; kingdom Fungi; phylum Basidiomycota; class Agaricomycetes; order Polyporales; family Polyporaceae; genus Ganoderma; species Ganoderma sinense. Next base: position 2,781,847 of record AYKW01000001.1, read on the forward strand.
TTGCGGAGCTGTTCTTCATCTTCGGATACATTACGGCGATGTTGAGCCTCACATTCACGAATAGTGCGCTCTTCCTTCACCTCAGAATTTGAGCAGCGCTGACGTTGAACGGCACATGATAGCGAAGGGCCTAAATTACTGGTTCTATCAAGATCGTGGGGCGCACCTCGCAGCTTGCCAACTACCGTTCATTGTCGCACTGGCTGGTAAAAATAACGTCATCTCCTGTAGGTGCAACGTCTATCTCACCGTGTCGGATCAATGGACTTATCTTACCTTCGCAGTCCTCACGGGTATTGGACATGAGAAGGTCCGTCTCCCACAGTCACGGCGATTCTCCTATGGGTTACTGACGTTTTCATCGGCAGCTGAACATCCTTCATCGTGCTGCTGCGAGGACCTGCCTCATCCTGCTCTGGATCCATGCGCTCACTCGAGCCCTTGCAGGGTACGAGAGATCCGCCTATTTGGCATTGCACCAGCGCGCTCAACGGCGTTCGTCTAGCCTCACTGAAAGGGAAGACTTCGGTCATGCCTGGATGCGCTGGGGCGCCGCTTCATTGACATCACTGACTCTGCTGACTATGATGTCGGTTCGAATCATCCGCAACCTGTTCTTCGAGTTCTTCCTCATGACCCATATCTTGCTGGTCGGGTAAGCACTGTCCCATTTATGACATTGCGTTTCTATTGCTGACTGGTTGGCTACCCTGGATTGTTTAACTTAGGATCTTCATCATTGGCGGCTATCTGCATGCGCGGGAAGTCAAGTCAGTTCCTCCACAACCTCGCTGCATGATTGTGTCAACATACACTGACACTACGTCCACATTTGTAGCTATGGCGACTACTTCTGGCCTGCATTGATCGTCTGGGCGTTAGATCGCGTCCTACGCACTACACGCCTCGTCTGGAACAACAGGGGACGCGGTGGCACACACCACGATTATGGCTCCGCGGTCATCGAGCTTGTCTCCTCTGACACCGTGCGCATGACGCTCCGCCGCAAGATGGACTGGCGCCCCGGCCAGCATGCCTATGTCATCCTGCCCACCGTCAGCGACATCCCGAGCGAGGCGCATCCATTCACAATCGCATGCATTCCCGAGCTACCCACCATCGACGAGTCGGGCGAGCGTGACGTGGTGTTCCTCATTCGCTCCCGAGGTGGTTTTACCGGTCGCCTCAGGGATTATGCGACTAGGAATGGCGCCTGTCGCGTGCCTGCGTTCATTGACGGGCCGTATGGGTGCCCTCCCGATTTGAGTAGATTCTCGACGTGCATTCTCATTGCTGGTCCGTCCATTTGAACCTTTTCATTGGGCATGACTGACAGGATACGTCAAGGCGGCTCTGGCGTGTCATACACACTACCCCTGCTCCTGGATCTTGTGCGGTATGTCAATGTCATTTCCCGGACCCGCTGTGTCATCTCATTGAATGCTCATCCGAACATTTCCCCAGCCATGCACGCCGCCGGACTACGTCCGTCCGTCGTGTGATCTTCATGTGGACCGTCCGCGAGTCAGGTATGTCTCCACATTCCGCCAAAACCTCGTTGCACTCGCATCCCGTCGCATGCACTCATCGACGCTGCAGACCACCTCGGCTGGATCTCTAAGAGCCTGTGCGAGGCCCTCGCCGCCGCACAAACGACGACGCTTGTTGTCGAGCCTACTGTCTACGTCACAGGTCCCACATGCGACATTCCCCGGATCCCCGGCACGCAGTACGCGGGCTCGGACGCCTCGGGCTCAGACTCTGGAGAGGCTGCAGACAAGGAGCTCCCTCTGTACTCGTCGCTCAAGATCGTCCATGGACGCCCGAGCATCCGGCGGATCCTCCAGGAGGGGGTCGATGGGTCTCCTGGGCCCGTCTCGGTTGATGGTGAGCGGCCACTATTTAGCGTGCTGCCCAGGAGTAAAACAAGTGCTGATTTCAACGCTTTGCAACAAGTTTCCGGCCCTTCGTCGCTCACTGCGTCGGTCTCCAGCGCGCTCGCTTCCAAATTGACGAGTCCTGCGAATGTCCTGAAGGGCACCCCGTCGGTAACTCTCCACGTTGAGACTTTCGGGATGTCGCGGTAGGTGTTCGTTCGGACTAGAACGACCTTTGTGTTTTGAGAGGATGGCACTTCCCTATAATTCCGCGGTGTTCATTCTTGTTTCTCCGTCCGATTAGACACTCTGCGTATACCGATAGTCGCTGTTCCCGTGTATTCATGATATCTATATAGAAATTAAAAGGATTCCTCAAGACACCGTCGATCGCGAAGGGTCGAAGACGTGGCAGCCAACTCCAACAGGCGCCGTTTCATTATCGCTCCTCGGTCATGTGACGGTACAATATCTTCCAAACTTTTAGCCGAGCCTCGCGGACGCCGTCGGATTCGCCTCTCGCGCCGACTTTTCACTTGTGTGGTGACTGTGCTATGAGCAGCGACCTGCTCCATCCTCTGCACTACCTCACTCCTATAGAAGAGTGAGTATTGCGCCGCCACCTTGTGCCCATTGGCTTATCCTCTCCCACCCACCGCAGAGTCGCCAGTTCCACTCCGTCACCAGTCTTAAATTCGCCCTCCATGCATGACGAGTCAGACGAGGAGGAGTTCGTCTACCCTAACACACAGGCAGGCACATCTCCTGCATTGACCGACGATCCACGGGAGGACGTGATGGCTTTCGAGTACGAATCCCAGGCGGCGTTCGAGAATGAAGCAGAGACAGCATTCGAGAACGAATCCGACACGGCTTTCGAGTACGAATCTGAGCCAACCTTCCAATATGAACCGCCTGAAGAGCGACCCCAGACTCCAAAGCAAAAGCTCCAGCAAGTCCTCGTATCCCCCTCTCCCCGCCCCGTTTCACCACCCCCGCCACCAACGGAAGCCGCCGGGCCCTCTGTGCAGCAACCCATGGCCCCCTCCCCTGTTCCCGCCAGGCACCACCCGTCGCCCGCACAGCTCGAAGCGCTCCACGCGGCGGCGGCCTCGGGCGACCTCCGCCGCGTCCAGACGGAGTTCAGGAGCGCCGTGCGCGCGGATGACGTGGAGCCTTTCGAGCTCGCGAACGACGCCTCGCCGCGGACGGGCCTCACGGCGCTGCACGCCGCCGCGAGCCGGGGCTGGCTCGACATCGTCAAATGGCGTGCGTGTTTCCCTGCATCTTCTTGCGTGTTTCGACGCGTTCTGAGGGCGTCCTTCTGTTCGGCGCGGCAGTCGTGAAGGAATGCGGTGCGATCCCGGACATTGAGGACAAAGAGGGCGAGGTGAGGCTCACTGCTGCTGCTCGGGTGCTGCTATTCCTGGCGTGTGGACGGCTTCCTGACGCGCCGTGGGGGTACAGACCGCGCTGCACAAGGCTGCGCTGAACGGACATTTGGGCGTCGTCGCGTATTTGTTGCCCGAGAAGGCCGACGTCCATGCGAAGGATGCGGATGGATGGACCGCGCTGCATAATGCGTGCTCAAAGGTGAGCCACTCTCTACTTCCCGCGGAAGAATGACGAGCGCTGAAACGCGGAAAGGGCTACCTGGACATTGTCCGTTGGCTATGCGAAAGCGGCGGCGCGACATCTGAAATTGATGGAGCGCCGGGCGTGGATGTACGGAGCAAAGGCGGATGGACACCTTTGAGTGAGTGCCTCAGTGTTCTAGAGCTTGTTTCATGTTACGAACTCGCATTATTGCACTCAGTGAACGCGTCATCGAAGGGCCACTTGCCAGTTGTTCTATATCTCTTGACTAAGCAGCAGGCCGATCCGCTGGTCAGGAATAACTGGGGAGAGACTGCGTACGACGTTGCAGCAGCCGTCTTCGAGATATGGGTTTGCGAGGTAAGGAGTTCATAGGATGTGTTTCCTCTAGTCTCAATGCTCTTCACAGGTCCTCCAACGGTTTGAATCAGAGAAGTGGCGCGACTCGAGCGTTCCGTTCAATCCTTTGGGGGTACACACTACTGTTCCTCTAGTATTATACGAAAACCAGCGGCTCGATGTTCGTCTGAAGACACTGGCCGTTTCTGGTGGCCGCCCTAAGTTCTCGGCTTCAGGACTGGGTCGACGCGGACGCCAGGCGCCGTTTGAACTCATACTGCCTGTCGCCTCTGAGTCGAACGGGAAGAGGGTCGGTGCGTGGCGAAGCGACGTGCAGCTTCCGCTCCGTGAGGACCCATTCACTCTGCCCAAACCTGGCTCTTCACGAGAGGGTGCCGATCGAAGTCATTTTTGGCTGTGAGTGCAGCATTCCGGAGCTTTCTCTTCGAACACTGTTTAATATTTCGCAGGTCGGATTGGACGTTGGACGTCACGCCTCCTGGCGTCGACGCCCAAGAAGGGTGGCAGTACGCCCACTCGTTCGCGGATACCGATGATCAGTGGTTATCCGAGCCTCCGCCGCAACTTGAACGACTCCTCAATGGCAGTGGCGTAGTCGCCGTCGGACTGGCGGGTGGAAGCTCCCGCAGTCGAAGCAGCACTCATGGAAGCACGAGTACCAGCACGCACTCTCCACAGGCGTGGGTGCGCCGACGACGGTGGGTGCGCGTGATGCGGCGCAGGCTCGATACACCCCCGTTGCCGTTCCTCCTCCCGGACGGTGCAATGTACCATCTGGCGGATGGACAGCTTATACCATACGTGGAGCACGGCGACGGCGAGAGCGACTTTGGAGGCAGTGATGGACAGGAGATGAGCGCTATGCCTACTCTAGGCCTTGGCTCGCAGGATTATGTGGCGCGGGCGAGGTACCTTGTTGGCACGCCTCATCCGGACGACGGCGACATGAGCTCTGCGCTCGAGGCGAGACGGATGATTGCGAAGCTAGAGCGTGCGACAACGGAGCTCCGACAGGGTCTTCTTGGTGAGTGGCTTAATATACGACTGGATAAGCTCCATGCTGACGGGGTGTAGGAGACGACGACCACGAGCGCAAAATCCAGGCTGAAGTTCTTTTGAACGCATATAATCGAGAACTAGAACGAAGAAGGCTTGCTGCCGGTGCCCAAGGGTTGCTTATTTCCGGTGATGGTATTCATATTTTTTACCCTTTCTACTACCTATAGATTGCTGAATTATTGCAACAGATGGTGTCGACATTGACGACGATGACGACGATGAGGAGTTCCACTACCCGGGAGCTTCCCCTGTAGAGACGAATACCGCCCGAGCACCGTCAATACGGTCCACAACGACTGACTACTTCGGCCGCGCCACCAGTTCCAGGGGCCCAACCGACCTTACGCCACACCTGTCGCAAGCTCCAGAGTTCCGTGTTCCTACTCACGAGGCGCCCCAGAAGGTCCTTACTCCAAGATGGTCTGCGTCTTCCCCTCACAGCCTACATGCGACTTGGGAACGAGACGAGCATGTTTCAGAGTGTCGCGAATGCCGTCGTCGCTTCACCTTCTTGAATCGAAGAGTGAGTTCCCCTCTCTCTGTGATATTCCTTCTACTTATGACCTGTCTGTAGCATGTACGTCGTGCCACCAGGCTGGCCTCTTTACGAGAACCCTGACATTTCTTTAGCACTGCCGTCATTGCGGACGTATATTCTGTGATCGCTGTTCATCTTACAGGGTCCTCCTTGATCCTTCCGACATCGTTCACGATCCGTCGTTCTCGGATGCGACTCCAGGAGCAAGCCAGCAACGTGTCTGCCAAAATTGTTACGAAGCAGTCACAGCAACGATACCCGTCAGCCTAGCAACGTCGCGTACCAACTCGCTGGAACGCATATTCATTGACCAACGACGGCTCAACGTGCCGAGCCCCACTCGCGCTCAATCCAGCTCCCAGTTAAGCGACCTTGCCGAGTAACTATCCGTCGATTTTTCCTCGCAGACATTCTACTGACGAGCCCAATAGATGTCCTGTATGCCAACTCGCACTCTCTGATCTTGGGCCCCCTCAAGTTCAGGAGTCCCATGTGAAACACTGCCTGGAGGGTGGCACCAGCAAGCCCCCTCAAACTGCGAAATACCTCGTGTACAAACTCCCCGCGGAGAGCTCCCTCATTGGGACGGAATGCGTGATCTGCTTGGAAGAGTTTATGAAGGGATCTACGGTGGCTCGACTCAGTTGCCTCTGCAGTTTCCACAACGGTGCGATCGTCCGCAGGTCACGTTGCCTGCATATACTCATTTTGTCGTCTTCTAGCTTGCCTGTCGTCATGGCTGCAACGCGGACGGAGCTGCCCGGTTCACGCACGCTAGACGACTATAACGAATGGAAACAATCTATGTTCCCCCGGTCTCGAGCAAGGAGTTCAAAGTTCAGTCTAGCCTTAGGCTGTTCCCTCTCTTGCGAGCTCGGCTGACATCTAGCTGTTAGATCTCTCCTCTTCCATAAATTGTTTCCATTCGTTGTACCGTCCTGTGCTTTTTACGCTTACGATTTCTTAATGCTAGTACCACTGTCGCCGTCCCAATCATGCTCCTGGATGTTATGGCCTACTGCTACATATTATTCGTTACTTCGCACATAAGATACATGTCACCGTCACTGCAATGTGGATTGTCTACCTACTACTCTTCGCGTGGTATGGACCATGGGATCCGCGCTTCATCGATGCGGATGACACTCGACAGGTCTTCATAGTCAGGCTCGATGATGTCTTGGCCTTTAATACCATCGTCTTGATCGTCTTCGTCAAACCATGAAGGACGGCCTTCTCCGTCGTCCTCTTCCTCCCCCTCATCGTCATCGTCGTCGTCTTCGAGGTCTGAATCGGTGGGCTTGTATGTGCTGTTGGGAATACTGAGTTGGGTAGCCCATACATGCTCGGAGATGAATGACGTACAGGAACGCGAGCATCCGCGCATCCATCTCAGCTCGCGTGAGCTTCTCTCCAGGCATGACTTCTCCCCGCCGCCTTCGTCTATCGATCACCCTCGCCTTGTGTTCTTGTTCGCGCTGGTACGTCTCCCGCAGAATGTTGGTGGCTTCGTCGTATGACATGCCTCCCGCCGCGGCACCTCTTGTCCCCGTCGGATTCTAAGTGGCGCATAAATAGCGACGCATACATCAACGTGGTTGAACGAGCACGACAACGCGGCAGCACGCACCCATCGAGCGAGTGCCCGCGCCTTCGCGCCAATCGGCCTGTACTCGTCTGGGGGTGGCGGAGGCGGGTCGACGCTCATGGACTCTTCCTCCTCGATCTTGGTGTGTTCCAGTTGTGATCGGATGCCCTCGACGCCGAGATCGTTGAGGCGGGATCTGATCGCCGCTTGCTGGTCCTCCAGCTGCTTAATGAAATGCGAGCTCGACGCGGACCTACAGCAGTGGCACCACAACCCCATGACGCAGAGCGAAAAGGGAAACAGAAGGGGAGGAAAGCGGGACGTTATGACGTGGATCGCGAAACTCAAAAGCTTGTCGGGCACTCACGTCTCGGCTAGGATGCGCGCGTTGTGCTGATACCGGTCCTCGAGCTCCGCGGCAGTGAGGGCGTGCAAGGATGCGTTTGCGAGGATGGTCTTTACGCCCTCGGGTTTCGGAGGGCGCCGCATGAAGGAGGGCAGGTCGCCATTTGCGGTCGATCTTCGGGGCCGGGTTGAGGACCTGGTTGGTGATGGCGGCATGTTGTCCGGGCCCGTGTACAATGGGTGCAGGTGATGAGAGCGTCGCAGCACAGAGCGCAGAGCGAAAGTGTGTTGGGGGATGAGTTGTGGTCGAGAACTGGAGAAGGAAGTTTATATAGTGGCAGGAGAGTGGTTGATCGGCATGTACGTACTCGCGCGGAACCTTCTGACCCACAGTCACGCCCCTGCTCGACCCTGCCGCGGTACCAGTACCGCTCCCACATCCGCTTTGGGCAATCTCGGCTTTTGGCTATTGTTCGCTTTTCGGCGCATGCAGGCGCTGCAGCACTGCAGCAGCCCAGACGGCCAGGCTCCCATGCCAAATACATACGCTACGCAACCGAGGCTGCGATTCCCAAGCACGACCCACGACTGACTCGATATGATACATGCAGTACTACAAGCGAACGTCCACAATGGGAAGCCAGTACAACAGAGCATTTCAATATTCCACAGTCCCGCACTCCAGGCATCACGAATGTCCCTTATTATCGAAAATCCCTAGCTAGCATGAGAATTTCGGGCTATTCCTACATGAACATATCCCTCTGGAAGACACGAATAAGGCAAAGTATAGTGACGAAGAGACAAGATGCTCACCGATCCAGGCGGCGGGAAATCGTCGTTGTCGGGTTCCTGGCCACCGAAGGGGCCGTTCCTACCTCCGGGGGGCATACGACCAGGGAATGGAGCGCCAGGACCGAACCCTGGGCCGACGGGGTCAAAGCGAGCACCAGGAGGTGCACCCAGAGGAGGGAGGTAGCCATCGCCACCCCAAGGACCCATCCCGCCTGGCCCAGGACCGCGCATCCCGGGTCCGAAAATGGGATGGTTGGGCCCAACGAACATGCCGTCACCCCCATTGTCCGGGAAGAGGGGAGGGGGCGCGAAGGGATTGCTAGGGAAGGGGTCCCGGTCACGCCGCCCGATTTCAAGAGGGTTGCGCGGGGATGGGTACCCGAAGGGGGCACGGGCGGGAGGGTACGGCGGCTCCTCCGGCCGAGGTCTAGCGGGGGGAGCTTCCGGTGCCGGTGCTTGTGGTTGGCTGGGACCTGCCCTCGTTTCCGTAGCCGTCTCGGTGTAGCCTTCCTTACGAAGTCCCGGGATTAGCTTCTGTATAGTCGTAAGTTTGAACTGCGAGATGAAATCGTCGACGCGATTCGAGGAGATGAAGCCGTGCACGAGTGGTGCTGAAGTTGAGGATAGGTCATGAGGGAAGAAGGAAGGCGAAGTAAAATCATCCGTGGAGATGTCAAGACTGACGGCGTTGTTAGTCTGGAGGAGAGATATTGAGATAAGTAATGTGCGATAGTAATGGACAATAATAGGAGTCACCTCAATTGCGATCGAGTTGATCAGGGTGCGACTGCCAAGTTTCACCACCTTCACAAGAAACTCCAAGCTGCTCTGTTCATGTTTGTATTTAAAGGTGTAGTTACCGGGGCCATGTTGATTCCACTCCTCCGGCAACACGTTGTTTTCGAACGTGAGCGAAGGTCCGGATTCATGTACACCAGTTAGGCGGAAAGCAAGGGCGGTTAACGCGGTGTGTATCAGGGCAGCAAGCGCATCCTGCTGAGACTCTAGCTTCGTCTTTGCGGGAGGGAGGAGATTTGATAAGGCCTGAAGGAGAGCGGAGGCGTCGAGAATATTCGCGACCATGGCGAGTAGTGGGAGAGGAGGTCGAAACCCAAATTGAAGGTGCTGTCTGCAAGCTTGCTGCTCGAGGACCCACGAGACGCTCAAGTTACGCAATCCTTCCAAACGCGGCACCGAAAACAACAGGACCAAATTGAGGGCGTGGGCGTCTATTAAGGACTCGCTTCCTGCAGTGACCACCAAGGCACGACCCGCAGCTCTCCCACTCTCACTCGCCATGGCTAGAAGAGATAGGTCCTACTCGCCAGATTCGCCGAATAAGAGGGTAAGGCCGTCTCACCGTTCACCGCGGTCTCCGTCGCCGACGAGGCGCAACGCCCCAAGACCCACTAGATCGAGGTACGACGACGACCGCGACGGCTACCGTGACAGGGACAGGGACAGGGAGCGGGATAGGGAGCGGGACAGAGACAGAGGAGATAGAGAGAGGGAGAGGGAGAGGGAGAGAGAGAGGGAGAGGGACCGCGACCGGGATTCGCACCGGGATAGGGACAGATACCGCGACGATAGGTATCGGGACGACCGCCGACGCGACTATCGCGATGACAGACGAGATGACCGCCGTCGCTCAAGGTCCAGGGACCGCGCCCATCGCGACCGACCCGCTTCTCCTGCTCGCACTCAACCCCCATCACAACCTGACAGCAAGAACTCAACACCCCCAGTCGAAGATGAAAAGCTGAAGGCGAAAAGGGCCAGGTTGGAGGCGTGGAAGAAGGAGCGGGATGCGAAGAAAGCGCTGGATGAGGCAAAGGTGAAGGCCATGGCATTGGCTGGGAAGACAGCTCCAGGTGAGTTCGTTCCGTACCTTTGGCGTACAGTTCTGGATGTCACACCACTTGATCCCCTGTAAACAGCAGGCGCAACATTGAACGGGACCGCTGGCTCACACCTGAACCGTTCCGCGTTGGGCAGTCTTGGTTTGAAGGGGCTTCCATTGAAACCCGAGTTACTGAAGACATCCAAGTCCTCCCTCCTGGACGATTCTGTTGAGACGAAACGGAAGCTTCAAACCCTCGACCTCCCCGATGTCGATATGACAATGACCGATGGTCAGTCCAATATTGGCGACCTAGAGGCCGATGACGACGATGACACCACCGCCACCCAAACGAAAGCCACCGACGCTATGGATGAGGACGACGAAGTTGACCCTCTGGATGCGTTCATGAGCGGTGTTAAAGAAGAGGTCAAGAAGGTCAACCTGGAGGACATGAAGAAGATGAAGGCGACCGGAAGTCTCGGCGTTCGCCTAGATGACGGTGCAGCAGACGAGGGAGAGGACCAAGGTCCTGATCCGGACGAACTAGACGCGACGGACCTCAACCCCGAAGATATTCTTGCGTTGGCTGCGAAAAAAGCCAAAAAGAAGGACCTCGCAGCCGTCGACCATTCTCGTATTCCATATGAACCCTTCCGCAAAGAGTTCTACATTGCTCCTCCCGATGTCGCAGAAATGACTGACGAGGAGGCAGAGCTATTGCGTCTCGAACTCGACGGTATCAAAATCCGTGGTGTTGACTGTCCCCGCCCTGTCATCAAGTGGAGTCATTTCGGTCTCCCCGCAACATGGTGAGTAGGATTGTCGACTTGCGTTTTGGATCGCCATGCTGATAAGGCTTCAGTCTCGAGGTCATTAAGAAGCTCAACTATGTCGCCCCCACACCCATCCAGGCTCAAGCCATCCCGGCTACCATGTCTGGTCGTGATGTCATCGGTGTCGCTAAGACCGGTTCTGGCAAGACTATCGCGTTCCTGCTTCCCATGTTCCGACATATCAAGGATCAACGGCCACTAGAGCAGATGGAGGGCCCTGTTGCTGTTGTCATGACCCCGACTCGCGAACTCGCAGTGCAAATTCACAGGGAGTGTAAGCCCTTCCTCCGCGTCCTCGGTCTTCGCGTGAGTGCTGCCGTTTTGCTTACCTCGAGCTATCCCTGATCCCTTTCTCTAGGCTGTCTGTGCGTATGGCGGTTCTCCTATTAAGGACCAAATTGCTGAGATGAAGAAGGGCGCCGAGATCATCGTTTGCACACCTGGGCGTATGATTGACCTTCTGACAGCAAATTCAGGCCGTGTCACCAACCTCAAGCGCGTCACCTACCTTGTCCTGGACGAGGCTGACCGCATGTTCGACATGGGCTTCGAGCCGCAGGTCATGAAGATCGTCAACAACATTCGACCCGACCGCCAGACCGTCCTCTTCTCCGCGACGTTCCCGCGACAAATGGACTCGCTCGCCCGCAAGATCCTCCGGAAGCCACTCGAGATCACTGTGGGTGGCCGGTCCGTCGTCGCTGCCGAGATTGACCAGATCGTCGAAGTCCGAGAAGAAGACTCGAAGTTCAACCGCCTGTTGGAGATTCTTGGACAAACGTACAACGAGGACCCTGAGTGTCGCACGCTCATCTTCGTCGACAGGCAAGAAGGCGCTGACAACCTCCTTCGCGAGCTGATGCGCAAAGGCTACCTTTGCATGTCTCTGCACGGTGGTAAGGACCAGGTCGACCGCGATTCCACCATCGCGGACTTCAAGTCCGGCGTCGTTCCTGTTGTGATCGCCACTTCGGTCGCCGCGCGCGGCCTGGACGTCAAGCAGTTGAAGCTCGTCATCAACTACGACGCGCCGAACCACATGGAGGACTACGTCCACCGCGCGGGGCGCACGGGCCGTGCCGGCAACAAGGGGACATGCGTGACCTTCATCACGCCAGAGCAGGATAGGTACTCGGTTGACATCTACCGCGCTCTGAAAGCTAGTAACGCCGCTGTGCCCAAGGAGCTCGAAGAGCTTAGCAACGGTATGTGGGCGGTTCGTTTCCACACAGGACGCAGATCGCTGATCCGGCTCGGTACCTGCTTCAGGCTTCCTCGAGAAGGTTAAGTCTGGGAAAGCGAAGGTCGCCGGCTCCGGCTTCGGCGGGAAGGGTCTCGACCGGCTCGACCAGGAGCGCGACGCGAAGGAGAAGGCTGAGCGCAAGGCCTATGGCGAGCCGGAGGAAGAGAAGCAGCAGCAAGAGGCGGCCGCTACCGAGACCAAGAAGGAGGGTGACGATATGACATTTGGCAACTTCAAGGTCGAGGTCAAACGCGGCCCTGCTCCTGACTCTTCTAAGGGTCTGTTGGGTGTGGCGGGCGCGGCCGCCGCGGCACGCCGGCTGGCGCAGGCCAAGGAGGAAGAGAAGCTCCAGAACTCCCTGCGCGCCGCGCAGGAGGCGGCCGAGCGCGCGGGCAAGGACACCGCGGCACACAAGCAGGCTTTGAGCGTCGTGGCGAAGCTCAACGCGCAGTTGCGAGCACACAAGCTGGTGGCGCAGTCGCAGATACAACACGAAGAGCTGACGAGCAAGCGGACGGCCATCGACGCAACCGAGTTCCACGCGATTATTCCGATCAACGACTACCCACAGAAAGCGAGGTGGCGCGTTACGAATAAGGAGACGATGGTACAGGTGAGTGCGGTGGTGGCGTCCGCAAAGTTAGTGTTCGGGCACTCACTGACATCGGGGGCGCGTTTCCTTTAGCTCATCGATATGACTGGCGCATCCGTGACAAACAAGGGTGCGTCGATCTGTTCCTTGTTTCTACCGCATACCGCTCGCGTCGTCAAGACGTATTTCTCACTTGTCTTGACTTATTTTATCATGCAGGTATCTACTACGAGCCTGGGAAGGAACCTCCAGCGGAAGGCCCGCCAAAGTTGCACCTGCTCATCGAATCAAACGAGGAATGGCGGGTGAGTGGTCTCATGATTCAATACTGAAGTAGGACTGACGGCATGTGACAGGTCGAACAAGCCGTGCGGGAGATCAAGCGGCTGCTGGTGGAGGCGTCGGCCGCTGCGCTCCAAGCAGAGATGCGGAACCCCACGGCTACCGCGGGGAGGTACAGCGTTGTGTAAGGTTAGGTTGGTGGTTCGTTGTAGGGGGTTGTGCTGTAGCCATTGTGCGATGAGTAGCCCCATTTCCTCATTTTGATACCCTGAGACCGGGAGGGCTGTGCCAATTATCATCGGCAGCTGTGGCGATGAAGAACTTATGATCAGGACCGGAGCCGGCAATTTCGGAGAGCGGTACGTCTGTGCATGCGACAGGTCGCACCTGCGCGGGAACATGTTGGTCTGTTGGATGAAGACGATCGAGACGGACTTGGACTGAGGTCTGCTGACTGAACGGCCCGGTGCTGTGTCTCCGGCCGGGCATTAATATCTGGGTAAGAGCACATCAATGCTGGCCGACCGTCCCATTAACACTCGGTATCAGTCCCTAATTGGAAGAGAAGCATCGGTTCCGACGGCCGGCGATGTACGGGCGTGTTCCTCTTGGACAAATCTCGAATGACTGTCGACTGCAGACAGTCGTATATATCTTCTTCCCCTCCCCCAATGAGTTCTCGCGCTCTCCCCGTTTCCCTCTGTCCTCCGCCCGACATCCCGCTAACCCATGTCGGCCATCCGAGATGACACCGCGCCCCTGGAGCCGCCCCAGGCGTCCCGGCCCTCTTCGCTCTCGTCGGGAACCCAGGTTCATGATTCTGTCCCCGCACTCCCTGTTGACCCCGTCGAGAAGGCGAAGTTCGAGGCGATCCCCCACGGTGGCGAGGGAGAGTCCGCATTTCCCGAGGACAAGAAGGTGTGTCCTATTACCCCATGACGTATGTTATGCACAATCATAAGTGTCTGGTTTAGGAAGAAGCCCTAGAAAATGCGGAGGATGATTGGACCCATGATCCTGACAACCCTAGAAACTGGCCTGCAGGCAAGAAATGGCTCATGGTCTCGATTGTTCGTTCACTTCATATGTCATGCTAAATGCAGTGCAGCTGGGTTAACCCAGTGTTCCAAACGGGCAGGTATCGTTGTACACCTTCGTCGCGCCGTTGGGCTCGTCCATGATGGCCCCTGCGCTACCGGACATCGCTCTTCATTTCCATATCACCAGCCAGACCGAGATTGCGGCTACTCTCAGCATCTTCTTGCTCACGTTCGCAATTGGACCGTTATTCCTGGCGCCAATGTCTGAAATCTACGGCCGCACATGGGTACGCCGTGAATCGACATGTTCACGGGCTCGGTATTCACGCATACAAATTTTTAGGTGCTGCATATAAGCAACTTGTTGTTCCTTGGCTTCAACTTTGGATGTGCCTATGCGCCAACAGCAGCTGATTTGATCGGCTTTCGGATTCTATGTATGTCCTCCGCACACACCCAAGTCCTCTACCGTACACTCATCTTGAACCATCCAGCCGGATTTGCCGGGAGTGCCCCCATTGCATGCGGTGGAGGCACGATCAGCGACCTTTTCTCCGAGAAAGAGCGCGCATCCGCCATGGCGTTGTATTCGCTCGGCCCGCTTTTGGGCCCTGTCGTCGGCCCTGTCGCCGGGGGTTTTATCGCAGAGTCAATCGGATACCGGTACATTTTCGTCGTCATCGCCGGCCTGTGCCTCATCGCCGCTGTCTTTGGCATCCCGTTCCTGCGAGAAACCTACCACCCGGTCATCCGCCTGCGTCGCGCGAAGAAGTCTGCGGATCCCGAGACCGCCGCGCACTTACATCCTCACCTAATGCAAGAGCACAGTGGGGGACTGCACCGTCTTTGGGTCGACATGACGCGGCCGTTCATTCTCCTGACGAGGAGCATCATTTGCTTCCTGCTGAGCGCTTACATGGCCCTGTGAGTCTCCCTGCTTTCTTGCCCGCTATCTCCGTTGCTGACAAAACATCACTGTGGGTAGTATGTATGGTAAGGATCCAAATCGTGGTCTATCTCAATACCTGTGTCCGAATTTGCTAATTTGCCTCCAGGCATCTACTACCTCATGTTCGCCGTGTTCCCGGGTAAGTCGCACGGCGCTTTCATGCCGTCTCTTTAGCTGACGTTGTTGTTTAGATGTCTTCACTGGCATCTATGGATTTAGCATTGGAATCGGCGGGTTGGCGTACATCGGTCTTGGCGTTGGATTCGTCTCGGCCACGCTGGCTAGCGTATACCTTTCCGATGGCGTGTACAATCGGGTTCGTGCCCTATTCTTCAAAACTCCAAGTGTGCTGGCTCAGCTAACAAACCGTGCACATAGCTGGTTAAGAAACACGGAAAGGGCAAGCCCGAGTTCCGTATCCCGGTTCTCGTATTTGGTTCCTTCTTCGTTCCCGTTGGCGTGTTGTGAGTTCCTGGTTATGAACTTTGTGTAGAGCTCCAACTAATGTGTTTGTCAGCTGGTATGGATGGTCCGTGCAGGCCAGGATTCACTGGATCATGCCAATTATCGGCACGGGCATCTTCGGATTTGGGATGATGACCACGTTGTGAGTTCGAGCTCGGTCCTGCTTCCCCAGGAATCTTTACTAAGACCGCCCGCCGTCGTTCAGTTTGCCAATCCAGCTCTACCTCGTCGACACCTTCACATTCGCAGCCAGCGCCCTTGCCGCCGCGTCGGTCTTCCGGTCCATGCTCGGTTTCGCCTTCCCCCTGTTCGGCAGCCAGATGTTCGATGCGCTCGGGGTCGGCGGAGGCAACTCACTCCTCGCTGGCCTAGCTATCGCACTCGGCATCCCGTTCCCGGTCTGGCTTTGGTTCTATGGGGAGAGGATGCGCGCTCGGAGCTCGCTGGCTCGGTGATAGAGCCACCTCTTGTATGCTCCACGTGAGAGAAGTATCAATCTCTCGAGTCTGTTAGATCTAGTGTATCTCACTCAGATATTCTGTGCGCTTCGACATTACGATACCGCTTCAACATGCATCTTGCTGCTAGCACAGATCCCTGTGCCCAATTGCTCGACTCTCGCACGGACGCCATACACGCTCTTGTATCGTTGTGATAATACGCTATCGTATCCAGCTCTGTGTTTCGCTTTCTGTGCAAACGTCTTGTAATCCTATGTATTTCTTACCTTGTACTTCTCGGACATCTATTTATTGGACACGAGGCATAGGTAGACGCGAGTTAAGGCGTTAGGATTTGGGTCCGTAAGCGCGCAAATTTAGGTTTCATTTCAGGGGCCGATGCGGCAATAACTCTCAATTAAACGCACTGCACAACGTACTGTATTCGATAGCTGTATCGCATACAAATAAATGTATGAACCCCCTCCCCCGAAGGGCCCGGGTTGAACCGAGAACTATCGCCCGAAGTTGAGTCCGGTGCTACAGCACAGTGCGGCATTGCGTCGACAGATGTCAACACACTTCAAAGCTGAAGGCGCGAGAAACTAGGATGCCGATGATGTGGATTGAGGTACCATAGGCGAAGGGGCATCATCAGAGCTTCCTGCGAACGACGATGCGCTCCTTGCCGATGTGGCTCTCCATGCTGATCTTGGGCACCTCGTCGAGGACCTTCTCCCAGCCATCGCCGAGCACCTCGTCGTAGTAGACGCAGGTGGGGAACCTCGGACACTGGCAGGGAAGCAGGAGTTGGGGGGTTGGAAGCCTGAGAGTAATTGTCAGACCAGGCGCGCGCAACGAAGAACCCTTTTTTAAATTCGCCCTATCCGGGAGCGGTGAGTTTCTCTCCCGCCAAAATCATATCCCCAAGGGTCACACTTACTTGGTTCGCTCCGTCTTCCTGCGGTACGGATTCCTGAGGTCACATTACATGGACTATTTTGCTGACCACGAAAACATCATCATAGACCCTACACAACGGTTCGGTAGCGGATATATATACCGTTGTGTGAATGTACAAGATAGGCGGGCGGGAGCAGGTGGTGGTAGGCAGCAGCCCACTGAATCACGGAGACGCCCGTACTCTTAACCACGTGAATGAAGAGACTGCCCACTTCAAGTTGAGGTTATGACAGTAGGTCCAGATACGTGGCGCACATACTCCGACTCCGACCTGTCACAACTCCACCCTGCCTCTCAACAGTCCCGCGACGCCCCCGAAGCCCCGTAGTAGGTGAGCAGTCGTCTTCGCGGGGCCGCCTGATCATGCCGGCCTTCGTTCTGAGTATAAAGAAGCTGCTGCGTGGTGGCCCGCTGTTGGTTTCCGCCGAGGCCTATTTTTGCGGCCATCGTCTGTATGGGTCTGAATATAGCCTCGCGTAAATTTGGTTCAGTCTCCCTGTTCCCGATAAAAACATGTCTCGAGAAGGTCGCCGATTAGTTCTGGCCTTCGCGAGGAAGATCAAACGACTCGATAGACGTTTAAAGTAGAGCTGTGTGGTCTCCGTGCACGAACTCTGAATATTTGACCGGTAGACATTCGAGGACGGGGCCCCAGACATTTCTGAGGCACCCGATAAGTTTACGCCTTATCGCCTGAACGCTCGCGTAGCCTATGGTTTCGCACATCGCACCGACCCCAATTCAGAGAAGTACTTCTACTCGCAAGTAGAAGCACTTCGACTCAAAAATATGCAACCACTTGCAGCCAAAGGGATTTATCGCCGCTGGCTGCTGACAGACCAAGTCAGCCAACGACGGAAAATTTTGCTCTTGCGACCAATCGCGTCCAGCCCCGCAACCCCGAGCGAAGGATTTCGATGCCTCAACCAGACAGGAGGCTATCAGGAGCTCCCGGCATTTTGTCCTTGTGACTGCGCGGCTCCCGCTACCGTGTTCGCTGGTCCCTCAGAAACCTCGTAGCGATGCTTCCGTTGATGAAGAATTGGACATCGGATTCTGCTCCCCAGTGGTCTCATGCTCGGACAGTAGGGTACGCGACCAACGAACGGCAAGTATCGTGCCCGACAGAGAATGAGAACGGTGCCTCATGCCTCCAATCAAGCCAGTCCGCAGAGGCCGAACGGCCCACCGTCGGGGATAATGGTTAGGTTCAGGCATCATACCTAATCCCGAATTCGATGAGCGGTCGGATAGCGCGAGTATGATTACAGGAAAGCGAAGCGTATCAAAGAATACACAGCATGACCATGAAGCCGCTGACAACTCCACGGCAAGGCGAAGTCTCACCGCAGGCCGTAACCCCTCGATTTGGTTGCCGCACCCGGAAAAGTGCCGCCCTCCGTTCTCGCCTTCACGCCCCGCTCGATGTCTGCGATCTTCGTGTCGAGCTCCCGAACTGCACCGTCGATCCACTGCAAGCTCTCGAGGTGGCTGCTGAGGATCTGTGCGATCTGACCCATGGGGTCTTCGCCTGCATCCTGGCCCTGGCCATTGGTTCCGCTGGGGGGTAGCGACAGTGCGTTGACCGCGTCGATCATTTGCATAAGCGACCCCGACAAGTCGTCCAGGTGCCCATGCAATTCCGTCGCAAGCATGTAGCTATAGGAGAAGTGATCAATGGAGCACAATGGAGATAGCGGTGAGATACACACTTCTTGTCGCGCTCGGTGTCTGCAGGGCCAGTATCGAGGGCACGGAGGTTACCGCCTTGTCCGCCCAAGATCTCCTCCGTAGACTTCTCATAAGCATCAAGTGTCGCGGCAAGGTCCTTTTGCTGTTGCTCGATATGATCAAGGGACTGATCGATATCATTCTGTTCCCGCTCGGCTGCGAGTACGATAGTGTACAAGCGTTGAATCTGCATAGCGTGCCATTAGAGCATATCCGGCGGAAATACCGGAGTACCGATGGAAAGAATACATACGCTATTCCCATTCTCCATCAAGGCACGGTCCCAAAGATGTACCTCGCTTGCGAACTTGTTGAACTCTCGGACATGGGTCTCGAGGTCTTGCGACCACTTGTTGACAATTTCCTCGACATTCTTTCCCCGCAGGGCCGAAGGAGGTGCCACAGCGGTGGTCGTGGCCGTTGGCGCAGCTGTTGACGTTGAGGCACCGGTAGTAGCCGCGGCAGTAGTCGTGCCGAGAGTTGGCACCGTCGTCGTCGTCGCTGTGCCACATACAGCGGTGACAATGAGTATGGGCTGTTCGACGTTCTGAAAGGTACGCACTCGTGCCAGTCTTTTTGTCGTCCGGTTTGGCCCCAAAAAGGTTGAAGGCGGGTGCTGGACCGAAGTCAGTACATGCTCTAAAGGAAAGTCAGATATGAGAGTAATATGCACCTGTTGTGCCATCCTTCTTCTCGTCTTTCTTTTCCTCCGGCTTACCACCAAGGCCGAAAAGCGGTGGCGCTGTGGTAGTGCCTGCTGTCCCTGTCGTAGTAGACGTGGAAGCACCATCCTTGCTACCACCCAACGTTGTCGCCGCAGGTGTTGTTCCAGTTGTCGTAGCTGGTTTGGCGCCGAATATATTAGCGCCAAATAGACCACCACTTGGCGCAGCGGGGGTCATCCCGGTGGTCGAACCTGTTGCACCTGAAGCTGCAGGTGTAGCTGTAGTCCCTTGAGGATCGGCGGGTTTAGGTGGGAGGCCAAAGAGGCCGCCTGACGCGGCACCAAATGCTATCCCGATAAATGAGCAAGAATAAATAACAATAAACGAAGTGTGGACGAACCGCTGGTAGTCCCAGTAGCACCGGTTGACGTAGTAGCTGTTGAATTCAGGATTATGCGTTGTCCACTTGTGCAGAGATGACATCACTTACCACCACCAGAAGCGGCAGGAGTGGTTGTTCCAGTCTGACCCGCGGGCTTGCTGCCGAACAAACCTCCAGAAGCACCGCCGAACAATGGGTTTCCTGTAGCGGCTGGTGTTGAGGACGTGCCCGTCGTTCCGCTCATGCCGCCAAAGAGACCGGCGGCAGGCGTAGATCCCGCAGTGCTGCCGAATAGGGCTGGCGTACTCGTACCAGATGCGCCCGCTGCATGGGTGGACGCGGGCGCGGCGGGCTTCGCGCCAAAGAGGCCGCCGCCAGTCGCCCCTCCGCCGAACAGCCCGGCCCCCGTTGCTGCTCCAGTCCCAGTCGTACCCGAGGCTGCGGTAGTGTTGGTGTTTCCAAAGAGATTCCCGCCTGTAGTCCCACCCCCGCCGAACAGCCCTCCAGTCGTCGAGCCAGTTGTGGGTGGTGCAGCGGTATTCGATAAGCCAAACAATCCCCCGGCAGGTGCAGGAGTCATGGAGGATGTGGATGGCGCTCCAAACAGATTTGTTCCAGCTGCAGGTGTGGTGGTAGCAGGTGGGTTAGAACCAAACGCGGACCCGCCGGTCGCGGGTGTTGTGGTGTTCGTTTGACCAAAGAGCCCTCCACCAGGGGCAGGCGTAGTAGTGGATGTATTCGTTGACCCAAACAGATTACCGCCAGATTTTGCTGTCTCAAAGCCGTTCGGACGTACCGCTAGACAGAAAAGTGTTGCGACGCACCTCCAAAAGCAGAGCCACCGAACAAGTTAGTTGTCCCTGTCTGTCCCGTCTGTCCCGCCGGCGGTTGGCCTAAGAATCCGCCACCCGTCGAACTCCCTGTGGTCGAATTGTTGTTCCCTTGTCCTGCGGGCGGTCCAAAGAAACTCATGATGTCGTGGTGAGAGGGAAAGGAGAGCGCGCTTCGATCACCACTTGCACCGCGCACAAGGACGCGCTTTCAAGTCACGTGACAACACTACTTCCGCGATAAACCCTTTAGTCCTTCCCGAGGCTGAAGCTGAACGTCCGCATGTGTAGATTAATGCAAAAGTCTAGTAATTGCATGCCGTGGCAAGAAACAAACAAGCGTAAAAATGCGTTACAGACACAGCGTGTAAGTAGAGTGATGTCGTGACTAGTAATAAGCATTACTACTAAGTGGAATGTGCGGTTAACTAGATGAAGCCCCTAACAATACTATGTATCCATCCTAAGTGCGGGTATATGTCTTCCTCCTCTCCGGATGGTGGTAATACGTGCTGTATCGCCTGTTCGCACCCGGCGATCCGCCAGCCATCACGGGTCCACCCTCGGAGGGTGCGCCTTCGACGATCTGGGAGTCCATTAGCGTGGAGGCCTGTAGCTCCCCGTAATCGTCGGAGTCGCTGTCCTCGCCCAGCCAGTCTTGGTCTTCGGGCAGGACAATGACACCAGAAGCAGCGTCAAAGCTGAGTCGCCTCTGGACTTGGCCACCGGTCGTATTTCTGGGTGGACGCGGGCGCGGGCGCGCGGCATTCTGGTCGGTCCATGGATTCCTATCGATGAGAGAGCGGTCTGATGGCTCAGGGCGCTCGCCGCTCGAGGGTGGTGCAGGCGTGCTGTCTGGCGGTCCACTCGAGCCGCTTGCGCCGGACTCGTTGCTCTGCTGGCTTTGTGGTCGAGCGCGCAGAACGCTATACTTCTTGCGCAGTGTAAGCACAACACCCGGACTGCCGTCGTCACCAGTGTCACGGTGTCTGTTCAGACTCTGGCCCTTCTTGATCGGAAGCCAAGGGAAAGGAAGCACACCCGTCAACGCCGGATGACCGTATCGTCGCTTTCCAGTACTACGGATTCCGATGAGTGACAGCTCGTTCGTTAACACAAGCCGAGATCTCACTTGAGAACGCCACTGTAGAAATTTGCCATCGGTGGCTGGGACTACGAGTGGAGTGAGCGGACCTATTGATCCAAAATGACAGGGGACGACTTACGTAGTCTGTGCGCTCGTCTTCTGGAGCGACATACAGTGTCTCGTCATTCTGCGCATAGCGACGGCGGTTTAAGTTGCTAATGACGAGACGCCTGTCAATGTCAAAAACAACGGGATCTCCAATGTTCCACATACCTTTGTGACCACGTTACAGGATGACCCGTGCGAAGCCTTACAACGTCCGCGCTCTCTTCACCACGCTCCACTTCGTACACGGAACCCAGGCTGACAAACTTGCTCAACGGCCGGAACTGCTTGTCGGTGTAGTACCACCAGAGCAAGGTGCCGGCGAGGAGAGGCGCAAGAAGGGTAGCCAGGACAAACGACTTCTTCACGATGAACATGCCGCTCATGAAGACGATAAAGATGATGACGCCCCAGATAAGGCGGACGAAGGTGATTGGCCAAGCCTGGCCCTGAGACTCGTACGGCTTGTAGAACACTGGAGCCGAGGAGTATTAAACGCATTCCACAGTCATGATAAAAGAGGTCACTCTTACCAAAGAGGAGTTTGTATTTGTACACAACGTACGCCACGCCGAAGTAAACAGCCCCGAAGACCAGAATAAGCGGTTGAATAACACTGTAGAGAAGAGTGATGACGAAAACGAGGATGGCCTGAGGATAGACAATTCCGTAGTTAATCATGGGTGGGGCGTTGAGCTCAGCAAAGTCTAGACAAGGGTTAGCTTCGGAGTTCTACATCTCCTTGTCATTACTGCGTACCTCGTGGTGTCCGGGTGACGAGAAGACGGAAGAAGAATCGAGGTATGATGATTCCCAAGTTAAGAAGTTGTAATGGCATGAGACCGAAACCTATTTTCAATGTTTAATCACTCAATCTGACCTGTCGAGCTCAAAGGGATAATGTGTTACCTTGCAGGATCACGTATGAAACAAAGAAATGTCTCGCATTGCCCGCATTAAGAGCCTGCGCTAACTTCTCAAGACCCTTTGAAGGCGATTGCGCGAGATCCCGAACAAGCTGCCAGTATGTACTAGCAACCAGGAAGATGAACACTACGTTCACCAGCAGGAAGAGGAAGTACCTGCAATGATGAAACGTCGGCTATTGGTGAGGACATGATATTCAATAGAATAGAGAACTCACTTCTTCATGACTGAGTATTCGATCCAACTCCTGGCGGGGAGAGCCTGGATGTAAGTTAAACCTACAAGCGCAATGGTTGTTCGATCAATGTGCGATTGTAGAGGGAGGTAGAATGCGCACCCTCCAGCAGGAATGGCAGAGTCGCGTTCAGCATCACCATACCCAAAGATGATAACGTCTGCACAAGCGCCCCGATCTGCTCGTTGCGGTCCATTAAGTTCGCAAGCCACGGTATGGTCTTCCTAATTTCCTCGGGAGAGAGAAGACTGGCAAGCGCAGTGATGGGGATGAACCAAAAGAACTGTAGCACGATCATAGCACCCATGACTAGCCACTCGCGCACGAGAGCGTTCAACGGCGAGTGCGAGATGGCGGTCCACACAACGTCCCGAGGTTCAGGAGCAAGGTGGGTCAGGCATTGCATCGCATATGGAGCATGGACGGCTTGTGCAGCGATTTGCTGTACGGATGTATCAAATGGTTTCAGTGAGCATGATGATGGGAACGAGATGAATACGCACTGCACTCGACATTTTCTCGAAGGTGACAAAGGCAACATGCGTAGGCTTGAAACGACCGGTACGTCTCCGCTTCTTGACCAGTTCATCGGCCTCCCGGAACTTATCCTCATAGTACTCGATAGCATCCACCTTCCGTGAGAACCAACCTGGGCGCAAAGTTGGCCGCTTGCGATTTGGTAGGACGAGCTGCTCTGGCTGGCTTTCTATGGACGCTGCATCATCGATGTCGACCAAAGGATACCGGATAGAAGTGCTTGGTGCGACAACGCTGGGATTCCCGAGATAATCAACCCAGGCAGCCTCCAGCTTGAGCAACGCCTCCGTGCGGACATCGAGCAGGTTCCTCAACGAGCCGACTTCCCTGCAGATGTTGACGCTCTCCACAGCTAAGTCCATCTGTTCGAAATACTCAGCCAGAGCGGGTTCGGACTGCAGATGTGCTGGAAGATGGGTGACCATAACTGTTCTTGCGGGGACGGAGTGCACAAGCTCCAGAGAGAACAGTTGGCGAGACCGGATGAATCTCTTGAAGTTCTTGTAGATGGCTCTTAGAGCCAAAATGGTGAACAGGTAGGTGAACAAAAGGTGGACGGACAAGTAAGAGTTGGCGTCGCTGATAAGGTCGAACCAATTGTCCCATGTTGTTCGGGGTACAGTGGGATCGGTTGTGGTAGGGTCATCGAAGAAATTAGTAGTGTTCGGCGTAGGCAGGGGCGCGTCTTCTCGTCCGTCACCAATGTCAATGTTGTTCTGAATGCCGCGTTATGATCACAATGGTTGCGCGATAATCGCGAAACTCACCTTGAGGTTAATGGGCATAAGGATGACTGCAGCAAGGACTGAGCAGGACGAGAATAGCCAAAACGACATCTTGAAGAAACTGAGAAGCTATGGCAACCAACGAGCTATGAACATAGAGTGCTAGCGTAAGACGACGGTTCGTCCACGCACCACAGCGGCGTCCAGGCCGACGATCTGTAGAACGGTGAACTCGGAGATTCGGATGGTTGGGAGGATCCAGCCGAAGAAGGCCTGTTTGGCGTGGGCTTCATGTGGAGAGAATCCTGGCGCAAGGATTGGTATATGTATGCATGGGGCGGCATATGTGAGGACACACCTTTGAGCTTTGTGCGGGGGGCGAAGAGGAGTGGCCACCTGGTGCGACAGTAGGAGAATACGAGAAAGGAGAGGAAGCCGATAGTCCCGGAAAGGATGAGTTGTGTGGCAAACCAAAGGCCATCGTACTTCACTGGGGAGAGAATCAGCATCCAGAGGCAAGATGTGGGGGTTTCGACATACTTCTTGGTGGGGAGCCAGGAGGGGGACCGGAGTCGCCATGACCGGGGTTGGAGGGATCAGCAAAAGCCGTAGCGAGGAGTGGAAGGCCTGAGTTCAAGTATGATGACATGGCGTGGTATAAAAGCCGGAGGATGCTATGTGGGGCGGCAGAAGGGCATCCGGGGACTGGGAGTCGGGGTCGTCTGCGAGTCTCGGGCTGGTCGCTACAAGCAGCGAAAGCGCTTCTTCCACACGACGCGCTGGGCGCTCCTAGCCGCGATCCACGTGAGGGACGCGTCCTCTTAGACGCCCGCGAACAGCATTCCTTTGACCTAGGCGATGGTCTCGGTCTCAGACTCCAGTTCAATACTCAATATTCAATCCCACGTCGGCTGCAGTGGCTTTAGGTTTTCATAACAGCCTCGGGCCCATGCCACCCTCGGGCCTCGATGACTGGAGCACCTACCTTTCATGATCATCCAACTCATGGACAGATAACAGCAGCGCCGGAGAAGGACGTTCAAGTCGATGGCGATCCAAACCTTGAGTGCGTCGTGCCCTTTCTGCTCGCTCCAAGTCATCACCAACTCTCTGTCTTTTACCAGCCCTGACGATGCATACGTGACCTTCTCCTCACTTCGAAATCAAGCCCCAGAAGGATGGCGCATGTATACCCACCCCCGCGGATCCGTCTACTTCCGCCACATTCGATGCAGGTTGGCAGTGGACGAAGACATCCGCATCCCTGTTAATCTCAACAAGGCCGAGGAGTTTTGCGCCAAGTACGTCCCGCACACCCTTCCTGAAGGCATGGAGGCATGCATGGCCTATGGTGTCGACGCATCAACCTGCCTCTTCGTCAACCACAAGCAATGCGTCGCTGGTTATGACATTTCGAAGCTCAAGGGTAGCGTCCTCAGAAGCTTATCTGCGGACAGTTGTAAGTAGGCTGTCGAGAGCGCTAAAGTTCCTCATTGATGGCATCGTCTTCAGTACTACGGTTCCGGCGACTTTACTGGAATTTCATGAAGAATCATCCCTCTCACCACCCATGTTCAGAGGAGGGTTACCGTGAGGCTATTGATACTCTCCGATCATACTACCACGGTACGATCATGGACCTTGTCGTTCGACGTTTGACCGAGCTCCACGCTCATCGGGACCTTTCCTTAGACCACCTTATTGACGGCTCTCGAAGTGTTGGCCCGTTCTCTAAGACTGAATGCGAGCAGTTGCTCGAGGTTCTTTACCGTAATAAAGGTGCGCCCAATCCGACGGCGGTTGCAGGTGAATATCGAACGCTGAACGTTGTGCAGAGGACATGGGGCAGTCTCAACCATCGGCAATCAGCTTTCTAGGCTGGATCCTCACGGACATTTGTATGTCCAACAATATCATGTGCATATAACTTCTGACTTGCTTCAAAGACAGCTTTCGTACCGGCCAACGATATGGGCAGATAACTTGGACCGAGATGCGGTCATACCGCAAAGCTCTTTACAGGCCCCCAGAGTTCTCCCCGCAGGAATCTTTCATGACAAAGATGCTCCTACAAGTGATTATCCACGGACCGTTCTTCGGCATTCCTCAGACCTATCTTGCACACATCAAGAAAGCAAGCGAGTTTAGGGGGCATCTCGCTGGTTTGCGGCAGAGCTGGGAGTCCTACACACGCCAGCTGGTGCAGGAATACTCAGACTTCATCCTGATTGTAAGTACTCCGGCGTGCCTCTCCGTCTAAGCCTACGAATAGTAACGGGACATTCACAGGCCACTGTGTTGCTTTCGTAAGTAATGCTCCTCGCCACGCTTAGCGGTTACTACCTCTGACGGTTATCAAAGAGCAACCGTAGGGTTACTTACTATCAATGACATCGAGACCGTTGCGCGAGCTGCAGCGCTGGTTGCTGCATTTGCGTCCCTCAGCAGCATGACCGTTGGAGTTTTCTTCGTCTGGAGACACCAGCGAAGCAATACCGAGATGCCATCGTCCGTGAGTCGTTACGTTACTTGAACTTACTTCCCCTCCTTCCCAGTGCTCGTGGCGTAACAGACATTGATTCTCTTGCCTACAGTTTACGTACCTCCACAATGCACGGAACAACACATTCGGGTTGTCAGGTCATGCCATCCTGCTCAGCCTTCCACCCGTTCTACTTGTGTGGTCCATCATCGCGTTCGGCGCCGGGGCCCTTGCGTACACGCTCCAAGACGTCTCCCCTGCCTCTGTATCAGCATGGGTAGTCCTCGGAATTTTCGTCGTGGTCTTCATGGCCACTATCGTCGGTCTGTATACATTCTCAACAATCTGGAGTTGGCAGAGCCGGGACGTGTGGTGGCGGTCCCTGATACCCTGGTTGCGGTGCTCTCGTGTAGATACCATTCCTGAATGAGCTTTGTACCTTCGTCCCCTGCTGTGCTTGATAACAAGAAAAGTATGAATACAACAAAGAGTTAAAAAGGCCCATCGCCTTTGGCGTCCCCCTTCGGGGATGCCTGCTGTTGTGTCGGCGGTCGCCCGATGGAAATATCCATGCGCTGCGCGAGCTTCACGATCTCAGTCTCCATCCGGCTGATTCTCGCACGTCTGTACGCGATATGTTAGTGAGCATCAAAGGCAAAGCAAAGTGCAACACGTACTCCTCTGTAGACCGTTTCCCCAGCTCGAATGCCTGCGACAGCCCAAGAGTTTCCCGATTCTCCCTCCGCGCCATCTCCTTCTCCTTCATCTCCTTCAAGTGGGGAAGGAGCCTGTCCACCTCGCGCCGTAGCTATACAAACAAAGCCCGTAAGCCAGCCGTCTCCCCACACCTCGAGTTCGCTTACCAGCTTCGTCCGGGCGAGCAGCGCTTGGTCGTCATACTTGCCCGCGCCCACGACCTCCGCCTTCATCCTCCTGAGCTCCTCGAACCACCTGCTCTCGCTCTCGCTCAGCTCCGGGCTCGCTTTCACCATCAAGCCCTGTAGCACCCTCTCGAGCCCCTCCACCAGCGCCTTCTGCGTCTCGCGTGCCAGCGCGATGCGGTCCTGCGCCGCGCGCTGCCTCGGCCCGCCCAGCGCCTTCACCGTGGCAAGCATCTTCGCGCACGCCTCGCGCTGGCGCTTGAACTCCTGCTCCTGCAGCGCGGTCCGCGCCTCGGCCGCGCCGTGCGTGAGCTGGATGTCGTGGATCTGCGCGGAGAGCTTCTCGACGGTTGTCGCCAGGAAGCGCAGCGTCTCGGGCTCGACATGATCATCGATGAGCGCGGATCCGTTTGGCAGGGAGAGGCGCGGGATGCTCGGGAGGCCGCTGGGACGCGCGATGACGTCCGGCGTCTTCCATGGTTGTGAGCTGAGAAGGGACACGTATGCGGGTGGAGTGTCGGGGGGAGCGGGCAGGGCCAGGGCAGGCACGGAGACGGATCCAGAGGCGGTCGAAGATGCAAGTTTTGTCGGCGGAGCAGGGGAGCCAAATAATGACGGAGAGGATTGTGAACCTTTGAATAAGGATCCAGAAGCTTGTGGAGGTTTGGTTGCAGAAGGCTTTGCTGAATGGGCTGGCGGGGATTCTGAGACCAGTGAGGTTTCAGATCGGAGGTTCAACGGGAAGACAGACATCCGCATGGAGGATGTGAGAACAAAGATACTGTAGGTAAGGTAAACGTCGTTGGGAATCGCGACGCCGACTACCGGTGTTGACGATCTGCGGGTAAATAGATCAGCAAGAGCAACCCATACTCGCATTCAAAATGGATGGACGAACTTGTGCTCTGTCGAGAATGTCAACAAGACTGGTTGTACATCGGTGCTCTTGACGGTTTCCAGACCGACCTCCATCCCTGAGCTACTATTTGCTTCGCTCTCGTTACTGTCACGGAGCACGCTCGCGAGACTTTTCAGCAACGCTCCTACGTTCAAAACATGTGCTCCGAAGGCATGGTAGACGTAGAGATTATCGTCGTGGATAGGGTCGAGCAAAAAAGAGGGGTGGTTTCCCTGAATCAGGTCGAGGAGAGACTGTCCGACGTTCGAACTGGACTTCTTTAACGAAGACACGATACCAAGATCAATGCTTTCGTAAACTGCCAGCATTGGGAGATCAGTTGAAGGGTGCTAGGCGAAGTGGTTAGATTGGAGGCGATCTCAGTGCAACGTGGAAGGACCAACCTGCTTATTCTCCCATCTTGCTTCCACTTTCTCGACGTCTAGGTACACGTCGACTTTACCGTCCTGGAACGCCACAAGGATCAACCCTAGGCGTTCAGTTTCGCCTTCACTCTCTTCAGCAGCATCGTCGCCAAAGGACATGTACACAATGTCCGTGGCGTCTCCGCCCTCACTTGCTTCCAAATTTCGGGGTGCTGGCTGAAGTAGGAATGGACCCTGTCGAGCGCATGGGTTCTTGATTGTGGTAGGTGGATGCATCGAAACTAGACGCGCCGTGGCAGGCCATGCGGTACCCGGGGGAAGCTGCTTCAATAATGCGTTGACGTATTTCCTTTGGTAATCGTAAAGAGTGGTTAAGCTATCTGAAGATGACGATTTGCCTGTGGTTGAGGTGGAAAGGAACTCCAGTTTGGCAGAAACGTAGCATTCAAGTGCGTGCACGTATGAAGACGGTATTGATCTGTAACAATGACGTTAATCGCAGGTAGAAGGGTGAAACGCACTGCGCTCACGCGTTCTTCGGCATATACGGTGATATCGCATAGATGTCCCCGCTTCGCATGACGGCATAGACAGTGAGAGGTCCCCAATCTGCTCGGCCTTTGCCAAGTGCGAAAGAGATGGCCTCGCGTTCGCCACCGTCGTCAGCAAGAAATGAACTGCCCTTCTTCTTTTCTGGGAAGAAGGACAAGGTTTGTTGCGGTTCGTCCGCATCCTCAGAGATGTCATATTCCCTGTAACTGTCTGAGGGACAGAAACTCACGTGGAAAAGAAATGATGCTAACCGTAGTTTACCATCGGTTGTCAGAACCAGCAGTGTAGATCCACCTTGACCCCACGGATGCCAGTCAATCTTGGCAACTGGCGCAGACGTCTCGGTGGCGTGGTGGAACTGTCCTACCTGGAAGGATCTGCTGCTGTAAGTCTCATGGACGCTTGACTGAAACTATGAAAGCTTACTTGCACTCAACCGTCGCGGTGACGAGTTTGTTGTAGCCCGTGCGAGGAAGAACGATAACCGCCACCTGGAAGGCTCCCGCGATTGCAAGCAGTCTTCCGTTCGGGTTCAAGGCAATCTGATGAATTTCAAATTGCACCGAGGGAGTATGCAAGATCTACATGGCCCTGTTAGGTTCAATAGTGCACCACATTGGACGTTGGCCATGGCACATACTTTGTACGTTTTCTGAGACGTGTTCCTCGCCCCTTTTGAATCTCCTAGCGACGTTATGCGAATCTCCGATCCAACCGCCGCGATGAGGTCCGCATCCTTGACCACGATAGCCTGTCTCCGACCGCAAGGCGTAGGTTTGTCTTCAGCCGGGTCCAAATCGACAAAGTCAGGGAGCGAGCTTAGAGAGAGGTTGAGGGCTGCCTCGACCCTTCCTGCAGAACGAGCACCACCCTTGGGGAGAGAGAAGATAGGATGGTTCCTCAGAAGATCGTCCCAGTCCTGTTCGGAGCTCATGGTGAGACGTGGCGCGAGCGAGACAAGGCGTGGAGAGGATGCAGGCACGGGCACTGCGCGGCAGCGGCGGGGTGAGTTCAAGAACGCGACCGTGACAGTGAACGCGGTCAGTTGACGCCCAGACACGCCTGTCTCGGCTGGGCAAGTCATTCCCACGCCCACGCGTCGATGAGGGTTGCGCGTCCTGTGGCAATGGCATACGCATTCGCTTGCCCTCGGTTCTGCAGTCCCTCTCTTGTCCCTCTCCATCTCCTCCTCTCTAGCTCCCAACCGGTCTACTGCCTGCCATGACATCTATCGGAACGGGATATGACTTGTCCGCCAGTACCTATTCCCCCGATGGCCGCATATTCCAGGTACGATCCAGAACGCGCAATGAGTTCTCTTTGCGGCCTCTAATCCTCGCGCAGGTGGAATACGCGAACAAGGCGGTAGAGAACTCTGGGTATGCTTTTCCTCGTGTACATGTACACTGCTTTTGCGCACGTTAACTGTCGTTATATCGTAGGACTGCCATCGG
Source organism: Ganoderma sinense ZZ0214-1 (assembly GCA_002760635.1). Taxonomy (NCBI): domain Eukaryota; kingdom Fungi; phylum Basidiomycota; class Agaricomycetes; order Polyporales; family Polyporaceae; genus Ganoderma; species Ganoderma sinense. The sequence continues at coordinate 2,812,532 of AYKW01000001.1, forward strand.
CCTGCGCGTGAAAGACGGTGTTGTCCTTGCTGTGGAGAAGCTCATCCATTCAAAGCTCCTCGTACCGGCTGCAAACAGGAGGATACAAACGATCGACAAGCACATCGGTCTCGTACGTCCACACCTGCCCTGACCTTCTGTGCTGAATGTTGACTCCGGTCACTCTTAGGCTTCGGCGGGTTACCTTGCGGACGGTAGACATATCTCGAACCGTGCACGAGATGAAGCATCTAGTTTCCGTGAGAACTACCGTGCTCCCGCCACGCTTCAAGTACGTTTGATTTGGGTTTTAGACGTTAATTCTGGCGCTGATTGTTTGTCCGATAGTATGTTGTAGACCGCGTAGGTCTCTACGTGCAAGCATACACCCTCTATTCTTCCGTTCGGCCTTTCGGTTGCAGCACCATCCTCGGCGCTGTCGACAAGACCGGACCTGCATTATTTGTCGTTGAGCCAAGTGGCGTGTCCTATGTAGGGTTCCGTCGTTTGCTTCGAACTTCAAGGGAACTGATGGTATGTATAGGGCTACCGCGGTGCTGCTGTTGGGAAGGGCCGTCAACTCGCGAAGACTGAGCTTGAGAAACTCAAATTCTCAGAATTGACGATGAAGGAAGCAGTCACGGAGGCTGCACGAATGTACGTCCTTTCTTTTCGGCTCCCGCCGCTCATCAAGCTGACACGAATTCAGCATTTACTTGGTACATGACGATGCGAAAGAGAAAGACTTCGAGCTCGAGATGTCCTGGGTAGGCGACGAGACGAACGGCATTCATCAACCAGTCCCCAAAGACCTCTCTGACGAGGCATCGCGGAAGGCGAAGGAGGCATTGGAGAACTTTGAGTAGTAGTTGCGTGGGCATACCTTGCATTGTAATCTATATGGACGCATCGAAGACTTGGTGGCCTGTTGTACAACATCAACATACGCACGTCTCGGAAAAAGGTCGAGTTCAAAAATAACAACACAACGAAGACAGCAAGTTATCCGACGGCCCTACTAATCTATACAATCTGCTCGAGTTCACGCGCATACTGCAAGTTCGCGGAGATCAATTTCTCCTTCGGTATTTCTACCTTCTCCTCTGTCTTCTTCGCGAACGAGATGTATCCTGCTGTGAGATCTACTTGCCATCCTCGCTGTAAAATACCGGCTGGTTAGTCCCACACTAATTCTAGTGGTGACCGGCTATGAACATGTACCTGTTGCGCGAAAGTAAGAAGCTCATTCTGGCTCTTGAAAAATAGTAGGGTAGCTGCGTCTTTCAATGGTAAGCTGTCATACGCTGCCTCTTCACAACTTGCGATCTCATTCCTACACGCACGAAACATGGCCATAGAGAGCACATGTCAGTACGCCATGACCGACGGCCACTGATGAAGGCGGACACACCGGATGGTGCCCATGAGACTGTCAACGAAGAACTTGTATTCCTCTGTCGGCGCCTCTTCTCGTGCATTCCAGACCTTGCTGTAGCTGCCCTCCATAAGCCACTGCTCGAGGTTGATCGGGTGCGCGATGTAGGGATTTGCGGTGAGCGAGTCGGCGGGAAGGGGGAGAGATTCAAGCGTGGTGTGGAAGTCGGCGATGCGGTTCTGGGTAAGGAGTCGGATGAGGTTCAAGCCGCGGAGAGGGTATTCGCGGGGTGATGGGGGAAGAATGGAACTGCAGCCACGAAAGACAAATTAAGTGGATGACCAGCAGAGAGACGCAATGAGCGCACCTGTAATCGTTGTAGAATGCTTGCAGTTGCGAGAAGTAGCGATCAAACGAAGGGATGTCCTTTGTTCGGATGCTCCAGAACGCGCCGACTTCGAGGATGTCGCCTGTGTGGCCCAAGGACGATGCGTTCCATGAGTACTCTATCGTCCTTGGGTGTATGTCGCTGCCACTTACGGGCAAGGACAAGGTCTTGTGGATCTGGGTTACCAAATGGCACCAGAAGTCCCGCCTCGGTGAGGCCAATCTGGAAGCGACTCCACGATGTGAGCAATGTACTATGGATGTGGAAGTTCCACTGAGGAACGGCTGCGTACCTTCAGCTTCGTGAGCAGAACTCCGGTTTGTTGCAAGTTTCCAGAAACGAAAACCTTCTGGATCTCCTTGTACAGTTGGACTACTTGTGGGGGTGCCATGGTGAGCAAGGGCGAGCGATATGTGTGTTGGGGAACGTCGGAGAAGGCGTCGGGTCGGAGGAGATGGAGAGAGGCGAGGAATGAGAGATTGTAGCGAAGCGCCCACGACGCGCGTCGGACGCGTCACCCCTTAGGCCTTAGGCTTCAGGTCCCTTCAACAGCCACTCGCGGGTTCTGTGCTTGCGCTCTACTCTCTCTCTCTATCCTCCTATACACCTTCATTTCCCCGCATCTCTACCGACGACGACAACATGGAGACAATTGATATCTCGCGCCTCAAGTCTGGCGAGGTCAACCTCGGTGTACGTCTGTATGCAGTTAAGGGTGGAAGAGGGCCTGATGCTTACCTTTGGGATAGACCTCGATCATGGCCGTCCAATTCAAGAATGGTGTCGTTGTCGGCGCAGACTCTCGCACAACCACGGGCAGCTACATTGTACGGCCTTTCTCTTGGACGCATTTCTTCCTTGCTGACCATGATTCTAGGCAAACCGTGTAACGGACAAACTGACGCATGTGCATGACCGCATCTACTGCTGTCGGTCAGGTTCCGCGGCAGACACGCAGGCCATCGCGGACCTTGTGCACTACCACCTTCAGCTCCACACGTATGTCTGTTCCCTCCCATCACCACGGCGTAATCTAACCAGGAGCGTGTATATGCTGCATCTCTGACAGACAAATGAGCGGCTCGCCCCCGCCCGTACACACCGCTGCGACCATCTTCCAGAAGTTTTGTTACGACAATAAGGACGCGCTTTCCGCCGGTATTATTGTCGCAGGTTGGGACAAGGAGGTCGGCCCCAGTGTCTACAACATTCCTCTTGGCGGCGGTCTCTTCAAGCAGCCGTGGGCGATCGGAGGCTCGGGCTCGACGTATGTGTACGGTTACTGCGATGCGACATACAAGGAGGGTTGGGATCGTGACCAGACGGTTGAATTTGTCAAGAACAGTACGTTGTCCTCCCTGCGCCCTCCTTTCGAGCTGAAAGTTACGATACTGACTGGATCTGCAGCACTTGCACTGGCGATGTCCCGAGATGGTTCTTCGGGAGGCGTCATCCGTATGTGCGTGATTACGGAGGACGGGGTTGAGCGACTGTTCGTCCCTGGGGACCAGCTTCCGAAATTCTGGCAAGGGAAGGAGGTCCTGGGCTCTGACACCAAGTCTGCCGACCTCGCGTCCGCTGTGGCTATGGCTGTCGATGCATAGAAGTGGGATTTGTGTGAACATGCGTCTGTACAGTGTATCAGAGGACGATTACACCGAGCGATCGGTAGTGTATTGGTAGGAAGGTTATCTAAGGAGACGATGTGTGCGCAGGATACTAAGCTAGACATGCGAGTATGAAGAGGTATAGTATTATGGAATATGAGTATGATCCTGAGCATGATCTTGAGCATGGTCCTGGTCTTTGTCCTGTTCCTGGGGTGGGGGTGGGGTCCGCAGGACTCTCGGGAAGGTTCCTATCCAGCCAGGAGTGCTGTCTTGTTCGTGGCACTGGTCATCCTCGAGTCCCTGTTCCCATATCCGTATCCTCCAAAGTGCGATCGCAAGAGGAACCGTGTCCCCTCGAAAGAGAGTATTCTCATCCGAACAAATGAGAATTGCGTGACTTGCCTTCTGATCTCCCTTTGCCCCATGTACACCTTCCTCGGTAGTCACAGAACGTTCTACCGCGACTTCGACACGCCCAGCGCCGTGTCGCAACCTAGCCAAGCCTTCTGCCCTCAAGACTTCTGCGAGTACTGCACACAGCGCAGCCCGTTGTGTTCTGGAAGGAAACAGCGGGACCCCGTTGTAGACCGGTATTCGTCTAGGTGGGAGAACACGTTGTTCGTCAACGAATTCCCAGTCTTCCTGCTGTGCGGCAGGGTACATTTGGGAGAGGGGATATGGTGTTGAGTCGTAGCGGTCACCTTCGATTGGGATTGAAGAGTAGTTTGGCACGGGCCGCTGTTTCGTCTCCGGATCTCGGTTGGGAGGGGGTACGACCAAAACGGCGACGGCATTCTTGAAGGGCACTACACCGCTCAACCTGATCTGCTTCCACTCTTCGCGCGTTAATCGCCTGACCAAGGGCGGAATCGTAGGTTGCTGCGTGCGTCGTAGATGCCTCGCCAGGAGCCGCAACTCGTGAAGAACACGAACCCGAAGAGCATGGCTGACTTGCTCGACGACCAAGGGATGCATCGTCATTTCAGGAGAATTTTCGGGCCTGAAGCGTCTGTACGATCCTGCAAGAAGGGTGGATGTGTACACTGTCCCAAGGTGGAAAGAGAATAGTAGGGACATACCTATTTTTAATGTTTGTTCGAGGACAGGCTTCCAACACAGCAGGTACCTAGACTTCCCTCCTCTGAAACGTCGGAATGCTGGATGCTCAATTCCACTAGGAAGGAATGTTGTCTTGGTGTCTCCAGGAATGATCGCGGGGGCCATCCGAATCATGAGGTCTACAATGGTTGACTCAGACAATGCAAGGTTATCAGGGCATGGGTTTAGAGGTTACCTCGGGGTAGTGTCCATCCACTCTCATAGCACTGCCGCAGGGGACTAGCAAGCATCCGCACTGTCACGCTCGTCAGAACCATGCGCAAGAAAATGAGCAACAGTAAAACGTACGGTAAGGGTTGGCATGGAATGACCTCTCCTCTTCAGTCATTGCCCTCGGTATTGCTCCCGGAGGAGCGCGTCGGCTCCTCTGTTTTGCAATCCATCTAGCACGAGAGACGCGAACTTCCGGGGCCAGAGTCTTTTCGCGCTGATAGCGCGCGTGTCTGTAGATGAGTCGGAGGGTCCTCCGGTCTAGAAGAATGGATTGAGTACGGCCAGCGGTTGAGATGTCGACCTCTCCCGGACGCGCAAAGTGGCGGGTGGACCGCTCCTCTTTGACATTTGATTTTGCTACTGGCCGTTGAAGGAGCTCAGTGGGGCGGGTGCGGGCATGCTGGAGGTTTCGTAGCAGTCGAGGGATGAGGCGAGGCATGCGCGCTGCCGACCGGCACTGAGACGCCAAACACCGAACAGCGCGCTCCTCCGACTCCGAGTTCCTCACGCGACTCGCTTGCGATTCGACGGCACGTCGACTTGGCGACCTCTAGGACGCTATACACCATTCTCCTGCGCAACGCCCCTGTAATTGACCTCTATTGCACGCTGGTACTCATGGACTTCGCCGAGGCCGACTTGGGACGCCTGAGGCCGCGGAGGTTCGACAACATTGATTAGAGAACGCATGGGCGCCGCACACATGCCCGCCCTCCACAAAGCCAAACGGAGGCCGTCCCTTGATATGCAATTCCTCCTCTCTCGTTGGACGAGACTACACTGATCAGCCAGATCAGGCACTCTGCTGTGCCGACACTGCGGCCTATACATCCCCTCGTCACCTGCTGCTGGTGGCGGTTAACCAAGAAGCAGAGATAGAGCAGCCGACCCGACTCGAGCACCAATCTCGTGTTCGGGCCGCGATGCCTCTCCCCGCAGTCAATAATATTAAAGGCGCATGGCGACGTTCTTTGAGGCTCCCCGGAGCTTCAGCTTCTCTTTTCCTGAACACCAACGCCATGCCGCACGACTTCGGCGACGCCTTCGAACCCATCACTATCGCCGTTATCGGTTGCGGAAACCGTGGTAGGGTGCGTACCGTCCTGTTATAAAGCCCGAAAGTTCCTGTGCTTAGTGGTTGTTCGGACACAGACCTACGCCAGCTATGCTATTGCCGAGCCGACCAAATGCAAGGTCGTTGCGATTGCAGAGCCTCGTCCTGTGACCCGCAAGCTCATGACAGAGGCCCACCTTGTGGACAAGACGCTCGTGTTCGAGGATTACAAGGATCTTCTTAAGGCGTCGGCTGAAACCATCCAGACTGTTGGGAAACGACTCGCCGATGCTGTCCTTGTGACGGTCCAGGACTTCATGCACGAGGAGGTGACAATTGCCTTTGCGGAGCAGGGTTACCACATCCTGTGTGAGAAGCCCATGTCCACCAACCTCGAGGCCTGCTTCAGGATGGAGACTGCCGTGAAGAAGGCTGGGATTATCTTCGGAATGGGCCACGGTCAGTGTCTCACGCATATACCCCTTGAACTTTGGCATCTATACTCATGTATCAATTTATCTAGTCCTCCGCTATTCTCCATATACCAGGGCCTTAACAGAGGTCATTCGTTCCGGAACCTTGGGTCAGCTCATCAACATCGTGCACATCGAGCCAGTTGGCTTTTACCACTTCGCGCACTCGTATGTCCGCGGCAACTGGGCCCGAGAGAAGGACTCAGCGTTCTCGCTAATGACGAAGAGCTGCCAGTATGTCGATTCTTCGGCGCCGCTCTACCGCCTGTGTGATATCTGTCACCTATACTTGACAAGCTTCTGACATGATGCGCTTCCCTTCCCAAATAGCGATTTGGATATCCTGTGTCACTGGCTGTTCCCTGGCATAGTCACCCGAGTATCGTCCTTCGGCTCGCTGCAGCACTTCCGCAAAGACCAGAAACCGAAGGAAGCTGGCGATGCGACACGATGCCTCGACTGTCCACACGAACGGGACTGCGCATATAGCGCGAAGAAGGGTAAGTGGGGCATATTCCTCCGGACCGAGCGCCGTTCCACATCCATGACTAGATGTCTAATGTCCCAGTCCTTGTTTTGCCAAACAATTCAGTCTATCTCGATCCTGCAACGCTGCGCCCTGAGGGCTGGCCAGCCTCTGTCCTCGTTGACGGCATCCCCGACATCGAGAACGTCACCGCTGCGCTCAAGACCGGGCCATACGGGCGATGTGCCTACGAGTGCGACAACGACGTCTGCGACAACCAGGTGCGTGCTGCCTGCCCCCCACCGCGCTGCAACCGCGTTCCGGCCCTGACCAGCTCCCCCCCATTTCACCTCTATGTCATTTCATTTCGTTTCCACGTCTCCGTCTTACCCCCGCCGCAACGCCTCGTTCGCAATTAAACCACCACAACTGTACGCACCGCACTGCAGATCGTCAACGTCGAGTTCTCCACGGGCGCGACCGCGTCCTTCACGATGATCGCACATACGAAACTCATCTGCGAGCGCCAGACGCGCATCCACTTCGCGTTCGGGGAGATCGTCGGCGACATGGAGTCGTTCACCGTCACCGACTTCCGCACCCGCAAGTCCACGCACCACGCGCCCAAGCCTGAGGGCGGTCATCATGGCGGCGGCGATGTCGGTCTCATCCGCACGTTCATCGAGGCAGTCCGGATGAAGGACCAGTCGCTGCTCGGCACGGACGTGACGGACGCTTTGAGGAGCCACCTTGCGGTGTTTGCGGCGGAGAAAGCGCGTTTAGAGGGCACTGTGGTGGATGTAGTGCAGTTCGAGAAGGAAATGCGAGCGACGTATGGCGCCGCGCAGTGAGATTTAAATTTTCTGCCCTTGTACTTACTATGGACTATTGCGAGCTGAGTAGTAGAGATATCTTGTGTTCGATACCTGACGAAGATGACTGCATCGAGAAACATGGCTTCTTTCATTCCATGTCTTGACTGAAACGCTACAAATACTAGTAATAAGGTATGCAAAGCTAGATGTACAGAAATCGTTGCAAGAGCGTCAAGGCTGGGCTTCCACATCATCAAGAGCGTTAACATCGTCAAGGAATCATGATCAGTGGTACGAGAAACATGAAAATCTAGCTGCACTGTTCGTCGTCTGGACGATGAGCACGACGAGCAAGAAAATAAAGCAATAATAAAAATGTAAGAAAGCAGCAACGATAACGCGACGCTCAGTCCACGATAGATTCGAGCTCCCTGCGGATGCGCTCCCGCACCTCGCGCAATCCTCCACCCTGGGCCCACACCTGTCGCGGGCTGCGCGTAAAGAAGTCGGCCACACTCTCGTCCTTCGTCTTGAACTTCGACGGACTCTTGGGTACCAAGCCAGGCGCCTTTCCTTTCCCGCCTTTCCGAGGACTCGCAGATGCATTCGCACCCGCACCTGCACCCGAACTCGAACTAGAAGCAGCAGCATCGCCCTCTGGCTCGGCCGGCTCAGGCATCTCGAGCCACTCCTCCCCGGAAACGTTGAGTTCGCGCAGGAAGAACGGGCACATCTTCGTGAGCATGCCGAGCGACTCCTGCGTCTCGGCGATCGAGAGCGGGACCGGTGACGACTTGACGACCGCAGCGGCAACCTCGGCCGCAGGCAGCGCGCGGCGTTTGCGGGCAGTTGGGACGGCAGTAGCGCCACCGGCGGGGTTTGAGAAGTACCTGTGGCACACACAGAGGTCAGTGTTTGATTCGCAACCACACGCCCACGCTATACGCGAAGGGGGAAAAGGGACGACGGCAGGGGAAAGAATGAGGGTACGAACATCCAGACGCTCTCCGCGATGCCAGACAATCTCCCGAGAAGCAACCGCCGGCGCATTTCTTCCTGACCCAGCCTGAACAGCTCGTCCTTGGACAAGGACGCGCCCGTGGGGTTGGCTTTTGTGGGCGTGTTCTGGAGCGATCGCTGCCGGACGCGCTCATACAGGGCTTGGCGGCGCGAGCTTGTGGGTGTCTGTGGGACGGTACTTGCATCTGGACCCCGCTGATGCACAGGTGTCGAAGGGACCGACTTGTCGGAGTCGGTAGGCGTATCGCGCCCAGAAAGCGAGGGGGTGCGCGCGCTCGTAGGCGTGCTAGGGTCTCCGTCGCTCGCTGCCGAATGCCGCGAAGAGGGCGTCTTCGGGAAGAGGATACGGTTTGTAGAAGGTGTCTTAAAAATGCGGTCTGTAGTTGGTGTTTTGAAAATACGGTCCGCAGAAGGCGTCTTGAAGATACGGTTCGTGGTGGGGGTACCCAGCCTGCTGGAAGGCGTGGCTGGGAATGGGACGGCGAAGTCGCGATCTTTCTTGCTAGGGGACTTCGAGGGTGATCGGGACGTGGACCGCGTGGGCGAACCAGGTGGTTGCGGGGCTGCAAGAATTGATGAGGCGGACGGTGACTTGGGAGATGAGGAGGCCAGAAGACGAGTCAGGTTTGATGGCTTCTGGGTTGGAGGCAGGGAAGGGAGGTCAGCAGTTGGGATCGGGGGGACAGGGTCCTCCTTCTCGTGAAGCTTGAATGAACTCAGGTGAGTAGCGACCTGCCAATCAGCGGTGAGGTGCTTACCTTGACCCACTGCCGCAGCTTGGTCATAACTGCTTTCCGCCTGGTCTCCTTCTCACCAGTCCAGCGCGCTACCGCAGCCATGCCACCCTTCATGTCCTTGTCGATATCCATCTCGACCTCGATACCAATCCCATAGACGGGGACCCTGCTAGCGGTCGACTTCTGGCGATGGGTGGCCTGGCTGATCACGATGCCCATTGCGCCTCGTGTCCAGTCCTTTGGGGGAGCTTGTGCGGCGGGCTTTGCATCGTCCAGGAAAGGGTTCTCCTCTGCATCCTCCTTGGCCTTGTCCTTCCCGGCACTCGTGGCAGCCTCGGACGGAAGAGTCTTCCCATCCCACTCCCACACCCAACAGAGACGCTTCAAGTCGTCAACGTTAATGTTTGTTGTGAAGCCGGTGTATGCGCCCAAAGACATGTGGTTGAGCACGTTGCGGACGATGCCCGTTTCTTCGGAAGGCGAGACTGCACAAGTTGCAAGAGCATGGGATAGCGCATGCTGGAGAGCAGTTTGGATTTTATATAAACGGGAAATGTGATCGGGTAGGCTGTCGGGGTCTGTCTCGGTATCCGCCTTTGAATTTCGACGCGATGTGGTGGATGGGGTTGGAGGTCTGGAATTGGAATTGGAAGTGAGTTGACTTCGCATTGGTGAGATGTGGTTACGGACAGGATACTATCTCGCCGAAGTCGTTTGGGAGTAAGGACATCCTCGTCGTCAGATGTGGGGAGTGTGCGTTTCTTTTTTGGAGAGACACGGAGGGCAGTGTAGAGGTCAGACATAGGATGTGTGGTGGGAGGAGCAGGAGAATGCCCGTCACTCGGTCAAGTCGAACATAGGCGCCTGAGCGAGCGTTCGACAGACGCCCATTAGACGCGTTTTCAATCTCCGACAACGCGTCGGTGGCGTATCTTGAGAGCGGTATGATCGAGGGGTGTGTATGTATAGGTACCTATGTACATTGTGAACTGCGAAGGGCTAGAAATACAAGTGTTTCAATTCTACTACATACAGATACAGGGGATATTATCCGCTCTTCCCAGAATGCTCCCTGAAGGAATTGGGCTCGCGGCTCGTGATACCCAATATCTCATCTGCTTCCGGAGAGCCAGCAGGGGGAATATCCTTGCGCAGTGACACCTGTACAGGAGAAACCCCCTCATTATAGGCAAGAGCAAACACGACGTCCATGTCTATCAACACATCCGTGAATCAGCTGTGCAAGACCTCGAGGAAGCACGGAAACAATCATACCTTCTAACGAGCGGCCAGCGGTCTCCGGGAAGAAGAAATAGACGATGGGTATGATGAACGCGTTCAGACAAGCAAACACTGACAGTCTCGGTCAGTCCGGTAACGTCGGGCAACCCAGCTAACTCTGGACGCACTGATGTAGGTCCTCCAGCTGATATTGTTGAACGACGGCCCAGTGACCATGACGACCATGAAGTTAAACGTCCAGTTCGACGCCGTGCTGAATGCGTTGGCAGGGGCACGGATACGAAGCCCAACGATCTCCGCCGGCTGTGCACACCACCAGCACCGTCAGCTTCCAACCAACAAACAAACGCCGACAAAACACTGAGCGAGCGAACACGTACGTAGAGCCAGGTCATGCCAAGCCACCCGACCGCGAAGAACGAGTTGAACACGAAGAGAAGCACCGCCGAGGCGACTTGTGTGCGCGAGTTGTCGATACTGCCGAGCACGGCGAGGAGCACCATCGTGATCACCTGTCCGATGGCGCCGAACAGCATGAGTGGCCGGCGACCGATGCGGTCAATGAGGAAGATGGCGATCAGCGACGCCAAAAAGTATTCGGTCCCATTGCACGCGGCGATGATCCGCGCCTTGACGTCGTCGATACCCAGTCGCTCGAACAGCAGCGTCTGTAAGATGCATGGTATGCGTCGTTAGCCATTGGTTAAGTTTGATCAATGGGTTCTGCGGCTTCGCGAAGGCGGAGCTGCCGAGGAATGTGGAAAGTGAGGTGTGAGAAGCAGAAGACAGGAAACCCACGGCGTAGTAGGTAATTATATTTATGCCGGTGATCTGCTGGAAGCATTGCACGACCACGCCCAGGAAAGCACGGCGGAAATTCTGAGAGCGTCCTCCGGTGAAGATCTCGCGCAATGGCGAGCCATCGTCACTGAGGTGCGCCTCCGCCGCGACTGCCTCCTTGATAGCGTGGAAGGTTTGGTGCACACCCTCGTCCGTAGGGTCCTTGCCGTCCAGTGCCGAGATGACCGCCAGTGCTTCAGCGTTGCGCCCGTGCTTAGCGAGCCATCGGGGTGACTCAGGTAGCTAGGTGCCGATGGAACAAGTGGAAATTTTGTAAGCCCAAGCCTCGAGGCAAGGCGCAGGCATGCAGATAAACTTACGAAAATAATCCCGACAATCATGACGAGCGCAAGCAGTATCTGGAGGGCTATGGGCACGCGCCACTGAGCCGAAGAACCGGACAACCAAAAGCTGCCAAGTTGTTAGGCGAAAATTTTACCTGCACATAAGAAGAAACTCTGTACGCACAAGGCAAAGTCTATCCACTGTAGACAGGGACGACCATGTGTTCAATAGATGCCAAAAGAAGAGAACGAGGATCTCCACTCACGTATCTGTAACAAGGTTAAGGGAAGACAGGTAAGCTCGTGGCAAGGTATAATTCGGGCGGACTTACGAGATCATAATACCAAACGTTATTAAGCTTCCTTCGATCATGATCAGGCTGCCTCGTCGTGAGGCGGGCGAGCACTCTGCATGGTACGAAGGCACAGTCGATGTCTGCACAGTAAGGTTTATGAGGAAATTGAAACGGATATGAATAGAGCGCCAAGTAAACTGACATTTAAGCCGTTCCCGAGTCCTGTGATGATGCGAGCCACGACCATCTGGGCGTAACTGTACGACGAAGTCTGAAGAATGGCGCCGATGATCATGATAATGCCACCAAAGACGATAGTTTTGCGACGCCCAAGCCAATCGCCCACCCATAAATTCGACAGGGCGCCAATAAGACAGCCAATTTCCTGTGTCGAGAATGAGGTGTGCATGATGAAGATGAACATGCAAATGGGCGGCTCACATAAATCGCAACGATAAAACTTTGCAGAGTCGCGTGGTTCGAGGGATGGCCGTCACCTGTGACCACCTGAGGGAACACATCCTCGAACTAAGTGACGCATTAGTTGACAGTTCCGCGACATCTCAACTGACAAGATGGTGACCGACCTGTTTCGCTGTGAGTAGTGCGGACATAACCCCTTGATCGTAGCTGAAGCGCGATGCTTAGATAGACTGCCTAGATCTCGGAGTATAGAAGGCGTACCCAAATAACGTGAATCCCGTCCCGGCCACGAAGGCAATTGCCGCTGTCAGCATGGGGCCCCTCAGTAGAGGTGCCGCAGCTTCGACCTCAGCCTCGAAGTCCGGTGGTGATCTTGAGTGGACTGCGACGCTCGCTTCTGCCTTCTTCGGCTTGTCTTCATGGTCGGAGACGCGGGGGGAACTCGATGGTCGCGACATGGCGGCGGATGGGGGAGACAGAGGTGATGGGGGGAGCCTGAGAACGCTTGTTGGGACACGAGCAAAGGCGAGTCGCGCCCATTCCTCCTGAAGTCCTATATAAACGGCAGGGAAGTGTGTCAGGGAAGCCGGCGAGCCGCTAAAGCCGCTATGGACAAGTACGTGCGCGATCACATGGCTCCAACCAAGGTTCTCCTTCGTAACCCGTGAACTCCACTCGTAGCGTCACGGGTGCAGAGAGCTGCCAGATGCTGTAACGCTGCGGGCGACACAATGCAGTATGGAGCGGCCAAGAGATGGGGGTCTTGAGCACGGATGGTATGCGAATCCGAAAACTAACCGACCAAGAACAGGTGGGTCAAAAATTCGTCGAGCAGACGGCGGTCGTCATCGGAAATCGAGCACGCATCAAATGTAGGAGCCGTATGGTGGACGATGACGTCGGTGTTGAAGTATTTGCGCCTGTAACAGCACAATGATGCATCAATGGGGAGCTCCACTGTTCGGAACGAATGCATGCAAAACCGCGAAATCCGATGGACTGGGGAGCTCGGGGTGACCTACCGACCTCTTCAAAACCTCATGTTCTGACAAACGACTCCATGTCTCGGCACTGGAGGGCCCCAAGGTGCAGATGTGGATGAACGCTTGGCAGCATCGTTTTATTGGCTACAGTATGAAAAGGGCCATATGGACCTGGTAGTGTCTCGATGCAGGGAGTCTCTTGTCTGGTGAGGATAGTAGGCATCGCGAATGGAAGCAGATGGTCGCGCGACACTTGGCTGCTTGAGAGCCATGGCCCGGGAACGGATCTGCAATGGTTGATGCATGCTCTCGGGGACACTAGGTGCAATGAGGATGGTGAACAAGAGGGAATTGGCCCGTCGCACGAAGGGTACGAAGAGGGAGATCGGTCGGTTGAGGGCCGCGGAGCTTGATCGAGGACACGGTCGAGATGTGGCGCCAGTCGCGCCGCCACAAAGCTTCGGGCGCTTAGACTTCACGTCGATCAATGTCTGCCGCCGCGTCGCGCGCCCGCACCGGGCCTGATCATGAGAGAACAAGGACTTTGTCATTGACCAACCCCACGCTCAGCATGCTCGACATCATCAATCCACTGTCTGCTACGCTTCATTCGGGATGGGATGCCTATCCATCAAGCTCAACATGGACCGCGCCTTTATGTCGATGCCGCAACCGTTCGTGCCTGGCGAAATACAATACGAACGATTCCCTGGAAAGCTTCGTGACCTCATGGTTTACTCAACCAGCCCTTCAGCACCTCCCAAAAGTCTTGCGGTTCAATCGGTTTCGTCACCGAGGAAACGAATGGGTAGGTCAGATCCACAATGCCCTTGAATCGAAACCAGGATTGTTGGTGACCGTCGGCGGAACAAACCACAGTACTGCCATTTTCCGTGCAAATCTCATCGCATCGTCGAGCTTCAATGCTAACTGTTGTTATCATTCATGGTTAGACGTTAACAGGTCCAGGATACAATATCGGAATCCGACCAATGTTCCGACTGTTGGGCGTGATGAGGGTCCGGGATTGCCCTGCAAGTCACGAACCGCGGATTACAGGCCGGTGAGACGTTGCCTCTTGAAATTGGACGCTTTTCTTACGCATTTCGCCGAAGACGACGAGGTAGCCCCGGCACGGATTCTGGAAGCGCGGAGATATGATGCGTTCGACGACAGTTCCCAACGATTCGACCGTGGGTAAGCACTCGAGAGGCCAATTCACAGTTCATTTACCGATATCCCCTTTCGTTTCGCGTCGGGCATAGCCCTCTAGGCTAGCGGTGCTGGGACCTGAGGGCAACAGTCGGCACGAAGGGAAGCTGCAGCACTGGCGATAATCTCCGTTTTGTGTGGTGCAGACGCCTGCCACATTTTCATCCAAATGCCACCAGAAGGCAAAGCCCGCGCCCGATTACGTGTTTTGACGACCAGATGACCGTGTCCCCGGGCCCTGGTTCCCTTAGCTGGACTTGCCGCGGCAAGCACACGGGACTCGAGTCAGTGTCCACGAGCTGGTCCGGACGCGACCCACCGCGAAATCTCCATGGAAGGACCGCAGAGCCGGTGGGGTCTGAGGCGAGGCGAAGCCTGGTCCGCATAGAGGACGTGTCGGATCGCGGACCCTGAGGGGCGTGTCCTCGTTCTTGGTGAATGCAGGCAGCTGCGGGGGACGGGAGAACGTGTCGCAGTGCCACCAACATCCAGCACACGCCGGAACCATATATCTCGGCGCTTGTGTGTGCCTTTCGACGGCTCGGAAGGCAGCAACAGGCTTCGTGGCCGGTGCGCCGGGTCGGGCTCGTGCTCGGACGATATGCCGCTCCGCCATATGGGGCGACCGTTGTTCCAATCGCGGCACTTGGCCAGCCGGGCGGGGGCTGCAACTGCGGGGAGCCCGCTCGGGGGGGAGGAAGGCGAAGAGGGCGAGGTGGGGGGCGTGGCAGAGAGGCGCGTGGGGCTGGCAGGATGTGGTCGGGGTGTACAGGACGAGGGGGACCATCATCTGCAACAGATCCATGGCTCTGCGCGTGGGAGCAGAGAAGCTGACAAGGTTATCGCCCAAATTTATCGACTTCCCTATTTCGCGTATCCGGAAGAGAAGCAGTTCTGGGCATCTAGTCAACTCATTCCCGCAGTTCCACTGGCAGCAGGAGGCATCATGCTTCGGCGGTTATAAGTACTTCGCTCTGCACCCCCTTCCCCTCCCTTCTCCATCCTCTGTTCGCTCCTTCTTTCTTTCCTTCCCTACCACTCCCTAATTCCCTCCAATCCGCGCCAATGGCCGTCACCACCAAGCAGCTCTGGTCAGTCCCTTCCCCTCCCCGTCCGTCCCCATCGGCGCTCACTTTCTGTCTTCAAATTCGCTTAGGGAGAATGCTATTGCTCACCTTCATGGTATCCTTATCCCCCGCCCAAGTAGTTCACCTCTAATCTCCTCCACCAGACCTTTCCGATGCCACCCTCTATCAAAAGACCGAACTAGAGGCGCGCGTCGCCGAGCTCGAGGCCGAGCTTTCCGCTGTCAAGTCGGCCTATTCTAACGCGACCGACATGGCCGCCCTCGATAAAAAGGCGCATAACGCGCAGCTCTCGTCCCTTAACAAGCAGATGGCCTTGACCTTCCCTAAGGTACGGTTCCATATCCACGTCGTGGTGCCGTGCTCTTGTATGAACCCGTCCAACAGGCCCAAGACCCGCTCGTCCTATGCGTGATTGATGGAGACAAGCTCCTCTTCTGCCGTTACTTGATAGAGCAGGGGGTACAGGGCGGCCGTCACGCTGCGGAGGACTTCACCAAGGCCGTCGCGCAGGAGCTCGTCCAGCAAAGCCTCATTGGATTCGAGCGTCTCTCCTTCTGGGTCACCATCTACCTCAACAAGAGGGCGGTCATGGCCAGGTTGGCAGGGGAAGGGATTGCCAGCCCACAACAGTTTGAAGACTTTCTCATTGGGTTCGGCCAGGCGTCTCCACGTTTCTTAATTATGGACGCAGGGCCAGGCAAGGAACAGACTGAGGTGAAGGTCAAAGGTATTTAGTCTCCGGTCCGATATGTGTTCTCCGCTCATTATCGGAACGTGCTACAGAATATGTGAAGACGTTCGTACGGGTTCCACAAACCCTCCGTGTGTTCTTCGGAGGTCGGTCTCCTTTTTATCGCCACTTGTGTGGTTGTATTCGCTCACCCTGGCATTCACCCAGGCGTCGACGATGCGTACTTTGGAATGTACGACAGTCTCATGCAGGAAGACCTCGCTGGCAAGCTGGTTTTGCTCCAGCCCCCCGTCGACCAGTCGCCCCTCGTCCGTCAGATGGCCGTCCGCAGAGCTCGCTTCGATGGTCTTTTCCTGGAGGAGAGGTTGAGCCCTATCCCGATACGCCGTCCCGGTCCCCTCGGAATCTCCCAGTCCAACTTGCACCCGCATGTCATTACAAACGGTGGCCTGATCAGTCCTCAATCAGAAACGCAGACCTCCATCTCCCCTCCGCCCGCTGACAGGTCTCCGGACGGTCTCAGGCAAATCGATCCTAGCAAGGTTTGTGGGTCGTACACCTGTTTCAGACAAGTTTGCTGACATCCAAGTTTGTCTAGCCGCTGCACAAACGTGGGTTCCATATTGCATTCATCATGGCCGTGTATACCTATTTTGTTTGCAGAGAACCCGCCGCCATGCAACGAGCATTATTTGATGACGTGTTCCAAGGGGGTAAGGTTCCTATCCCTCTTGGCATTACTAGGAGTGTACTCATGATGGTTGTAGCCCAACTGCAAGTACTCTCACGAGTGGCGTCTGAGTCCTGACCAGCTTGACGTCCTGGCACGCAATGCGAAGAAGGCCCCGTGCAACTATCTCAAGAATGGTATGTAATCTATTGTCGTCGGTTGTCGCCAAGGACGACTCAAGGGCTCGTCGGTCGCTAGGACTCACGTGTCCCTACGGAGACAAGTGTTGCTGGGTACGTGGACAGTGCTGGATACGTCTTGCACGACCCTGATGAATTGTACTTTTAACAGGGCCATGTCTGTCCCAGCGGGGCGCGTTGCTTCCATCTTAGCAAGGGAAAGTGCTGGTTCAAAGGCGGTGGGTGGTTAACCTCGCTCGTTTGGGGGTTTACGTCTGATCCTCGAGGCATAGACGGCATGCATCCTTCCTCCGCCCCTTCGCCCGTCGAGTCGGTTTGAGTGAGCGCACATCCATATATCAGCCTCGCGGGGGCTGCGAGTTCTTGGATAGATTAACGCCACGGCTTTTCGCTATAGCCTGCGTACGGCGACACACACTCCTTATTTCGTGGCAGGCTGTGCACCAAGTGCGTCGGGTAAATTATGGAAGCGCATAGCGCTCCTGATGGATTTTGTTATATTGTAGGGGATATAGTGTACTGGTTGCTGCATTTGTTAGATTAAACAACGTCCCCTCATGCACGTGCTTTATGTATCGCAATCTACTCGCTGCTATTACAATTCTTCATACGAGTGAGCTTTCCAATGATGGCTTTGTAAGGAGTCCGCGGTGCAACGCCAGAGTTCTTCACCGACAGTCACGAGCAGTCACGGTGCACGACGCCAGGACAGGCTAAAATGCATTGCTGTGACTGATGCCGGCAACAACCGTATAGCACGCGTGGGAAATCGATCGATAGAGACCTGGGCAAGCAGACCTCGAGGGCGCTGAATATCCCATCCCATTCCCCATCATCCTCCATCACCTCAGTACCACCATGTCTGCTCCAGCTGTGAGCGAATTACGATTCTGTGCTGTGTTTGCGACTAACCTAGACCCTATAGCACGAGGAAGACGACCTCGCCCCCACCACCACACCCGGTAATCTCGGAATCTCGCTTCCATGGCCCGGAGAGTGCTTGACGAAAGCGGACTCTGCACGCAGGTTACAAGCCCAGCGCGGCGAAGACCGTAGACGAGTACGCAAACCTCGATGCTGAAGATGAGTCGCTCGCGCGCTGGAAGGCCAGCTTAGGCATCGTTCCCGGCGCATCTGAAGCCCCTGCAAGTGGCCCCAAGGTAAGCTATGTCTTCCGACGTAACTTACCTTTTTGGTGGTGCTGATCTTTTCTGTGCTTTGAGGTTACTGTCCTCTCCCTGGAGCTGGCATCGCCGACGCTTCCCCCCGGCAAGCGTCTCCTCATGAACCTGCAAAACGAGCAGGAGCTAGCCTCGATCAAGAAGAACCCGGTTACCATTAAGGAGGGAGTCGATTTCAAGTGAGTGCCCTCGTTTGCTTCATCCCTTTGAGCGTGACAGACACTCATCTTTGTATAGCGTTCGCATTAACTTCAAGGTCAACCACTCAATCATCTCTGTGAGTCGATATCCTTCTAGATCCTTTCCCCCGGATGTGACCGTTTGCTTGTAGGGTGTGCGGTACATCCAAGTCGTCAAGCGAAGCGGTATCAAGGGTGAAGACACTTGCTGTGTTCGCCATAACCCTATGCTGAACCCCCTTTAGTCGACAAAATGGAGCAAATGCTTGGCTCGTACGGCCCTCACCCCAAAGGGGAGCCGTATTCCAAGGACTTTGACACGGAGGAGTCGCCGTCGGGCATGATGGCACGTACTGGGACGTACAACGTCCGTAGTCGTGTTTTTGATGATGATGGTGAGGTCTACGCTGGTGAGTGGGAGCATTTGGTATGTTCTATGCCATCGTTGACTTTTTCGGATTGACAGACTGGGAGTGGTGCTTCAAGATTGGAAAGGAGTGGTGAAGGAAGAATTGATTCTGCATGTATTTTTCCTTGTCGCATTTATACCTCAGCTCTGCATATTTGTCACGCCCTGCAATCCTTGTAACGGAAATCATTGACCTGTCCACGCGGTGTAGATTGTATCGTATTTGATGGTTGTCTCGGGAGAGATGCGAGCTTACGATAGGCGCCGGCGACTCTGTTCGGCTCTCGATTACCATGAATACCCTTGGCCTCCGCGGCCATGTTATACTTGCTGAAGTATCGCCCATCTCTTTCAATCCCTCGTTGTGCTTTACACACTTTACGCGGCTATGCTCTACCTCGTGTTCCACAAACTCTTTCTCGGCAGCCAAACTTGCCAAACTCACTCCAGCATCTTGTTCGGCTGTCTGGGACGATTCACAACGCGCCTCCAGCTCCCCCGACGACTTGGGTTGACCGCCTACCGAAGTCCATTCGTCCGTACCTATACTTGACGCGTATTGACAAGCCTATTGGAACTTTGTTGCTCTACTATCCCTGCAGTCAGTCTTTCCCTCTCACCCTTGTTCCAAATCTTGACGTGTCTTTTGCCGTTAAGCATGGTCCATCACTATGGCGGCTTATGCCCTGGAGTCACCATTCACGACACCATTGACATACCTCAGCTTATTTGGACTTGGTGCGCTCGTCATGCGAGGGGCGGGATGCACTATCAACGATATGTGGGATAGGAATTTGGACAAGGGCGTAGGTGCGTCGCTACTGCAGTCATGCCTCCTCCCATCCTCACATTCACCGCAGAGAGGACCAAGACGAGGCCGCTTGCTGCGGGAGAAATCACGCCCACTCAAGCATTCACGTTCCTCGGCCTTCAGCTGACTGCTGGACTGGGCGTACTCACCCAGCTTAATTGGTACAGGTGAGTATTGTCCGTGTATACATGCTTGCATGGGCTCTCACGATGGATAGCATCCTGCTGGGAGCTTCCTCTCTATCTGTGGTGACCATATACCCATTCATGAAGCGGGTGACACATTGGCCTCAAGCTGTTCTTGGTAAGTATTCACATACTTTCTTACGCTTACTTGTAATAATTTCATCTCCTTCCCCCGTTCAGGCCTCGCATTCAACTGGGGTGCGCTCCTCGGATGGTCGGCTATTGCAGGAGTCACCAACTGGAGTGTTTGTCTGTCACTGTACGCCGGTGGCATCTGTTGGACACTCGTCTACGATACTGTCTACGCTCACCAGGTAAGCTAAGTCCAATAACGGCTCGACTAGGCAGAGAACGCCTCATGTTTGTGTTTCCAGGACAAGAGCGATGATGTGACCATGGGCATCCGCTCAACCGCACTGTTGTTTGGCGAGCGAACGCGTCCCGTCCTCGCTGCCCTCTCCGCGTCCTCCATGTCCTTCATCACGTACGCGGGCTTCTTGAACGGCCAGGGCCCTCTGTTTTACGGTGGCGCTGCATTGGCTGCTGCGCAACTGGCGCGCGTGGTTTGGAGGACTGATTTCGATGATCGCCCGAGTTGCTGGAAAGGTTTCGTCGGATGTGGATGGTCGGGGTTCTGGATCTGGATGGGCACTTTAGCAGACTATGCTACTTTGTTGTTGACTGCCTCGGGTTAGTCGCTTGAAATTAATGGCAGCTCGCTTTTAGACTACATAGCTACCTCATGGTAGGGTGTACGGTACACCGATGTCGTCTGCTGTCCTAAAACGAGAGATTTCACCCTCATCTTTGTGTAATGCTCCATATTGCAATGTCCCGCGGAACAAGATACCAGTAGATGTCTTCCGGCGCATGTCCGATCGACAGAAACTTGGTTTTCGGACGCGCCAGGATAGGTCAGGATGCGTGTGCCAGACGACGCGTGAGCCACGTGACCGAGACAATATTTTCCGAAAGCCCTTGGTCGTCTGGTACTAGGCTCTCATCTCCCTTCTCCCTCACTGACTCGGCGACATATCCCTGGCGTTTCATTGTCACGCTGATCGCCCACTATGGACGTCTCTCACCGGTTAAAGGACCTCTTGCAACTCCAACTGGCCTCCGACTCCTACGCTGTGTTGCACCTGCCTTTCGTACTTGAAACATTGTCAAAAGAGGATTTCTTGCCTTCTTCGCACACACAAAAATGGATAGCCCGTGTCAATTCCCTTATTCATTCCAAGGATCCTGGGGTAAAATGGAGTGGGTTGTGCCTGGCTTTCCAGACGGCTACGTTCTCGAAGGATCTTATGCTGGAATGTGCTCAGAGTTGGGTCGGCGCAGCGATGCCCTTGCTTGTGGTACGTTTCCCGTGTAATCATTGCATGACTTCACTACAGGATATTGTTTGTAGAACCAACCTCCTCCTACCACAAAAGCTGCCATTAGGCTTCTGAGACTCGTTTTCTCGAGTGCGATGGACATTCCCGAGTTTCAACGACAGCTTTGCCTTCCGAATGTCCCAAAGTTTGTCAACGCCCTTTCCACTCTAGTGGAGAAGGAAGCAAACATGGGCATAACTGTGCGTGCATCTTGAGACCGACCACTCGTCCATCCCTCCTTACTGTGATCCTACAGCTTCCCGTGCTCGAGACACTTGCTCATATGGTATCTCTCTACCCCTCGCTCACCCGCCCGCTTCATACCCAATTATCCAATATCGCTCTCCGCTCTTTGAATGGCTCAACACCCACGCCAGTCTCAAGCGAAGTCGTAGAGGCATCCTCCCGACTATATGCCGTCCTCCCTCTTACGGGCGGAAAAGTAAACGCTCCGACCCTTTGGCGGAAATGTTTGGATGATACTTTGGCCTTCGCTTGGGGGGCCTTCTTGCAAATGAGGACGACATATCCCGACCGTGGTAAGCGTGCGGTCTTTTGACATGTGCCCTGTGACCTTATATGCGTCGTAGGGTATGGTGTTCCCCGGCCCACGCCCACTACGGAAGACCCCGTGGTTGCTGTACCACTTGCTTTAGACCGCCTACGTGCTGCTGCGCAAGTAGTTGGAGACCTCGTTAGGTATTCTCTGCGCGATCGGGATTGTCTGAAATGCTGATTATGTTCATAGGACTGCCACTTCTCGACCTGTATCACTGCCTTTGGGACCGCTAGTGCGCTTTTGTTCTGCATTACTACAGTGCACGCTTGATGAAAAGGTTTTAGAACCTATGCTTGGATGCAGCAGTTCATGACTGAACGAGCATGCAGGGCAGTTCACATGCAGACCATATCGTCCACGCACTGGAAGCCTCAGTAATTCCGACGTTGTGGACTTTGGCCTGTGAAATCTTGAACTCTGTATCACAAGCGTAGGCATCCCCGTTCCTTTTCCTGGCCTCCAAAATTCTCACCATCGTCGCTGAGCAGAGGCCGACATCACTTGACCCCCCATCTGCCTTCGCTGTTGACAAATCTTGCATACCACCTGGAGCAGCCGCAGAAACCGTGAGTGGATGAAAATGGTCTAATGGATATGAGACTGAGACACTCGTGTGTGACATAGGAATCAAATGCTACAGTTCATCCACACAACGTCATGCCTCCTAGCAGATGGGTCTCGCATGTTTGACAATGTCATTGCATCGCGGCTGGTCCGTGCGACCTTGCCTTTCCTCGCTGCAGTGCTGTCAAAGCGTTCACAAGCTGTAGCTGAAAATGAGCAAGCATCCGGGCAAAGCAGAAGCAAGAAAGGAAAGAAACGAGCACGCGGATACGAGGGCGACGAAGTCTTCAAAGTCGGCCGCGAGGTCATCTGTAGTACTTCAGAGGAAGGCGACGTTCTCCTTGCGTCCATCGATCGTAAGGGTCGTATTCCTTCTCATCCTTGCAAACACTGATCTCTGTTCATTGACATCTAGTACTCGGAACATTACTACGTCGGACGCCAGTCCATCCGCCGGTACACTCCATTGCCTCCCGACTGCTGCTCGCAACCTACGGTTCGCTGCCCCAACTCCCGCCCGCCGTGCTGTCGTTGGATTTGTCGCTTCATCCCCGGTTTCACAGTAAACTACAAGGGCTGTGCGTGGCTCTCGCGATCGGGACCACGAGCACTGCGAGCAGAGCACTTGGTCTTGTATTAAACACATCAGGTGGTGTAGACGGACATGTGCGTTCAGAGTCTAGACCTCCTAATATCGTCAAGAACCTCACAGGCTCTATTTTCCAGTCCGATCCGAGAGTACAGGCGGAAGTCGACCTTCTCCTGCATCCCCGCTTCCCGCCATTGGTACGATCCCTGCCCCACGTCGAGATGCTTTCACTGTTCCGTGCCGAAGAAGGCGAAGAGGAGCTGGATATTCGGAGACGGATTGGACTCGATGTACTTCCCGACCGTGCGGACCCAGGGTCAGGTGTCTCCGGGAGCCAAATGCCTCTTGACGCAGGACGGACAAGCCTATGGAATGCGCCTCGGCCATCGATTGAAACAGGAAATAACTCCGGGACGCTTTCGCTCCTCGCCCGCGACACTGTACCCATGCAGGTCGATGCCCCCGCTTCTCCCGTCATCATCCAGCCTTCGCAGCTTCCAGCGCCACCCTCTGTCGGACTGAGACATCCGCAAACCCCGGCTCCTCCGGTGAACTATCCTGCAGAAACCGGGGATATGGCGCAATCGCCGCCGCCGCCGCCTGATCCCTTGACGTCCGGGAGTGGTGTTGTTGGTCCAAAATCCGCAACCGTTTCAGTCCCTCCAGTTACCCATGCAACTACAGTCTGGACACCGATGGACCAGGATGATGACAGCGACAATGTCGACGAACCCATGCCAACTATCGATCTGGGTTCCGACTCTGAATCCGAATAATCTCTGTCCGCTCCGTTGTTTTCGCCCATTCAATATATCACGTATAATTTGTAGTTGCGGTGTTACATCGACCTGCAACCACCGAGATCGCTTTACGAGCTATCATCGCGGAGCGCACGGTCGTGCGCGGGGTTTCTTCATGTCCGGGTGCGCTTGCGGGCCTGTGTGGGTTCGTCCACATTCATTTTCTCGTCATCGGAATCAGGCGACTGGCGGTCCCGAGGTGCCTGTGTCGTGCCGTGCAGCTAAACGCCACAGCAAGCAGTCAGAGAAACGCCCTTGTTCACGGATGCATGCTGGACGCGCGGGTTTACCTGACTAAGAAAGGCCTCAGCTACGACGTTTGAAGGGTCGATCGCTCGGCTGCGCTCAAAATGTGCTTGGGCATCGCGTACGAGGTTGAGGTCCCAGTCCTTCCCTGCAAAGTCTGTTAAACCACAAGCGGAAATCGGATATCCACGTAGATGAGCTAACAGCGGTTGAACCCTAGAACCCTCTAAGTCACTCCCCACGCTGAAGCTCATGGTTCAGACGGTCGAGTTCGTAATGCGGTCCCGGACATCCCGGAGACATGCATGACGCCCAACATAGGACGTAATCAGCTGCGCGGAGGTGAAGAATTTGGGCCAGCGCACGACGGATAAACTCAGAGGGAAGGCGGTATGCTATACGTGATTGTCGTAATGCGCCACCTCCGACCACCCCACATTCATGCGCATTGCGTACATGATACCGATCAGATTCTTCCGTGCTGACCGGTATGCTGGTCGTGAAGTCTTTGGACGTACATTTTCGACCCCGGAACTGCCGCGGGTACTGTAAAGGTCGCAATTGGTCCAACCTTGTCAAAAGCAGGAGCCGGAGCATCTGTGACACCTTCCACAATCCGCGCAGCGATATCATGGAACGTCAGGCAGACATTAATCAAGCGGTCTGCACGACGATGAATAGGATGCTCTCCTGGCCCTTATTCTTCCCAGCTATCGGCTCAAGCTGCTATTTGGGAGGAACGACATCATCTTCAGCCATTCTGACCGATAGCCAATTGCCTCGCTCCGATTGAAAAGATGTTCCATGCAAGGCTCGGCACGACGGCATCGTCAAGATAGGGCCTTTCAAGAAAGACGGTCATCTCGTGTGTCATGAGGGTTCTGAACACAACGTGAGAAGGATAGCGAAGAAAAAAGGAAGAATTGGAGAGGGCTGTTAGGCGAGGTAAATTGAACGGACCATATGTTGTCTCCGAAGAGGTGCCACTCGCTGGCTGGGCGAGGTGTAGCGCAATTAACCCGGCGTATGTGTGAAAAACGGGGTTGTCTTGGTAAGGATACGAGGGGAGGTACCTGAAAAACGGGCTATTGCATGTGAACGGTGGCAGAATTTGTGGCCCAAAGACGTACAAGTCCAGTTCTTCCATGGCCCGTCTGAACATGCCTGCATGTATGAGGCGCAGCACTAATTCCTTTAATATAGACTCGCGCTAGGGTCATCGGAGAAGAGGGTAATTGTCAGTGCCGGAAAATAGCCGAAGTCTAGGAGACCAACATACTTCACCTGGATGTTGTCTCATCATGACGCTTAAGAAACGTACTCTGTCTCCATCGGCTTGAGTTTCATCGTGGCCTTGAAGGTTTCTCTCGCCGAGTAATAGGACGCTAGTCCTCCACATGGTTTTCCAGTCCACTTCCGGGCATCGTGTTAGGATGGCCCACGCACGCTTGGCCCGGCCCCAGTCTCGACGTTGTATGCATAGATGCAGAATGTCATGCAGGCGCCGAATGTGTACTTTTCGAGAGGTGTTGGGTTGCTTAGAGCCTAGGGAGCTGAAGAGGAACGAGTATTCGCTCGTGGACATGAAGACATGGGCAGAGATGAGCGTGGACGGTTCGTCGAGTGCACAGCGACGGGGTGCCCCGAGCGACGTCGGTTCGACAAGCGCCTTCAGATTCACAGCCGCTCTCTTGCAGCCTCTTGCAATAGCCACCAATCCACACTCGACTCCTCCTTGCGCTCTGTGACCGGCTATCCCCCCTTGCTCCCTTGCACGACCCTCTAACATCTAATGGAGGACGACATCACCTTTGGTGCGTCCGTCTGGGGTGCGCCAGCTTCGCCTCTTCCTCCGCTTTCGAAGCCTCCTGCTTTCGGCATATCGCCCGCGCCATCCACCGCTCCAGACGATTTTGATGACTTTGACAATTTTCGAACACCCGCGGAGACGACAGCAGGATCAGGAGATGAGGGGGAAGATGATGATTTTGGGGACTTCGGAGATTTTGGGGAGACACAGCAACTACCCGTCACCGCCAGTTTCCAGACATCGTTTGGAGAAGTGGCATATGCGGAGCCAGAGAACATCGGAGGGCCGTCAGTCAGTCGAGAATGGCAGGCACTGAAGTTGGACCCACTACCATCGCGGGAAGAGCTGCAGGAGCATGTGGACGAGATACTCGGACCTCTATGGGTCCACGACGACACATCGCACCTGACCGACGACGCTATCCGAGAAGTTGGCGGCCTTAACCAGACACTGGTGACAAGCGAAAGGTACCTCTGTTCAATGGCATAGGCGCAACCCGTATCTCAATTCACAGATCGTTCCAGTCGGCAACTATATAACGCCATACTACCCCCATCCCCCCCTTCATTCCAGCCCGTCAACTGGACGCGATCACGAACACGACGACAACATCTGATACACCTTGGAATCCCCATTAACCTCGACGAAGTTCTCCCCCGCACTAATGGCGTGCTGCCTACACTCGAGATCACAATGCGCCCAATGTCAGCGCCGCCGGGCCCTCGAGGTGGCCTGAGCAAGTTGCAAACAGAAGCTCTCAATCAACGTCGAAGCGGCTCCTCGCGTCCGGGTTCGCCTTCGTCACGTCGTGGACCGTCGGCAGCGGCGCAACTGCGCCTAGGTCCAAGGCCAGACTTAGACGAGGCGAAGATCGGAGAACTACTCAGCCTTTCTGCAGGTCTGTACCTCTTCACTTTCGTCACCACGACTGGACTAACGGCATGCGCAGATCAAATGTCACTCCTGCCTACATCTACGCTTGAGAGATACCTTGCAGACATGAAAGCTCATACGGCGAAGTCTTCTTCGTTGTTGATGTACCTCCTGCAAACGCGTGATGCCTTGCAGCAGGACTCGGAGACGTACAACAAGCTGATTGGCGAGTTGGTTGGAGAGGCGCAGAAGATCAAGACTGGAAAACGGATGAATGCCACCCGGCGTGGCAGCGGAGCGTAGTATTTAATGCACCATACTGTATTGTTAGACGTCATTTCTCGATGCTATTATCTCCAACGTTCATGTCGCTAGGTGGTTGTGTGCTGAATGTGTGGCCCGAGCTTGCCGTCGCCCGAACGCTGAACGAGTGGCCGCCGTCGGCGCTCCGCTGTCGCGCCAAGCGGCAAGGCCGATCATAATTTTTGGTCTTTGTATTCAACGCCTCGATCGCCCCCAGGCGAAGGCCGTTGCCCCAGGCCTCTCTCCCTCATCTTTTCTGGAATTCTCGTCTCTTATCCCGTTGTCGTTCTCTTGCAGCCATGAACATAGCTCACTCCGTTCCATCGACGGTTTCGAGTATCTCCTTCTCATTCCTCACCACCGAAGACGTTCGGCGAATTTCGGTCAAGCAGATCGTGAACCCTGTTCTTCTCGACGAACTCAACCGTCCTAACGTTGGAGGATTGTATGACTCGGCTTTGGGCCCAAGTGACAAAAAGGACATGTGAGTAATTCGTGGCTCGTTCCACACCGCACAATATCCTCATCCTACGCGAAGTTGTGGGACATGCCGCCTGTCCTACTACACCTGCCCAGGTCATTTTGGCCATATAGAACTCCCTGCCCCCGTATTCCACCCGTTGTTTATGGTGAATGCGTACCACTTGCTTCGGGGGACATGCCTGTTTTGTCACAGGTTCAAAGTCAGCCGGTTTGTGGTACGTTTGTGAACATTCTTCCCTCGCGGTGCCCTGTCAAACAACTATATACAGCTATGCAAATTTGTGGCCAAGCTCCGTCTGCTTGAATACGGATTTCTTGTTGCTGCGAAGGCGTTGGATGATATCAACTACAGCACGAAAAAGAAGCGCAGCCCTGACGAGGAGGACGATGACGAGCCAGCTGAATCCTACGAGGCGTACGAGCAGCGTATCAACCTTTATGTTGCCGCGCACATGGCGACCGCTTCCAGCAGCAAGCGTGACGCGTATAAGGACGGTCTCGTATACCAGGCGCGGAAGGACGTCATCCAGGACTTCATCAAGACGACCATGACGAGGAAATGTCAAAACCGTAATTGTAATGCGTGAGTATTGCGCTCATTTGGCGCGTAGTGTTTCTCGCTAAACTGTCCATTAGTCATGGTTACACCTTCCGCAAAGAGGGTTACACAAAGATCATCGAGTACGACTTGACTGTCAAGCAGAAACAGCAACACGACGCGATGGGGCTGAGACGACCGAAGGTTATGTTTGACGAGCAGAAGTCCAAGTCGAAGGCACCGACGTCCGCCCCGCCCAACGGCAGATCGGGAGAGTCTTCTGACGAGGACATGTCTGGGGATGACGAGGAGGAGGAGGGGGGTGAAAACGTCTTCTCGAACGAGGAGGACGAGGAAGAGCGCCCCGCAGATGGTCGGGCCCTCCCGAAGTCGGCCAGTGGGAAGGTCAAAACATCCCGTGGGCGGAACGAACGCGTTATGCCCCCAGAGGAGTGCCGCGCTCACCTTCGCCGTCTCTTCCACAATGAGTCGGTCATGTGCTCGCTGCTGTTCGGTCGCCACGGACCCTTCGCTCCCTTGAGCCAGCATAACCTCTCCTTCGCATCGGCTGACATGTTCTTCATGGAAGTCCTTCCCGTCAGCCCTACCCGCTTCCGCCCTCCAGCGAAGTTGGGCGAGATGCTCTTTGAACATCCGCAGAACGAGCTCCTGTCGAAGGTGTTGACGACGTCGTACAGGTTGCGCGACTTGAACAATAACCTCCGTCTCGCGTCGGTGAAGGGTTCTGACGTTGACGAGGCTGCTCGGAGACGTATCCTTCAGTCCCTCCTTGACTCCCTTATCCAACTCCAGGTCGACGTCAACAGTTACATCGACAGCAGCAAGAACCCTCAGCCCATTCGGCAGGGCCGCTTGCCTCCGGCCGGTGTGAAGCAAGGTTTGGAGAAGAAGGAAGGCCTCTTCCGCAAGCACATGATGGTCGGACACTTCATCGAGTTCTTTTCCCTCGCTGGTTTACTAATTTCCCTTCAGGGCAAACGTGTCAATTACGCCGCCCGTTCTGTCATTTCCCCAGACGTCAACATCGAGCCCAATGAGATTGGTATCCCACCTGTCTTTGCGCGCAAATTGACGTTCCCGGAGCCCGTTACCCCGAACAATTTCCACGAATTGCGGCAACTGGTTATCACAGGCGCCCGTGGTTACCCCGGTGCCACAATGGTCGAGTTTGAAGATGGACGCCTCCAATTCCTTGTCAGTGTCATCTTGTCAACTCGTGACGATTTGTTGAGACATGACTGCGCGATTTCTCCAGGAAAAGCTCACACTCGAACAACGCACAGCAATTGCGAACCAGCTGTTAACGCCACAGGAGGGTTCCCATGGGTCCGCCCAGCGGCACGGCTTGTACACGTCCACGCCTGCTGTCAACAAGAAGGTTTACAGGCACCTCCGCGACGGGGATATCCTCATTCTCAACCGTCAGCCAACGCTCCACAAGCCGAGTATGATGTGCCACAAGGCGCGAGTTTTGCATGGAGAGAAGACAATCCGGATGCACTACGCCAACTGGTGAACTTTTCTTCCCTCACCGATCACTTGTAACCATCCTAACATCGGTTCACAGTAACTCGTATAACGGTTAGTCCTATCATAGCGGACTTCGACGCAAAAACTAACCCCTGTGCTGTCAACTAGCTGACTTCGACGGTGATGGTAAGCGTTTCCATGTTGCTCATTGATCTTGGGCTGACTTTCTGTTAGAAATGAACATCCATTTCCCCCGTAAGTGAACACGAACCCAGGTTCCGTTAATGAACCCGACTAACACTGGATTGATCCATTCTTAGAGAATCAGGTCGCGCGTGCCGAGGCGTATTACATCGCAAACACCGACAACCAGTACCTCGTTCCCACATCCGGCAAGCCCTTGCGCGGTCTCATCCAGGACCATGTTGTCGCCGGCGTTTGGATGACAGCCCAGGATTCGTTTTTTACGCGAGAAGAGTATTTCCAGCTCCTCTATGGCGCGCTACGTCCCGAGGACGAGCGGCAGGACGATAACCGGCGGCTCGTCACACTTCCTCCGACGATATGGAAGCCTCAGCCGCTATGGACAGGCAAGCAAATTGTAAGCTTAGGGTTTCATTGACGCCATGTTCCATTATCTTATTGCCGCCTGCTCGTCATAGATCTCCACGGTCCTCAAGAACATCACTCCGGGCATTTTCGAGGGGCTGAACTTACATGCACAGGCTAAGGTGCCTGGACATCTGTGGGGAAAGGATTCTAGAGAAGACCAGGTCGTCTTTATGGATGGGGAGCTCCTCTCCGGCGTCCTGGACAAGTCTGCATTCGGCGCTTCGGACTTCGGACTCGTTCATTCCGTGTACGAGCTGTATGGCGCGGATATCGCGGGTAAACTTCTTGGCATCCTCAGCAGGTTGTTCACGAAGTTCCTTCAGCACCGCGCCTTCACGTGTCGGATGGACGATCTGGCTCTTACCCCCGAAGGCAATGCCAGACGCGCTAACCTTCTGGCCAAGGGCGCGAGCTTCGGCACGGAGGGCGCCATGGAGAACTTCCCGGTTCTCAAGACGACGCCGGACGACGAGAAGTCTGAGGTCCTGCGGTCACTCCTGGAGGACGTATTGCGAGACGACAACAAGATGGCCGGCCTCGACATGACTGTCAAGGGCAAGCTGGCTAAACTCACGAAATCCATCGCGGACGCAGTCATGCCTCATGGTCTCCTTCGTCAGTTTCCCCACAACCACATGCAGGCGATGACGGTCTCTGGAGCGAAGGGAAGCGCCGTTAATGCCCAGCAGATATCCTGCGCGCTTGGTCAGCAGGAACTGGAAGGTCGTCGCGTCCCCACGATGGTCAGCGGAAAGACTCTGCCGTCCTTCAAGCCATTTGAAACCCGTGCGATCGCTGGTGGTTACGTCGCGAGCCGCTTCCTTACTGGTGTCAAGCCTCAGGAATTCTTCTTCCACTGCATGGCGGGACGCGAGGGTCTCATCGACACGGCGGTAAAGACCTCGCGTTCAGGGTATCTCCAGCGCTGTCTTATCAAGCACTTGGAAGGCATCCGAGTCCACTACGATAACACCGTGCGCGGCAGCGATTCTTCCGTTTACCAATTCAATTACGGAGGCGATTCGCTCGACGTCACGAAGCAGAAGCACCTCACGCAGTTCGAATTCATCGCCCGCAATGAGCTCTCGTTCGTCCAGCGCCTCCAGCCAAAGTCCCTCGGCGGCCTTGTCAGCGAGGAGGCGGTCGAATACATGAAGAAGATCGTCAAGTACAAGGACAAGAAGCACAAGCGCAACAAACTCTTACCGACCATCTCCAAGTATCCTCCTCAGCGAAACATCGGGAGCACCTCTGAGCTGTTTGCCGACAAGGTGGAGGAGTACGTTCAGAAGAACCCTCATGGTCTACTCAAAGGGAAGGAAGGCGACGCGCTACGATTGAAGCGGCGGCGAGCCCCGCTGAGCAAGAAAAACTTCCGATTACTGACAAGCGTCAAGTATATGCGCAGTCTCGTCGAGCCTGGGGAGGCCGTGGGCCTGCTCGCGTCTCAGGGGTAAGTTCAATTTGACTATATTTTTATTCTGAAGCGTTTTGAACTTGTGTTTCAGTGTCGGAGAGCCATCAACGCAAATGACCCTGAACACGTTCCATTTCGCTGGTTTGTTCATGAGAAAACTCCCAGCTTCGGGCGGATACTGAAGTCAACCACACAGGTCACGGAGCAGCCAACGTTACGCTTGGTATTCCACGCCTGCGGGAGATCGTGATGACGGCTTCGCAGAAGCCCAAGACACCGTCGATGACAATGAAGGTTCGGTCAGGTATGACTCCGTCGGACATTAAGAACTTCTGCAAGAAGGCCAGTCGCCTCTCACTCTCTCACGTCGTCGACAAGGTCACGGTCACGGAGGAACTCGTCCTGAAAGGGGAATCACGGAGCAAAGAATTCACGATCAACCTCGACTTCTACCCCCGTTCGGAATACGCGCAGGAATACAACGTGACGCCGTTTGAGATCCTTGCCTCTTTTGGTACCAAGTTCCCGCTCATCTTCAAAAAGGAGCTCCAGTTGGAACTCAAGAAGCTCGATGCGGATTTGAAGAGCCAGCGCGCGGAGCTTGGGAAAGGCCG
This sequence comes from Ganoderma sinense ZZ0214-1, assembly GCA_002760635.1. NCBI lineage: Eukaryota > Fungi > Basidiomycota > Agaricomycetes > Polyporales > Polyporaceae > Ganoderma > Ganoderma sinense. The sequence continues at coordinate 2,844,753 of AYKW01000001.1, forward strand.
AGCAGTGCGGGATCAGCAAAGCGCCACTGCCCACGAGGAGGAGGATGGGGAGCCCACTAGCCGGCGGCGAGACGACGACGACGAAGCAAGCGAGATCGGGGACGGCGATGCGACGGCTTCCAAGATGCAACGCCAACGGAAAGAGCAAGCGACATATGAGAGCGAGGACGAAGAAGACGAAGAGGACGAGGGAGGCGAATTGGACGACACGGCCATTGAAGCTGCGTACGCTTCGCCTCCCGAAGATGAAGCCGAAGACCCAGTCATGGATCAAGATGCTCCACCCATGTCGGAGGAACATGGCCGTGTCGAATCTAAATTCATGGAGAACCTCCCGAGCGCCACATCGTTCTCCTTCCGCGAGTCTGGCTGCACGATCGGGCTGCAGGTGAGCGTTGCTGCGCCACCACGTGTGTACAAAATTAATGCTACCTTTGTAGTTCGGATCAACTATGCCCAAACTACTACTGGTTGGGTTAGTCGAACGAGCCTGTCTGAAAACAGTCGTTCGTGAGATTCCAGGCATTACGGACTGTTTCATGAACGAGGAAGACAGCAAGAATGGGGAGAAGATCTATTCTGTGGGTCCCCCGGCTGCCGTTATCCACAGATACTCACCTCGCTCCCACGCACACAGATGACGACTAACGGGTCAAATATTCCTGGGCTGTGGCAGTTCGCCCAGGGCTATGTAGACAGCATCATCGACGAGAGCGGCGTTTACTCCAACGACATCTACGCGCTCCTTTGCGCCTATGGCGTTGAAGCTGCGCGCGCCGCCATTCTCAAAGAAATCGGTGGCGTGTTCGCCGTGTACAAGATCGACGTTGACATCCGTCACCTGGAGCTTATCGCCGATTACATGGTACGTGCCACCGGAGCCGTGTGTAACTAACATCCCGCTTATTTGTGCCTGCCAGACGTTCGACGGGGGTTACAAGCCCTTCAACCGAAAAGGCATATCCACCAATCCTTCGCCTCTTCTCAAGGCGTCCTACGAGACGACGGCGGCCTTCTTATCAGACGCCACACTACACGGCGACTTCGACGACTTGACGACGCCATCGGGCAACATCGTCATGGGCAGGCTCAGCCGCACTGGTACGGGGGTTTTCGACATTGTGATGCCGGTGGACCGCACGGGCTTTGCCGCCGACATGTCATGACCTATATCCGGAAGAGTGAAAAGTATTCTAGTATCCATATGTAGCTAACGGTCATACACTTCGCTTTCCGGCCTTCCATGGATGACGATGTGGCCTAGAGCTGGGTTGACTTGAGCTTAGTTGTCATGCTGGACCCCGGTCGCATAGTGGCATTCAAGGTGGGCAGCCAGTAGCCTGAGCAGCGGGTCGACGGGGACGTCTGCAACGTAAACGGACCGCACTAAATGTTCTGACGACTCCTGCTCCTGCGTCATGTATCAGTGTAAATGGTCCGAGCAGTATCGGGCCAAGTACCAGGTGCGCAGCGACGGAAACATACCTTCAGTTACGGCAATGAGAGGGACGCCCAGGGCTGACAAAAGCGCTAACCTACTCAACCTGCTATCCGCTAAATGGTCGCTACGGACATCCTCCGGGAGACGCGAAATGGAAATTTGCGTCGTCTGGAGGTGACAGTGGCAGACCAAGCGACGAGGACCACCGTGTGATCTGTATCGACCGCGACGCGGGCCGTGGGTGAAAATGAAAGATAAATAGGTTGGCGGGCCTGTCGCAAATTAGGACACCATGTGGGTAATGAATCGAAGATTGCGTTGGGGGCCTAGGACCAGAACGACCACGACGGATCTGTGTGGTTGCAGGCCTATACCGTATTTCCCATACTGTCGACTTGCGTGCTAACGTCCGGGTCCCTTGTTTCGTGTCGGGTCGCTCCTGCGGCCTGAGCATCTGGAAGCTGTACGTGCACTGGGACGCCCATGGCGTCTCAAAGCCGGGCATTCAAACGCACCGCTGCCCGCGAACCTGTTCCGGCGTAGTGTCCAGAACGCCGTTCCTATTGGAGGTCGCAGCCAGTGAGATTGCATTCTCGTGATCTCGCGAGGAGTGGCATGGTGTGCGCTCTGGTCAAACCGAAAAACAGTGACGACTCCCAGGGCGAGTTGAGGTACATGTCCTGTATAAAGGCTGTCTTGAGTTGCGTCGAATAGAGCCCCAAGCCCCCTCGACACAACTCGCAGACCTCAGCGAAACCCGCGCACATCCCTACTTGTCGAAGGACATTACCTACAACACGTCCCCCGCCGTTAACGCCATGTGTCGCCGTCGCCAGTACGTGGCAGCTCACTGTATAGAACGCTAGTGAGCACTGACGTCAACTTCCCCGCACCCCCTCCTACGACAGAGTCAGGACTCTCTTCAAGAAGTAGGCACACGATAGCAAACAGCATTTGATACTTACTCATAATGTTTAACACAGCTGCAACCACGGTGTCACCGTTCCGGATGAGATTGTGAGCCAGCCTGGGGCTTCACTGATTTGAAGTACTTCGGCTCATCACCCGCAACACAGGTTCAGTGCTACGGGGACAACTGCATCTTCAGCCCCAACCATCCCTCGACCTGCACGGGGGACGTCTGCAAGAAACGCTGCTGGCACTAGTGAGTACTAAACATCCATGCATCCTAGCGAATGCGCCGCTCACTTTTGATTACAGCCGCCCCGCCCCGCAGCAATACAGTAAGCTGTCGTAATTGAGCTTGCTGCAGCATGAGACTAACGCGAATAATAGCTGAGGAGAAGGATGCGTTCTGTCCTGCCTGTGTGAAGGCGGGCCGCCGCTAAGTTAGAAGAGCGGTCAGCCACCGCCACGACGTTTGTAACCTGACTTTTGCGTCCGTATGTTGTACACCATGTAGTCCGGCCGGGCTCAATGACGAACGGTTTCTTGTTTTTGCGCGCCACTTGATACAGTGTGAGGACATCCCTGGCCTGGCTGAGGAGACGCCGTGGACGACACAGTGGAATGTAATGTGGAGCGACCAGTCCCGAATGGCAATGACAGCATAAAATTACATCCATGGTACAACGGTATAGTGAACTATAGGGAAGGTGAGACGCAGAAGGCTGATGAACAGCGGCTGCGACACGTACAAGTGGCGCTCAATCTTCGTCGTTGATGTTATGTTTCTTCTTGAGTTCAGCCAGCTCCTCCTCTCTTCTCGCAAGCTCCGCCTTCGCAGCTGCCGCGTCTTGCTTGGCGGGCATGTGATAGAGGACGACGATGTACCGCTCTTGCAGGTGGAAGCCGTTTAGATGGTCAAGAGCATTCTTGGCCTGGGTAGACGCACGCCAGCGGCGGTGGTGGTGTAAGGGGACGTCAAACGAACAACATCCAAGGGCACTCACGTCCATCACGTCGTCAAAGACGACAAACGCTGTGCCTTTTGTTTTCTGCTCATTCCCTATGCGAACCTGTCTGATGCTCCCATACCGTCCGAACAGATCGTAAAGGTCCTCGCCGGTGATTTGGTAGTTGAGGTTCTTGACAAAGAGGATTCTGTTTGCGCCAGGCGGCAGTTTTGACTGGCAAGGGCCAAATGGGGAGCATGAGCATTCAGATCAGAGGAGATGCGCGGGAGGAGGGCCATACCGTGGGTCTAGCCAAAGCCATGGTCGTGGACGGGAGCGACACTCAGACGCGCGCTGGGAGCCCGCACCGGCAGTGGCCCAGTGGGTGTGGCCTCGCACGACTCTCCCAGAAAGGCAACTTACCAAGAACCGTCCCCGGCCCGGCCCCGTGTGGGTCTGTAGGGAGCTCCCACTTTCGCACCACAGGATCACAGCCCCAGGCTTCCTCGCACATCATTTGATCGCATGTCCCACCCAAGGGCTCACAACGCTCTTCGTTTGCAACTGTTACATGTACAACAATTCATGGCAGTCGCCTAGTCCAACAAAGTTCACAGAGCGAGCATCCCTAATAACCCCGCTACCAAAGCGACACCAATCGCACTCAGCTTCCCCATGTCCACCGTCATCGGAGCAGAACTAGTAGCACCCGCAGCCGTTGAAGCAGATGCACTGCTCGGAGTCGAAGCGGATGGGCTCGTAGCCGTGCTTGCCGCGGCCGACGCCGCAGACGGCCCGACCGTAGTGGTCGTCGTGTTGTCCGGTCCGGTCAGGAAGAAGTTGCCCGCGACGGGGCTTCCCAGCCCAGTCTGCGCCGCAAAGGTCGAGATGTTGAAGCCGCTGATGGGCGTGGAAGCGTTGACGATGCCGGGGACGACCTGACTAAAGTTCGCCGGCTGCACAAAGAGCAGCAGAATGTACCTGCAGGGAAGCCACCCCCATTTATTAGTCAATCTCCGTAGAGCATGAGAAACAAGCCGGGTCAATCGACGGACCGGTGGGGATCAGACCCTGCGGGTGGGGATGGACGCTGGAAGTCTGAGATCGCCGGCGTGTTGTTCACGAGGAGGGCGCCGTTTGCGAGAGACCCGCTGAGGGTGATGTCGGGGGCCAAGAGATGGCGAATCTCGGCCAATGTTGGACTCTGAGGGGTCGGTGCATCCGGGTCGACCATCGCCAAAACGAATGTCTGCTGGGCAAGGGTGGTGTCATTGCTCGTAAGAAATACGGTCGGACGGAGGGCGTTCTCTACCAGGGCCAACCAGGTCAGCAAGTACCCTCTATCGTTATCGAACCCAAACTCACGCTCGCGTGTCAGATTCAGCCCGGGCGTCACCGTAGTGTTGGTATTGGTAACATTGTCGAAGAACACTACATCCAACAAACCCGTGGGTGTGAAAGTTGGGATCACTGTAACAATGGGGTCAACAAGAGCACCACCGTTAGTAACAAGATAACCGACATACCACTAGGAACAATGCTGGCAGCGGTAAAGGCCTCTTCGACCTCGTCAATGGTCACATTCGTCGTTTGAGCGGAGATCGCCGCGGCGGCTAGCGCCACGATGAGGAGTTCTGCAAACATAGCGTTCACCGCGATGGGGAGAGGAATTCTGCTGCTACGAACCGGTGGGGGTGGTCCTTCTGCCTGGCGACCCCGTTGCTTATATACCGTCCTGCATGCCAGTCCTAAGTATGGCGTGGATACAGCAGAATCCAGCCGTGTGATCACACGGAAGACCGGATGGTGGCTGGCTGCGCACGATCACCTGAGTAAGAATCCCGCCTTCCAGGGGCCTTCGCCGCTCGAACGCTTCCTTGTACTGTACAGCAGAGAACCTACCCATCCCGGAGATAAATGGATACGGAAGTCCGAGGTCATTTCCAATGCTCGAAGTCATTAAAGTTGACCTATTACCAATGATCGGGATCCTAAAGGGGCTGAGGAGGTGAAGGGTGCGAGGGATCTCCTACCGAACGAGCGTCATAGAGTTCAGTGTTCCGCCATACCCGAATGATACCAACATTCCCGGTCGGTCATATTACTCGGCGAGTCGCTTCAAGCTGGGGGTTTACTAACATACCCCCGAGTCCTGACGACTGCAACTTGGCATCCATAAGGACTCTGAGTCTCAGGCCAAGAAACGCAATTGAAAGTTACGCCACCAATGAATTCCTCCGGACGATGAACCGTTAGGGGATGGACCATGGGGGAATGTGGGGTGCCGGCTACCACGCCCGCCATGCTAGTGAATCCTGGCCGCACGGTCCAAAATACCGAGCTTGAATTGGCTCTGCGGTCCATGAGAGTGGGAACCACGTAATCCCGGAATTCACGACGACGTCCCTGCCGCTTCCCTACGTGGGCAATCAGCCCTTGAAAGAGGAAACCCTCCCGGCGAGGAGGAGTGATTGCAGCATCTTCGCGGCCGGTCGCACGCCCGCTGAGCTTCGTGAATGCATCGGAGACAATTGGATGATTAGGCACTGAAGCGCAACTGAGTTTTACCTTTTCCGCGCACGTCGTCCGACGCGGGAGACTAGGGCGTGTCAGACTAATCCCCCATCACGAGTCGCCGGGAAGAAGCGTCTGAAGCCACTGGGACGGGTGTGTCAGAGGCAGGCAGGGTACTCATCGTAATTGGTGCGCTCTGTGGTCAGTGGCGAATACGCCGTCCTGCGTAGACCATGCGCCGAGGACGCACAGAGAGTTTCCATGCGTGCGCTGGAGCTTAATGTCTATGGCCAGAGGCTGGACCCCAGGAGGCCTGTGCGCCACGTCTGTAGTGATAGAGTTTGGTTAGCGCACCCGGGATATGTATGGCATGTCAAGAGAATGCATGCGTGCAGTTAGGCAGAAAGAATAGATGGCTAATACCCCACGCCACAAGCTGGTCCCCAACGTTTCAATGTATCTTGACGCCGAATGTGGCGAGCAGCCTCGCAAGGCTATAATGAGGATGCGTTGTGGTTAAGCATCATCACCTCCCTGACCGCGGCAGAGAGATCTGAGGGGGGCATGGATCTCAGCGCCCCCATCGACTAACGTGGGCGACGAGCCGAAAACATACTAATGGAATGAATGGTACGTTCCTAGACCATCTTAGGTCTCCTTTGAAGCGGTTCACCACTCGGCCGCACTCGTCCCGTAATGGTCCAGCGGTCTGAGTGAGTCTATCGTCCCTCAATTTTTCCCCTTCGCCCCACCACCAACGCTTAACTTGCTGGACTTACATTGCACCCAATTCTTTGACCCACAAAACGTCACACTTAAGCCGGCGGCCCGCACTAGCTGCCCAGATGGAGCATCATTCACCGCGAATTGCAGTAGGTGCCTTAACATGAACTTACCGGCAGCGAAGCTCGACCACTGGGGGCAAATGGAGACAAAGCCTCTGTGTCGTATCTCCCAGGGTCGCACAAGCGGACCGACAGAGCTTGAGCCATATTGACGGGCGATTCGGCGCGGAATCTCGCTTGTGTAGCCATGTACACGGCGGTCACGTCAACGCGTTGCGGTCGAAGGACGCCGGGCTCCGCGGAGCCAGAGCCTGCTGGCTCTAATCCCGTTCGGTTCTCGATGCTTGTACGGCGTCCTAGGGGGAAGAGGGTGGCAGGATGCAATAATATTGATGACACACGGCACAAACGACATCTGTGGCACGCCGCGGCGGGCATACTTTGCTCAGCGATGATCCACAGTGGACATACAAGGGCTAGGTGGAGGGAGGTGGGGCCACATTTACCTGACAACGACAGTGACATCCACCGAGAGCCTGGCTGGCCTCTCAGATCTTGCGCGACAGGCGCAGCACGTCGGCGCATTCGTCCTGTCCGCGCACGCAGACGACTGTCGACGCCCCTTGATCCTGTGCGTCCGGGATGAGACACTTGACGTCCTGGACGTCGGGACACGGGCAGTCTGACGGCTGCGAGACGCAGACGAGGGTGTCTGGGCACAGGTAGTTGGAGCACTCCACTGTGTGGCTTAAAATCAGGACTTTTCCATTCCAGATGAGAGAGACAGCCTCGTCGAGGCTGAAGCAAGAACGTTACGAGGACATACCTGCTTCCGAATGTGCCTGCCACTGCCCCATGCCACCAGCTGGTCTTTGCTGTTGTTGTGGATGCCCGCCAAACATCTGCTCGAAGAACCCGAACTGGGCAAAGACCAGCGAAAATTGGAGAGTGAAGCACAGGAGGAAAGCGTGCAGGAGCATGGTAGTCGACAAGGGCAGAGAGAGCGAGCGCAGAGGTCGGTTGAAGGTTCGAGCCGATACTGTCCTGGCGCTCGCTGTGCGGCGCCGATGGTGATACGTGTCACGTTGCGCAGGGACACAAAAACACCTCCAAATAACGCGTTTGTGGCTATCACGCAGTGGTATTTTTACAAGGGCATATTCCTATTCGAAAGTGGTACAAATCATGGGTGCTACACGAGTGGCCTCCAAATCGACAGGAGGGTACAGCAAGAACAAACTGAACGCAAGGGCTTGAGCCTTTGACTCGGACCACAGACGAGCAAGTGCGTATGTGACGGCATGTGCCATGACGTGTTGGGATGTGGGGAAGTGGCATGAGAGATGGAGCATGGTAGTGTGTGATACGTGGATGTAGTTCTGTTGCGGAGATGAGGTGGGGGTACAATGGAAGGAGCCAAGGAGCCAAGACCGAACAAGAGACCAAAATGCAAGGTGCGAGAGAATCATAGAAGCAACTCATCATCGCCATCGCCATCGTCCAATTCCTCCTCCATCGCCCGTCGCATGAGCTTCCGCTCCTCTTTGCCGAGGGGAGTCCGACCAGGAGTGGCACCAACGAGGGTCGCGGCAGGGCTAACCACAGGCCGCACGGTGCGCTCCTTCGGGGTCGTCAGGTAGTCATGGACATGCCTCGGGTGTGGAGAAGCGGGGACCTGCTTCTTCGCACTACTCTTGACAATGACAGAGGGCGAGAGGAGTCCAGCCTTGAGCCATGTTGTGTCTGAGGGCGTGACGGGAGCAGAGGTCTTCTTAGAAGATTTGCGTCGGGGAGCGACGTTTTCCTTGTCATGTTCCTTATCGGCAGGGGACGACAAGTCGGCAGAAGAGCTGGAAGCAACGGGGAGGACGATATGGGGATCTTGATATATGTCGAATCCGGGATAATGAATGGACTGCCGGTCGGGGAGAGTAACCACACGCGGGATGATAAGCGGCGCAGTGGTGAGAGCGCGGATGGCGGCGGTGCGATCATCCGCGCCGGTAAGGGTCTGCCCGGTGTTCTTGGATCCTGACAGGCTCTCCTCGCCAGAGGCGAAGGGAGACCGCGAGGTCCGTGCGGTCAGCCGAGGCGAACGGCGCACCTTCGAGGCCTTGATGCTCGTGCTAGCGCTCGGCGACCGCTTGGGGCTCCTCCGCGGGGTCCCAGACCCACCATCTTCGCAAGCAGTCGCGTCAGAAGTGTCTGAACCAAAGTCGAGCCTCTTCGCTGGGCTATCCGGGCCTTGCAACAGAGCGTGAAAATGAGCAGGTGCGAACCTAGCGCTGTTGCTCGACCCGGAGAGCGGACTCTTCACGTATTTCGGCGAGGCCGCGCCCTCCGCAGCTTTCAACCTCCTCTTTGCTGGGCCATCGAACGGTCCCACACTTGGCGAGTGAGGACGTTTATTCGGCCGCGTTGGCGTCCCAGGGGCGCTTGGAGCAGGCATAAAGAGGCGAACGTCATAGGGTTGTAGGGGGCCAGGACGATGACAAGAAGTCATTGCGAGAGGCGTAGTGGTCGACGATGCTTGTGCGAGATAGTATGTGGTGTGAAAGACCGAGGACAACAACGACGATGACGGCGGGGGTATTTATGATGGCGGTTGGAAAACAAACGACGCGTGGCGTGGCGCGTCCCGACACCGCGTCGCTACCTCACGTGATAGTAACAGTCACAGGGTCACACCCCGCGACAACTCCGACAGGGACCCTCAAGCAAAAAGCCGGCCGATGCCAGGGTGCGCACTAAGCAAAGTCTAAGCTCAACTGTATTATTGCACACAACACAAGGAGAATAGAAGGAGGACTTCCCGACGTGAGTACTGTACATGTAGAGCGGATACAAAGCAAAGGATAACCTAAATAAGTTCTGCGGCGTTGACCGGCATCTCGTCCTATACATGTCGTCAGATGCTGTCACAACAAAGGAAGCTGTACTCACGATCTGTGTACCATAGTACTGCTCTATAAGCGATGCGGCCAGTGTTAGCGATCAACTTTGAATGCATGAAAAAAGAAACACACCGATATCGCGAAGTATACGAACGTCATCCACAGTCACGAACTGCTCGACATGTCAACACGGACAACATGGGAAGAGTACGGCTAAACCTTACGCACATTGATGGCGACACCCTTTCGTCCGAAACGGCCAGAACGACCGATACGGTGAATGTAGTTTTCACGGTTCCTTCACGTTCCATGAGAACACGAACAATAGATCGTTCAGTGCCACAATATAAAGATCACTTACGCAGGCAGGTCGTAATTGATGACGAGCGAGACTTGTTGCACATCGATACCGCGAGCCCAGACATCGGTTGTGATGAGCACGCGTCTGTGTCGAGTTAGACGGGACCAACAAACTAAAAACAAAACGCAACGCACGAAGTGCCACTCCTGAACTCAGCCATGATTGCATCTCGCTCCTTCTGTGCCATCTCTCCGTGCATCGATGAAACAGTGAAGTTGGCAGTCCGCATCTTCTCCGTCAACCAGTCGACCTGTCATCCAGCCTAGGTGAGCGTGCTTTCGCCACACACTCCATCGCCCCAACCCACCTTCCTCCTCGTGTTGCAGAAAATAACTGCTTGCGTGATCGTTAGGGTGTCGTACAAGTCGCACAGGGTATCGAACTTCCAGTCCTCCTTCTCCACCGCCACGAAGAACTGCTTGATCCCCTCCAGCGTCAACTCGTCACGCCTAACGAGGATGCGAATGGGGTCCGTCATGAATTTTGTCGTCATCTCCAGCACGTCGTACGGGAGGGTAGCGCTGAGAAGCACGACTTGAGTTGCGGGCGGGAGATACCGGTAAACATCATAAATTTGGTCCTTGAAACCCTTGTTGAGCAGTTCATCCGCCTCGTCCAGGACTAGCATCTTGATGTTCCGGGTGCGCAAGCTTCGGCGACGAATCATGTCGAACACTCGTCCAGGGGTGCCAGAGACGACGTGCTGGCCGTATTCAAGCTTGCGGATGTCTTCGCCGATGGATGTACCTCCAATGCATGCGTGGCACTGGACGTTCATATAGTCGCCGAGCGCGAGAACGACTGACTGGATTTGCGTGGCCAACTCGCGTGTGGGGGAGAGAACAAGGGCTTGAGTCTCGCGAACGGTCACGTCAATAGACTGGAGGATGGAGATGGAGAATGTCGCCGTTTTTCCGGTCCCGGACTGTGCTTGCGCAATGACATCGCGTCCTTGGATGATGGGGAGAATGGCACGTTGCTGAATAGCAGACGGCTTTTCAAAGTCTTTGGGTTCCTTAGAACAAAAAGAATACAAGGAATATGGGGACATCACGTACTGTACGCGTAGATACCGCGCAAGAGATCCTCCTTCAGACCGAGGTCATCGAAGGTCGAGACAACCGGCACCGCCTCGGAGGACTCAAAGATGAGTTTCTACCGCAGCATTGCCAATGCCGTCAGTCTCTCGTGTTTGTTACAAGCATCGTAGTATACTCACTTCGTCGCCAGGGTTGATACCGCCAGACATTGTGGATGAAGTAGTGGTAGGGAGAGGAGGAGGATCGGAGTTCCAAATGTTGAACGCTCTTCGCAGGAGTGGCACCTGTAAGCGCCCTACGCGTTCGCCCTCTCCTCACACTCAACCTCCCTTCCCCCCACATCCCACCCTCTTCCCTACCATGGACTCCATCATCGAAGTACAGCGTCAGACACACGAAGAAATTGAGCATTTGGAGCGTGCCCTCTACACTACGCTTTCCAAGCCTCAGCCGACACACCAGGTTCGCTTGCAAAACGAGCACAAGGCCTCCCAACTCCTCGACCGCATACACTCACGCGTTGTGACCCTCAACAACCTGTATGACGATCAGGACACACGGAAAGCTGAAGTCGACTTCCTCTCCGCACCTCCTCGACAAGATGACCTTTCATCATTCTACGACCGGCTAGGCAAGATCCAGGAGCACCATGCCAAGTACCCGGATGCAACAGTCGGGGGGTTCGAGCTTGAGCTATATGCTTTCGTAGATGAGGCTGAGGAGTTGGACGGCGAGGAATTCGAGCAGGATGACCGTGCGTTAATGTCTATTCAAATCGTGCGCTCGCTTCTGACTGGTATGCACGATCACAGCGATTGCCTTGCTCTTCTCCGGAGAGGAGAGCTATGGCAAATTCCTTGACTTGTATGCTAATCACACGGCATACAACAATCTCAAGCATATTGGCAAACGACTGGCATACTTGCAGTATCTAGACGTTCTCCTTGCCGCTCAATCAGAGACCGTTCATACTGAACTTCCCAAAGAGTGCCGTCTGCATCGGGATTATGAGCTGTACGTTCAATTACCACTTATTTGGATGATGGCTAAACTCATGCCTGCAGCTACCTCCGAGCACTCCATGCTTATCTAATATCCTTCACGAAGCGGTCACAACCTCTGGTTGATGTTGAGTCACAGCAGCGCGAAGCAGAGGAGCAGTTCAACAAGGCTTGGGAGGAATCAGAATTGGCGGAGGATTGGCAGGACTCGAAGCAGGCAAAGACAGCCGCTGGGGCGAACGGAGAGGGTAGCGGGATCTGGTGTGCAGTCTGTAAGTACTTATCATCCAAACTATTCAACACTTGATTTCACGTCCGAGTTTGCAGGCCAGAAGATGTATTCGAAGCAAACTGTGTATGATGCACACCTCACCTCCAAAAAGCACGTCAAGGCTGCGCAGAAGCAGGCCGAATCAGACTCACCACCGTCGAACCCGAACGGACCCCCACCTGCAAACGGCACACCCGCAACCAGCAGCAACGGAGAGGCTTCAAAGGTGTCAGACAAAAGCAAGCACCGTGCAGCCGCACTCCTCACACACTTGGTCTCACAACTTCTCCGCGAGCTTACGCCAGCATTGAACGAAACGAAGTCTAACGTCGAGCGCCGGTTCTCCCTCACCGCTCGCGAACGTGAACAAGAACTGCTTGAGCAGGCTAAGAAGCCCCCTCCACCCGCCAAGACACCTGCGAATGGCGAAGGAGCTGAGGAGGAAGAGGAGGAGGAACGCATCTACAACCCGCTCAAGCTTCCACTCGGCTGGGACGGCAAGCCCATCCCATACTGGTTGTATAAGCTGCATGGCCTGGGCGTGGAGTATCGGTGTGAGATCTGCTCAGACCACGTGTACATGGGGAGGAAGAACTTCGACAGACACTTCCAGGTACGTGGCTGTTCCTATCTCAGATTTACTTTCGGCCGCCTGACGAGTTCGCAGGAATCGAGGCATGCTTTTGGGATGCGTGCGCTGGGCTTGCCCAACACGAAACACTTCCATGAAATCACTCGGATCGAGGACGCGCTAGCACGTAAGTCGTTTCCGTTCTGTTCTTCCTCTGCTCTGATTGACATGTTGCGTTCCAGTTGCGGAGAAGCTGAAGCGCGAGGGCCGAAACGAGATCTTCGAGCAGGAAACAATGGAGGAGCTTGAGGACGAGGAGGGCAATGTCTACAACCGTAAGACATACGAGGATCTTAAGAAGCAGGGTCTCATCTAGCCCGATCACTATTATTCGTGCCGTACCATATGTGCTCTCCTACATATGTTCTGTTCACAATGTGAGACGTATCCTTGCTGTCTATCCTATGATGTCCATAAACACGAGTCGCTGATAATACATGCTATGAGTCAACCGTTTCTGCGGATGCCTTGTTCGTGCGTGTTGGCGGAGGAGGTGCAGGTCTACGCTGCGTGGTGGTCGTTGGCTGCTGTTGCATTGGCGTGATAGGTGGCTGCAGCGAGAGGGCTTGATACAGCTCTTCTTCGGAGGATGAAGGAGATGACGAGAGAGACGACTCGCTTGACGAATCAAATGGATTCGTACTGTGACCGTTTCCGTTCCGTTTGGCGATGGGTATGACGATGCCGTTGGGGTGGTCTGAAGCAGGTCATGGTCAGTGAGGGTCACACGGCGATGAGCCAAGAGAACTCGCCTTGGTCGTCCCACCAGGCATGGTCGTCGGTACTTGGTGGCGGCACTGTTTGACCTGTTGTCAGTGGTGCATCAGTTTGAAGTCGCCACAACGCACAGTCCCGCTCTTCTGAGCTGAACGCCAGGGAGGCAAGCTTCTCATCAAGTTTCTCGCCCGGTGCTGTGGTCAAGACGTTCTCCAAAAGTAGTTTCTGGAGTGCCGCTCGTTTCGCGTGGTCAACGATCCTGACTTCGGCTCGGAAGAGTGCAAACACTGATGGATTGATGTGAGCCAGCAGACGAGCCTTTCAGACAGTGAGGTGTACTCGCCTGGTCGATGGTCGGAGGATTTGATTTCTACTCGTGAGTAAACCGACAGATCAAGGCCGTTTCCCTTGAACAGAATCCGGTCTTTGCCATACATGCTTTTAGTTAAGGTGATCCGGTGAATGACCGACAGCGCCACTCATACCTGTCCAAGCGGGTATCCTCATCTTCTCACCGCTATCATAGGCATCGGAATGCAAGTCGTACTTATACGTGGGACGGAATAGCAAAGGACCCTCTTGATAGCCTTGGAATACGTCATGGTCGTCTATTGCACTTCTCAGCTACGGTATGTTAGTTCAAGGGTGTTTCATGACAACTCGGCCAACGCACCTGATCTGCGGCAAGGAGAGCGTCGAAGTCATCTACAAGTGCCAAAGCCCGCACGCGTTCGTTGTCCAGATCAATGCGGTAGTTCGTGTCCGCCAACCAGATTACGTTCCTAGAGCGAATTTAACGTATCTAGGCATTCCGAGTACTCTTTGAACTCACTGGTGGCTGTCGATGGTCTTGCCCTTCAAGAAATGGAGACCATTGACGATCGTTCGGTAGTCTGCATTGCGCTCGGCGACATTGGCATGTCCAGCGGCAAGGTGCGCAGTGAGGAAGCAGAAAGTGGTATCATGGTACTCCAGTCGAATACCAACGGCCCCTTTGTTACCGGACATGCCTCGCAGACCCGTCTGTCGTAATTGGTCAATAATCGTTGCCCGTGCATTAATTAAAACATACCTTATGAGAGGTTGCCTCAACGTTGCGAATCACGCCAGTCAAGTCTTTCTTGACCAGTACGAGAAGCGCTGTCCCGACCAGCTAACTGAAGGTCAGATAGGCTGATGATGTGAGCTAGGGAGAGATTTTGCCTGGTGACTTCGGAGAAGGATATAATCGCACTTCTTGTTGGGGCGTCGCTCCAAGGTATCGACAATTTTCGTTTCCCACAAACGCCTGTAAGTTCTTCAACACATGCAAGTCGTTGGTCAAAAGAGCCAAACAAACCTCTTCTCCGGGTCTGTCTGGACAATCTGTTGAGCCGTAAGCGGCACTATCTCCTGAAATCCGAGTGCGAGGATGTCGGGACTACACTTCATCAGTCACTGCCGCCCTTCGTATGTCAAACCACATACTCTGGTGCATCTAAGGGTGGAGGAATATTAGACGCAGAGACATCAGGAATCAAAGAGATGGTGCTCACTAGGACGTGGGAATAGCCATGGCAAAAGAGACTCTGACGAAGGTGGCTATATGCCGATTTGTACATGATTCAGCAAAGGTGTCGAAACGACTTACTCTGCCATTGAGATTCCAAGTACCCACGAAAATCGTGCATTGCTTTGTCGTGGAGTATTCATGCAGTCTATTCAACCCTCAGAGCCGACAACGTGCGTGGTAAGAAAAGCTGCTATACCTGTTTTCCAGCGCCGCACGGACTGAATCGTGGATTGGGTCAAAGATAGTGACTTGTAGCTGAGTGCTCATGTTTCCCTACACATGTTGTGTCTTAGACTGAACGTGAAACGCAACAAATCTAAATCGGTACGTACCACGAACATGTCAATAGCGACCTGCTTTCCCTTGTCCTGGAAGTTGTTGATGTATGCCCGCGACACACTCTTGGTCGCGTCAGACAATACACCCGCAAGGGTACGCTTCCCGCTCCTGGTGAAGCTTGTGTTGAGCGCGCCAGTACCCGCATATATCCGGGACAGGGCATCGCCGTTCTCAGCCCAGAGCTCCCCGTGATTCGACCAGAGTGATCCGGAATGGATCCACTCGCGACGGATGTGCTCCAGGTATTGTTCGAGGGACGTGCGGGAGAGGATGTCTTGCACGAAATTCGTGCGGTCCAGACTGCATACGAATTATCAGGAATTAGAGGCATGTAAACAAAAGGAGAGGACCTACCAATCTAAACAGTTCGTGCGGAAGATACCCTTTTGCTCCGTGATGATCTCATTCGAGCCCGCATCGGCCATCGCGAAACCAAACCTCTCAATATTGTCCACGACAGACTCCAAACGGCTGGAACACAAACACCATTATGTATGGTAGGCAATACGTGGGGTTGGACAAACACGCACCGCACGTCTCTGAAAACGCTCTCATGACCGCCGTACTTGACTGCAGTGTGGAAATCGAAATTGGTGATCCCAACTGTATCTCCAACCGAGCGTCGGGTTATTGACATATGACGAGCATAGGCCGTGGTAAGCAGCGCTTCGTTCTCCTTCGTCCCCAGCAGGTTGATGGCGTGCACGGCGCCATACTCTTCCACTAGACTTGCGAAGTGACGGTCGAATGCAGGCTGTGACGCCTGGGGACGAGTAATTTGAATCCGTTGACCGAATGTCTGTAACCCCTGCTGCTCCCAAAACACTTAGGGCGAGTATCCGTCGCGGTAGAAGAGACAACGGCGCAGGAAAGAAAGAAAATATGAGGCAGGTGAACAAGTAGAACAGATGGATTGAGTCAAAGGGATACATACATGGCACGCTACCCCGTATTTGTACGTAACTATAGCAGTTCTGGTCGGTGCTGAAGATTGTTTCGGTCTAGGCGAACTATCAGCACCGCTGTTAGATCTGAAGTTATTGTTTAGCCGTACCTCGACGAAATTGGCACAGTTGCCGTCATCATCCACGCCGCGCGTATTGAACCGGGTTCCTGCCCGCTTCCATCCCAGCCGGGAAATGAGCGATATGGTCGCGATGATAGGTGTGCCATTCGTGGGAGGAGCCGGTAGGGCGAGTGTGCTGACGCCGACGTACCCTTGGATGGCAAGAACCTAATCAGAGGCACAATCACCAGTCAAAGGGATCGCCTAGTACTTGAAATTGGTACGCACGATGAACTGGCATTGGTCCAAGTCCGCCCGTTCTCGCAGATCCAGACGTTCCCGGAAGTCGAGCAAGCTCCTGACGATGAACTCATTCCACACAAATCTCTCGTCATACGTCGCCGCATCCCACGGCTCGTTCCTAGCCAGTCGGCGCTGCAGACGCGAAGAAATATCCCATTGTGGCTCTATGGCATAGTAGAACGTTCCTCCGGAGATGATCTTGCGCAGCGCGGCACAGGGATGTTCGGGGGCTGGGGTTGCCATTCCATTGTTGGCATTATCGCGCATATATACGTCTGAAGCATCAGAGTATCCGCCGGGACTGGCCAAAGGGTCAGTGGCGAGGGTTAGGTCATCCCATGTCGAAGACGTCAGACAGAAGAAGCCGACGTCGTGGATTTGGGACACGATCTCGGGAACAGGAGCGGATGGTCTTGTGTTTCCGACTTCTGTGGCAGACGTGACCACTGCAAGGAACATCTCTAGTGGCAAAGGACATTCGGAATGTGCTTACGAATGCTGTACGAACAGTGGAGGGGACGTACCGTCCGCAATTGATATCAAGCCCAAACAGCCTTTCACAATCCTCGACGTCAACTTGACAGCAGTTGAGAGATCCACCTCCGTCTTTGGCAGGAATTCGACGACGGCCTGCGAGGATGAGCCCTTCGCGGCCCGGAAGACGAGGACTCTTGGTGGACATCCGCGCCGCTCATCTTGAGAGCTGGTGACCAAATAGAGAGTTCTCGGGTCTTCAATGAAGAACAGATGCATGAGGAATAACAAAGGCGATAATCCAGGACACAGAACGACTCAGGACCGGACGAGGAGCGGCAAGTAGGCAAGCGAGGTACAAGCGGTCTCCGGTGGATGTACAGGTCAAGCCGTAGCCTGAGCCGTGGTGTGATGGCTGCGCAGAGGATGGTGGGCTCACTCAATGGAGGCAAATGGGTGCCGCTCCATGGAGAACAGGAGAACAGATTGAGGAGAATGGTGAAGGGAGAAGTACTGATCAGGACATGCGGGGCCACTCTCTTGCCCCAGTGGCTGTGTCGTTTTCCACATGCGCAGTCCGACTCCCGAGGAGAACAGTCGCTAGTCCCGCCGTCTGACTACGTAGATATTTGGCACGCAAAAGGTCAGCAGCAGGGTATCGAGTAGCGAGACCTTCTAGAATGCATCCGACGTATGGACAAGGATAAGTTATGGGAACCCCAAACAGCGCTGTCCAATAAAGAGCTCTTCCGTCTCTGAATCCCTGCAACTACGAATTCGCCGTCGAACCTGCTCCATGCGATAACCTATTCCTCATCTCTGCGCGCCTGCTTCCTAGACTTTGACTGTCCCTGGTAGCGTCCTCGGCGGTCCCTCGTTTAGGGGGTGCACTCAGCGTGAAGTTTGCCGGAGATCCTGGTCTTGACAGAGGCCGGAAGGTCTCGCCAGACACTCTGCGAGGAGAGAGCAATGGTGACGGTAGATTCATGTTGCTCACAGGGCCGAGACCGGGAGAGACTGGAGGAGGACCGGTGGGGGACGGTGGGGCAATGATGCCTTCAGAGGTATCCCGACGGCGCGAACGGGGACGAAGGCGTGGGAGAGACTCGAGGGGGAGCATGTCATACAGTGCCTTGAAGAGAGATGTGCGCCCTTGCGTTGTTACGGGCTTGCTCGGAGAAGGTGGCTGTTCCCCTGGGTATATGGGAGTAATATGGAGTTAGATGAGGAATGAGCAGGGGAAAGACTGTTGGTGCTCCTCACCGGCATTCGTAGGTAGTGCATTGTCGTTCGCACTGAGACTGAGGAAAAGGAATAGAGGTGCGAGCCATACGCAAACCCCAAAAAACGTTGCGATGTCACCGAAGTTTGGCACGGCATGAGGAAGAGGGGGACCACGGTAAGAGCGGTGGGCTCTGTGTCTGGCCTCTTGCGTGATTCGTGCGAAGTAGAAGAACCAGAGGAAGTGATCTGCGACGACAAGCACACACGAGGCCATGAAGCTCAGCGACGATAATGAGATGAACGGCCAGGTGGGGGTGAAGTTTTGGAGGTAAATGATGTGGCAGAGGACGGAGAAGAGGATATGGTTTAGCGGGAGGGAGTCGTAGAAATACAGCAGGAAGTGGACTAGGATTATAACCTGTGATATGGTTAAGTGCAGGGATGAAGCGCAAGGGTGATACATGCTCACATATATGGCCTTTTGTCCTATGACTTTGGCTTGTCGTGAATGCTCCTCAATTAGTTCTGAGATCCATAACAGACCGCTCGCTACAAGCGGGCTACCGAGGTGAGAGATGATATTAGGGGTAGATGCGCATTACTTACCCAGAGACAGTGTAAGAAATATGAATGCCGAAGCTGCTCCTGCAAAGCTATCACTGAATGAGAGGCAGCCCAACCCATCATTCACGCGCACGAATCAACCATACCTAAGGAGGTGAAGCAGCGTCATGACACTAGTTAACGAAGCAGATCGGCGGCCCTAGCTAACAAACTGCTGAAGAACCCAGAATATGAAGGGACCAGACACCAGGACTGCGCACACTGCAAGCACCAGGGAGAGAGACAGCGGCAAGCAACGCGCCAGCAGAGCGGGGAAAGAGCAAACGAGGCTCGAGGAGGCTTGGACTGAGTCTCTTCTAGCCGAGACACGACTCGCGTGCGTGAATTGTTCAGTAAGCGCCCAGTGTCGTGGCTGGCACGGTCCGGCCCGAGAGTACACACGACACTGGCGTTCGTAGTATGCCGCGGTCCAACGGCCCGTTCTCTGTCACCGATCAATCTGTTTTGTACATCGAGCCCACAACGAGAGCGTAGATACATCATGCGTAGAAGGCCCAGACATGCTAATAGTACGGTATGTGCAGGAGTACGATATAGACGAGATGAAGTTGTGTGTGGGAGGATGGAAAGGCAGAACGGTCCAAAGCATGGACAGGAACGACAAGGACGTAGCTAAGCAGCAAAGCGTAACGACTGTTGATAACGAAGTAATTGGGATGTTAAACGAGCATCAAAGCGAGCTCAAATAAATTTAACACACCATTATCTCAGATTCCTTGGACTTACGCTGTACTTCCGCAATCTCCGTGGAATCAGACGACAGGGGACATTCCGTCGTAGGGGGGTCTCGGAACAACCGTTCGACTTCGTCATTCCTGTCCCTTCGGGGAACGCAGTGAGCCTATCGTCCACACGTAGTGCTGTCGTCAGCAATGGTAAACCATGCTGGGAGTGCGAACTAGCCCGTTCCGCCAGTTCCTTTTCCGCATGCACAACGGCAAGAAAGGAACATGCGTGCACTGTAAAATGTCAATAAGAATATGTAAATACACGTCCTTACGAGAACGCCGAAGTCAACGCACGCTTGGCCAATATCCAGTAGCAAGCGATGTAAAGGAACGTCTTAGGCCAAAGAAGGTACTGCAAACAGAGTGAGCGTCCGATCGGTAACCCGACGTCAACCCAACCATACGCACCAAGAGCAAACTCAGAGTGGTCAAAACACTACGACAAAGTCAGTTTGTGAGGTAGAGCATAGCGTCAGATATCGTACGCTGATACCAAGCCCGATCCCACTACACAGAGGATCACGACTTGGAGGATAACATCAAATCTACGGGTCGCGAGGTCAGACCAGCGTCGGCTAGAAATTGCAGAGGCACGTACCGTTTAATACCCGTAAGAAATCCCCTGAAAAGAAATAACACAGACGCCGCGATGAGCATGTCGACCGTCAAGTTCGCAGCGAACGCAGCATAAAAGCTCCACTGGTAAAGGCCTGAGCTTGGACAATCAGGAGTACCTTCCGAGGAGTACACACCTCGAAATTGGCCAATTCACGGAACGAACGGACTTGCACGCTGTCACTTTCCATCAATGCTGGGGCACTCACAATCATGAATGCTGTCACATACTCCTTAATCGCAAACACTACGACACACGAGGTGAACAAGCGCAGTAAATTGAAGGTAGATATGGAACTCACAAAGACCGAGGGCTGATGTATTCGATGCCATTGAAGATGAGGCCATCTAGAAGGGCTATGATCAGAATGCACTCACCAACGAGGACAATTGCCAGGGTCGACTATTCAAAACAATCTCAGAAGTAATCCGGCATTAAATAGAAACACCCATACTATGACCACGGGAATGGGTGCCTTTCTGTTGCTGACTACGGACTGCGTGAGGTGGAGGTTGACGAGTCGAATGAAGCGAGACCTACACTTCCATATCTTATGCGCATATCCGCTATCCTTGCAGATCAATGACAACGTTCGTCAGTTCGGTGTCGGTCGAACTCACATTCGGACAAGGGCAGTGCTGGTCTCCTGGGGAGCATAAGTCAGTGGTGTGTGTCTTGCCGTCCGTTCTGCGACTTACAGCAGAAATGACGACCGCCTAAGTAATGGGTTAGAATGGCAGCATCAGACGAAGAACAGGATGGGTGAAATACACCGAATGACCAAGCGACATTGCCTAACTGCATCGGTTTACCGTGCAGCGTGATACAATAGTAGAACATAGTTCGTGCAAGAAAGACCGTATGCACGGTGTCAAGTATCCTGTGGTAGTGACACCATAAGGCCTGTGTAGCTTATACGACAGCATCACAAAGCTCACCATATGGCAGTCATCTAGAACAACAAACGGGTCAGCATTTAAAAAACGAGATAATACGATATACGCGAAGGACGCACATGGCATTGCGTCCAAAACCAAAAGCGACGACGCCCGCGACCGTACCGGCCGAAGTACAGAAGTACTTGTCCTGTCGTAATACCGTAGAGGCTGGCGATACCAGGGTGAACAAGCTGCCGGTGGGTAGCAGGGTACTACTTAAAGTACTCACAAAAGTGTGATAGTTAATCCTACCAACGCCGCCCCGACCGTGGCGTCGCAGTTGAGTGGTGAACAGGAGGTGTGGACATCGGCCACAGAAGACATGCACCGAGGTCTTCAATTGCGGAGGCGGAGGCGACCAAAGGGACGCCCATAAGCGGTCTTAGCGAAGGACCGTACGTATCGCGTGTAGGCACACTGGGCAAGAGATTCGGTTTGATTCAGAGCGGGAGTAACGGGTGAAAGCGTAGATTGATCTGGGTTGGCCGTCGAGAGCCACGTCTCCACAGCGAGTAGTGAGGGGAAAGCGATAGGGAGGTAAGCCGGCTGCTGGTGTTCCGCTTCGAGGTGTCCGCAAGCCAGGTTAGGAGGCAGAATCGGATAAAGAACGAGGGGGGCGAGAAATTAAAGCAGAAACGAGCTGCGCGGGGTCGGAATAAGGGGGAGCAAGCCAGGAGCACTCGAGTTGTGCTTGTGGCAAAGCACCACACGAGCGAAGAGTTGCGAGAAACGCGTCGAAGATACGTGTGCCGGTGCGCAGCCGTCGCGACGGAGGACGAAGGCCCTCGGTCGGACCTGGTCGGAAGGCCCTCGCACAGCAGCGCCTGTGGTGCAACTCCGCGGCTACGGCATGTCTTGTGTTCTGTTCTTGTTTCTGAGAGCGCGTTTCCGAGGTCGGTGGCGCACCATGCATATGGGTACTCACCGAAAAGCCCGGAGATGGATGCCCGCACCGGATGGCCAATCGGAGGGCGAGGGGAGGGTCGTGTCGGGGGTGGAATTTGCATCCGCGAGCCTCGCCAGCGTGGCCGCAGATCTAAATCTCTCTGATGATGTGCACGTCATTACATAAGAATCAAAATCATCCACCAACTCTGAGTCTTGACCAAACTCAGTTTGAATCGATCTCACCAGCGCTAGTCAAGTCTCAGGTCAGTCAGCTGCAGAATCCACAAGTACTAGCAAAGTACTAGTCCTCGTCGTGCCCCGTGCGGTGCGTATATAGCGTATATTTAGCAATTTAGAGAAGCCCCTAGCCTCTATTTACGGTCGTGATCGTCCGATTGGAGCTAGGGTTTGTGCATGTGACATGCAGCTACAACAAGACCTTTGAAACGGGGGAGAGCGATGACAAGACAGCAAGACAGCACGATCGTGGTACACGAGGAATCCGGGGAACGTCCATCAGCAGATAGGTACTAAGGAAGGGGGAATCAGATTAACGTGGGTGGGTTCTTCACAGCATTACGGTGATATGAGAGGCGAGGACAAGACAGAGCGATAGATATGAGCTACACGAATTCCGGTTAAAGGTTTCAAATCATATGCAGGGAATCTGAACGAATTTAGAGAGGGGGCGCAATCAAAAGAGTTCGTAGAAGACACGCAGCACAGGACCTATATCGACGTAACTTAGTAAAATACAGTTCACAGCAACGAACGATCTAGGTTAGGAGGTTGATGATACAACGGGAATAAGTAGAGCAATGGCTGTCTCGAGAATCGTCAGCTATCGAATCAACGCTGCGCACCTTTAGGGAAAGATACAGGTAGGTCCACGCCATGCGAGTCGTCCGCCCGAGCCTGGGCGGCCATTTCCCACAGCGATGGGCCCCCACGCGCAGCATCGGCCCACTCCTTGCAGGGATCGTCGCCTATGCGCGGCGACAATACCACGTACAGGCGGTCGTCCTTATTGCGCAGCCATTCCACGAGGAGGCGGAACGTCGCCTTGGGAGAGATGTTCGTCTTCCTGGGGTACCAGGAGATCTGGTACCAGGGGTTCGTGAGCCACTTCTTCTCTGCGACCGTCAGGACGATCATCCGCAGCGCTCTGTGTTCCAGCACGCCGGGCGGCAGGCGAAGCGTGTCATGCTTGAAGTCGTTCCCCAGGTCGAGGTAGGGCAGCGCGAGGTGCGTGAGGTTCGGGAGGAGGTTGTGCGGCGCGAATGAGGAGATCGTCATGTCGAGGATGCGGAGGTGCGTGATGTTGTGTAGGAGCTCCGAGCCGTCTTGGAGCCGGAGGCCGACAAGAAAATGCCAGTCGTATCGGAACGTGTGCGTAATGAGGGTCATCGAACGGAGGCGGCAAGGGAAAGGATCGGATGATAACGTTGAACCATCGGCGGCTGCTTTGAGACGAGCGAGGTTTTGCACTTGGATGGAGGGGGCAAGAGCGCGAAGGGACTGCGACATCAATGCCAGGTTCTCGACGTTGGTGCAAGCGCGGAACATTTCCCCTTCGTTGGTCGGGTTGGAGATCCCTGAGCTTTCTATCCAGAGGTTACGCACCAAGTGACCCCAGGTAAGGGGACGCAAGGGTCGCGCGTTTGGAGAGTCGTTCGCTCCGGAGGACATACCACGCGAGAACGCCGGCTTAGGGCGGTAAACGACTGTGGAGAAGAGATGGGGAAGAGCGATTTTGCGCGCCCAGGTCGACACGCAGGAGATGGCTTGTGCTGCTTGTGGATAGTTGCACGCGGCGATCTCGAACATATGGATGACGAGCTCCGGCGGTAAAGGTGGGAAGGCTCGCGTCGAGTCCATCACGGGAGAAGAAGAATCGACGGAGGTCCTTGCCGAGAAAGAAGGAAGGGAGAGATAGCGTAGATTGACTGAGGGCATCTGAGTGTATGGTATTCGCTATGACAGCTGTTAACAACAATTCAAAGACGGCGACATATTCGGGCACATACCAATGAATGACTTCTCCGAACGCAAAACAGAGCACTTGCAGGGCAGGGAGTGAGAAGGTGTCGTGGAGGCTATTGTCAAGGCTCGGTGGCACGAGGAGGTTCGGTCTTATGAGGGTTGCGAGGAACGGTCAGGTTGCCGAACACGCCATAAGTGGACCCTGGAAACCGGCTGTTATACATGAGGCCCGTAGCCCCAGGATTGACCCGGACAGGTTCAGCACAGGAGGAGTGGTACATACAACGTCACTGGATGCAACAAGCGTGTAGTCGTCCGGGTGGGCGTCGGAAGCGTTTGTGGGCTACGATATGTATGCTTGTAGACGGCGTGAAGGCTAGGCTAGGCGGGTGTGTTTGTCGAGAGACGGAACACTGTGGTTTTAGTGAGAGGGATGGGCATTGAGCGAATATTGAGCGGTATGCCGGGGCCCGCGGCAAGCAGAAGCGCGAGCGCCTAGAAGCTCCTGTGGCGGGGCGATGGCCTGCGATGGCTTCGAGCTTGGCGGTTTCAAAGTCTTGTTATCCGGCCGGCAAACACCGGGATCGCGCACACATGGTTTATACTCAACAGTGCCTGGACTTGTAGGCTGTGTCTAAAATAGAACAGTCCCCACAACATCATCCAGGGCGCAGTTTGGAGCATTCAACAAGATCCTTCAAAAGTCTTGTTGCACTTCGTGGGGAGTACAGTAATCTGGGAGCAATACTCCGGTTTGGGGGCGTCGACTGGACCGCTCTGGACCGAGTGCAGTCTGGGAGGTTAACGGATCTCGGTCCAAACACGACGTCGGAGTTCCCACGCTCCGGGGCGCTGTGGTCCGAGGCCGGAATTCGGAGCGCCAGGGCGATGAGCTGGTGGCGACTGCCGATCGAGGGACGCGTACCGCGACAGTCGTCTCCGCTCTCTAACGTCCTTCCTCTCTTTCACTTGCACCTTTGTTCTTTCGGCTCGACGCCGTCGCTCCTTTCAAAATATTCTGTCTACCGCGCTCGTGTTTCAAAGTCATGTCCGGGCCTGTACAGACGATCGAGGCTGCCAACACGGTGTCCATTTCCGATCTTTGGGACCCGCTCTACGACTCCTTTGACGTCGACCTTGTCGTCAAAGTCCTGGCATACACGGCATTCAGTGAGTATAATTCTTATGCAAATGCATGCTTCGTCTCAGAAACTGATTCTCTGTAGGTCCGTTCTTCACCTTCTTTATCCCGCTCTTCTTCTACTTTCAGGGATCTCGCTGGCCCGACCCAACCCTTATCTTCTTCAGCTTCCATACCGTGGCTGTCTCCACATTTTGTGAGTTCTCTCTCTCTTTTCAACATTGACTGCTCAATCCGTGTGTTTTTGCAGGGTTCTTGAAGTGGTGCTCCCGTCTCCATCGGAACCAGGGTAACCTGCTCTTCGGACCACCTCGTTTGGACTGGGGTGACCAGCTTGTCGTCGTTACTGGCGGCTCGTCTGGAATTGGAGAGCTCATCGCTAACACCCTTGCCGTGCGCAATGTCACTGTCGTTGTGCTGGATGTGAACCCGATTGTTACCGAGAACTGTGAGTCCCCCCCTCCCACCTACTCTCGAGCTGGGGAGTGGGCTAACATCTGTAAAGACAACATTGCGTACTACAAGTGTGATGTTTCGAAGTGGGAAGAGGTTGAACGCGTCTCCAAGCAAATTACCGAAGAGGTAACTCTCTCGTTAATCTATGGTAGCGTCGGGTGTGTGGTTAATCTAATGTATAGCTTGGTCACCCCACCATGCTTATCAACAATGCTGGAGTGGTACAAGGCAAGACGTTGGTGGATTTAAGCCCGGAGGATATTCGACAGTAAGCATATACTGTCGCTATGCCATAATACCAACTAAGGGCTTTCAGAACCTTATCGGTCAACACGCTGGCACACTTCTGGATCCTGAAGGCATTCCTGCCCGAGATGATCAAAAAGAACAAGGGCCATATTGTGAGTGCACCCGAGGCTTGCAGCCCGTTCGGGAAGAATCGGACGACCACTGACATATCACAAAGATCAACGTCTCTTCGGTCTCTGGAATGGTCGGCATGGCACGGTTGAGTACGTGTCCATCATTTGTCCTTGTCACGTCAAACGAGCTTCTTTCCTGATGCCGAACTGCCCCACAGCGGACTACGGTGCCTCCAAGGCCGCGCTGATCAATCTGCACGAGTCTCTCCGGTACGAGCTGGACCATGTCTACAAGGCACCGAGCGTCCGCACCACGCTCGTCATCGCAGGGCACATTTTGACGCCGCTCTTTTCGACCGTGCGCCACTCGAAGAGCTGGTTCTACAAGTTCTTCTTCCCGAGCCTGCCGCCTGTCGATGTAGCGAAGGCGATCATTGCTGCGTTGGATGAACAGCACTCACGGGTGACCTACCTGCCGTTCTACGCCCACTTCGTGCCGTACCTCCACGTCTTCCCGAGCTACCTCCGGGATCTCGCTCAATGGGTGAGCCGCATGTTTTGTGGGCAATTTGGACACAATGTACTAATATGCCTCAAGGTTACTGGGTGCGACTATGCCATGGAGGAGTTTGTGAAGGTGTCAGGCAGGAGGGCAGAGGAGGGACCAGCGCCTACGGTCTCGCAGTTCGGTAGGAAGAACGCCTGAACATCGAAGCTTGCAAGGTGCTACCTCTGTCATCTCGTCTCAAAAGCTGTCTTGGAGGTATCGGTAAATCCCTGGATTGGTGTACTCATATTGGTGTAATTTATATTGGTGCTGATTCTTGTGAGCCTCGACGGCTGATGGATAGCATTTCTGACTGACTTTGTGACGAGGTGCAATGCCAACCTTGTTGGGCCCGCAGGGATCTGTATGAGCGGATCTTGGTGTCAGCCCACGACGTCACACGCCCTTCACAGAACCACCGGCGACGGATACGGATTTGGATTTGGATTTGGATTTGGTTGTGTGTTGGTCTTTGCCGCTGCTGCCTCATCCCACCATCCGCGCACCTGCCCAGCACCCTCCGGCGACACATCCTTCCTTGGTCCCATGTTCATCCGTGTTCTCAGCCGCGGGCTCTTTTTCAGGCGTGAGTCGCAGGTCGACTTCACCGGTACGCCCCTCGGCGACAGGAAGATCAACGTAGAGGACGTCAAGGTCGTCCATTCTCTCGCCGACAATGTTGTCGATGCGCTGTCTTTGGATGACGAGTCCCACAACGTAGGCGCTGTGTATCCGAGAAGAAATCGTTCCGCTAATCCTTGCTTCACAGGAACCCGAAACATCGCCGCTGAAACCTGCCAAAGCCGTTGTGAGTTGCGCGCTTGCTCTCTGTTCGGTTCTTGGCCTGAGAGGGGGTTAAGCACACTGAAGGTCATGACGTTGAGGACCACCCTGTCCTTCCTGGAACCGTTCCGGGCGGGGCGCATCAAGCTCTCGACTTTCTATCGAACGTCCACAAGTCCAGCCATGCGTCGTCTGAATCCGACGCCTCTTACGTCTTCGGAGATACTACTGGAGTGGCAGTGAGCGCAGAGGACGATGCAGAGGAGGCGGACGAGATCTTCCAGACACCCTTACACCAGACGCCGTTCTTGGCCCATCCCGAAGACGGGACATCGACGAAGCAGCGCTTCGCAAGTGTTTTTCCTCGCCTATTTGTTTTTCAATCCAGCTAACTTCAGTCTCAGATAGAGCATTTTGACGACGCGGTTTGCCCTTCGAAGACGCCGTCCCCCGACGCACCTCCTGACATGCCTGCCATGGAGTCGCGGCCGACTCAAAGCATGCTTTCTGACATCACAGAGGCCGATGAATCCGGTCCTCAGGATCTATCCATGCGAGAGTCGAAGCTCTCTTCGAACCTCCTTCGTGTCCGGACCTTGTCCTTCTCGTCTTTCGGCTCTTCCTACCCCAGCTCTTGTTTTGGCTCACCCTCGCCGAATAATCCTCCCAATGGCATGACGACCACATGCTCCATCACCTTGTGCCCTGAAGCGCCGATATCCGTATCATCACCGGCCGATGACGGTTTGACTCAAAGCACAGCTCAACTCGCATCTCATGAAGTTGCAGATCCCGGGCAGCGTCCGTCTACAACTGCTTCGTCGACGTCGGACTTCGTACCATTCATAGTCGAGCCTTTGTTGTCTTCGAGTTCTATTGATCAACTGGGAGAGGAGGAAGTTCTCGATAACGACGAACACAAGGATGCACACGAAGCCAGGCCTGAACCAATGCCTACCTCCATGACGGGCGTGATCCCTTCTGCAAGCACTTACGCAGATGCGACCAACGTGAGTTCTGTTTACAAGCTGTACGGTGGTGAAACTAACGCTCAAGGAAGCTTGCGCTGCAGCATCCCGAGCTGGCATCCGATATTCTTCGACGACCTCTCTCCTCCGCCTCTCCCTCGAAGTTCCCAACGCCTTCTGTCTCTTGTTCGGTAAGCCTTCAGGTCGTCCCTCCTGCATCTGCATCCTGCACCCCTATCAGAGCTGGAACACCTCATACGGCGGAGCGACCGAATTGGGCGTTGGCACCGGATGTTGTCGCGCCTGGTCGTCCTGGCTCGGCAGCAACACCGAAGGAGCACACATCGGAGAACCCGAACTGGGCGTTTGCCAAGAATGAGGCGAAGTCTCCGGCTTCCCGACGGTCGAGGTCGCGAAGTCGTGCCCAAGGGCGCGGCGGTACTCGTCCCCCATCGACCACTCGTGGGGCTGAACAATGGACCTGCCGTGTCAGCCTAATACCCGACACTGACCAGGCCGAACCAGCAACTCAAACTGTGCCTACTTCAGCCATTGTCTCCCCGAAGCAGAAGGTGGAGTGCTACAATGCTCTGCCAGTCCCGAGCGAAGCGGCCAATCTCGAGGACGGTCCGCAGCAATGGCTCAACCGTGTCAATACTTGGGTGGAACAAACGTCCCGGGGGCCTAAGACCTGCCCTGGCACTCCAGATCCCGATGCAGACGCTAAATGCGCGAGCACCTCGCCGTCAACCCCCAAGGAACCGTCGATCCAGCCTCAGCGCCATTCGAGGACCACCAGCGGCTTGAACCCCCATGCACCCGTCTGGACGCCCGCACCTCGGGCACGTTGCCAGACGCCATCGGACTCGGACTCGGCTCCCCCTCCTACGCAGAGCGAGTCTTCGCCTAGCACCAGCTCTGTGAGGGGTCCATTCACCTTCGGCGTGGACGCAGACATAGACCGTTTACGAGACATGCTTCGCAACTGCGGTATTCAGGACAAGGAGGCCACCGTCGCCAGCTTCAGCAGCGGTGATACAACAACGTCTGGATCGGCTGGGTCGACGCCCCCTGGCCCCGAGGAGACAGAATGCGTTCCATCCAGCGACGAGGACAGCCAGAAGACTACTGGAACATACGGTAAGACGCGAGAAGTGAACAAGACCCCTGGACGCGTAGACCCACAGGGCACTGCACGCCCTCACCCTCAGGTGAACCTTCCCCAACAAGGCTTTGAGTTCACGGCCCCGACGCGTCTCGGTCCCCCTTTTTCACTCGCTGGGCCGATGTCTGGTCGGGGGTCCTCGTTTCCCCAGAATCTCTTCGCCACACCGCCGCGCTTCGCGTTCCTGAGGGCGAACGCGCAACACTTCCGGAAGGAGTCTGACGGACCTTGGATTAGCGGACGCTTCGACCCGGTCACGAACGTGTCTTCCTCCGGCCCATCCGGGTTTTCGCACCCCAGCTCCGGACCCTCGTCGTTCTCGTTCTCTGGTTCGGCGCCTGGTCCTTCTCGTCTTTCGTTCTCGCAAGCCAGCCACTCGTTCAGCAGGACTTGCCAGCCTGATCCTGGGAGCTCCAACATGCAAGGCAGCCCGTCGCCCTTCCTGCCCGGGTCCTACACGGTCCGTGTCAACTGCATTGAGAAAGGCCGAGAGGTTCCAGCACCAGTTTCGGCTCCAGCTCCCCTTCCCCTTCCTGCCCTTCCTGATGCTCCTATCTCGCCCCTCGCGGCTGGCGTGAAGCGCCCCCGCCAGCCCACGATTGGACCGTCAACATTCAAGAGCCAGCGGTTTGCGTAAACGGGAACCGGGACTTCTATGCATGGCTAGCCCATATATACCTCCTCGTGATACCTGTTCCTCTTCACACTACTCTCTAGAGTCCTCGCCGGTTTTCTCGGTTTGTCTTTTAATCTTAACCCCGATTTATACACCTTCGCCATTTCGCATCCTTCGTCCTGTTGGCAAACCGGCTCCATGGAAAAAAGACCGTTTATATACACTGGGACCAATTCATTTATACATCATCCGTCCTAGACCTTGATAACGTGTGTAAGCTTCTCGACGAGCTTCTGCAGCCTTTTAGCTTCATATTCGGCCAAAGTCGCGTTGTTCTCGATCGTAATCGCCTCAGTCAGGGCCGGGAACGTCGTAGCACCATATCCTAAGCACCACCACACCGTCAGGTCATGGCAATTTACTCGAGAAACAACAAAGCACGCACCAAGCCACTTGCCCGGAGCGACGTCAAGGTTGCGGTACCACTCGCGGTCCTTAATGCCGTCCTCGTGGATGAATCCCCGCTCGAACAGCTTGAGCTTCTGGTTCACCTCGCGGATGCGCTGGGCCGCCTTCTTGAACTTCTTGTGCGGGAACCGCTTCTTGTAAGTATGATGCTTGTTATGCCTGTGCTTGTGCTTGTGCAAGGCTCCCGCCTCCTCACCCATCTCGCGCTCGTGCTGTTCCCTCGCCCACGCAGGCGCGCGTCCGACACGCGGCTGGAAGGGGAGCAATCCGTTCCCGTTCCTGCCCCTCGACGCCATCGCTGAGCACTCAAACGTCTTCTTGTCGGAAGATGCGACTGCGGCCTCGGACATGCCAGACGCGTCGTCGCGGAAGGGCCCGCAGTCCCGGCCAAAGAAGTGCTTGAGCTGGCAGAACTTCTCGCGAAGGACGCGGCGCACGAAGTGGCGACGAGCGAGCTTGTGGAGGAGCTTCTTGAGCTTATGCTCGGCCTTGGCCTTTTCGTGGTCGAGCTTAGCGCTCGCCTTCTGGAGGGAGCGGATCGCGTGGCGGAGGTCGGAGAAGTCAACGTTGAGCGAGGTTGTCACGGCGAGCGACTCGACTCTGACAAAAAAGAAGCAGTCAGTTCCAGACATGGAAGTTACGGAGCTTGGCTTACTTCTCGAGGTACCTCTCCAGTTCGACCGCATGGTGAGTGGTGTTGATGGGAAGGATGATTGAGTCTGCGAGGCGAACGGTCTCCAATCCCAGGAATTTGGCAACAGCAACATGTCTCGAGAAGCCAGGATCACCATACACCTCCATCCATCTCTGGGAGTCGAAGACGGAGTGATAGTGGTAGACAGGGTCCTGCAGCGTCGAGCCGAAGCTTCCTTGAGCCGAAGCAACCTGGAACACAAGTTAGTTAGGCGTATGGACGCTGAAAAATGAAACACGTACCCCACTGCGCTGCACAAAGACAGTGTAGTCGCTTCCAGAACCAAGGACGCCGACACCAGTGCTAGAAACCGCCAACTCCGTCTCAGCCTCCGTGAACATATTGAGTACTTCTGCGTCGATGCGGCCTCCGGTCAGCACACCGCTGTCCTTGGTTGCATCCCAGAGCGTCTTTCCAGGCTGCGTCGGGTGAGGAACGTCCTCAGCAGCCGCGCGAAGGAAGTGGGCGAGAGACGGCGTGGCCTGAGCACGGAAACGCGAGCCGGAAACCGAACCATCTACACAGGCCAAGAGTCAACATCACATCCCACACGCACACTCCCTACACACGCCACCCGGAGGATATATTCGCCCGGAGGGCGTATGTAGGGATATAAGCTCGGGGACGTACCAAGGTTCAGATATGCGACAACGTGATCGTTGATCCAGTCTTCGAAATCTTCACCCCATTCCGTGCTGCCAATTAGGCCGTACTCTTCGGCGTCCCAGCTGGCAATGACAACTGTACGGAGGGGAGTCCATCCGTGCCGGAGGAGTGTCCCAAGCCCACGAACGACCTCATGCACGGAAGAGGTCCCTGATGAGGGGTCGACAGCACCCATGACCCAAGCTAGAAGGCATATTATTAGCCACTAGAAAGGAGAAAGACAGGGACTGTGGTACCATCGCGGTGGTTTCCAACTACGACGATCTCGTCCTTAATGTGCCCAGGGATGACACCAAGGACGTTCCAGATAGGCATGACCTTGTCGTCAACTACTCCAGCAGGTCAGTGATTGAACTTGCCATTTTAACCGCGGCTTAGCACGCACCATTGTTAACCAGAGAGATCGTCCGGTTTAGTCCACCCTCTTGGATTTCTTTCAAAAGGAACTGAGCATTGGCCCACGAGATAGGGAGACTGGGAATAGTAGGAATATTGGTGCCATTCGTGCGAGTGCTATTCTCGTACGACGGATAGCCAGGGGTAGTGGGGTCTCTATGTTTCCATATTGTGTAGTGTGAGTGACCAATGAAGAGTTCGAGACGACGAAGACTTACCCTGGGTAGATTGACAAGAATTGGGTACTACCTCTCTGTACGGAATTCGGGTTTCTTGCAGGCCCATACGGGTATCTTCAAGGGAGTAGGAAATGAGCGCGAACGAACCTACCTTGTCAACGCTGACAAAACTTACGGAGCATAGCCGTTCTCGACGGTGACGGTGCCGTCATCACGCGGATCGGAATAGATTAAGCAGGCAGCCGCGCCATGCTCTTGAGCACCCTTGACCTATAGCAGCAACCTTAAATGGACGCGACGGACGCGCGACGTAATGGGGTACGAACCTTGAGGCCACGGAAGATGCCCCCATAGCGGGTGATCACAATGGTGCCATTGAGGTCAACACCTAACTAGGCGTAAGAAGCCAGCCGGCGAAGCAGACGGAGAGACTCGGAACTCGGGACGCGCCTTGTTCAACTAACGCGTCATAGTCCTCCTTCCTCCCATAGTTCGCATACACGAGCTTGCCCTTGGCAGAGCCCCCACGACTGAGCCCGTGCCAAGTGGTGACTGCATCGAAGTATTTGCCTGCCTCGGGGTCTGTCCCGTCCGCGACCTCCTCAAGCTCAGCCTTCGCGACCACGTTCCCGTCGTCATCCAAGATCTCCAAGCTATGATCGAGGGGCGTGTTCATGATCGGATAGTACGTGTCGATCCATGCCGTCGGCTTCTTCAGGTTCGGGATCCCAAGGGTAGCGTTGCGCGACTCTGGCGTCCCGGCGGAGAACAGAGGAAGCGGACCGGATGCGCCAACTCCAATCTCAGTCTGGAGGAGATGCAGGAAGTCCAGCGCGGTCTCAAAGTCGCCAGGCGAACCAGCCATATGGGGCTTGGTCGCATACTGGCGGGATGCGGCGAGCGCACTCTCCGCGTTCGGGACGGACCTGCGTACATTGTGCACACGACGACAAAGGATCGCGGGTTCGAGTCAGATAGGCGTTTCGACATGGGCTCTCGCGATGAATGAGTGGGAACGCACAGGAACAGCTTCTCTGCCTTCTTTCCGTGCAGCACCTTGTGGTGGTGTCGCCTCCACGTCTCGTCACCGAACACGCGCGACATCCACCTCCCTCCATGCACCTCCAACTCCCTCTCGGCTCCTGTGTTCGACCAGTGTTGCGCAAAACGGAATAAATATGTGAAGAAAATGGTGAACGTTATGAAACGCGAGAGGACTCGGCACCAGGGAGAGCGACGGGTCGGAGGGGGTACAGCAGCAACGGGGATGGGGATCTCGTTGACGGGTTGGCCCTTCTTTTCATCGAGGTCGGCCATGGTGGTGGTCGCTCAGAAGGAGATAGGGAGCATGGGTATGCTGGGTAGTCGTGGTGATAGCGTCTGGAGAAGAGGCTAGAGTCCGAAGCCGGAGCGCGAAGAAGCCTCGTGAGAGCTGAGAAGTTCAAAGATGCCGTCGAGTTACGAGAACAGCCGAAGCTCACAGG
Organism: Ganoderma sinense ZZ0214-1; assembly: GCA_002760635.1. Lineage (NCBI taxonomy): Eukaryota > Fungi > Basidiomycota > Agaricomycetes > Polyporales > Polyporaceae > Ganoderma > Ganoderma sinense. Next base: position 2,878,864 of record AYKW01000001.1, read on the forward strand.
AGGAGTGTGCCTGGTCTAGCCGGTACCACCACGATATGATTGGTGTGCAGCCCAGGAGCAGTCCAACGACGCGCGAAGAGAGTCGGTCGGGGTCGGACGTCCGACCCTCGCCGTCCCAATGACCACCCACTGATCTTCTGGCTGCGCGCGGCAACTGGCCAATGATGTCATTATAAAGCAGCAAGCACAAGCGCCCTTCGAGGGCCCCCCCGAGCTTACTTACTGGCTAAAATCGAGCGTCATAAAAGCTCTTGAATTCGTCGTTGTAAAGCACAAGTAGACTATTGTACAGTTTCCAGATCTGCCACCATCTCCAGCACTTCAAATCCGGTTCAGTGCAGCCTCCGCGCTCCAACAATCTTTCCCTTCTTCACTTCCTCGCAAGCACGATGCAAGTACGCGACGGGATGTATACCTGCAACGTCAAGCTCTCAGACGACGATCCCTCCGATCCGGCGCTCCGAAGCCTACTTACCTGCGTCCAGTTCTTCCTCTCGTTCCACTCCATCGGCGTCGTCTTGTACGTCCCCCCAAGCACCACGTTCTCGAACCCCCCGAAGCGTTTCTCGTCGCTACTCAGCACCACCTCATAGTCGCCCGCCTGCTCCACGCCGACGCGGTAGTCGGAGAACGATTGTGTAGGGTGGAAGTTGAAGACAAAGAGAAGGCCCGCGCGTTCAAACACGATGATCTTGTCGACCTCGTGTTTGAGCGAGACGTAGGCTGGCTCGGCGTGGAGCCAACCGTACTTCTCTTCGGTGTGGTTCATCACCTTGTCGAACTCGTTCAGGTACCTGTACCGCAGGAGATGGTCATCAACGACGTTCCACTGTCGACGAGCGTATTGGAAAGAGTTGTTGTTTCCTTCACGGGGGAAGTCTAGCCACTAAGAGTACTCTCAGCGCATAGTCCACACGCACGAACCAAGGACCGACCTCGGGGTGTCCAAACTCGTTGCCCTCAAAGTTCAAGTATCCCTCACCGCCTAAGGAGTGGACGAGCAGTCTGCGATGAGGTGAGTAGGAAACAATTCTGAGCCACCGAGGAGGACTCACCGGATCATCTTGTGCAGAGCGATACCTCTGGCAATGACTGGCGTGTACTCCGTGAGATCCGACATGTTCGTGTACATTTCCTTGTCCATAAGCCAGAACGCGAGTGTCTTGTCGCCGACGAGGGCCTGATCGTGGCTCTCGGCATAAGCGATGCTCCGCTCTCCATACCGACGGTTTGTGAGCGTGTGCACGATGTTGCTCATATCCCATTCGTCGTCCTTCTTGTGCTTGAGTAACTTGATCCACATGTCGGGGATAGCCATCGACAGGCGGTAGTCGAAGCCAACGCCGCCTTTTGAGACGGGCACACAGAGGAGAGGCATACCTGAGACGTCCTCGGCGATTGTGATCGAGCCAGGATAGAGCGTGTGGACCGCGTCGTTGGCCTAGCAAAGCTTAAATAAGTTGGATGGTCCGGTATATCTTGAAGACTCACCAGCATAAGGTAAACAATGGCCTCCAAGTCAGCGGATGAACCAAAGTATTCGTGGTACCCTCCAGAAAACCCGGCGCCAATGCCGTGGTGGTGGTACATCATGCTTGTGACACCGTCGAACCGGAAACCGTCAAACTGGTACTCTTCTATCCAGAAGCGGAGGTTACTGAGTAGAAATCGGAGGACCTCGTGATGCCCATAGTTGAACAACCGACTGTCCCAAAGCTCATGCCGTCCACGTGCGCCCTCATGGAAGTATAAATGGTCCGTAGCATCAAAGAGATTAAGACCGTCAAGCACGTTCTTGCATGCATGGGAGTGGACGATGTCAAGCAGCACTGTGATACCCATGCTGTGCGCGGTGTCGATGAGCTCCTTCAGTTCCTCGGGAGTACCATAACGGGAGCTGGCAGCGAAAAAGCTGGTGACCTGGTAACCGAATGCTATCACGGCAGAAGATGAGCGTATGCAGGAGAGTTATATGGCAACGCTTACAAGCATAGTAGGCGTGCTCCATGATAGCCATCAGCTGGATAGTGTTATAGCCTAGGTCCCTGATACGGGGTAGAATGTTTTGGGTGAATTCTTTGTAGGTACCGACGCGGTGTTCGGTAGTAGAGATGCCGACGTGCGCTTCATAAATGCGCAGACTGCTGGGAGGCGATGGGCGCGGATGCTTGAATTGGTAGAGTTCCTCGGCAGGGGGATTCCAGAACCGCGCCTCGTATACGGGAGACATGGTCAGGTCTTGGGTAACGCGCTGGATCCAAGCAGGAACGCGCTCGATACGCTCGCCACTGTTCACAATCATAGATATCTATGGCTATGCAGTAAGAATTTACGTGTTCTGAAGAAGTAGTCATAGAGAAATGGTGCACCTTGATCTTGGAATCGTGAGGGATGGCACACTTGCCATCTTGTGGAGGAATAGTGATCTCCCAGACTCCATACTGGTTCTTCGTCATGGAATGGGATATCCTGTTCCACTTATCTGACAGCAGAAGAGATAAAATAATGTACGGAATACTCAAAGGTTCTGAACTTACTGAAGTCGCCGATTAGGACCGCCTCCTTCGCGTTCGGAGCCCACTCGCGGTAGGTCATAGTGCCGTCCTCGGCGATGTTGAAGCCGAAGGTACGATAGCCCTTGGTAAACTTGTCGTATCCGCCCTCCGCATTTTCTATCGTGTCCTTCCACTTCTTAAAAAGACTGTGACGGAAGACGATGTGGTCGGCATGCTGTTCGAGCCAGGGATCGACGGCAAGGACGGTCTTCTTGTCGAGCGGCTCGGTAGCCATGTGTGTCGCGCAGCGATCGGTGCCAAGGGGAGTCGGGGGGGACTAGGGGGGCTCGATACGGGGCGATATGGAGTGAGTGGAGAAGGAGGTAGGACGGGGATTCGCCCCAGAGATTTTGCTCATCTCAGACCGGATTCGGGGACGCGTCTCAGACTCCAGCTCCAGCCAGAGCGCCGATCTTCCCGCGACGTCACATATCACGTCAAGATCACGTGTCCGCATTTGGCACCATCTAAGATCCAAGGAACCGTGCCGGAGCTTTCTCGGGCCGCACGCCGTCGCCGTTCCTCAGTTCTCTCACCTGGACGCGTCGGTCGTTCAAAGCTTCTCTCCTGTCCGCTCACTTCGTTTGTACGCCTATGCCACGTATTCGCTAGCAAAGCCGTCTATCCATCGTCATGTCTTCTCATGCCCCAACGACGACGGCCAAATCCAACCCCTTCCATGCCGCTTTGACAAGAGTCGCTGCCATCGGTGTTTTACTCGGTCTTTCTCTTGTAACCTGGGCATATCAACATGCTCTCGAGCCTCAGTACGGATCTGCACCCCCTGCGCTCCACCTTAGCAAGATCATCTGGTCGGCAAGTATCCTCGGAAGCTTCGCCCCCGCTGTTCCGCTCTCTCGTGCCACTCTTGGGCTCGGGCTTCTCTTGTATGCTCTCCCAAATTCATCATACTGGACTGCAGCCTACACTGCGAGACTGGGAGATCCTATATGGGGTCCAGTCGCGACTCATTTAGTTGTGTTGCTCCCCGTCCTTGCGCTCGGCGTAGCACTGGTGAAGGTGTTGCAGGTGAGCACGCCAAGTTGTTTATATCGAGCTGAACACCCACCTTTGGGTTCTCGTAGGACGCACCATACAGCGAAGAGAACGCTACTCCTCAGTCGTCGATCACGCTTCCTGTATGCGCGACCGCTATTACTGCCCTCCAAGGGCTCTGGCCGGCAGTCGCGGTAGTCAACACTCTCCCGCCAAATCAAGTGGTGAGTGACATTTGACGCGAAATTGTTTGTCCATCCGTTTGAATGCTATATGCGTAGTTTCTCTATGCAGGTACTGCAGCGATGACTTGCTGGGCGATGGCACCCTTCCTACCTGACGTCAGTGCGCCGCCTCCCAGTGCGACAAAGCCACTCGTCTCTACCTCCAATTCCCAGACCTCGCCCGGTGCGAAGGGGAGAGGAAAGAAAGGCGCTTCAGACAAAACTGCCCCGGCAAAATCAGGCAGTAACGCTTCTGTCTCACCTGGGACCTCTGCTGGCGCGGCGAGAATCAGGATAGCCCTCATACCCCTCCTCCCCTACTTGACACGTACTGTCTTACGGGGCCCGACGCTTCTTCAACCACTCCCGGAACCTTGGACCCATCCGTCGTATCCTCTACGGATCTTATCTTCGGAGCAGTCGATGTTATCGGGTGTGGTAGTTGTCGGCGAATCCTTGGAGTCGCCAAACGTCTCTAACGGGATCGAGAACATGCGCTATCTTCGCGCCGGGCATTCGCTCCTTGGCGGCGTCTGGGTGGGACCAAAGGTTACTGCCATGGATCCAGAGCTTGTGCTCAAGGACGAAGCGGGGAATGAGCTGGGGGATTCCGTTTACACCGCGTTTATCCTGCAAGAAGCCGTGCTTCTAGCAGAGAAGGCAGACAACTCCCGCCCGAAGAACGCTCTCATTATGTACGTTTCTCCTGACAATCTCCCAGGAATGGAATGTCGTTCTCACCAAGGCATTGGTACGATAGCGGCCTCGGAACGGGGATTTCAGCGACCTCGTTCATGCGCCACGGACTCTCGACTACTATCGTTGAGATTGACCCTGCCGTGTACGACGCCGCGAGGCGCTTTTTTGGCCTTCCTGCTCCGGACCACGTTTTCCTGCAGGACGCCAGAGGATGGGTGCACAACCGTAGTGAGACCGTCCAGGCCGATCCCCCAAGTTCCTCGCAGACCACTTTCCAGCCTTTCGACATAGTTGTCCATGACTGTTTCTCTGGCGGAGGCATTCCTGCGCATTTGTACACGCAACAATTCTGGCAAGAACTGAAGAACATCGTCCGATTAGATGCCATCGTCGCCGTGGTAGGTCCTTGCTCATAGCCTTCAGGTGTCCGTAACTTGACCTGACGACATTCGACAGAACTATGCCGGCATAATCTCCTCGGATTCGGCCAAGGCCATCGTGCTTACGCTACGCTCCGTCTTCCCGCAATGCCGCGCCTTCTATGACTCCATGGAGCCCTCCGCGGACGCCTTCAACGAGTTCCAAAACTGGGTATTCTTCTGCACGCCGTCGAGCGACTCCCTCAAATTCCGCGCGGCGGTCTCATCAGACTTCCTTGGGTCGTACCTGCGCCGACACGTGCTCTCTAGTCTTCCTGAGCGCGAGGGGGACATTTCGACGCTCGGAAGCGATCTCTCGGCGGAAACGCGCGAACGTTTCATCCTGAAGGATACGGCGAACCCTCTCGGCGAGTGGCAGCGGAAGGACGCGTTACACCATTGGAAGATCATGCGGGAGGTGTTGCCGGAAGTGTTTTGGGAGACGTATTAGATGGCATATTGTACTAGCATACCAGAAGCATAGCTTGGGGTTCTTGACTTCCCCATACCACTAGATATTTGAGCCTCTGTGATGTTTCGTCCAGTACTCGTGCTTCAAGACGGGTCACGCGTAAAGCGACGCGTCGGCTATTTAGTGGCGCGTGGTAGACGCGTAGGGCGATATGGGGCCCGCTGAGCTGGTTTAGGCTCTCGCTTCTCAGTCTGGGAACTCCATCCACACTCCGTGCACACAAAGAACGTTGCGACCACGACGCCCCCGACCGCATCCAGCATGTCCTCCCCGCGTCCGGTCTCCATATCCAATTCCCCTGGACGACCGTCTCCGCTTTCGCGCCCGCATTGGCCCTGGTCCACATACACGCACAGGTCGTCCTCGTCCTCGGCTTCCATTCAATCGTCCACGAGTACCTCGGCGCTGAACGCTCAGACTTGGGATTCCCGGACGACCACCGCTGCGTCGAGTCCGAACACCGTTTTGCTGTCCACTGGTCCTGGAGGGATGCCAAACCGTATTACAGCCTCTAGCAGCCAAGGCGCACTCATGGAGGACGCGACGACGAGACAATGGAACTTTCATGTGAGTGACCCACCCGTTGCTGTGGTTGTTGCTTCTAATCGTGAGACGTGTGGCTCAGGCATTTGAATGGGTCGTGCGAGACGTGACTAGACTTAGAGATTACATTGAGAATCCGCCTTTGATGGCGGAAGGCGAGAATGCCCCGGAGGAGCTCGACGATGAATTCGACGTGCTCAGAGAGTCTCCCGAGCTTGGAGATGGCAAGTTCAAACTGGAGATTTGTACGTGTTTCCACTTGTGTCTCGCTTTGCTGGGAGCTGACAAGGTTGGCGCAGCCAAGACCACAATGAGCGAACCTGAGAATCCCTCCACACCCGTCATACGGGCTCAACCACCGACGCTGTCCCTCTATATCACCTCCTTGACAGTCGACTTCGCGCACACCGACTATGAGCTCTCCGCGTCCATGTTCGCAGCTATCAAATGCCAGGACGATCGGATTGGCGAGCGTGGCGCCCGTGCAGAGTGGGCATGGGAGTACTGGCACAATAACTGGGTATTCCGTCAGGGGAGTGAAGTGTGGGGTAAGTCTCTCGTCTTTTTTCGATCATTTCTAAACCGGGTTACCGACATGTTTCACTTGCAGAGTGCCCCCTTCCCCCTTTGTCTTTTCTTCTTGAGAATCCAAGAATTCGCGAGACAGATTCGTTCGTTATATGTGTACAGATGCATTCCCCCGTCGGGCCTTTCTATCCACAGCAGCCTTCGGCCTACTACGTTCCTCGTGATCTCCTGGAAGGACTCGAGGCATCCCTTGACAACCCCAGTAAGTGCATTTTATAGACCGTATTATCCCCAACTGACGCATGCGCTTAGATACCGGAGACGTCCAGTTCGTTTGTCTTGAGCGGACTTCACAGGATCATGATCCAATGCATTCATTGGTATCCCTTGCGCCATCTAGTCCTGGTTCTGGCTCTTCTTCCCAGACCTCATCATCTCCGCAAACCCTAGCGCGGAAACGTATCATATATGCGCACTCAGACATTCTTGTCAAGAGATCCGAATACTTCGCGACTATGCTCAGCTCTTCTTTCGCCGAGAACACCAGCCCGCTGCCTCCGGGGGATCGCAAAGTCTACACTATCGTCGTCGAGGAAGCTGATTTCGTTACGATTTACTGGCTTTTGAAGTGGGTGTATGCCAACTGGACGCTCTTCCGTAAAGACGACGATCCTCGCCAGGCCGTCGATGGCATCGGCGCAGGTTGGAGCGCACGCGACTTCTGCTCACCAGGTGTAGCGGACGAGTGGGGATGGAAAGTTTTCCACAAAGGCGGTCCGCCTGACAGCCATAGCGGCACTGTCAGCGATGCGCGTAGCGTCACCAGCGGCGCGAGCGGCAGGTCAACTGGAGAGAATCCCCGCGAGAAACCGAAGGAGCTTCGCGTGGGAGCCCCGTCAACCACCGCCTCCGGGATCCGCGGCGGTGGCTCAGGGAATCCATCCAAATCGACATCCGCTCAGCGGTCCCCAACGACTCCCCGCAGGCCATCGCATGGACCGTCAGGTGGCAACCCTCCAACGATGCCGGTTCCTGTGCCCAACCCGACGTCTCCCTCGCGTGGCTCGAAGGCAGTCCCGGTCCCACTATCTCCGTCTACACCACACTATCCCCACTCCGCGCACAAGCAGCGAACACGCTCAACCGCATCGACGGCGGACCCGCACCCGCACCCTACACCTGCGCCACAGTCCGCATCCGCCTTGTCGATGTACCAGATTGCTCACCGTTACGGGATGCCAGGCTTAGCGACACTCGCGTTAGAGCACGTCGTGTCGACGATCACACCTCAGTCGAGCTTCCCGGTCTTGCTTGCGTCGTCCACCTGGGACGAGCTGCACTCGCTCATCGAGGTGAACCCACGAGCCCCATTTCCATCCCATTCGAGCACAGTCTAATGTTCTGTCGATTCATTTTTCTAGGACTATGTTGTAGAGAAGTGGGACGAGGTCTCGATCTCCGACGAGTTTGAACAATGCTGCCAGGAGGTGGCGAGCGGAGAGTGCGTACCTCACTGATTTCTGGCGATGTTGATGCTAATTTGTGGTTGTGTTTTGTCTCAGGTGGGGTCCGGAAGGTGGAAAGACGTTGATGGCTCTCTTCAGAAGGCTGCGGTCTCCGAGTGCGATGGGATATGCTCGCGGCTAAATCGAAACCATCGTAATATGTGGTTGGATTGCATTGTATTAATGAGCATACTGGGACGGATGGATATATGCATATATACACTAATGGACATAGATACGTGTAATCAAGTTGGGATTTGGGTTGGATAACGGTACTAGCTCAGAGAGCCGATTGCAAGAGGATCGTACCGGGTTGGGTGAGAAACTCATCGCGCGGAATGTTAAAGCGCAGGTATGTTGTTGAGTCATTCGCCAGTTACATTTCAGGATTCGCCATACACTAATGAGGGTATGTGTATTCACGGGCATACATAACGCTTCCATTTACTGTGCCCCGAACTCCACCAAGACTGCCTCCGTCGAGCGGATATCGAAGCCCCCGCTCAACAGGACCTCCTCTGTCACGAGCGTACCTTTTGGCGACACATCGCTTGTCTCGTAGCTCTGCCCCGCCCAAATTAAGCCCTCCGTGTCGTCCGCGTGACCGATCACGAGCCTCTTCAGGCTTGCTTCACCCACAAAGTCGAGGTTAACGTGCACCGACGGACGTGAGCCGGTGCTGCTCACGAGCCATGCGTCGAGGTTGATAAACACGGCCCGCACGAGGACACCGTTTTCGAACGCGGCGTAGCCCGAGACGTTCGAGTCGCCCACGTCGAGCTCGACGACCTTAGACGAGCCGGTGCTCCCGATGAAGGAGTTGATGACGAGCGCGCCGTAAAAGGGCGCCTGGATGTGAGGGGCCGCGGGCGGATCGAGCGGGGAACCGTCAGTCGTCGAGCGGTTCAGAGACACAGGTTGAAACTATCATCGCGGGCAAAGCGTCAGCATGAGAAGGGAAGACGAACAGAGAGGTGGAGTATGCAACACTGACGAAGTTGTAGGTGAAGCCCACGCCTTCGTGGAAGAAGAGCTCCGTTATGCCCAAGGAAGCTGCCTGTAAGGCATAATCTATGGTCCAGAGTGCCGCGCCGGCGACGTTGCTCACTCCGGGAGCACCGTGGCAAGCGACGCTGCTCGTCTCACTGTGGGTTGCGGTCAACGTCTGAGCCCTGTCTCAAGGAAGCAGTGCGACATACCCGAGGACATATGTAAGACCATGGCGGTGTACCTCTGCGATGTCTGCGCTAAAGATTGTGAGGTTACTCCGAACGGCTTCCTTGCTCATGAAAGACGCCAAGGATATGTCGCTCCCATTACAGAACGCCGTCACAGAGTAATGGTGCTGCGAAATCCTATCCCAGGAGTCAGTCCCATGCCGATCCGACAAGAATTGGCTTCTAAGTCACGTACTGCGTAATGGCCTTCCCGGGTGCGCTATCCAGGATCCCTAGGTCGAAAATCTCTGTCGGGGTGAACTGCACGACAAATGCTGCCCCCTGAACCGAAACAGGCCCATCGGGTCCATCAATTCCCGCCGCTTCTACGGCAGGACCAGCGATGGAGATCCAGTCCGAGACGTACGCTTCGGCGGTCCAGTTGCCCGAACGCAATCCGGTGAAGGTATATATGTCTGCCTCGTTGCCGATCTCGAGGTGGTCGAGAATGACCCCAGAATCCTTCACGGAGTCCGTGGCGAATGCGCCGACGACAGCCTTGACCATGTTCGCCGCGTTCGTGGCATTGTCGGCTCCTAGGTTGATGCCCCATGTCATGTGCGTGCCGCGAGGGAGGAAGCGGACAAGTTCGTAGAATGCGTTCCCCACGGTGATGTGCGTCGCCTCGGGATATGGCATATTGGTACTTGGAGAAGGGAACTGGTCCTCGTTGATTGCCACAGTTGGGGACCAGAAGGTGTGGTCCTCCGAGTCTCCTCCGACACGAAGCTTTGGGGGCTGGCCGGTGAGGTTCCCGAGGGTCGTGAGTGCGTTGTAGGCGAAGTCATTGCGGGAGTCGATGCCGGACCACTCGGGCCAGCGGTCTTCCTCGATTGAAAAGGAGAGGAGGGTGCGGGAGAGGGTCTGTGAGTCTGAAGGAGGAGCGATCGGCACAGAAACATTCACAGCAGATGAAACGACCAGGTGGGGGGCAATAGTCGCCGCTGCAAGTAAATGAGGTCTGAGATGCATGATGAGGAGAAGGGCTGAACACCTGGATTGGCAGGTCCACTGCAGAACCTGGAGAAGCGGAAAACACTGCAAGGGCTTATATACACGGCGGCCCCGTTAGAGGATCTAGGTATCAGGTACACCGGCAAGAGAACAAGCGTTTGGACAGCTTCAAAGAGAAGCGACCCATAGCTGGGGAACCGCAGTAGCCATAAGTCAGTAGGATGCGACGATGAGTCGGGAACGTGCGCAACAAGAGCCCACCAGCATGCACCGCGACCTTCGCGAGGACGAGATCCCGAACCTCGGCCCGCGTCCTTACATTGCAATACTTGCGAGTAGAGAATACGACCAATGCTGTTGACAAAGCAGCGTCATGACCATTACGGATAACGTGTTCCAAACGGGCCAACCCCCGAGAGGTCGTCTCAGAACTTTGAGTCGCCGCGTCCATTGCGCGCTTCCCTCCGCGTCACCAGCGCCTGGACCTACCTGCGCCGAAACCTCGGCACCAGCACAGCTATCGCACTTAACCACGCGATCGCAAGTACATACAAGGCAAAAGCAGCGCCTGGCGGTGGCTAGTGCCTCAGTGCACCACGCTCAGCTAGGACAAACAAACAGTTAGCAGCAGTCGGTGTTCATGATTCATGTTCCATCGTACGATCGCTAACGCATTACACAATACACGTGAACACCAGAGCCGTCTCAGACGCCTTACGAAAACTCGACCAGGACAGCCTCCGTCGAGCGAGCTGATGCTAAAGCCCTTGCTCAACTGCACCGCTTCCGTTACAAGTCCGCCTGTCAGCGACACGTTACTGTTCTCATAGCTCTGCCCCGCCCAGGTCAGCCCCGCCGTGTCGTCTGCATGGTCAATGACTAGTCTCTTGAGGCTCGCGCACCGGCTCCAGAAAGCATCGACCTGGCTCTGCGACGCACTCGGCCCGCTCGCAAAGTCGAGGTCGATGTGGACGGACGGCCTTGTGCCGGTGCTGCTGGTGAGCCACGCGTGGAGGTTGATGAAAACGGCGCGCTTGACAGCGTTGCCCTCAAAGACTGCGCAGCCCGAGACGTTCGAATCGCCCACGTCGAGCTCGACGATCTTCGACGCGCCGGTTTTGCCGACGAACGAGTTGATGACTATCGCGCCGTAAAAGCTCGGCTGGATGTGCGGGGCCGAGGGTGGGTCGAGTGGAGAGCCGTCGGTCGTCGAGCGGTTCAGAGTGACGGGTTGGAACTGTGTGATAGGCAAAGCGTGAGCGAGCGGAACATGGGCATATAAGCGTTGGAAGTGTACGATACTCGCAAAGTCGTACTTGTAACCGATGCCTTCGTGGAAGAAGAGCTCCTTGATGCCCAAGGTCGCCGCCTGTAGGGTATAGTCGATAGTCCAGAGTGTGAGAGCGTGTAGACCGGCGGCTGTAACGACGGACAGAAGACCTCAGATGGTGCGCTCGGGGGACGAGTGCAAGACTGATAAATACCTGTAACGACGGACAGAAGACTAACTACTTGTCAGTACGTACAGGAGACGAACAACGTAGATATTGTGCTCACCCTCAGACGGTGCGCTCGGGGGACGAGTGCAAGACTGAGGGTGCGCGCTTTTCGGGGCATCGAGTATAAGTGAGAAAAGCGGGCGAGGGATCTAGACTACGTATGACCAATAGTACTGATCCTGACATTCATAAGAGCACAGAAAACAAAGAAACAATGGCAGGAATGCCATCAGCGTAACTGTCCAATAGGTAAGACCTGCCTGCAATGGACACGGGCGCGTATACAAGCATACGAGACGAAATGAAATGCAACGGAAATACGGAACGTACACGACCTGCGACTACTCACGTGGATTGTCACGTGCCTTCCCAGGTGCGCTGTCCAAAATACCAAGGTTGAAGATCTCGGTCGGGGTGAAGCCCTGGCCGAACGCCGCGCCCTGAACCGAAACGGGCCCGTCGGGTCCGCTAATACCCGCCGCTGCAACAGCCGGATCCGCGACGGAGATCCAGTTCGGGACGTAGTCCTGGACAGTCCAATTGCTAGGCCGCAAGCCGTTCTTACGATAGAGGTCTGCCTCGTTGCCAACCTCGAGAAGATCGAGGACGACACAGGAGGCCTTGACAGTGCTTGTGTGGAATGCGTGCGCGGACGATGGCCTTGGCCATGTTCACGGCATTCGTCACATTATTTGCACCCAGGTTGATGCCCCATATCATGTGCGTGCCGCGGGGAAGAAAGCGCGAGAGCTCGTAGTACGCGTTCCCGACTGTGATGTGTGTCGGCCGGGACCGGCCACCAACAAGTCGCACTCGTGCGAACCTTACCTTACACGGTTAGGGCGCGCCAACATGTGGGCGTGCCTCCAACAACCCTCCAACGCGATCCTTTCAAAATTTCAAGCTCAAGTTTCAAGTCTCGTATTATCATGGGCTGTCCACTTGTAACATGCATACATTCTTCCATTCCCTGTAAGCTTGTTTCACGGTATCCGCGTGACCTATAGCATTCTCCCCACTTCCAGGTCCAGAATGACTGTCACCACTACTCCTTCAAGTTTCCGAGACCCATGATTGTGACATAGGCATCGCATGGCATTGTCGTGAACTTCAAGGCCGTGGCTAAATCAACACCGTCTATCTGGGACGTCCCACATACCCGTTCTACCGCCGTGCCCCTGTAGCGCCCCGTTAGCATGTCGAAACTTGTGAGCCCTCATTCACTCACATCGATTTCGCAAGTCTTAGGGGAGTCAAAGTGCACACCACGTATGGTGGCCGGTGTAGTGCTGCACATCAGGTCCCAGTCGTCCCCACGGCGCAGATTCCTGAGAGGGGCCTCGTATTTCTGACGGGGTCCAGGAGTTAAGACGAATCTCCGACTTGTGGTCAATAGATACTTACCCGCATTCCCGTCTGGTCAGGACTACATCCCTACAAGTAACAAAAACATGTCTGTTTGAACACGACCTTCACGAAACGTGCTCAACGGACACGCACTTTGTCAAGGAAAGGATCCCAATAAGTGACACATTGGGATTCGCCGAAGTTGACATACCACGTTCCCCAGGTATTGTGTTTCTGCGCTCGCAACGTGGTTAGTCGCCTTGTACGATCTCAATTGCATAGGTACTGGTACACTCACATCCTGTTCGCATTTATTAGGACTATCCATCCACCGACCGTTGATCTTGATAGGCATATCCTTGCACGCCTCTCGGTAATCGACGCCCTCCGGCAAGTTGAGCAAGTTGGCGCTATACGGCCGCGTCCCGTACCCGTGGCACTGTGAGCTACCTGGCCAGGGTTCGGACCAGTACGCGCCGCGCCGCTGCCACTCGACCTCCTTCCTGTGATTCTCTTCCTCTCGGCGCTGGCGCGCCCACTCCGCCTTCTCCCGCTCAAACGCATCGCGCTCCTTCTGGCGGGCCTGGCGCTCAAGCTCCCACTCTGCCTTCTCTTGCTTGAACGCATCGCGCTCCTCCTGACGCGCCTTGCGCTCGCGCCCCCACATCTCCTCGTGCTTCGACTGCTCCAGCGCCCACTGCCCCCTCTCCATCACCCACATCTGCTTCTCCAGGTGCCAGCTCTGCCGGCGGGCCGCCTTCTCCGACGCGGGTATGTCGTCTGCAAGGGTCGGCCAGAGCCCCGTGTTCTGAGCAAAAACGATGACGAGCAAGACGGCCACGATTCCGCAGAGAATCATTGAGATTCTGTGAGTCAGGCGACGGGAGACGGTTGTGCCGCTCCATAGCGGCGACGTCTCCGTTCCGGTCGGGCCATTGAGATCACCATTGCGCCGGGAGCTGCGAGTATATTGAGAAGATGGCTGCAACCTAGATTTGGTTCAATACCACGAACAGTACTAGTTTGGATCACATCGGAGGCACTTACGAGGATCCTACGGTGCCATAGCCCTTGGAGGGTGCGATAGTACTGTAGGATGGAGGAGGGGAACCGTAGCTGCTGAAGCTCCGAGGCATCATCGGGTTGACTTGGATTGTTTTCAGGTCAAAGCTGTCCAGATGTCAGTTCAGTAGCCCTTTGTGTAAAAAGCTGCAGTGGTCACCTCCGGAATCAACCTCATGAGGTGTGGGGGGAGAAGGGAAGGTGTGCAAGATCCTGACTTTAGAAGTGTGCTGCGGTAGCACGAGGAGTGTGCACGCGCTCGGTCGCTGCCGATTTCAAAGAACCATTGTCGATACATAGAATCCACAGTACATCAGGCTTGGGATACTTCTGTAACAATGATATGATATTCCACCAAATCCAATGGTATACACTTCAAAAGTTCACAACAGTTCCAATCCAAAGCCAGCATCCGAATTGATCCAAAATCAAGGAATCTGCCACTTTCAGCTCGAACTCGACGAAAGAAAGAAATCGTCAAATGGGGTCACGCCAGTTCGTCAAGGTCCCACCGAGGAGGGCATCGGGATAGGTATCGCGGCTAGAGGGTCTCATCCTCTTAGAAGCAGGTGTCATCGGGGACATCCCAGATCCCAGTCCTGCCATTCTAGAAACACGCCAAATGGTCCATCAACCCTGGGGCCATGAAACGGAAGGCTGACAATAATGACATACCCTATCCTCACAAACAGTAGGATGGTTGAAGTGCAAGCCGTTGATCTCCGCAGGGGTAGTACGGCACATCGCGTCCCAGTTGTCTCCACGATGAAGGTTCATGAGACGTGCTTCAAGCCGCTATTATAATGTGAATGTGAATGCACTGTTAGGGCCTATTCAGTTCACATGTTGAAATACATACCCGCTTGCCAGACTGACCAGGACTGCAGCCCTACGATGGAACATCAGCATGCGTCAGACTTCACGATCAAGGAATATACCAAGTCGTGGAGGGTGTCCCAGTAGGTGACGCACTGAGGCTCATCGAAGTCGACGAACCACGTAGCCCAGACACCATTCCGCTAACACAACAACACCCGTCAGCATCCCGCCTCACTCTCGCATGCATGTGTCTCGGCGACTTACATCGCGCTGGCAAGTGGCCGGCTTATCTACCCAGAGGCCATGGAACTTGTTTGGCATATCCGCGCAGACCTCGTACCAGTTCAACTCCGCCGGGATATCGAGCAGGTACGCGTTGTACGACCTTGTGCCGTATGCCACGCAGCTGTTGCTCCCCCACGCCGCGGACCAGTGCACGCCCTGCCGCTTGCGCTCGATCTCCTTCCGATGGAGCTCCTCCTCCCGGTGCTCGGCCGCCCACTGGGTCCGCTCCGCCTCGACGTCGCGCATCCATTGGTCCCGCTTCCGGTGGAGGGCCTCGAGCTCGTTCTGCCAGGCGCGCATGTCGCGAAGGTGCGCCGCGCGCTCGCCGTTCCACTTGGCCACCTCGTGCTCGTGTGCTTGCTGCTCGCGGCGCCACTCGCGGCGCACGGCGTTCTTCTCCTCGAGGGGGATGTCGTCCGTCAGGAGAGGGATGAGGCTGAAGTTCTGGGCAGCGAGGAGGGCGGCGAGGTAGATGAACGTGAGGAGGACGACGGTCCTCGCGAGGCAGGCACAGATGCTGCGGCGAGGCCTGGCGGCCTTCCTGGTCACGGTCCCATTCAACGGAGTGTGCTCATAGCTTGCACCCTCTTGTCAGTAAGAGTGCGTGCGGAATCGATGGATACAGGGACTGACATATGGTACTCATGGACTGTAGACCCGTAAGCGGGTGGGGGTGTCTGGGAGCTTGGTATTGGCATTCGCGCAGCCGGGGCTTAGAACAGTCGTCGAGTCGTTGTAGCGATCAGAGAGATCCTGCACCACCGGCAGTCGTTTCGACGATACCAAGATGAGGCACGACACTCTTCACAAGGAGATGGAAGAGGAAGCGTAACCAAGAGGTGGGAGGATGGTCTCACGAGCCGCTCTGATAGAGTTCGAACGTGACCAGCAGAAGCCCGCTGGCTCGATATGGCTTGCTGTGGCCTTCGAACAGTTTGCAACGTGGTCAGCTAGTTCAATTACTATTACTTCGAAAGCTTTCAGAGAAACGGGCCTGATTATAGTAGCTGAGGAACTTTACAGTTTCGAGTTGGCCAAAGCAGACAACTTGAATTAATATTGCGATCCGCAGTGTAAGCGCTGAGATGGCGGGGTAAAGCGCCCGTCGTGATAACGCACTCGTGCGGCATAATGGATTGACCCAGAACCAGTCCCTACCTCGATATCGACCTATATACTTATCGTCCAACTCGCCTGATAAGTGAAACGCCGGCCTTTGTGTCTTCTCTACCAACCCATAGGACGCTCCTGTCTGTGAATCGCCGCTGTTCTACACTGTCAACGTTTCTCGGGATACCTGCGCTCCAAACATGCTCTCCTTTCGTCACTTGGCACAGCCCACTACGCGGTGGATGTTAACAGCGTCCAGGAGAGGACCATTATCACGCACAAGACGTGCCAGACAGAGTGAGAAGTGCACATTCGCAACGGTCGCCGAGGTGTGTACCATCCAATAAAAGCATTCCCTTCCTATCACGACTTATGAATCGCAGGACGCCTTCCGGATCCCTATTATCGACTTCAGCAAGTATCGCAATGCATCAAATGCGGCAGAGAAGGAGCAGACTGCCAAGGAAGTTGTGCGGGGGTTCACTGACGTCGGCTTCATCTATCTGAGCAACCATGGTATACCTCAAGAGACCGTTCAACAAGTATTCCAAAAGGTGCGCCGGACGCTTCTTCAATTGACGTGCTAATTCCAATGCATCTTGCAGAGTGCAGAATTCTTCAGCATGTCGAACGAGAAGAAGACCGCATTAGCATGGCGTGACCCCCGCGCGAACCGTGGCTTCGTCCAGGTCGGCCGGGAGCGCGTTACGCAGTCCGCGGACGCGGAAGAGATCAAGGAGCTTCGCGAAAAGGCTCCCGATTACAAGGAGTCCATGGAGATTGGCCGAGACTGGGACAAGACCTACCGCAACTACTGGCCGGAGGAGCAGGATGCCCCAGGGTTCAAGCGGACGATGACCAGCTTCTTCCAGACGTGCCATGATCTCCATGTTCTTGTGATGCGTTCTATCGCCCTCGGGTTGCGCTTGGAGGAGTCATTCTTCGACGGCAAGATCCACGAGCAGTACCACAACCTACGGCTGCTGTCGTATCCTCCGATCAAGACCGAACTCCTGCGTGGAGATGGACAGGCTCGCGCAGGTGCACACTCGGACTATGGCACCTTGACGCTTTTGTTCCAGGATTCGGTACGTTCCTCTCTACGACGCATGCATACTATGTCGATTGACGCGAACATTGCAGGTTGGCGGTCTGGAAGTCCAGAACCCACACACCGGGCAGTATCAACCAGCAACACCTATCGTGAGCCTCCTTGCGTCTCTCGCATGCAGCGAGAATGTCTGATCGGACACGTCCACAGCCCGGCACCATAGTGATCAATGCTGGAGACCTTCTGGCACGTTGGAGTAACGATGTCCTTCGGTCGACACTTCACCGTGTCGTTGCGCCTCCGGCGAGGGCGATCAACGAGAGAGAGGGCATGACTCCCGCACGGCAGTCAATCGCGTTCTTCTGCAACCCAAACCAAGGGGCTGAGATTGCGTGCCTTCCTACATGCTTGGTACCGGGTGGGCAGCCTAGGTACCCGCCTGTGACGACCGAAGAATACATCGTGGGGAGGCTGAAGGCTACATACATGTGAGAACTTGGCAGCGATTGACGGTTTTGGGGCGTCTATATGATCTGGATTGTTTGGAATATACCATTTGTTGTATCATCCATCCTTGTTTCAGCACATCATGCATCAGACCTTATGGAAAAAAAGCTTTGCAAGGCGTGGCCGGCGAGGAAACCATACCACTTACCTGGTGACACGGTCCGTAACGATGCACGTGCTCTGTGTCACGCGCCACCTCATCACCTTTGCTGCCAACGCGCTTCAGTCCGGGCCCCTGCAGCTGCCTGAAGCTCTCGACCACGTCTCAGGGCCTGGGTTTACCTACAACTCTTGCGCTCTTTGTTCACAGATATACAGAGCGCGCCGTGAGTGGCATGGCTACTACATATCCAATAATCAAAGTTGCTAAACAATGGCACAGATCTAACCCCTAGTTGGCAGGGATTCCCAGCCGCTTTGACGAAAAGAGGTTTCTCCTTGGTCTACGAACCGACGTGACCTAACTCAGTGTTTCCAGCCATGGCGCTATACACTAGCACCCTAATCTCCCGCAAAACGACCCAACTGTTGGCCCACGTTTCCCAGCTTCGCCCCAGGCTCTCCGCTCATCCTCTCCTGTACTCCATCTCTGTCTCGCAGCACACAGATCCCTCAGAGCTCACGCAGCTAGTCTCGTCTGTTCAGTCCCTGTCCACAACCTCTATTGGATGTCTGTCCGCTCCTATACCATCCTCACGCCCATTTTGGCAACAGCGCACCTCAGTGTCCCTTGCGTCCTTCGATGATCAGCATACAACCTTTTTTAGGAGCACAATACCGGGGAGAAAAGCCGCTCAGGTAGGACGTTGGCATGCTGTCCATCAAAAGGAGAAGCAACCAGACACAAAAGACTATAGCCAAGACATTGACTGGGAGAATGCTCTGGCCGCTTCCAATGAGGGCCATGAGGTCCCTTCCACCCTCCGTTCTGTGGAGTGAGCACATCCACCTGTTAAACCTGATTCTGTACTGATGGTGTTGCAAACATAGCCCCGATTCGGTGAACACCGTTTTGTATCTCAGCGATGGGGCACCCGAAGGTCTGAGCAGCGCGCTGACCACATACGCCAACGCAACCAAGGTTAGTAAGATTTACCGTACGCCCCGAAAACAGACATACCGAGAACTCACCTCGTACTTTGGAAAGTTAGGTTTCATCGCCACGTCTACGCCTTTCATAACAGGAAGACCATACACTCTATTCTACAATGACTCAATACACTCAGATGGCGCAGTGGGAGTGTGTCTATCCTCCCCAACGCGACCAAACATACACATCGAGTCTCCTGGACTAGAGGCTGTCACCCGCCCAATGTTGGTCACGAGGTAGTGGGCTGGTGCTCTTTGTGTATTTAGTATGCATCTCACATCACAATAACGTTTAGTACAGAAGGCAACCTGGTCAATGCCCTCGATGGTGCAAACCCGTCCCGCCTGCTGCTCCACGCACTTCAGAACCATCCAACCTCTCCCACTTTTTCGAGTGAAAATATCTCGAAGGAATTGCAAGTGTATATTGGAACTCTGACTCAACGAAATGGCACATTTGAGGTATGTTGGATTTAATGTTATGTATTGAAATTGGTCGATGAACGTCTGCCAGCTTTCCCAGCTCTTCAGTGTTATTTCAGGAGACCCATCTCGCGGGTCGATAGCTCTCGACAGCGACGTTGCTCCCACGGGTGGGTCTTTGGTCCAAGTAGGTCGCAACCTAGACCTCATACTGTCAGCATCTTACGAATGTCATACTTTGCAGTTCTTCATTCTACCTCCCAATGCCCAGTCAGATGCGCTCAGCAGTATACGGAGGGAATCGGACGCGTCACGAAGTCTGACGTTTGCTACAACGTCTATTGATCACCTCCACGCCGTCCTTCCATCAAGTGAAGAAGGTCAAGGGGATGACGGGACCCTAATTCTGCAGGATGTGTTCCTTGCAGCTTCGGAGAATGGGTGTATGGTTAGCAGAGGGAATGGAGTGGGGAGCAAGCCTGAGAGACCTTGGAAGTCTATCGTTCCTGGCGGCTTAACCGGGCTGCGTTGGTCAGTCTGATGTATTCGATCCCTCCTTTCGATTTTATCAGTACACGGAATCATTAATCAAGACGCAAGCCTTCATAAACTGCTTTGCCTGGAATTCTGTGCGCAGCGGGCTACTGAGCCTGCCCCATTTGGGTTGTATGGGCGCTTCAAACCACTTACATCTCGCCTAAGCCCGCTGCTGCTGTCCATCTAACCATCTCGCCGGCTAGCCTCCCGTTACACCATGAATCGCATCTTTGGTACTTCTGCGAGCAAGAAGCCACGCCCAACTCTCCAGGATGCCATCTCTTCGGTCCGTAGCCGCCTCAGTCACACCTCCGGACCTGGACGCATTAACTGGGCGGGACTAATGTTTCGGGTCGTGCTCACAGACAGACACAAGGGTGGCCTCGATAGAGGTCAAGATCAAGAAGCTCGACGGGGAGCTCGCACGATACAAGGAGCAGATGAGTAGGCTGAGGAACGGTCCAGGCAAGGTGCGCCCTAAGTGTCCCGCGCCCTCTCTTGGAACTCATGCCCTCATCCCCCTCAACAACCCTCCCTTCCCCGGCTATAGAACGCGATCCAAGAGCGCGCACTCCGGACGCTGAAGCAGAAGCGGATGTACGAATCGCAGCTCGCGCAGCTGACGCAGCAGACGTTCAACATGGAGTCCGCCGCGCTCGCGACCGAGAACCTGCGGAACACGATGGCGACCGTCGACGCGATGCAGCAGGCAAACAAGGAGCTCCGCAAGCAGTACGGCAAGATCGATATCGACAAGATTGAGGTGTGTGTCGTGCACTCTGCGTCCTCTATCCAGGACTCGCGGGACGAGGATGAGATGCTAAACGTTAGCGAGGCAGAGCGTGCATTACGACATGGAGGATCTGCTGGAGCAAGCGAACGAGATACAAGAGACTCTGGGTCGCTCGTACGCCGTTCCGGATGAGCTTGATGAGGCGGATTTGCAGGCTGGTGCGTTCGTTGGACTATTACTTCGATGTCATATTCACGGCCTTGTAGAGCTGGATGCGCTGGAGTTGGAGGCTGAGGAAGAAGGCCCCTCCTACCTCAGCGACCTCAATAAGGCACCAGATTTCGTGGATGAGGCTCCTATTGAAGTTCCCGAAGTAAGCCGCCTGCTTCCCGAGTCCATGTCCGTCGTACTTAACCCTCGCAGACTCCGGAACCACACGAAGCAATCAAGACAACGGCAGCGGCATAGAGCCACATCGGGCAGTGGACACTCGAGTTATATCCCTATGGCATTGTAACATAATTATCACAGGATGTATTGGGACTGTACACTATGATTGTTTTCCATGATTTTGAAGTTCTCGATAGCAGATACCAGGACATGGCTTTTATACAAAGCGACTTACGTTTCAAGCTTCAGCATTGAACATTGTATCCGCGGCTCCTCCAGAGTAAGCGGGGTGTATATTGAACCAATTGTAATGAGGACACATTAGCCAGATTAGCCGTATCGCTTCTCTGTATCGTCTTCCTCTGCAAACCAATCCTGGACGGTCCGCGTCTCCTCCGTGGGGGCAATGTTGATAATGGTCGACTTGCTCTGCGTGTCTGCAGCACGTTGTTAGCGTTAGCACATAACGGGGATGAACGACGTACACGCTTCGAACGCCTCTACACCGTTCTCCCTGCCGATCCCGCTCTCCTTCATGCCGCCCCTGATACAGCAGCATACGGGTGAGCTTCTCGTGTTCTCGACGGGATTAGCATAGAGGCCACGAACCATGGAGAGCTGGGGTCATTGCGGTGGTGCGTGTTGACCCACACGAGGCCAGCCTCGATCTCTGCGGAGAGCCGGTGTGCTTTCGACAGGTCCTGCGTCCAAATGCCCGCGCCCAGCCCATACTTGCACGCGTTCGCGAGTTCAACACCCTCCCGATCGCTCTGGGACAAAAAACGCGCCAACGTAGCAATGGCGGCGAGCCGAACAAAATCACGGTGAAGGGTTGGGGTCAGTTCCCGAGCCAGAACCGTCGCCGAGACTTGGGAGCGAGAACAAAGACGCACCGAAAAACGCGTGACTACGACGACTGGACCGAATATCTCTTCACGCCAGAGATCGTCCTCGGTAGGCACACCGGTAATTACCGTTGGGGGGAAGAACGCTCCCCGCAAGAAGTCGTACCCGTCCAGCGCGGACGAGCCCGTCATGCGTTTCCCGCCCGCCAGGACTGTCCCTACGCCCCGCTGTACCAGAGCCTCGATGCGCTCCAGCTGGCGGTGCGAAATGACCGTGCCCATGGTCGACTTCGGATTTAGGGCTAAACCAAGTCACAGAACGCAAGCGTAATTAGCGACGTGCGGCAAACACCTGGAAGAGCGGCGCAAGCTCCAAGAAGCAGGTGCGTACGGTTGCCCATTCGGTTTGTAATGCTCGCCACCTTCTTCATGAAGAGGTCCATGAACTCGTCGTAGATCTTCTCCTGCACAATGAGCCGCGTCCCGGAGACGCACGTCTGGCCCGAGGCGACGAAGCACGCGAACGCCGCCCCGTTAGCGGCGGACTGCGCGTCTGCATCGTCAAACACGACGATGGGGGCCTTCCCGCCCAGTTCCGCGGTGTACGACGCGAGGTTCGCGCCTGCGATTCGGCCGATCGCCCTGCCCGCCTCCGTGCTTGCCTAGTCATGGCCGCTTCAGTGACGATGCTTCTTTTGTGCCTGCGTACAGTGGGGCAACTCACCGTTATGTCCACCTTCCTGACCATTTGGTCAGATACGAGCATCTTGCCTACCGTCCTGCCATACCCGGGAAGGACCTGCAAGACCCCGGGAGGGACTACGTCATGAGATAGGGACCTTGCCTGCTGTTCGCAAACATCACGGCGGACATACCTCCAGCGCCGACTGCCATTTCTGCAAACTCGAGCACGGTCATAGGTGCCAACTCGCTTGGCTTAACAATGATGGAGTTGCCCGCTGCGAGCGCGGGGGCAATCTTCTTTAGTGCTATGAGAAGGGGGTGATTGAATGGCTGCCACTCCGCGTCAGGCCTCATGACTATGTTCTGCAAGGTTACAACGACCCGTACCGTAATTTGTGCGACCACGCCTAGCGGAACTCTCTGGACGTAGTTCAACAGGGGACCCTGCGTCGGCGCCACAAACGAACTGTGCGTTCGTAACAGTGCAGCATAGTAGTCTCTAGAGCAGATTTATAAGACAGCCGTTCCGATTGGAAGGGTAGTTAATGAGACTTACAACCACTCGGGCAGTCTACCGAGCTACTTTACACCAACTCAATCATGTCCTGGCGCGAGTGGGGACGAACACTGGACAGACGCACCTGAGCATTCATCTCCCGGATCGCTCGTCCTGTCTGCAGCGTCTCCATCTTCGCCAGGTCCGGCACGCGGTCCTCCAGGTCGCGCGCGAGGTTTGACAGCACCGCCGCGCGGTGTACCGCCGGGGTTCTCGACCAGATTCCTGCCTTGAAGACCTCGTGCGCGCTGAACACCGCGTTCTCCACGTCCTCCTGGCTCGCACATACAATCCTGTGACATCAAAATGACCCTCATCAATGGGCATGCAAGCGCATTGACTGAAAGAAACCGTACGTGCTGACGTGCTCGCCGTTCGCGGGGTTCTTCAAGTCGATCCTAATGCAGCGGACGAGTCGCGCCACCTTCAGCTCGCAACCAGAGAGAAGGTTGTGAGATCACGCACTCTTCCCGCCCATTCGCATCCGGTAAAGGACCGTCCAGAGATGTGTGCAAGCAGAACGGACCATAGCGCGGTCTGTGTAGCTTGTGCACCTGCGAACAAGGCCTGGCTTAATTGGACAATCCCACATCCCTTTGATGGTGGACTTACAACTCGCGAAGCAGGTACCCTCGGTGTCCGCATAGTTCTGCACCGAGTCACAAGTAAGAACGACAAGCAAGGAAGGTTGAGTTAAGCACTGCAGTAGGCGGAAGTTGGTGGCTGAGACAAGTGACGTATAGACGAGCGCTCGATAGACGCGTCGCCTAAGTCGCGTTTACCTTAGACGCGTCTACTCAAGCCACACATTCTCTGACGTCCGCGCAAAAGAAACCAGGGTGGATAGCAATACGACCTACGCTACAATGCAATGTCCTCTAGAAACTACATACTATGACAAGAATCCCCTGATGGCTCCTCCCACATTTTGCACATCCAACCTATTCCCATCCTCTCAGCTCACGGACGCGTAGAACAGCGGAGATACACTTACAAGAAAGTATCGTGTCCCCAAACGCCGCCAAGTTCGTAGTAGCTGACCATCTGGTTCCCGGCTATCCGGAGCGCGTCCGCGACCTCCCTCTGCTGCTCGACTGGAAACAGGATATCACTCTGCACTCCTAGTATCAACACAGGCGTGTTAGACAGCGGTCTTAGGCCTGCGGCGAGGTCCGGCAAGTGCACTGGGGGGTTCGTCGGGGGCGGATGGCTCTTTGAGTGCGACAAGAGGTGGTGGTACTGCTGATGCACGGGCGACGTCGGGTGCGCGGCCAAGCTGGGAGGCAGGGGTGGTGGACCAGCGCGCGGTGGGGGCGGCTCGAGGCCGAGCTCGACGAGGGCAGGCGCGGTCAGGTCGAAGAGGTCCATCGCCTTGGAGATGTAGATCAGCGAGTTGGCGTCGTACTTGAGACAGAACTCCTCGCCCTGGTGGTCGAGGTACGTTTCAATGAGGAAGTCCGGGCACAACGCGGGCGTGCGCGGCTTATCTGGACGCTGCGGCTCCGCGTCAGGGACCTTACGGAGGTTACGGCCAAACCGCATATCCCACTCAGGGCCGGAGCGGTAGGTGATTGTGGCGATTTCTGCGGAGGTATTCGTCAGGAAAGAGGTGTGGTTCTCTCGAAGCAGTACACTTACGCCGAGCGAGCTTCATTCCGGTGTGTGGAGGCAGGCCATCGTAGTAGAACCCCTTCTTCCAATTAGGGTCGGCCATGAGGACTAGCATGCATCCACTCAGAGAAAGTCGGACAGATGTAGCATAACCGTACTCACCGCTCCGTTGTGCGAAACGCATCGCGATGGCACTCGGGCTACTCCGCGCCGTTCCACTAATGCTCACCACTTTCCCAACCCTCTCCGGGAATAGCCAACCCGCCGCCAGACTTTGCATTGCGCCCATAGACGACCCAACGCTTGCGTAAAGCTTCTCGATCCCCAGGTAATCAAGTAAGCAGAACTGGGCGCGTACCATGTCGAATATTGACAAAACAGGGAAGTGAGTCGCGTACGGCTCCCCAGTCTCGGGGTCGAGAGAGGAAGGACCTGTGGAACCGTAGCAGCCTCCGAGGACATTGGTGCAAATGATGAAGAACTGATTGGTGTCGAGTGCCTTTCCGGGGCCAATGAACTTCTCCCACCATCCGTCGGCCGGATTCAAATCGGTGGACGCCGCATGGGATGACGCGGAGAGTCCGGTGTGGAGCAGAATGACGTTGTCTTTTCTCGGCGAGAGAGTGCCCCGCGTCTCGTAGGCAATGTCAAAGGAAGGGAGGGGATCGGCGTAGAGGAGGCGCAAGGGTGAAGAGTGGCGGTAAACGTTGTAGGAAGCTGGGTTGGGCCGCGCGTAGGGGGGCTCCGGACCCGAGGATGCTGGATTACTTGGTGGCGTTGCCCTGGACGAGATTATTCTGGATTCACGGGCAGCATGTGCATCCACACAAGGGAAGTGGGGCCGTCCGTGCGAAGGACCAGAGGTGCTAGTTGTACACTGTGACGCAGTGCGGACGGACTGGGAGATGTATGCGCGAGCAGAGGCTTTAGGGAAGGCTCTGAGAGGCTTGGTGCCAATCTTGCCGACGTTCATGGCGTTGGGCGAGGGAAGCGGGATCGGAGAGGAAGAGGGGGTCAAGGATAAGCTGAAAAGCGCAGGAGAGCTGCTTATTGAGACAAAAGCTGACGAAATGGGCGACTCGGAGTAGGTGAGAGGGCCATGCCTCCCGTGAATTTGAGATCGCCATGAGCGCGGTGGTTTGGCAGTGGCCAACTCACTCGCCGCAATTACGACAGAATTCGCCACCGTCCCCACACGTGATCGCGTTCCGCACAGCAATTAGCCATGTCGAGGCGCATCGGGAGGCTGGATCCTCGAGCTCTTTGCGACTAAGTGCACGGAGCGACTCTTCATCACATCAAACGGTCACATCGTCAAGATAGATTTTGTTCTCGAACCAACTAGAACGGCACAGTACATGTTATCTGTTATTCTACCCTGCCGTACACGAGCTCTCGCCGTTACAGTGGCCGGTTGCCGTGAACATCCTTGAAAGGTTCCAATTGCTAACTAACTATGGAATGAATGAAACCCCCGCCATTGGTTGGAAGCTGTGATATTATAAGTCTTACATTGCTTCGACGCCACGACAATCCCTCCACCATCAGACGTTGTCAAACCAGAGTTCGTACCAAGAGACTGCCATGTCATGGTACGAGTGTCAGTATCTCTCGGCCATACCGGTCAACTAACTTGGTTCCATTCAAGACAGACAGGGTGCGATGGTTCGTTCTCACTCGACAGCGATGACGAGTGCTTCTGGTTAACCCCAAGCTTGCTCGCGGCTTGCAAAAGCGAGATTTCCGCAGCCAAGACTTGCAAAGCCATTCGTGACCTATCCTGAGCTCTACAGCTGGAAACCGCATGGACAATCCTCCACGGTGAAACCTCGCCGATGTCGGTCGTGTGGTGCGGCGCAGGACAGCCCCTACCCAACAAGAGGTGCACGCAGCTCTTGTCCGTGTAGGCGACAACATCATAAGATGCCCTCTCAGCTGCAGGTCGAGCTGGGAACTGGTCCCGGACAGATGCACCGTCCTGAGCTGGATTAACTCTAGCACTGGGCGTGTCATGAGCCTTCGATCGCGAGAAATGAATGTACGCACGAAGGATGTCGTCCCACTGGCTTCTGCTGAGGACGGACAGATGTCATGCGCCGCTGTCCTGAGGAGTTCAAAAAGACGGGGGGGGAGGAAGGACCCGCACGCGCGCCTCTTCCAACACTAGTGTGGCCGCGGCTATGAATATGCAACTCGTCGTTCCCACGCCCGGCCGCACTGATTCCCGTCCGCCGCCATCAGTTCCCAATCCGTCGACCAACGTCCGCAAGCCCATCGTCTTTGCCTTTCTCCTCCGGTCTCTCCGCAGTCGTCCAACCGTGTTGAATGTCTCCCCTCTTGTCTCCCGCCACATCCCCAACAACATGGCCGACGCCGACTCATCCCTCACCGACTCCTCGCTCGCCCCTTCCTCCTCGGCCAACACCGTCTCAGGCTTTCTCACCCAAACGGGGCCGAACGCGGAAGCCGTGCTCCCCTCGGACCGCGCCGTGAAGAGCGACCGGAGGGCGAGTTTGGGCTTGATTGACGCTACCCGCATGCGGCTCTCCTTAGATGTGAGTTCAGAACAAGCTCCCGTTCCCACTCGCATACATCCCAGCGTCGTGCCTAACACGTGTTACGCCCGTTTTTCTGCCTCCAGTTGCACTCCCTCCTCCGTACAAACAGCAAATCCCAACGCATCCGCACCGTATTATCCACCCAGGTTCGTTGCGTCCTTCTTCCGGCCCTTAGTAGCTCTTCTCTGATCCGTCCTTGTTCACGTTGCCGTCTAGGCGGAAAATCCCGAACACGAACATCTCGTATATCCACGCTATGCCAAGGTCTCCTCGCACATTGTAGACCTGGAAGTACGCAGCATGGACAACGTCGCCGAAGAACGGCAAGGCAGGAGTCTTGGGGCTAGGGTGCGTCTCTCGCCTTACCAACGATCCTGTACACCTGTGCTGAGCCGGCCGCGTATCGCCATTGCCATGCCCCTTCATCATGGCCTTTTACGACACGTCCATGCAGATCGTTAATTTCCTCAACCGTTCTCGCTCCCGCTCTCGCTCCAGGAAACGTCGTTCACGCTCGCTCGATGCTTACCCCGTCGATCCTATGCCCGCTACTGTTCATACCGCGTCTCTCCGAGTCCATGCGCGCCATTCCAGCTTTGATCAGGACCGTGACGCGACTGTCGCCGGTCCTTCGCGCCCTACGACCAGGATACCCTCCCGCCCTTTGTCCAATACTACGATAGCGACTAACGTCACGGCGAAACCCCGCCCCAAGAAAGCCCCGGAACCGATTACGGTCCCTGTTGCTGGACCAGCACCCGTCGCCACGGCTGGACTTGTTGCACAGGTCGTCCCCATTGAGCATACTACGTCGAACTCCTCACGCAAGGGCAAGCGCATCAACATTTTCGGCATCCTCCTCCCCAGCCCTCGCAAGGCCTCCTTCAGTGAGTCTTCGCGAGGCCGATCACGGCCAACAACCCCATCGCCTGCGGTCGCCAACACCTCAGATCAAGCTTGGAACGGGCGAGACGAACGACCTTTGGCTGAGAAGTCCGGGTCGCAGCGTTCAACGAAGAGCACCCGCAAGGGACTTCCAGTCCATTCCGACGAACCCGTCTCCGGGTGTCTGAGGTCTAGCGAGAGCGGGAGGGGTTCAGTCCTTCCAGATCTCGTTTCCTCCCAACCTCGACGAGTCCCCGTCCACGTTCTGAACTCGCCACGACGCGGTGAAATCATGGAGGACGACCCTGACGCCGACCTGATCTCCCTCGAAGGACGCTGTTCTCCTCTATGCGGTTTTGGAACGGGAACCTCTTCGAAGGGATCCTATACCTCGATGGACAAAGGGAAGGAGAAGGAGCGGCGGCGAAGCTCGAGGGATAGGTCAGCAGAACGCACCCGGGAGAGCAGGAAGGAGAAGGAACGGGAGAGGGAACGGGAGAAGGAGAAGGAGCGAATCACCCATCCACGCCGCGTCGGGTCCCCTCTTCCTCGCGCACGCCAGTCGGCCTCGGCCGTTGCCGTTGCTGCGGTCCCCATGGAGAAATCTTCGAGTGGGCAGAGCGGGAACAGCAGGCGCAGCGGGAGCAAGGAGCACCGTGGTGGTGCCCCACGTTCTGGGGCTGAAGCCGGCGTCGCGGCGCGCGCGAAGCGCATCAAGCACGGCAGCTTTGACTTCGAGCGCCCGGTCTCTGCGGGATCTGGAGCGGCGCCGGCTGGTGGCGGGATCAATATCAGGGCGGCACTACGCAACATGGGCATCGGGGAGACGGAGCGACACTCGTTACAGCGGAGCCGCAGTGAGCGTGCTGGTCCTCGGCGGCCTACCGATGACTCTTTGGAAGACGGTTCGGCACCGTCGTCGTCGATACCGAGCAAGCGCGGCGCTTTGGACAAAGGCAAGAAGCCCGCCATGGACGTCCACTTTGCGGAGCCCCCGTCACATAGAACTCTCGACCGCTCCACCTCTACCGGACACCACTCCCAACCGACTTCTCATTCCTCTCACTCCCACCCCCGCTCTCGAGGTCACAGTAGTCACCAGCCTACCCACTCCAACTCTACCTCCAGTCACGGCCACCGGCGTGACCCCGTCCCCGCGTCCCCGATGTCTACCGCATCAGGAGAAGCATCGGGAGAATCCTCAGGACACAATCGTGATGGCAGCTGGGGACGCAGCGCCGGAAAGCGTGTCGGGCGTGCGTCTCATGGACCATTCAGGTTCGAACCCGCTGTACCTCCGATTCCTGGCTCTCCTGCAGACACCGAGCACAAACCCGCGTCTCGTAATGTACCACGACCGACGTCACCGTCGCCTCTCTCCTCGTCGACGGCGGAACCAATGTCGAGGTCACAGCATGCCCGTCTGGCTGGGAAGGGCCGCTCGCTCGATCTGGGCCTGGGCTTGACGTGGGCACCGTCGAAGGTGCGCGAGGAGGCAGTGTTGAGGGTCGGCGGTCCTCGAACTGGTATAAGTTCGACTACATCATCGGCAGCGCGAGCACGATCGAGGTGGCGGGGCGCGGACGAGGAAGGTCGGTTGACGGCGGGGGCTGCGTCTGATGTGGCGCAGGCCTTCAAGGAAGCTCTTGGGGACGCTGCATACGGAATTTTCAAAAATTGTCAGTTGTCATCGTCTCTGTCTGAACTGTTGCTGCCTAGCTTGCTTACGTTCCCTTCCGCACTCTACAGACGTGCACCGATTCGATGCCAACGCGATCCCGCTGGACGGACCGTACGGGCTGCTCGTACACGTCGATCGTTTGCTCGACAATGCCCCTGGCGTGGACCAGCGGCGGAAACGCGTGCTCCTGGAAAGGTTCCTGCGCGTTGTGCAGGACTCGGAGGGTCGATGAACGTCGATGAACTCCGGCCTGCAGACTGTGGCTCGGTTCTCTAGTCTCGTTCTGTGTCCACCATACCCATGACTACCCTGTTACTCGCCTCTACGCGTCGCTTTTCATCTGCCCTCAACATGCTGTTTCCTGTGTGCCCTTACGACAATCACGACCTCCGCGCTTGCGCCATGACCTTCTTAAAGTATAGCCTATTTGTTGCCTACGATGCCGCAGTTCTCTCTGATTCCATTCCATGCTTGTCCGCCGATCGCCGTCGACACTCGTCCCTAGTTGTGTGTATGCATCCTTTCATCCTTACACCTCTCCGCTCGCTGTTCCCTAATTCCCATTACTGCTGCTGGCCACCATGCATTACCTGGTGCGCCGACTCATCTGCTCTCAATTAAATAGCAACGATCACTACTGTCCATACGCCATGCTCTTCCGTTATGGCTTGTATTCCATAGCTACGTTAGTACTCAACTTCCTGCATTCTCCTGAGCTTTGCACATGTGTACTGTCCCCGCTCCTTCTCTCTCCTTCGGCATCTGGATACACCGGCATCTGGCGCATATGGTCTTCTCTAGTTCAAATTACTGCCTACCTTAGTCGTGCTTTCCGTGTTGTGAACGCATTGTAATTCATAATCGTTGCATGCACGCCGTACCGGTCCCTGGTACGTGTGTGCGCTGCAGTGTAACTAGTGCCTGAGGAGCAGTGCGACGAATGATACAGATCGAGATGGTACAATGTATGAGGAAAAGACGAGGTATACAAAACTGCACAGCGTGGGCCCGGTGGAGAGCAGCGATGATCGTTCGGAGAAGTGGGAGGAGGGGTCTAATAAGGCGTCCGTGTCTAAGTTGCAGGCCGCAGCGCACGCAGCCTCGCCGCGAGCATGTCGTCCTCCTCGCCGACCTTCTCCTTGGGCACCTCGATCGCGGGGGCCTCGCGCGATGCAAGATCGTGCTGGAGCTCGATGTTCGCCTCCTCTGCCGTCTGTTTCAGCAGGGCGTCGACCTCGTCCTGAGGCATCGAAACGGCGGTCGTGTTGGACATGGTTTCCTCCATGTACGACGTCTGGACATCCAGGTCCGAGAACTGCGACTCGAACTTGTCCATCACTATGGATATCTGTCGGCGCAAAGCGGGAGAGGGCAGTCGGCGGAGAAGATGAGATGAAACATGCCGAGAATGGGATGGGAGACGGGAGACGCACCCGCTCGAGGTTCATGCTCTCCATCGCCTTGTCCATGCCCTTCACCACGGATGCCATGTTGCCTGAGACCTGGCGCATGGTCACTGCGGTCTCGACCCTGCTCGCGACCGCGTCTACCCGGCTCGAGAGGCGGAGGAGGTTGAGGGACTCGTTCTTCTTCCGGATCGCGTTCGCCGCGTATATCCGTGCGCCATCGTTGTTGCCTTGTTGCAGTGCCTGCGTTGCGGTGAGCATGGTGCGGGGGAGTGCGTGTGAGGTAGGAGGTGGGGGACACACCTTCTTCAGCTTCGCCTTCTCTGTGCCCTCATCTTTCTGGGCCTTCTTCGCCTGGCGGTTCAGCGACTTAGCGGTGAACTGCGGGGTACGAGCTCCGGGTAAGACGTCATGGTTTCAATCAAGGGTGATTTGCGGCGGACCTTCAACTGGAACAGAGTCTCTGGGCATCATGAGGGAGATGCACAAATCACAAAAGAGCGAGACTCACTCTCGAGGTTACTCATGGTGGTGGGCAGTGTCCAAGGCTGTTTCGTTCTCCGAGTCCGGGACCGGCGGAGGGCGATGCAGAGCGGCGCTTCTCCGAAAGGAAACGGAGACGCCCAGATATTCGATCTTGGGCGTTCGCCGGCTCGGGGCCGGCGGTTACCTTGGCACTCCGCGATCCAAATTGTGCATTCCAACAACTTGGACACATACCACCGCCATCGCACGCGAGATCTCCTCCAGACCCTTTCAAAATGATCGATCTTGAGGGGAGGCTCTCTGATAGCTTTCGGTCGAAAACACTGAAGTGGCTTTCGGGGGAATATCATGGTGCGCCACTCGGATTTACTGAGTATGCCGAGCCGTCCTTGACACCGAGGTAGGTCTGAATGGCACGCAATACGACGTGCTGGACGAAGTTCCAACATCCCTAGAATTCTCACGTTTGGTCCACATCTCAAGGCCGGTGCTCATCAGAGGTGGGAGGTCTTTGCCATCGGGAAACTTTTGCCTTTAACATGCCCTAGAGTCCGTCATCCCCGAAGACGATGACCAACGCGCATGGAGCAAAGAATGGATTTCTGGGAAGATGGGCGATTGCGAAATCTCAGTGGCTGTCACACCAAACGGGTCGGTGTTCATCTTTAGTTGTTATTTGTTAGCGGCTAAAAAAGGTCGGTAGTCGAGCGGATGCCGTCACTGGTGGTCTAGATGGAAGGCTGTATTTCGCGGAGCCGCATACACAAAAGATGACGATGCCTTCATTCCTTGAAACACTGTCTTCAGGTTAGGTGCGATCCGTATCTCCGCCACTCGTCCAAATCGCCTTGTTTATCGAACGGCCTCCGTTGATGACTCGGTGAATCAGGTACGGAAGCAGAGCCATGTCGCCAGAACTCGGCGGAGGTACACTATTTGCAGTCTCAGAACGGCAACCTCTTCACGTCCCGGTACTTTGGCCTGACCGGAGAAGATGATCCCTCCGAATTCGAGCCTTTACGGGACTACGTGCCGAGCGAGGTCCCCTGGTGCAGCGAAGCCTTAGGTGTGTTCGAATGACGTTGTCAGAATGATTGGCCTTGACAATAATAGATGCTATGTTCAGACAGGATGCCCGATGCGGTGAACCTATGGATCGGGGACGAGAAGAGCGTGACTAGTATCCACAGTGGTACGCCGACAAACATCCGCCGTCGCCTCGTCCCTGTCTCACCATCCCTACAGATCCCTACGAGAACATCTACAGCGTCATTCGTGGAGCGAAGCATTTCACTTTGCTACCGCCCACCGAGGGCTGGTGTCTCAAAGGTGTGGCTTCCCGGCTTGGATTTGGAGGCCTTACGACAGACGGTGCTAATGCAACGCAGAACGCCAATATCCTCATGCAACGTATTCCCGTTCAGGCCCGTCGCATGAGCTTGAGCTTATTCCATCCTCCTCCGTGTCCACACCCCTGGTTCGCTGGTCTTCCATCGCCGACCCAACAGCTCCCGGAGCCCTTCCTTCCGACGCCCACCCGATCCATGTGACCGTGAAGGCGGGCGAAACCTTGTATCTGCCCGCCGGATGGTGGCACCACGTACGGCAAGAGGGTTTTACGGTGGCCGTAAACTATTGGTACGACATGGAAGATAGGGGTATGTCATGGGTCTGGCTAAACTTCTTCCGTGGTACCGAGGAACCTTCTTTGGGCAACGAAGAGGGGGCTGGGGCAAAGGCGGGGGAACGAGCGGAACAGTGAGCGGGCCGTCAGGTCATCCGCATTCGCGACGTCGCACCGCTGTGTCCAGGGTATACACACGCAAAATTAACGTTACTGCGCAGGCCTTCCGTTCATAGAAATCTCCCACTGTGGTCCGTCCCCGACTCCACGGGAAACTGATACCGTGGTCAGATGCCTCGCTATGGCCGCTCTGGCGGTGTGGCCAATGCTTTTGGAATCTTCTCCCGCGAAAGTTAACAAGCTCGCGATCAACCATCTCGCAGCCTTTTGGCGGGCTCGCACTAAACCTTTCGCGGTAGAGACGCGCTCTGGATTTTCAGAAGTCGAGGGCGGTCAAACCAGAAGACACTTCGCCGTTAATATCTGGTTCGTCCCTCATACAAGACGGCGAAATGGCAGTAGTTCAGCGAAGGCTGACCGATGCGGCATGCAAGTAGACTCGCGGCGATATCGCCACGATCCGCCACCGCGTTCGCATGCCGCCCCCGAGTCCCGAGATGGCTCGCACGGCGCCTCATCTGTTTCAGTTGGGTTCCCGAGCTTGCATCATTGAGGCACTGGAGGCACCCGGCGGCAAGTATCTCTACGTGTACACGCTGATAGAGTGCGTGCACGGGTGCAGAGCTACTTGCCGCTTCCGGGACTGCGATGATCCAATCCACAGCTGTGCCAGATGCGAGCGGCCTTTCAAGTTGCGCATACGGGAGCGGAGTAGGTTGGTTGGCGTGCCGCAAAATGTATGTATTGCGGCGTCTGAGTTCGCCAGCTGGGGGCGGCGGTCTGAGGGACGCGGGGCTCTCGCATTCGACAAGGCTGGTCCAGGAAGTTGGCGGAGTCATGGTTTGGTGCTGATTTCCCAAGCGCATCGGGCACGGCCATAAAATCTGTATTAGAGCGGTCGAAAGGGATGGTTCAAGGGTAGGGACGTTCATTAAGTACAGTAACCGACGGTCCGCTTCAACGCCGTCTAGAGCCCACTTCAGGTACTCGAGAAAGGCTGGCTATCGGCTTACCTTCTGCTTTTCTCAGGATTCTTACGTGGTTCTGGGGACCCTTCTGACGTCACGAGGCTGTAATGCCCAAGGCTGATAACGACACTATGCTGCACGGCCGGAGCATTTGGGGCTCGGGGCCGAAAGAAAATAGCATCTTAGGCGTACTACCGACGGCGAATTTCAGCATTACTGCCTTTGCTTGAAGGTTTGGGTAGAGAAGTCAACTCACAGGGGTCTGAGAAGTTGCAACCGCACGGGCTCCGTTGGGGACTACCATTAGGCTGCGGCGCGGTCGGCAGGGAAGGGACACTGCGCCTACCTATCACGTCGAAGTCAGTGGATGGTGCCAGACGGGACACTGCGAGGCATCGGAGGCTGGCCTGCGCGTTAGTCATGCGTGCAGGTTGTATACGTACTCCATACCGTTGCATCGGCCTGAGAAGGAGTTCGCGTTCGGAAAGAACCAAGAGAAGCATGGGCTCACAGTCCTGAAAAGTTGTCCCACCTGCCAGAGATATCGAGGCGTTGCAGTCTGTGCGCGGATCGCGACAAGCCTGGAGCAACGGAGGCCTCACAGGCTCGCTGTTGTCAGCGTGCGGCTCCTGTGACCGAGAGTTGACGCACATGAGCGGAGACGTCGAGGGGCCGGTTGAAGAGAATTTTGGGAGATGATCATGCTGTGAAAGAACGCGTTCGCGCAGCAATGATGCGAAGCATAGAAACTGGGAAGGCCGTTACGTGCTTGGTGGGCTCCACGGCCGTGCGCCAGTTGAGATCCCCTCAGCCAGCCCACAGCCTTGGTGATTATCTGTCGAGCACGACATGTTCTCTCCGACATACATACGCAAATCTGTGCCAGTGAAGTTGATCGACTTGGAGGACAGATGGTTGTGGCTTATACTCGGAAAGGCCCGGGAATGGCCAAGATGGGACGGCCTGAGTCGTGGCGCCGGACGTGGCCATAGTCGATCCAAAAGAAAGATCAGAAGGTTCTCCGGTCTGCTCCCGCAGGAAAAGTTTCTGCAAGCCCAACGCCTCGTCTGCACCATGCTGCTTGGCTGCAGACTGGCATCGTGCTAGCTGAAATCGTCGTAATAAATGCCCGAAGGATAAGCCTCGTTGTAGGATGGATTTTGGGAAAAGGGAAGGAATGAACGGAGATAAGTATGGAAGCCGGATGCAGCTGATTTTGAATGGCGTTATCGCGGATGGTGCGGCGGCGTCGGGATAAGGCCCGAAGAGGCAGGCGCGCCGACATTGCACGCGAGAACGAGAATCAAGACTGGAAAGAGGCGCCGAGGAGAGGGAATCGCTTACGGCCGAGTTTCGTGCTCGAGATCTCGCTCGGCTTGCGCCTTGCTCCCCGGCAGGTCCCTACCCCTCCCCTTTCCCCTACTCCCCTCTTCTCCCTCCATCCAGCCCTCTCCTCCTTTCCCTATAACACCCATCTCCTCCGCGGCCCTATCTCTAGCCCTAACGCGTCCCTTCCTACCCGTATGAGCGATACCGACTCTGTTACAATCTCCCTTCTCCCTGTATCCCTCTCTCTCGTCCATCTTCCCCGTTCTCGTCTCGAACAATTTTCCACCCATGTTCTTCGTCAAATCCTTCAGCCCAATCCCGCCTTCCTCAATGTCACCTGTAATGAAATCGAAGTCAGCCTGTTTGCCGAGCACGATACCCTCCAAGAATTCCACAAGGCTGCCAGGAAGGACGCGCGAAGGATCCGACAGCGCGAACTCGAGGCCCGGGTTAGCAGTCCCGACTCACCCCGACGTTCTAGGCGGGTGAGAGACGACTGGGAACCCATCGAAGTCACTTCCGAACGCTGGAAGGTCCTCCAGATTGATTCCCATTCTGATCGCCTAGGTGCGTACACCGTCTCTGCACGTCCTCTCAACGCCCTAATCCAGGCTAAATCCTACCGCTCTATCTCTATTTGTGCCAATAGACACTTCGGGCGCTCGAGTGCACGAGTTGTCCGCGCCCATAGCTGCTGCTGGGCTCTCCATACTCTATCAGTCGTCATACATGAGCGACTTCATTTTTGTGAGTTTTCTACGTCTTGTCTTTCAGTGAGCCGGTAGGTATGTCCAAGGATGTAAAATTTCCCTTGCATTCAGTACGTAAACACAACATTCACGTTGACATTTGGCCTGCACCTTATCTCTATTGACTGAGCTTTCCTGCGACATTCATGTGGAGCACGCGATGCTTCTCATCATGAACGCTGTCGCCCTCAAAATTTTTAAACATGTACTGATGGATCGTAACATTTTCGTAGGTTAAAGAGAGCCGTTTGGTTGAGGTCACTTCTCTCCTTGGCTCTGCAGGGTTCGACCTCTATCTCTCCGACCCCACGAACCTGACAGCGCAAGTTTCCGCATTTATGTCCCCAATGCTATCACCAGCCATAGGCTATAACGAGGGGTCGGCCAACCCTTTCGAAGTCCACTGTTTGAATGGTTCAGGGCGGAAGAGCTTGGACGCTGACGCTGGCATGGTCTTCACACGTTCCCGGAGCAACACCGATGAGACGTCCAGTAGCTCCGGTTCACGCTCGCGCGGCCTCTCACTCAGGGTATCCGTCGACGATGACACTCATCCGAAACACGCTTCCGACGCCAAACCATGCGTCGGTCTCGACAGACACTCTGAACGGTCCGTCTCGCATTCCCCCACCACGTGCGACGTGCGCGTGCTCCCGCCGGACATCACTTGTGTCGGCCTCTCTGACGATAACGCCGACTCATGGGGCCTCAAGGTCGTGAAGCTCGTGGCGTTCCCGGAACTCATCCTGGGACATTCTGGCCTGCTCGGGCAGACAGAGAGGCAACCACGGCGTCCCCGCGACCCTTCTCCACCCTTGTCCGCCCTGCCCATGGAGCACATTCACGTCATCTCCCTCAACGAAGGCGACGCAGGGAGTGGGAGCGACACCACCACGCGCGTCTCGCCCGACTCGCCCAAGAAGGATCCTTTAGAGCGCTCAGGCTCGCAATCCCCCATCTTCGACATCGAAGAGAAGACCGTGATAGACGACGCCCCGGACTCTGTTGAAACGAGCAGCGATGATGATGACAGCGAGCGCGAGGCATGCCCCCGCCTTCCCCATCTCCAGACCTCGCGCACCGCGCGGGCGGTGGACCTGCCAGAGCATTCTCGGTCGCGTTCCAGCTCGCAGTCAACGTCGTCTAGCATAGACCCGCCATCGCCGCTCGTATCCTTCTTCTCGTTCACGAGAACGCCGGAGGGGTCGTCGCTTGCTGCACCGGCCTCGCTTCTCGCGACGCTGTTCCCGGCAAGCGAGCGGCACATGGTGATGTGCGGCCAGGAGCTGGACGTGCTGGACTCACGCAACGCGTCCCCCGAGCGCTGGGCTGAGGAGGACGAAGGCGCCGTAGAGCACGAAGACGCGGATGCGGTGTTACCTGAGCCGGAGGGTATGCTCAAGTGTCTGCAGATTGACCTGCGCAAGTTCGGCCTAGGTGAGACTCCGATGACCTGTTTAGAGTTGCGAACTGTATGCTTACGTCTGTTCACAGAGAAGCATGGGTTAGTGAACCGCTTCTCGAGGACGTTGGAGGAGAACGGGATCAACCATATGTACAGCTCGACATACAAGACCGCCAACCTCCTCATCGACAAGGCTCACGCGAATCGCGCACAGGCGCTGCTTCGCTCTTGCTGAACCCCTCTCTCCCTTCCACTCCCCTCATCTTAACAACCTCCTTGCGTTCACCTGCCACACATGCTTTTCCTTTCTACTCTCCCCGTACTTCGGTTTCCTCCCCCAGGTCTGAGCAAAAGGCTCCCGACACAGAGTGCCGAGACCAGGTCCCTCCCAGCGCCACCATATACCCATCCTCGTACACCCATACGTTCCCTTGAGCCGCATCACGAGTGTCACTACCGCTCTACGCTACATTACTACTTCGCATGCAACCCCTCCGATATGTCCCCATCCTTGCTCATCTTTTCTTTCGACTCCACTGCTCCTTGCGCACCTCTCACAAATCTCTGTCCATAGCTTGCCATCTCCCGCATCAACCGTAAATACTGCAGGTCCTCTCACCATCCTCGTCTTTCCGCCGGTTCCTCAGCATCATCTCGGCGAAATCTGTTGTAGTACGTACTGACCAACCTGACGTCAAACGTCGCTGTATCCCTAGTCATGTTTGCTGCGCTCTACACACTAGCGCGCATTGTATGCATTGGTTCGTTTGACCGCTCGTCGTCTCCGTTTTCATTATCCTGGATCCCAGTAATCTATACGCAGTCCGGGGTTCAACAGGGTTCAACGTTGATCGGCAAGTAGGTCAGCGTTGAAGCGATTTTCATTTTGGAAGCGAGTTCGGGGCTGTCTGGGGTCGAGGACGGCCGAGGTTAGTTGAAAACTGGGCCGCGGCGTGGTGAGTGCACAGCATTGGAGCATGTACGTCGTCATTGGGTGGGGCAAAGAAAATTGAAATTGAAGCGATGCCGTCCCATATGGCCCCAATTTAAAATCATCGCCCAGTATGGCGGGCCGGAGGAAACCCGGCCTACATATAGGTACTTGAGTACACGGGAGTCGATGTACATAGATAGCCACAACTTAGAAATGGGGGGGGATTGTACGGTCAATCCATTCACAGTGGAAATGTGAGTCAAACGAGTGATCTCAGACTCGGAGCATGAGGACTCGACGGTGGAGAGACGCGAAGATGATATTGAATTTCACGTCGCCTTGAGAAAAATGTTGCGTATCGTGGCACGGGGACAAAGGATGGCGTCCGGTTGCCGCCGCCGAACGCTCCAGTTTGCGCTGTGCATGCAGTCAGTGTGTGGTCACGTCGGATGGAAAGGAAGGTGGACCGCTTGGTGTCGGAGTATATCTGGAAACTATTGACATGAGCACGTAAGTACACGCTCATTTCATTTCAAAGTCCCTACGAACCTGCCCGAGTTCTGGGCCCAGAGAGGTACGTACCTGCGTCTTAGGTCCACCCCGACGTCGGTAATTGTGGGGGGACAAGGTACAGAGGAAGCATCCCCTCGAAACCCGGCGATAATATTGAGAGAACCTTCCCGATGATGGCCCCATAGGTCTCGGAAACCTCGGGAGTCAGGCGTTTGACGAGCACTGGCGCTGTGGCGCCATCGTTCTTTCCGCTGAAGTAGCACAGCGATTGCGGTTCACCGTGTTGTGTCCTGAATGAGATTGATTCGCCAGAACGGCCTCCGCGTTCAGAAAAAGGAGGCGATGATGGAAATGTGATGAATGGGTCTACAAGGAACAAACATCGGGTTCTGTACACCGACATGTCTCTGTGCGGACTTGGTGGGGGCGAAAGAAGCAGGTCGCGCTCACCTATCAGTCAAGTCTCAGGTACAACAAGTCAGGGAGTCCCGCCCAATACCAGCCAATACCCTGTGCGATGAGGCGGCTTGATGGGTGATCATGACGCATCAGTATTGAGGCTTATTGAGGGTGTTCAAAAGACGATGGTCT
The DNA here is from genome assembly GCA_002760635.1 of Ganoderma sinense ZZ0214-1. NCBI lineage: Eukaryota > Fungi > Basidiomycota > Agaricomycetes > Polyporales > Polyporaceae > Ganoderma > Ganoderma sinense. The sequence continues at coordinate 2,918,773 of AYKW01000001.1, forward strand.
GACCAAAGGGTGATCTCCGGAGGAGGGACACTTGGAAACCCATATCCTCGAACTTATCGGGAGGCGGGACATCCAAGACAAACAAACATTAATGTTCGTTGGCTCACGTTTAGAACGCCGGACTGATGGATGGGAAGAGTGACGCGACGTCGAGGGGTAAGTAGACAGAAGAAGGTTAGATCAGAAACTCGAAGACGCCAATCCGAGATGCTGGACCACATCAGCAAAAGTGTCATTGCCTGGGGCGACCCTGAGCTTCCCTGTCGTCCTGGGTAAGCGTCACAGGTCGCCTCAGACCGCATAAGGCTCTCAGGAAGCAGCTTCCTGATAGCCTGGTGCTTCTGAAGGTCCTGAGGCGACTTCCCCAGGCTCTCAGGAGCCTCCAGTAAAGTGCACTTTTGCTGATGCAGGCGTGACCTTGTTTGAATACCTCCGAAGCATGTTGCGATACGGCTGGAGCAGCGGCGGGGGACCCCGAGTCCCTAAGGGATCATTCCACCGGCGCCGTTTGAAACCCATCGGTAGAAACGGTCGGAGGATGAGAGGAAATGGAATTGAGTAGTCCCGCTTCGAACCGACGCGTTGACGGGTAGGTGCTTGAGGGGAGGAAACTGGTGACGAGGAGGGCTTAGCGGCACCCATGAAACCGATGCTCGCATTCGGCGATAACGTACGTTTATTGAGAATATGTGATGCTCGCCGAGAATGGGGACTGGTTGCGATGGGGGACATGTACGAACGGAAGCGGGGATGCCGGAACGAATGGTTCGAATAGCGAACATCGTGGCTTGGCGGCTGCGGAAGTATGGGGAGCGTGCAAGACTCGCATCAGAGGTGGCACGGTCGCTGGAGACGTGGAGGGGGTTGGAAATTGCGCAGCCAACGTTGGAGCGGAGAACGGACGACGTTGACGAGAAGAAGGATCAACACCGCTGTCCGGCGCGCGATGTGTCCGTCACAATCTGTGGTTGATGCGACGCCACTCGGAGACGAGGATATGACGTGTGTTTGCACAGAAGGTGTCCGCCTGACGAGTCGTGGGCTCGCTGGGCCTCTCGCCGGGCACATACGGTCGCAACTAGTAAGTACATGAACGGTGCCTATGACAGTGGAGTCGGTGGAGCGAGATAATGCCCGGGCGGATTGGGCGGGGACCGTCAAGATACCCGATCTATGCCTACATGCCAAGACCGGTCACAAATCTGATCTTGGACAGTTGGGGTAGACGCCCATGCTCATACTCCTCGTCAGTGCTGTGTTCTGGGTCTGGGGGCGACCACTTACTTATACTGACGGCCATTACAGGAGAAGGGCGCGGGAAGAGAGGTGGGAGCGGAGGGGGAGGGGGATGGGGCTGGGAAGATGGGACGGTTACGGGGTCCGGGCCCCATCAGAGAGGAAGATTGTGGGCCTGATTTGGGTGTGGGAGCAGGAAGAGGACCTGGAGAGCATGCGGTCTATTTGCGACATCGTCGCCCGAATGGTTTCTCTGCGCCTCTCCCAATGACGCGCCCTGGATGATATTATTATCTCCAAGGCCGAGCTCCTCCGCCGGGTCCGCTTCCTGCCTCGGTCGGTCACCGTCCCCCTTCACGACATCCACTCTCATTGTTCCTGATTATTCCTTCTTTCCTCCTCCTTCCTGCCTGTCTTTCTTCCTCCCCATCCCTATCCTCCTCTCCCACCATGTCCGACTCCCCACCCCTCCTCAATCCCTTCGATGACACCAACGGCCGCAACTCCAAGGCTTCCGTATCCCCTTCCCCATCCGTAAAGGGCTCCACCTACCGTCTAGTATCATCCGACCGCTCTTCGGGTCCTTTCCCTTCAATAGCCCGACGGCTTACCGCCTACGGAAGCAACCCCTCCCTCTCTGCGGCATCCGATTCTCCATACCTGGGCGCCAGCCGTCCACTCTCTCTCGGTGATCAGGTGCGTCCCTTCCTCTCCTCGCCCATGCGCCACAATCTCAATGGAACTCGCCCCCAGTACACCCTTCCCCCAGACCCCCAAACATGGGGAACTCGCCTTCTACCTGAGGACAAAGAAGAAGACGACGATCTCCACGGTCCCGATCCAGACGTGCGGGGAGAGCGGATTTGGGCAGACAATGGCGGCGACGTCTTCTCGTCCAGAGGCGTCATTAACCTAGGCGCCCTTGTCCTCCTCATCGTCGGGATACTCGTCCTCTTGTGAGTCCTTCGTGCTAGTCTCACTTCACATTACGCCTTTGCATCCCTTCCCGCTGCGCAAGCCGGCAGTCGCGTGTACCCTGTGGTGCGCCTGCCTCGCACCTTCTTGGCTATTCCCTCCCACCAGCCTTGGCAGCGAAGACGTCCGTGCTTCCCAGGCCCTTCTAACCGCTATCAAGTGGGCGGCTGCGCGTAGACGAAAGTTGTTCTTGGTGCTACCACAGCCCCCTCATTGGTGGGACTGGTCGCACAACTCCCAGAATGACATAATAGGATGTCCTCGAGCAGGACTGTCACCGTCATTCTACTCTTCCTCCTAGATGCACTTTCTCCCAAATGTTGGATGGGTTCGGTCTTGCCGCAACAAATACATGAACTAACACACTATGACAGTGTTGGCTTTCCTGTCATTACTGCTGTGACGCAAAAACAGTTGACTAACCTGGGCGCGTTTAATTTGGGTGGTATCAATGCTTCCGGCCAGGTGAGTAGGGCCCCGGCCACTCCGGCCTTTCCCATGCAAACATTCTGAATGCCTGCGTAGGTTCCGGACATCCCAGGCCACCGTGGTCTGATTGACGTGGACACCCCCGAATCCGCGTATCAGAAGACAAGTTGGCGAACCGGTGAACAGCTTGAGCTGGTGTTCTCGGACGAGTTTAACGTAGAGGGTCGGACATTCTACCCCGGCGACGATCCGTACTGGGAAGCCGTGGATCTTCACTACTGGGCAACTAACAACCTAGAATGGTACGATCCAGAAGCTATCGCCACCCAGGGCGGGGATCTGGTGATCACGCTGTCGAAGAAGGAGACGCACGACCTCCACTACCAAGGAGGTAAGCGCATATGATTGCTTCGTGATATGCCTTCACCACGTTGTTTGACACGGATATCCTTGTCCTCGTCTTCCTCTAGGGATGATGTCGACATGGAACAAGTTTTGCTTCACGGGTGGTTACATCGAGGCTAACGTCTCGCTTCCTGGCGTAAGCAATATTCTTGGCCTCTGGCCTGCTATATGGACAATGGGCAACTTGGGCCGTGCTGGGTACGGCGCGACCCTCGAGGGAACGGTGCGTCATACTCGGTCTCTCACTCTAGCTGCGTATTCACTATTTCCTCTGTTCGGCCTCACGTGTCTTCCCGGAACTTTGACGGCTGTCATGCTGCTATCCGTCTCTCCCTCTGAATACTGCACCCAACTTCATACAGTGGCCGTACACGTACGACACTTGCGACATCGGGACCGTCAAGAACCAGACCATTGATAACCAGCCCGCGGCAGCTACCGTCAACGGCGACACCGGCCATAACGGCATTCTTTCTTTCCTCCCTGGACAACGACTCTCCCGGTGCACATGCGACGGCGAGGCTCATCCAGGGCCGAAGCATTCAGATGGCACCTTCGTTGGCAGGGCGGCGCCAGAAATCGACATGTTTGAGGCGCAGATCGACCAAAACACACTCATTCCAGGGGTATCTCAGAGTGCGCAGTGGGCAGTGAGTATTACATTCATCGCCTGTCGTCTATATGCGGGGCGCCGATGCTGACGGGATTGCCTCACGGCGCTTTCCGCCACAGCCATTCAACCATGCATACATCTGGCAGAACACAAGCGCGAACGAGATCATCACGGATCCCACAATATCCAACCAGAACACGTTTAAGGGCAGTGTGACACAACAGGCTACCTCTGTCGTAACAGACACGGACCCCAACTGCTATGAGTACGAGACTGGGTGCTTCTCGATCTATGGTTTCGAGTACCAACCAGGGTTCGAGGATGGGGTACGTGGCTATCTCGGCGTGTGGGATGATGGGGCACTGATTTATGGTGTGCGCAGTACATCACCTGGATATCCAATAACAAGATTTCGTGGACTCTGAACGGCCCGGGTTTGGGCCCAGACGACCTGGTAGAGATCCAGGAGCGCCCTGTTCCAGGCGAGCCTATGGTAAGTGCTTCTCTATGCCGCTTACCTGCATGGCTTTGGTTTGGTGGGCATGACACTAACTCCGCATTGCGGCACAGTACATTATCACGAACCTAGGCATGTCGTACAACTTCGGGCCGGTCGACCTCGATCACCTGCCGTTCCCTGTGCACCTGAGGATCGACTACATTCGCGTGTACCAGCCGTCAAACGCTATCAACATTGGGTGCGACCCCAAAGACTACCCTACCGCCTCGTACATCGAGCAGTTCGCAGAGGCATACTCAAATCCAAACCTTACGACATGGGTTGACGACTATCACCAAGCATGGCCGAAGAACAGCTTCCTTAACCAATGTTGATCGTGGGCCTACCCGCGTATGTCGTCATGTTCAGTCTTCGAGTCTATACCCCACCTGCCACGCGTTTACGACACCTGGGGCGCTCTGCCTCCTGCTCTCTGCCATCTCCGGTCCTCTTCGTCTTCTCTCGCATTTGCTCTACAGATACCGCTATCCACACTCATGGCCCCCGCATATTCACGCAGTTATCCGCTTCGCTTCATTTCCGCGCTTTCGACCACCCTTGCTGCTGTATCACCTCTGACGCCGCGCCACGCCGCCCTGACACCTTCCGCATCCCATCTCGACACCACCCTCGCCCGGTCACATCTTCACCATCACATCTGACATTTTGCCCTTCACTTGGATATCCCGCCGACCATACCGACGTCTCCGTTTCCAGCCCCCTCTCAGCTCCAGACCGGCGGAGCCCACGCGCTCTGTGCTCTGCAGTGCTCGCGTACCTTGCGGGACCCGGGCCACCTCGCACTCACACTCACACTCGTCCGCGGTGCTGCTGCTTGCTCCCTTCGTTGATCGAACTCATGCCTGCCCTGGCACCCCCACACACATGTCTCTGTCTCTCGGACTATACTACACATATGGTTCGCACGGACGGTGGCTCGAGCAGCACGCTTCTTACACATATCAGTGCCACACACGTACTTACATTGCGGACTCGGACTGTTGTTGTACCGCATATATATACATCCACATTCACCTTATATAGATCATCATGTAATGCCGTCTTTATTGCCGTCCGGGTCGAGGAGGACTCCTGCGTCGTGTTTAACTAATATTTCTCCCGCCCGAGGATGGGGCTCTTCTGGTTCCGTAGTGTTGCTGGGAGCGGAAGGGAACCACTTGCCGCCCTCCGCCGCCGCCGAGTTCGAACGCGTGTCGGACTTGCGCCTTCGGGATGCGCGCGATCGTCTGCTGACGATCACCTCCCATGTACATATCATTGTACTATACATTAGACGTGATGTACAGAAGTACGTAGCTACTGGCGCCGATCGTAGCTTGTTTATAGGCTACTACCTGCTCTTCAGAATACAATGTTCCATAGCGTCTGTAACGCGTTCGCATGAGCTTGTCTGCGCTGCTCCCAGGTACGCGCATGGTAGCCTTGAGGCACTGAGAAGGTTGTGTGGGGTTGGCAACATGGTCGCGTCGTGTGCAGCGCGCAACCCGGGCAATCTCGCGGAGGAAGATCTCGAGAGTCCACGACGGAGGGCAACGAGAAGCCGCCGGCAACAATTCATTGCGATTACGAGGCTGGGATCAGCAAAAAGAATACATGCCATTGCCGTCCGCCGTCTCCCCCCGGGCCCGTTACGCAACGAGGCGCCACCGCACCATCCACACCCGAACTCCTACGTGTGTGTCGTTGACGGTGGCCACGGCGACGAAGCGGGCAGCGCGCGAGGTGCGACGTGCCCCGCTAGGCAACCGCGCTGCCGTTCGCGTCTGGCAAGCCCGCGGACCCGGGTCTCGGGACCCGCGGCATGAAGGAGCGCCGGTTGAGGACAAGACCCTTGAGTGCTCGGATGTCCCGTCGGACCTCCTCTTCCTCGGGCATGAGGGGCGCGCCAAGCCCGAGGCCGGGAGCGCGGAAACCAGTAGGGAGCGCGTAAGTCTGTGTCGTGATGTACCCAGTGAGGTCGGAGAGCGCTTGGAAGGTGTGTTGGTATTTGGGCTGCGTCGATGGGGGCGGGGGTAGTGCGGTTTTGAGGGAGGTCAGGGAAGTGAGGAGGGGTGGTTCTGGTGGGGGTGTGGGCGGGACGTATGTCCAGATGGTGTCTGGAGAAGGAGAGGAAGAGGGGGCGGTGGAAGATGAGGATGGTGAGGTAGTGCTCGACGGAGGTGTAGGTTCAGCAGGTTGGAATATCGACGTAGTTGTAAGCGTTCGCCAAAGGATATCCTGGGGGTAAAATTTTGACATTGACACCCTGCCTTATGTTGGGAGACGCAGAAAAAACGCACCTCGTGCTGCGAACCCTCTTCCGCAACCCAAGGGAACTTAGCCTCCAGCGCGCGGAATAATTCGGCAGATGTCGCTTTCAGCTCGACCTTCGAACAATCCTCGACGGCACAGCGGAGCATGGTAATTGGAGGTACGTCCTGCATGTCCCCGGCGGCAATCACAAGCTGATCCAAGCCATGGCACCCTGCATACTTCGCTGGCTCTCGGAAAGGTTCAGGCTGCGGTAGAATGGCAAATGTTGCGGATTGTGTCTCCCTGAGTTCCTCGAGCGATCGGGTCATACGGTCAAGGAGGGCGCTGCGGTGGGAGCGGAGAGATATGCGAGCGTGGAATGTCTGCGCAATCTTGGGATAAAGGAAACGCTACATGATGAGGTGAGCACAAGCGGTCTCTGTTTGAAGATAGCGGGATAACCACGCACGAAGTATGCGAATAACAGCAATGCGGATCCTCCGGTTATCCATGAGAATATGCGAAGGGCGTTCAGTAGGAGCTGCGGGACCCTGGAAGGTGGCGGTTTAGGGTACGTTCGGGGAGGCAGAGGCGGGGCAGGCGGTGGCTAATGGGATTGAGACAACGCATGACAGGAAAACTAGGCGTAGGACATACTAATTCGCGCAGCAAGCCATCGACCTCAACATCGGACAGACACTTGTCCGCAAGGAACCGCCGTTTCGCCGCAATGTCTTCGTGTCTGACTTGTGGAGAAGTTAGGAAAACGCGAGCCCGCTGTAGCAGCTCTGTGCGGTCGACAGGGGTTGGCGACAAGGTCTGAGGATGTACGGAAGGAACGTCGGATGGGCTGTCTGCAGAGATGTCTACTGGAGATGGGGGAGCAACCGGCTGAGGCTGAGGGTCGGGGGTGCTGTCGTCGCTAGCCATGCCTAGTCTCCCTTAAGCAATGCGCTGATAGAACTACGTAGACACAAGGGGCCGTCGTGCCAGAGTGACAGAAGTCAGGATGTAGGAGAAGTTCGGCGAGTACGTAGCGGTGGTAGAGGGAACGGAAGGAGAATAGCCGGCGGCCCGGAGGAGATCATGATGATGCGCAGGCTTTGTGGCGGCGCGCGTTACAGTGCTTTGCATATCAAACTGCAGTCGTCGTTCGCGCGTCGAGCCTGTTTGCCCCTATTTGCGACGCCGCCAGCCAGCGCCTGCTTGCCAGTTCGAGACCAGGCGACCCTCATCCACCGCGATTATCGAGGTTCATCCGCCCCCTTGTGGTGTCGGATGTTGCGGATTGGAGTATAACAGTGAACCTCAATGCATGCACGACCAGACGAAAGTAAGGTGAGGAACAGGCCCTGTCCCCGGAGAGTGCTGGTCTTCCGGGAGTCCTCCGGGATGGGCGGTCTTGCCTCCCGTAGCCGTTAGCTGGCGGCGGCACAAATACGAACAAACAGGCTGCACGCGCGGAACGACTGCAGTTTGATATGCAAAGCACTGTAGTCTCAGTCTGCGGTGTACTCACGCACGGTCACGGTCATCCGACCGGATGCTTAAATCATATTGCGCTATCTCCGACTGAGCATGGCCATGAGCATATCGTTGCTTTCCCAACCTTCCTTCCCCCCACCTCTCTCCCCTCTTCATCGGCCATGGGGAAGATCCATGACCCCGAGAAGGTCTCTCTGCTTGACGGTAACGACCCTCAAGATGAGGAGTATACTCGCTTCAGAAGTGCCCCCAACGGGTGGAAAGGCCTAAGGACCTTGGTCGTCCTTGGAGTTATGTATGGTGTATACGCCATCACTACTCGCGCCGTGATCTTTGCCATGGGCCCCAGTCATCGTGCTGAACCTCACCATGGTCTTTCTTGGGTTCACGGGGCAATTTGGAAGCACCAAGGCGCCCTCGGGAGCCCCGAGAAGGTGGAGGAACTCTACCTGTATGTCTCCTTCCCGTGCCGACTTTTCTGCGGCTCACATCACTTCGGCCCGCTTCGCACGAACATAGTTCAATCCCAGACCCTGCGTCTGCACTCGCTATATCCCGCGAGTACGCGACGCACCCACACATTGCCGGCTCTGACGAGGACTTGGACGACGCCAAGGTTATCCTGAAACTCTTCCAGGATGAGTTCGGCATTCATGCGTCCGACGAACTTCCCCTCTACGACGCAGGCTCCCCCGAATCGCGTGCCGCGACCCTCAACGTTGGAAATTACCGCCGCCCTCGGGCATGGATCGACAAGTACTTCCCTGTCATGAACACCCCTCTCGACCGCGCTCTTTCCATCCTTGGGAAGGATGGCAAGCCCGAGTGGGAGGCTGATTTGGAGGAAGATGGCGACCCACGCGATCCCGATGCTGCGAAGTACCGTGATTCAGTCCCTACGTTCCATGGATTGAGCGCAGATGGCGATGTGGAGGGCCAGCTCGTGTACGTGAACTACGGAAGCAAGGAGGACTACGACGAGTTGATTGCCAAGGGTGTGGACTTCACCGGCAAGATCGTCCTCGCACGCTACGGGGGCGTCTTCCGCGGTCTGAAGGTTCGTCTTATATCTCCGAAGGTTAGGACTCCGTGGATCCTGACTGGGTAACCTTAGATCAAAGGCGCAGAAGAATTCGGTGCCGTCGGTGTTCTCATCTACTCTGACCCTCGCGATGACGGTGCCGTGACCGTCGAGAACGGATACAAAGCGTATCCCGAGGGTCCGGCGCGCAATCCCACGTCCGTACAGCGGGGAAGTGTGCAGTACATCTCGCTATACCCTGGCGACCCTACAACTCCAGGTCTCCCCGCCTACGAAAACGCAACGCGCACTGAGGGTGAAAATATTCCCAAGACACCCAGTCTACCGATCTCTTGGGCCAATGCTCAACGCTTACTGAAGGAGGTTTCCGGCAGCGATGCCGAGTCGGCGCTCCGGCTGAATGGGAAGGTTAGCGAGAAAACGGTTAAGCTCGTTAACCACGGTGAGGGCAAGCTCATGGCATTCACGAATGCACTATTAACTTGCCTGTGCACAGTTGATACAAGAGTCATTCCCATTTGGAATACTATGGCAGCTCTCCCTGGTCACATCAAGAACGAGACGGTCATTATTGGCTGCCATCGCGACGGTTAGTGGAACTGACTTCATTGGACGAAGCTGGCCATGCTGATTTGTATGACTTAGCTTGGGTGATGGGTGCCGCTGACCCGACCTCTGGGACTGTTTCAATCCACGAGGTCGTTCGTGGTTTCGGTGCCTTGCTCAAGAGCGGTTGGAAGCCCTTGCGGAACGTCGTGTTCGCTAGCTGGGATGCTGAAGAGGTGAGCGCCATTCGTACTCCTTAGTTGCTAACGGTCTCATCTCGGCATTGTTCGTAGTATGGCCTGGTTGGCAGCACAGAATGGGCCGAGGACTTCCCTGAGTGGATCACCGAGAATGTCGTCGCTTATGTTAACCTCGGTCAGGATTCAAGAACCATTCTTTGCCAGAAGTGTGGCCCGCTAACCCGGCTATTGTGAACCAGATGTATCCTCCGTCGGCTCCCGATGGAACGCTGGCGGGTCCCCGTCCCTGGCGCATTTGATTCGGGCTGCCGCGCTTGATGTTCCGCACCCGACCGATCCTAACCGGACTTTGTGGGACGCGCGACAGGACGTTGGTCCGTATGGAGGTATTGCGCACCCGGAGGCTGTCGAGAGGTTCCTCGAGCAGAACCGTATCGCCCAGTCCGAGCTGGGCATCGAACCGTTGGGATCCGGGAGTGATTTTACTCCCTTCCTCCAACGCCTTGGTGTAAGTAACATTTACAGGAGTCTGTGATCGTGTATGAGTGGAGTCTGATTTTTGGAAACAGATTGCGAGCATGGACCAGGGCTTTGGCTCGACTCCGACCGACGCCCCGTACCACTACCACTCTATCTACGATTCACAAACCTGGCAGGAGACGTATGCTGATCCCGGGTTCTTCCGCCACACCGCTGTTGCGAAGCACCTGGGTCTCGTTGCGCTCCGCTTGATTGACTCGTTCATCCTCCCGCTCAACACGACTCACTACACATCTGAATTGGACGGCTATCTCGACAAAGTGGAGGCAATCAGCGCCTCTATCAATGCGAATGTCGACTTCTCCGACCTTCGCAAGAGTATCGCCCGTCTGGGGGCTGCGAGCTTGGCACTGGATGAGGAGAAGGAAGACGCGGAGAAGAAGTTCCGCGAAATTCTCGACAAGATCCCCGGCAGACGCGCCCATGCCTACGCTCACGCTCACGCTCCCCATCATCTGTCCACCCACGGCGAGAAGGAACACGCGCACGGGCACGCACGCTGCGCTCTCCACCATGTCCACGAGCACAACTCTCGCCTCAGCGGCTTCCCGATCCCGCTGCCGGACTGGTTGAAGAAACTGCTGGAGAAGATCCTTGGGCACGGAGCCCCGCCAGGACCCATTGGGGACTTTATCAGGGCAGCGAAACGGGTGCAGGCGGCGAACACGAAGCTGGCCGCGTTCGAGCGCGGGTTCATCTCGGAGGAGGGCATCAAGGACCGGGAGTGGTACAGGCACCTGGGCGTCGCGCCGGGCAAGTGGCTCGGTACGTGTCTCACCGCGTTCTCGCAATTCCAATTGCCCGTCTTGTTCGATGTATGTTTTACGTTGGGCCGGCGGCAATTCCGGTTCCCGCTTGGGCGTGATTCAGACGGGGAGCCGCAGAAGACAGAAGCTGATGGTGGCTTTCGCATGTGCAGGGTACGGAGCGACGACTTTGCCGTCGATCACCGAGGCGTTGACCATCGATGGGAACGCGACATTGGCGGAGCTGGAGGCGAGCCGTGTTGGGGCGCTCCTGGACAAGCTCACGGAGACGATCAGGGTTTAAGGACTGGTCGTAGAAGGAAAGAGGAAGACGTTTTGATATTTGCGGTGTGTTCCCAACTTATGTTTTCGGGCCATAGTGGTCTCTGTAGGATATACTGGTTTCTACACCCAACCCGAATTCTTTGGCGATCCGTTTGCAGTGGCGGAACGAGCGGTGGGGGATGCGTGCAGAGCCCAATGACGTCACGCGACAGATAGATGCCCGATTGGGTGAGCGCCAGGTTTGTCGGGGAGCCGTGCAGAATCTCTTCCTCCTCCGTTTTCCAATCTCTCCCGGGCTCCTCGACGACAGCATTCACACCGTCTGGATGCATTCCGGCACCACACTCGACGCCAATGATCACAAGCTAGAGTGGCCTAGAACACAGTCGCCTACTGTGACCTGGAAGACTTCGCCTATTCCACCCGTGATGTCACTGGACGTTCATGGCCTGTTTCCCAACCCTCCGCTATATAAGACCTAGCCTTCACCTCTCCGAGCCCCAACGGAGTTTACTTGACACTCATACAAACCACTGACACCGGCTGTCACTAAACTCACAACTGTAATTCACCATGGATCCATTCAATAAGCCCAAAGGTCCTTCGCCGCACTATTCGCTTTACCAGCGTGAGATGTTCAAGCGTGGAGGCGAGTTGGGCATTCGTACGTGTCCATTCTGTACTCGAGACTGCGCGGTCTCACGTATTCAATACAGTGCCGAGCTTTTCTGTTCATCCCGAGGAGCTTCAGGAGTCGACCAAGAAGAAGCTCAACGACCGTGGATACTTCTACGCCAACTCCAACGCGGGGCTAGGCTGGACCGACAGGGCAAACAGGCATGTTCCCTGCTGCACCGAAAAGGTGGATATATGCGTGTATTAACCGACCGTTCTGCAATAGGGAGGCATTCTACAGATGGCGCATTGTTCCGCGCACCTGCGTTGACACTAGTACTCGTGACCTAACGAGTGAGTTGTCCTCATATTGTGGCTTGTTCACAGTGATCTCAAGACTCTGTCATATTCATAGCGACCATCTTCGGGCACAAGATCCCCGTCCCCATCATGTTTGCGCCCATTGGTATAAACAAGCTTTACTCCCCTCTTGGCGAGCTCGTCCCGGCGCGTGTCGCAGGGGAACTCGGAATGCCAGTAAGCATAGAACTACCAACCAACCAACATTTGCATTTGTACCTCACTTTGGGTGCTTCAGTACTGTCTGTCTACGGCGTCATCCCAGCCCATTGAAGAAGTTGCCCGCGTCAATGATGAGGCGGCGTCTGACAAGAACGAAAGTAACGTCGTGCATGAGTACAACGGTACGTTATTGCACCACGAAAGGACTCAACGTATTCTGAAGACTTCCAGGTCCGAATGGTGGTAATGCGAAGAGCCCTCGTTTCTTTCAGCTTTACATGCCTCATGACGATGAAGTAGTGAGGACATTTCCATTATCTGTACTCGAAGTGATGTCAACAGCAATTCTCTGCAGACGCTCTCCCTCCTCAATCGCGCATGGAAGTCCGGTTTCGACGTCCTAATGTTGACCACGGACACCTGGCAGCTCGGTTGGCGTCCCACTGATATCAACGTGGCGAACTACACGTATGCGTTCTCCCTCCCTCGAAACACCTGCGAACACTAATCGGAGGATAAATCCTACAGGTTCTACTATCCTGGAACTCCCGGCAACGAGCTGGGCGAGTCTGATCCTGCGTTCATGGCCAAGAACGGCGCCGACCTTGCGAACGACAAGGGCCGCTGGATCGACTCAAGCGTATGGCACGGAAAGCCGCACACTTGGGAGAAGGTCCGCTGGCTCGTCGGCGAGTGGAAGAAGATCTCGAACGGGCGGCCGTTCGTCATGAAGGGCATCCAGACCGTCGCCGACGCGCGCCGTGCGCTCGAGATTGGGTGCGAGGGCATCGTCGTCACGAACCACGCTGGCCGCCAGGTCGACGGCGCAGTGGGCAGCTTGGAAGTGCTTCCGGAGATCGTCGAGGCTGTTGGAGATAGTGCGTGTCATGCGTGTCATGCTCGTTGCTTCCTCCGTAGTGGGGATATGTAGCTGAATATAACGGTTCGCGCTTGCAGAGATGACCATCATCTTCGACTCGGGTATCCGTACGGGTGCGGATGTCTTCAAGGCCATCGCCCTCGGAGCGCACGTCGTCATGATCGGCCGCCTGTTCGTGTGGGGCATGTCACACGAGGGTGTGCACGGCTGCAGGCACGTCATCAAGAGCCTTCTTGCCGACCTCGACATCCTCATGTCCGTGGCTGGATACCGTTCAATCACCGAGGATGTGTTCAAGAACAAGGAGGCGTTGCGCTACTCTCCGAGTGGAGTCCCCCCGGGCCCGGGTGAACATGCGAAGTTGTGAGCTGCCGTAGATAGGCCCCGGAATGCGCAATGTGGTCGGGGTCCTGGCGGGGTGGCGTAGGACATAGACGTGGATCTTGAACGACTTTCCTGTAGTGTCGGAATGACACAACCATCGCTCTCAATAGTGTTGGAATCACGGAGCCTTGGAGTTGCACGCAAGTTCCGTGGGAATTATCAAAACCATTACCTCAACGTTAGACGGATCGGTGAGGCTCCGGAGAGGGCGGGTCGCGGGCTGCAGACATCCTCCGTTGGATCGGAATGCTCTGGCGCAGTGGTGGCAATGAGAAGGGCTGAAAACACGTTTCAAGATATGATATTTCGTAACGTCTAGCATGTGAAGTACCACTCACATCAATGCCAGAGCCATTCCCTACAATTGGATCAACGCCCTCCGGCGATGGTTGCATCACGACTATGGGCGCCGCTACGGCGGGCAGCGTGTCGAATTCCGTCACATCAACTGTGGTTGTGGTTGGAGTCGGCTGCGGGCCCTTCCTGCTCTCGTCCGAGCCGCCTCCCACGGTGTCGCCTTCCTCGCTCGCGTCCGCGCCCTCTTGTGATGTCCGGAAGTTCTCTCTGGGCTCGGCCCACTCCCAGCGCGAGAGCGACTGCCGACCGAGCGGGATCGACTGGAGGCGCTCGCGAAGGAGCGTACGTGAGTTGAGCGTGCGAAGGATCCCGAGCGCATATAGCTTGCCGGTGAGGAGTGCGAAGAAGAGGTCGAGGTGGGAGCGAGCGGCGACGGAGGTGCCGGAGCCCTGCGCGTCGCGAATTGAGAAGATGATGGCGGAGGTGAGCATGCAGATCGAGGGGAGGAGCGCGGTCTCCCAGGTGAGGAATATGATGGTCTCCACGGTGTGGTCGAGGTGGGTGAGCCCGGTCTTGGTCTTCCAGAGGGAATGTGACACTGTCGAGAGGGGCGATGTGAGTGTATGGTGCTGTGTGGAAGGGGAAAAGACGATGTTTACAAATGATGGTTAGTGCAATGGCCGTGCAGAGTGAGCTGTAGACCCATAGAGGATACGCAAACGCGCTTGCATGTAGAGGCTAGAAATATGCGTTAGTAAGGAGAGGGTCCCACAGCGCAAGTACTTGACTGTGCCTACATCTGGATGGCTCTCCTGGAGGTTTGGTACAATGGTAGTGCCTATCTTCACGGTCTGCGAAAGTACATGCGTCAGGAGAATGACTATTTAGTACAAGTTCCTGGCAAGATACTCACGAGGATGATAGCCGCGACGAGCGAGACCAAACAGAGGATCGCTAAGCTGAACAGGATCCATATGTTCTCGCTCGTAGCCTGTGAAACGATGAGTTCGCGACCATCTTGCCTGCACAATCAAGCACACCTTCCAGCATCGTCTGATTAGGAATACCTCACAAAGCAAACATATCAAGGCATTACACAAAGTCTCGGTCACATGGACAGGACTGAACCACTAGCAAAATCTTCAGGACAATCGTAATTTCCGAACAGCTGAAAGGACGTACCCATTGCATCACTTCAATCGTTGCGACCCAAGCCTTGTAGCTCATGATCATAGTCTGCAATCTGAGTAAGCGAATGTGTAAGCTCCTATATGCGCATGCAGGGAGGCACGACACACATCGAAAGCAACAATAGCAGGAAGACATATAGTCGTAGGGTCATAGGGTCATCTCGACACCTCTCGTAGAACTTCACGGTCTATGTGCAGTGGATTGATATGTACCCGTCAGGTCGTTACAATGGCCTAACATTGTTTGCGGGTACGTACCTGCGTGATGATAACTCCTACTCGGCACGTCAACGAGTGAGCAAACAGCGACAAGGATCGTTGGGAGGTACCTTGGAACAGGTACTGCATGAACGCCTGTATCAATACAGGGCCAGCGATGGCGGGGTCCGGGCGTCCACTGGCATCCGCGGTCGAGCTGGAGTAGACAACGCCTGTGGACACATACGGAGCCATCTCTGGCACCTTCAAGGATGGGTGTGCGGTGAGCGAGGAAAGCGAACCGTCTTGGTGGTTGGAAGACAAGTTTGGCCCCGATAAGACCCTGGAAGGCATGGTCCATGACAACTAGCTGTCGATCAGCCATGCCGCGGAGGCAGGCAGTATGTGGGCAAACCCGATCGAGAAGGGGCCGTGACACGGTCGCGTGGCACGGCGGGGAGCACAATGTATTATATAGGGGGAAGCGGGCTGTAAGACGGAACGATAACTGTGCGATATGCAGACATATTAATGGGAGTCACAAATGTTTAGGAGTTAGAGCCTTGCGATGTGGAGACACGGAAAGAGATAGGATGCTAAAGGGGGCAAACATGGGCCTATACTTCGGCATCTTCCGCAGACCGGGCCTCGGCCACTTTGGTCTTGAGGATCTCCCAGCCGCGAGGATGGACCTGCTCGCAGTGCTCAATGAGAACTTCTTGCGGGGCATTCATGAATGGCGTCGGGGCCTCTGTCGTATGACCACCATCGAAACGAGATCTAGACGAAGGAACATAAAAATCCACAACCGACTAGATCTGAAGTAGAAGCAATCCACAACTGACCTGCACATACGGCACCATTTCTTCGTCTCGTCTTCTTCATCCTCATCAAAGTTGACATCCAAACAGTCTTCCTCCACGGTGGTCTGCGGCTCTTGCTGTCCATCATCCATCGTGACGTCCTGGGCAGGAACAGGAACTACGGCAGGCGATGGCTGAGGTTGAGCAAGTGGAGGGACGACAGCTACTTGTTCCGCAGCTGCTGCGACGGGTGGTGCTGCGGAAGCTGAACCAATGGCGACAGGGTGTTGTGTCAATGGGCCATAGGTTGACAGCGTCTCTGGGCGAGAAATGCTAGCCTTGGCCGGTGAGATATGCCCGCCCGTCCCGTTCAAGCTTCCAGACGCAGTTGGCAGAGGCACATTTATGGGCTCTGAGGGCCAGGATGAGGGCCCAGCAACCAGAGGTGCACGGTGATCAAGCTTCCTCTTCTTCCTCACACCATCTTCTGAGTAATCATCGCCAGTCAGATCGATGATCGCTCCTGCTAGAGAGCTGCTGGAGGAGCGATGAGGAACTGGCGGGTGCATGTGAGCTCCCCCCTGCACGACGCTGGCCGTGACGGAGGTGCTGACTGAGGGAAGATTGGCAGTTGACCGGCTGCAGTGGGTGGTCGACTTGTTACAGGCGTAGGCGGATTGCTTCCCGCCAGGCTCAATCCGGAAAAGTCGTTAATGGGGGACGCGGATATAGGGCTTTGCACGAAGCCGGGCAGTCCAGTGATAAGCTGAGCCGGAGCAGACGGTCGGCGATGTTGTGAAGTGAGAGACAAATGAGCTGTGGTGTTGACTGTCGCAATTGTAGGAACAGAACCGCGATGTTGGGGGAGCAGCTGGGGCGGTCGAACACCAGGTTGTATGGGTTGCTGTACTAGATAGGTTAGTATTTACCATCAGGGCAGATTGGTAGATCGCACTTACCTTCGTCGTTACATTCTGGTGATGAATCATGTTGACCGGAGCTGAGTCGGAGTAGTAGATCATCAGAGACTGAACGATATTGAAAGCAAGGAAGCGCACCGTGGGTGGGAAGCATAGAAGGATGGACGGGTGTCTGTGAAGGGACTCTCTGCGGTGGCGGAGGAATCGGAACCCCACCAGACGGCATCCTCTCTCGTGGCGATATCATCATAGCGTTGGGCACAAAGCGGGCAAGCTCTTGCCGTAGCACCACGACTTCATTCAATCTGAAACAGAATATGCTTCTGTAACACGTTCTCCGAAGCAAGAGGTGGGAAGACGTACGCTGAGTGTAATCTTCCCGCAAGTTCGTCGCGTTCGATCGTAAGCCGTCGCACGCTCTCGTGTAAGTCTGTGATGGTGCGCTTCTGCTGATCGTTGGGGTCTTGCAATAACTTCATGCGCTGATCCTGCTGCTGGATGAAGGTCGCAAGCGAGCGGTTGTCCGCATATAGCTTGGTATTATCAGCCTGGAGCAGGTTGCAATGATTCAGCAGCTCGACGCGGTGCCGTTGCAAGGTGGCGAATTCCTTCTTCATCTCTTGGAATTCGGCGAGAAGGGTAGAAGAGTAGCCGAGCTCTTCGAGGCAGGCATTCTGTGTATCAGCGAGGAGCGCGACGAATTCCGGGTCAGCTCCTTGAGCCCCCTTTAGGGGCTCTTTTGAGCTCGACGCCCTGGCGAAGGACGCGGTTCAATGGGTTGTGCACGACAAAACACGAGAAGACATACTCTTCTGGTGCGACCTGGCCTGTCGGTACCGAGCTCTCGGTGTTGATGGGTGCGGACATAGAAAGTTCGTGGGGTAAAGCGAGGAATGGCTCGGTTAAGGGGGCTGCAGAGGGCAATAAGGTGGTACGCCCCAAACGTGTACGTCGTCGTACGCGTCGAGGTTCGCGTTGTGGACGACGCGGCCGGCTGTTGACTCGTGGGTCTCGTGGTCAAACGCGATCAGGGACCCCGGATACCTCATTTCGCATGGGCGTCGTATCTAAATCCGGTAGGCAACCTGCTAAATTTGGGGGCGGTGCTAGGTCGGAGGATCGACTGAGACTTGCGACTTGCGTCGAGTGCTTCTTCGGCATCGAGGACCGACTCAAGGCTTCGCAACCCTGCAGCGCAGTGCATCCAGTCCTGATCCTTCGTAATCCACACAGTAACTCAGAAGCGTGATACACGCCGCTATATATGTCAGCTGATAACGAGAGATGATGCGCTCGTTCAGCGCCGTTGTTATACTGCCAGGTTACTTACTACCTTGTTAGTACACCCCGCCGTTGTTACTATACGAGCTATACAAGGCGCTCTGGGATCTAGTGAACAGCAGGTAGGACAGAGGCCCCGGTCAGAAGGCCGCCCGAATATATCGTAAAGAGTGGATGTGCGTGTGCGAGTCCGTGATGGTAAATGGGTGGATGGTGCGGTGTGCGGTGTCCGAAGCTTAAAAGACAGTCCGAGATGGCGAGGCCGAAAAAGATTCCGCGAGTCCCGTGGTGTATCCAGATGTTCCTTCCCACCGGCCCTAGACCGGTGTTCCCACCCCCTCTCTGCCTCGAAAGCAGACACGAAGGTGGTGGTTCGCAAAGCGTGCAAACATAAAGTAGTGGTCGTAACGTACGCACGAGGCTCTATGACATGAACACCAAAGGCAGGAAGCCGGTGCTAGGGAGGTAAGGGTGGAGGTGGAGGCGGGGAACGGGGTGGAGGAGAGTGGGAAGGGACGGGCTGTGTTGGGCGGCCCCAGTCGATGGAGCTGTCTGTATTTACCACCGAGTCGTACTCAGGCGCGTGCTGGTAGGGCGGGGGCGGCGGTCGCCAACGATATGGCTCCAGAGCACGGCTGATGCGCGCCATCCGATCGCGCTCCATCTCCTCCATCTCCCGCTCCAAACGGTGCCGATTGAGAAGCGCACCTATCCGGTCTCGCGCAGGCGTGCGCTTGTACGAGTACAGACACCTGGCCAGCGCCAGGACGATGAACAGCCCCGCCGCGCCCGCGAGAACCTCGAACACGATCGCGACCACTGGCTGGCCGTGCGCAGAGGACCGTGTAGATGACGGTATTGGTGTACTCGGCATGAAGGGGTGGGCATGGCTGGCAGTGGTGTGAGGGTGAGGCCATGATTGGTAGGGGGTTCGAGTCGGGGTGTGAGGGATGACAAGGGAGTGCGAGGAGGTCTTGTGGTGCGTGGAGGTTGGGGTGGTCCCGTCCGCATCGTTGGGACTGGCAGGAATGACGGGATGGGAGGACTGTGTTGGCGACGCATCCACATCGGAGGACACGGAAGCTCTGGATTCGGAATGGATGGAAGAAGTCGAAATGTGGGTCGAAGGCGGCGTCGACGATATGGCGGAGGACGTGTCATGTTCTGCAGGAGCAGCCCACACGAGTCTATACAATGCGCGAAGGGTTTCAGCACAAACCCAGCAACTTCGCGGGGACAAAACCCCGGGCGGTTGACAACCATGCTATCGCACTCCGGGAACAAGGAAGCGGAGTGAACTCACTGGATCCATATAATGAGAGCAAGAATACAGTCAATCCTCCAACTTGAACGCATATGCCAATAAGCACGGCGTCCACGCGCACGGGTAGCAATGCGACCGGCGGGAAATCGGGCTTGAAGGATTCGCGCGCGGACGAGGGTCTGGAGGACGAAGGGTCCCGGCGCAAGGAGGGGAGGAAGAGAAAGAGAGGATCAAGCGAGGGAGGTGTGGAGATTGAGATGGGAACGGATCCCTGGAGCAATAGTCATGACAGGGAAGAAGGAGGGGCGAGCGGGAGATGGCGTCTCCAGACGATGCAAAGTCCGTCTCCCACCACCCAAAATACGCGTCGGCAAGGGCCCCTCCCTCCGGGCTCCCGGTCACGCGCGTCGCCCGCCAGCTGTGGTGGCTGTGTCCCTCTTCAACACTCCACAACCCTTCGCTTCACCCGCAAACCCCCTGCTCCTCCCCTCCAGAAGCCGATACTTACGGTGTGGCACGATCTGGCCTCCCGAATCATCCACTCCCCATCTGACGCCGCCGGAGATCATTCCCCAATGGCAACGTGCTTTCCCGTTCCTGTCCGATGGCTGCTTACCCGTCTCGATTTGATGGGCAGCCGTGCGGGGCTGCGGCGGCTTTCCTTCCAGTCCTTCTATCAACTCCGTAGCCCGTTCCAGCCCGTATCCATCAACCTTGTACAATTACTTACCATGCATACGCTCGGTTTTGCCAAGTCGACGTCCGTATTCTTTTCACCATTAATATTGGCGTCAGATTCAGAACGACTAGTACTCTTCGAGACTTCGATTTATATAAGTCAACATCTGGCCATGGCATGAGACCGCGGCGTTATCGTGTCACAGTCGTACCTCCTCAGAACACTGGGCTTCTTCCGTTCCTCGCGTTAAACGCTGCGCCAAATGACTAAGTCCTCTTCAGTACACACTTTGAGCGTATGATTATCATGCCCTTGGTCTGTCCCACTGAAGGAATTCCTATTCCTTGTGCCTGGGCCTTGAGTTTTGCTACACAGGACCATCTCATACATTTCATCTGTTGACATAGCAGTTCATCCGACATGTGTGGAATCTTCAAGTGGTTTGTGGTATTAGTGCATGACTAAGAGTACATGATAGCCATGCATGCTCTCTGCCTTCGTCCTTGGACTAGATAAGAACTTAGATGGGGATGTCTCTGTGGAATCATTAGCTATAGGCTGTGCTTGACATGAGTCGTAGTACTCGTTCCCTCTAACCTCGTGGTTTGAAAGCTACGGGGTAAGTGAAGTTAGCGTATGTCACCAGCTTTTGGAGAAGACTTAGGCTTTCGTCCACCACTTGCTTGTGCATATATCGTAAGTATTTTCTGAAATATTGGCCGAAATCAAGAGCACCGACGTGCATATTCAAGATTCGGACAGTAAAACCCAGCTCTTTCCACCAGTTGCCACAAGACCACCATGATGCATATGCTGCCTTCTGGCCTCCGCTCGAGCGCGATGAGTTGACTAGAGCTTGGCCAACGGTCACCTGCACGGCTAGACAGTGGTCGCCTGTGGCCTCACCCCACCATGTCAACAATCACCGCCCACCCAGGCTGGTTCGCCGTGGGTGGTCGCGAGCCTCCTGTCGCCCGAGACAGATGGTGTGGGTGGTTAACAGAGTTATGCGCCGAAGGGAACCGGAACGCGCCGTACATCCAATGGTTGTCAGCCGTCTCCGATTGATAACGGAGGCATACAATGACGTCAACGTCCTTGTCTATAGGAATCCGAGACGTACCAGAACTTGTAAGTATGACTCTGCAGATTGCAGCGGAGAAGACATGTCACTCTCGCTGTCACTAGTCGCAACATCAGCGCTCACTAGAAAGTAGGGAGTATGAATCTACAGGTGACATAGTCGAGTCGGAGGCGAGCGACATGTATTCGTCATTTCCAAGCCTTCAAGGAAGGCGTTTGTGCAGTCAAGTTAGGCTTCAATCGGACGGCGCAATTGTGGCGGCAATGTTGGGCGTAACCTGCAGTCATGGCAGTCCCACAATCCATCCTTCAAGCTTTCAAGGCTCCACGTGTTTCTAAATTTTGGCGAAAGGTTTTACCTTGCATGGGAAATTGTGAGAGGAGATCTGGCTTGACAGCCCGAAGGATTGGATACATACCACGAGACTGTAAGGGGAATCGATGCCCCGATGACCCCCCATCCAACGTCTTCGCAAGGACTCGGCATTTCGCGGAGTACCGCGGGATGGGTGACTTGCGTATGTCTCATACTCCGTCTTCCGGCCACTCGAGAAAATTGACGAAGGCATGGAGATTTGGTTCTCCTGAGCAACTTCTGCGCCACGAAGAGCGCCGACTGAAGGACATCATAATGTCATGCCTGGGCACCCGACAAGGTCTTGTGTTAGTTCCTGAGCGGTGAGGTCCTGTGGATCACCTGTCCTTGGAGACGCTTGGTGGGAGCGCGATTCCAAGCGGTGGTTGCGCGTGGTCGAAGTACCGGTACCACCAGTGAAGCTTTAAATTGTAAGACGTGAGCACTTAGACAAACCATCCGGCCTGAGCTCGGATGTCATGGAGTCAGCGTGAAACAAACATGAGTAGGTCGGTTGTGGTTTCATGCTGACCAGAGGCGCTAAGTGCTCGACAGGCTGCCGGTGCTTTCCGTAAGCCACACGACGATTGCGACATGGTGATGACCAGGGGCAGTCGCTTAGCTATGCACATGCACAGTCAGCGATTCAGCCGGGCTCGTAGAGTAGAGTAACAGACTTCCTGTTAGCTCAGACGTGGGCAAAAAGAGAATTTACACACCAGACTCCAGAGGGACATGAAAATGGTTTCAGAGCGGTTTGACTGTAAAAGTTAAAAACACGGGTGGGCGGCGGCGTGCGACTGTCTTGTGGCGTCTCGCGTGATTACGTGACAGGATCGGGAAGACTTCGATGAATCCCGGCCGAGATCCCAAAGAGGGCAACAATTTCAGCTGAGGATATGTTTCCTGCGCCTGCTTTTGCCATACCCCTCCGTGACCTCGGCATCTACTTATACCAAGCCACACTCCCGTCTCTCTTCTCCCACCACACTTCCCACTTGCCGCTCCAACTCGCCCAGCCTCCGAGCCTCGAGCCTCCTCTAGCTCCGCCTATTTCCGACTGTCCTCCCCTTCTCCTCACTCGGAAACGAAATGTCGTGCCATGATCACCGAGGCGTCGAGCACTCGCTCGCGGATCTCGAGTTGCTCGACATGCTCACCGCACCGGTGGTCCCGAGTCCGGACGAACTGACGAAGAAGGGGAGCTACAAGCGTAGAGACTCCGACCTAGACCCTCTCCTTCTCGCCGCTGCCGCCTCGTATGGTCACGTCACCCGGAACCACTATGCCCACGACTTCTTTCCTGCGGTCGGAGACCCCCGCGCAGAGGGCGCGTACGATTGGACGAAATGGCAGCCTGGAAGTCTCCCAGCACGACCGGAGCGCAAGGTCCGCCTCAAGTACGAAAGCAGGCAGGCACCCCGCTCTCATAGGTTGAAGCAACTGGGCTTAGAGGAGAAGGAAAACGACTCGGTGAGGACCGCTTCTACTCCCTTGCGCGGCGCGGACAACCTCCCATTACCCGCTCCGAAATCCGCAACGTCCGAAACCTCAACTTCCCTAGTCGCGAGAACACAGCTTCCCCACAGTCCCCAACTGGAGGTGAAGTGTATGGCTCGCACCCGTGTTCCCACTCCTCATGGACCTGTCTTCCTCCACCTATATCACAACAATCGAGACAACAAGGAGCACCTCGCGATCGTCGTAGACCCCGCGCAACTGCAGGAAGATTCTCTGCCGCTCGCGCCTTCCATTCGTAGCCGGACGCTTGATGCCGTCTGGTCGGATTCCGAGACCGAGATGGAACGCATCACCCGCGGAGCGTACGTTGGACGTCTCTCCAAGAATTCCCAAAGGCCATCGCGACCACCAGTAGAACGCATGGACACATCCACCCTAGACATTATACCCCCACCCCTCATCCGAATCCACTCCGAATGCTTCACCGGCGAAACGATCGGGAGCATGCGCTGCGACTGTGGTGAACAGCTCGATGAGGCCATCCGCCAAATCGCGCTCCCCGTCACCGTCGCTGACCCCTCCGATCGCGCACGCACCGTTACCATCCCGGGCCGCGGTGCCGTCATCTACATGCGTCAGGAAGGCCGTGGCATCGGCCTACTCTCTAAAATACGCGCATACAACCTCCAGGACCTCGGGCATGATACCGTCACCGCGAACCTCATGCTCGGCCACGGAGCTGATGAGCGTGGGTACGAGGTTGCCAGTGCCATCTTGTGCGACCTTGGTCTAGGTGCAGACGGCCTGGAGGGCGTCCGACTGCTGACGAACAACCCTGACAAGTTGCACGCCCTGGAGAAGGAGGGTATCCAGATTGTCGAGCGGGTGCCGATGGTACCGCGGTCGTGGCAGCGCCGGCAGCAGCACAAGCTCGGCCATGACTTCGCCGACCTTCACGGTCAGGAGGAAGAGAAGGTGATGGGTGCGATGATGATTGGCGGTGGAGAGGTGTATGGGGAGGATCTGGACAAGTATTTGCGAACGAAGGTCTTGCGCATGGGGCACATGCTCCCTCTACTGTCGGACGCCTCCGATTAATTTTGGCTGGGGATGTATCTTACCTGAAATCGAAATGTGTTAGAATACTGGAGTAGGGGTTACTGATTGTTGTAGTACCACAGTTGTTCTATGGCCGAGCAAGCCAAGGGAGAGTGGTGGTGCGCAGTGCAAGTGGTGTGGGATTAGAGTGCGGCGGCACGTTCTCGGCGTCATCCTAGCTTAGCGCTTTGGGGGTCCCTTGCCTGCCGCACACTAATCTGCGGAAACATACCGCTCTTCCTCCACCACATCCCTCCACGATGTCTATGTTTGACCCCCTCTCTGTCCCGAACTTTCCTCAAGACGAGCCACCATGGCCAACGACGCCTCATAGCCCCAATGATCCCATACCCAATCTTCCGCGACCCTCACCACATCACCAAGAGTCGCGCGGCCCTCCTGCAGGCTTGTACGGGAGAGAGCCACAAATCTACGGCCAGCCCGAACCAGGTCTCATCTCTCCTCGTGTCAACACGTCCTCCAATGGACAGCCATTCGAGAAGAAGGAGCCTTATCTTCGAGTACGAATTACGTCCCTCGACCGCAACAGGCGGGACGTCCTCATCAAGTTCGACGCTCAGGTGCGCATTCTGGCTCCCGTATCTTCGAAACTCCCGGTTCCCGGTTTCTGCGTGGCCCTCCGAGCACCTACATCTAACCGACGTCACCCTTGTCCACGATAGACGAACCTCTCGAACTTCACGGGTACGACCTACCGCAATGTCTCGCGCTCCTATCTCGAGTTTCAGCAGTTCTACGAGTCCGTCATCCAGAACAACCCGCAGACGATCGTGCCCGCTCTCCCTCTCGCGCGCACGTCCGCACCGACGGACGAGGAGGACGACCGGCTCGTGAAGATCATGCTCCAGCGCTGGCTCACGCGCGTCTGCGAGGACCCGATCCTCATTCACGAGGAGGAGCTCCGCTCGTTCGTCGAGAGCGACTTCGGGTATCAGCCAACACCTAGCACGCGCAAGAAGGCATCGAGCGGGTTCAGCCTCATCCGCCGCGGCGTGCCGGACGAGGACGAGGAGCTGCAGCGCGCGCGCTTCGAGCTCACGAAGATGGAGGGCCAGTTCTTCGATGCGGCGAAGGCTATCGATAAGCTGGCGAGGGCCCGAAGGTGTACGTATTCTGGATACAGTGGCCGCCCTTGGAGGAGACAGGCTGATAGTCGTGTGCTATAGCCATTGCAGGCGTCAAAGCGGAGATGGGCAACAAGCTACTCAATGTCTCGACGACGGAGGCGCACCCCCCGCTCGGGAATGCCACGGCGAAGATTGCGCGTGTGTATCACAGCCTTGCGGATTTAGACCAGGCGCAAGGTATTAGCGAATGTGTCATCGTGGGGGACTCGTTGGGGTACCAAGGGCTGAACGCGCGCTCGGCCAAGGAGACTTTACAGCAGAGGACGGGCGTTCTAGAAGAATACCAAGCGGCTGTGAAGGCCACGATATCCAAGCGGCGAAACATGGAACGATTGAAGGCGAGCAACAACATCAGCCCCCAAAGGGTCGATGAGGCGCTTGAAGAGATGGAGGAGGTGTGTGCAGGTTGTTGCGTTGAACGTGCATATCTAACCATGGGTGTGCGTTTCAGGCCAACAAGTATGAGCAGATTCTGGCTCGCCGTGCCGAGGGTATATCTCAGAACCTCCATCGTGCGCTGGATAGACACCGACGGTTGGTTGCTGAGGATGTTACCGCGGCGCTAGTGGAACATGTGCGATCAACTATCATGTACGAGCGACAGCACTTACGGGAACTCGAAGCTCTCCGGACGGACGTGGCTAATGCAGATAAGAAGCATGCGCCACAGAAACCTGTCAGTGCACCTCGCCCGAGCTACATCCCTCCGTTGGAGGACTTTTCCAAACCGGCAATCCCGCGCCCATCGTCCGGACCTCCATCGAATTCTCCACGTCTTGTCTCGCACAATGTTGCTCCGCCACTGAGCGCCACGGCATCCATGCACAGTCCCCCTCTGGGCGGCCCTCCGATCACCGTTAACGCATCTACGAATGGGTCATCACAAGGACCTCTTTCACCTGGCGGCGTATCGTCGCCGGTACGAGGCCCATTTTCACCTCAGACACCTGGGGCCGGTCCTTCCTCTCCTGTACCCTCGCACACATCCTTCGCTCCTCCGTTATCGAATGGCCCACCTCTCGGTGGACGTTTCGTCGATGGCACCAAGTCGATGTTCGTCAAGCCGCCTAATTCGCCTCTCGCTGCGTCCGCGAGCACACCAACCAAGCCCATGTCTGCGGGTCTGCCCCCGGCGTCAGCATCCTCAGCCACCCACTCTGGTCTCCCGACACCCATCTCGCCTCTCCACGGATCCGTATCAGGACCCCCTTCGGCCGTATCGCCGACCCCTCATCCCCTCGGCGATCCGCTGTCGGCGTCGATGTTTGTCCCGTCCAGTCACGTGTCGGTGAACGGACGTTCAAACTCTGTGTCTGCGGCCAACGACGGGTTGGACCCGCTCGGGATGGCCAGGCCAGCCTACATGTCCGCCTCGGTGCGCGTACAACCCACGCGGCCGCGATTGGACGCGAGGGAGGCTGCCAGCAAGCTCGCCAACATGTTCTAGGGTATCATATACCTGCGACGCACAGTTTGGACGTGCAACTCTGTTGCCCTCTTGTGTGGTTGTATTTACAGTATCGAGCGGGTCCGGTTCGATACTTAATGACAGTGATTCATCCGCTATAGTCCGTACATGTTCATGGTGTTACATAGTATATTATTAGGGTTGGACAACAAACAAGGGCCTCGTCTCTGCTCGGCGCGTCGCATTCACGAGGTGGAATTGTTCCTGACGGCCATAGACAAATTGCCACTTCTCTGTTGTCGCATTCCAGAAGGCATTCTCTTCGACTCGGAAGCGGAGCGTCTCATTGCGCTCCTCCACGAAGTGGTATGCGTAGAGCTCGATGCTATAATACGTGTTGCGGAGGATAGGTAGTTCCCCGAGGATCGGGACGAATGTAGGCAGGTTTGTGAAGCCTACACGCAATAATCAGCGGATGGAAAAGACAATCACACCGATACAAAACCGACCCAGGACGGCTCCAGGTGCATGGCCCCAGTCTCCGATAGGGTGTGAATAGATCTGGCCCTGGATCCCCTCGGCTGCCATCTGGTCCAGGCATTCCTTGAGGACCTGGTTCCCCGTCTTCCCTGCCTGCATGTTTTCGAGCACGATGTTCTGCATCCGGTTCGCTTTCTGCATGCCGACCTTGAGCCCAGGGAGCGCGTCGGTCTCGTTCTCGGACGTGCGGAGGACATAGGCCATGTGTTGCACATCCGTGTTCAGACCCATAGCGGTAATGCCGAAGTCAACGTGAAGGAGATCGCCCTCTTGGATAACGTTCTTCGTGCCTGCCCAACCAGGGAAGGAGTCGGGAGTGATCACGGAGACGCGAGGGTGATTCCAGGTCGTCACATTTAGGAGAAGCATCTTCTCGCGGAGCCACCACTCGACGTCCTGGTATCAATTAAGAGGTCAGCTTGAGTCTTACCATTACTGGTGCCAGAAAATCTGTTACCTCAGTTGTCGTGATCCCCGGGGCAATTACTTTCTCACTGAAGCCTTCTCCGATGAGGGCCCATGTGGTCTCTTGCAGGTCCCGGTAGTACGGCAGCTGTCCGGGCACCCTCGCAGCGATGTACTCCACTGCGAGCATGGGCTCGTTTACCTCGCGCAGATCCAGCCACCGCTCCCCAAGCTCTTCTGCCAGAGCTTCGTATTCGCCGACGTGGAGGCCACCGCCAAACGCGACCTCCTTGTCTGTGTTTAGTGCAATCCGGCGGGCTTTGTAGGTCTTGAAGATGCTGGTGAGCTCTGCCCAGACGTCCCCGGTGTTGTCGACCCATCGCATAGGATTCGGCTGTCCGGCGAGGGAGGACGTATTCGTATGGAAAAGGAGTACGGTCCGGCGGTGCGGGGCGTACTCGGTCGCGCCCTTGACGGACCACCAGAGCGTGTCCTCTGCATTTTCACGTTGGCAAATCTGTAGTAAGCTCTCGTCAGTACGGTCATCTGTGGACGCCCTCAGGATGCGGAAATGGGCTGACCAGCCACGCGTCGACGCTGTACTTGTTCAGGAGCACAGGGATATTCTCTAGACGCTCGTCGCGCCAGTTGTCCACGATCGCGGCTTGGTCGCGAAGCGAAGGCAAAGTCACATAGCGCGCTGGGGCGGACGGATGAATCTGAGCATGTACTACGCCCAGGAATACCGTTGCTATCTGGAGGAATGGAAAAACATGGAACATGGTCGTTCAACAGGAAGTGATGTATGCCTAGGAGCGGACTTCGCTATAAGAGGCATCATCGCATGGGAACGGAATCGCCAGAGCCTGGAAGGTTAGAACAAGCGCTCGACAGAAAGATGCGCATACATACGTTTACTTACCGCTGACTTAGTTTAGTAAGTAGACTGACGATACGCCTGACGCACGGCAAGGATTGCAATCGACTTAATCCGATCATATGCGCCAAATTCCGTAATACATTGACTTGTTTACTTCTCCGTCGGTACTTACTTACAACGAGCTTTTCAGGATCTCCACGATCTTGTCCCCCAACTCCTTCGTCGACACGCTTCCACCCAGATCGGCAGTCCTGAGCTCGAACCCTCCCGTTGTCTTGGTGTCGAGGGCCTTGCGTACCGCGCCCTCGATCGCTTGTGCGTACTTCTCCAGGCCAAGGGAGTAGCGGAGGAGCATGGCAGCACTGAGGATAGTGCCAACCGGGTTGGCGATGCCCCTGCCCGCAATATCAGGGGCTGAGCCGTGGATTGGTTCGTAAAGACCGGCCGTCGGCTTGAAGTCGGGGGAAGTGGCATCGGCGACAGAGGGTGCGCCGGCCAGAGAAGCAGATGGGAGAAGGCCGAGGGATCCAGGGATAACGCTAGACTCATCTGAAAGACTAAAAGTAGTGACATATCGGTCAGCGAGAGAAGAGAAGCTAATGAGATTAGGCGGGACTCACATATCGCCGAAGAGGTTCTCAGTCAGGATGACGCCGTTGAGCTTTTTCGGGCTGGCGACGATAAACATAGAGGCCGAGTCAACAAAGTGGTGGTCGAGCGCGAGCTGCGGGTATTCGGCCTGCAGAGTTTCAGTGACTACTTTCCGCCACAGACGGGAGCTCGCAAGCACATTCGCTTTGTCGATGGAGTGAATGGGGAGGGGAGGGTTGGCCTGAAGAGCTATTTGGCCCGCAACGCGTGTGATACGCTGCACCTCGGGGACGCTGTATATCATCGTGTCCCAGGCCGTGTCTGCATCTGTTCCCGCACCAAGTTCCTGCCGCGCACCGAAATAGACACCGCCGATGAGTTCGCGCACGACAATGATGTTCACGCCCTCAGCAACAGACGGCTTCAAAGGAGAGTTGGCGAGTAGAGAGTCGGATGCGAAGTTCGCTGGACGAATGTTGGCATAGAGCCCAAGGGCCTTGCGAAGCGCGAGGAGACCTTGCTCTGGGCGGACTTTGCTGTTTACTCCCCACTTCGGGCCTCCGATTGAACCTACGACAAGTGGAATGAACGGATGGAAGGTAAGAGTGCACCGTAAGACACCCACCCATGAGGATTGCATCTGCCTCTTGGCACGCCTTGAGCGTCGATGGAGGCAAAGGCTCGCCAGTAGAGTCGATCGCGCAGCCTCCAAAATCGTGTGGTTCGAGCTTGATCTCCACATCTTGCGACGCGGCCGATATAACCTCGAGGACGCGAACGGCCTCACCAACAACCTCAGGACCTTCACAAATCTGGTGAGCTTCAGTGAATAACGCGACGAGGGTGCGGCGCACCGATTCCGTCTCCGGGAAGGACTACAACGCGGAAACTAGTCGCCGGAAGTTGGGTTGAGTGACCTAGGAAGACTACAAGCGATCTCGGGCTCTTGACTTACGACTTCTTTGCCATTTTTGCTGAGGTTAGTGAGGAATGGGTAGGATGAGGACAGCTCGAAGTGCTGGTCGTGTATAAAGGATGGAGTCTGTGGGCAAGTCCGTCGGCCGTCCGACGCGAGTCTGCATTCACGCGCCCCCCGGAATCGATTCTTTTGATTATGACGCACTGATCGCTCTATTCATCGTTGGCGCCCATGATCACCAAATCTAGATCTATATGTAGCACTTCTTTCTGGCACCTGATTCAAGATTTTCGTCCCTCCTTCCTCTCCCGTCCGCACCTCAATGGTGTCTCCAGCTTCGTCGACGGCGTCTAGCGGCAGACAACCTGCTTGTAAACATCTTGTGCTCGATGCTGGCCCCCTTTTGTCGCTGTCACCATTACGTGGGCTTTCGGAGACGTACTACACAGTTCCTCAGGTCCTAGATGAGTTGAAGGACAAGAATGCTCGCGAACACTTCGAACGTCTAGGATTGTCAGCCGGGGTCAGCATCGCAGTCAAGGCTCCCATGACAACTTCGGTTGCACATGGTGAGTATGTTTTTAATGAACGAATTTGAGATACTCAAGGATGCTCGTAGTCATCCAGTGGGCCAAGAAGACCGGAGATTACTCTGTCCTCTCCCATGCCGACCTCTGTGTGCTTGCCTTGACATACGAGCTTGATCTGGAGGAGAAGGTCCTGGCCGATAAGCCTGAGGATCAGGCACCTGCGGGAGAGGTCACAGGCTCCGCTGAACCCGACTCTACTGAAGTGAAGGTGGAAGAGGGAGCCGAGGCGGTTGAGGAAGCAGACGCGGAGGTCCCAGATATGGAAGATCCCTTGACGTCCGACGCTGAAGATCCTCCACCGTCTACGACGGAGGATGAGGACGAGGACGACCATTCGCCCGAAGACTCCGAACCGCTCGATGTAGAGCTACAGCCCGTACGAGACGAAAATATACCAGGACAACCCTCTGCCTCTTCCCCCGTCCCTGAAGCATCACATCCTCTGCCGACGGAGCCCACGTCTCTAGGACAGGCCCCTCCCACTGGGGAAGCCGAAGCTCTGTACGATGATCCCTCTGACGACGACGATGGCGAAGGTGAATGGATTACACCCTCCAATGTTGCAATACACAAGTCTCGCGCACTCGACCTCCTACCGTCCGAAGGTTCCGGACGGAAAGGAAAGCGAAAGCAGGGAACGGTTCTCGTTGGCTGCATGACTGCCGATTTCGCGATGCAAAACGTGCTGCTGCAGATGGGCCTTGGTCTCGTCGGCGTCGAGGGAAAGCGGATAGAGCGCGTGAAGAGCTGGGTCCTCAGGTGTCACGCCTGCTTCAAGTGCGTTATCTCATTGCCCTCCGTATCTCCTGGACTCATGTTCGTTGTATCCCTTCACAGAATATGTAAAGACGCATCACGCAAGTTCTGCCCTTCATGCGGAAACCCCACCCTCCTCCGAGCGTCCGTCACCATCTCCTCGCCCAATGCGGGCCCCAACACCCCAGCGATGCAGGTGCATCTCAAAAAGAACTTCCAGTTCAAGACGCGTGGCACGATTTACTCGATCCCGGCGCCCAAGCCAGGGTCCGCGAAGACGGGCCCGGGGGAAGGGCTAATCTTGCGCGAGGACCAGGCGGCCTGGCAGCGCGCGAAGAAGGAGGCGGACGGGAAGCGGGAGAGAGAGGAGAAGCGGATGTTGAACAGTGCGAGCAGGAGTGCGGAGATGGGGAAGGGCGGGACGGTCATGGGGAGCTGGATGGACCCCGATTGGGTCCCCGAGATCGTGAGTGTTGGCGCTGGCGGGAAGGGAAGGAGTCTCAAGACGAGAGGGTTCGATGGGGATATGCCGACAATTGGGTATGGGCGGAAGAACCCAAACGAAAGAAAGAGGAAGAAGTGATACAGGCAGAAGTGAGATGGCGGAGGAGGAGGGCACTATGTCTGAGTGGCGGCTTACACACTTGTGTCGGCCGAGTGACATCTTGAGAAGAAATCCAGAGAATGGTTGTAATACATTGTTGTTGTACAACGTGCCTTCATATCCGTTACGTGCCCAAGCTGCGGTTCATGAACCTCCTCTTCTGGAACGACATCCACCACTTGCTAGGTTTGCCCGTGCCATCTGCATACAACTTCTCCACGAGCCGCGACGCGAGTTCTTGCCGCGCCTGGGTGAGGTAGCCACGGAGATATTCTACAACGAAGAGGAGATCATATGGAATAACGAACATGGATGAAATGCAATCAAACTGACCAGCATCTGAGCGGCTCCCTGGTGGTGCGTAGTGCGCGTTGAGAGCGAAGTTGGCGTCTCCAGGGATAGGGAAATTGTCTACTGAAAGCGTGTTGAGCATCTTAGTTGCCTCGATTTGGTTGGGGACAGTCTTCGAGGTGCCAATCTTGGCTAGACAGTCGGAGACATAGAGGATGAGGATAATGAGGAGACGATCCGCGGGGCCTTTGATCTCGAAGTTACGGAAGAGGGAGTTGGCTCGGAAGAGGTCGAGGGTCTCGTCGATGATGTCTGCTTCTGAAGGGTCCGCTATAAAAAAAGGTGGTCTTTTAACAAGCTGGCGATGTGGCGGTCGGTCGACCACATACCGATGGGAGACGGTCCACGATACTTGGATTTGATTGGCAGGATGGAAAGGTTCCCAACCTGGCGAACGTCGGGAACCTCATTCAACGATGAGTGGTACGCCTAAACTCATTGTAAGTGCTGTGCGTACATCGTACGCGTAATGGAGTACTTACGGGCATGGTGTAGGTCGACAATGAATGCGCGGCAGCCTGCGCACTGGCTGCGAAAGGTCGGCAGACGCCGGTACGGCGCCTGACCATAAAGGGACAGCGGGTGGCCGGATCGAGATGCCGGGGAGGGGAACGATGTCATAGCGGACCCCGGCTGCGCTACTCGTGTGACTGCTACTGCTTGCCTCCACTGCTGGCTTCATCGTCCCCAAACACCAGTCCCACACTTTTAGAGCCTGCCGCCAGGACACAACACCGCGATGCCTGCTGTAGAAGCTGGCAGCGAGGACCAGGGGCCATGCATTGTCGAGACCGTCATCGACCCATCCCCGGACACGATGACCAGTACGTCCCCTATAAGGAGTAATGGGTTTTCGCTATTGACCGCAAATCCATTCAGGCCTCGTGCGGCGCGTGAGGACTCTCACGCTGAAGCTGCTGCCTCTTGAAGTCCCACTGGAGACTATCAGCGACCCCACAAGCCGGGTCATCACGCCGCAAGTCGTAGATGCTTACATTGCTGCAGCTGGAGACTTCACGGATGCGGTGAGTGCTATCTTCGTCTTTTTCACCGATCGAATGACACGAACCAGGAGAATTTCGGTTTCGAAGCTCCCGTACTGTCTGTTGAGGGCACAGAAAGAGTTCATCTTCGACGCCAATCATAATCCTGCAGACTACGGGGAAAACGAATGTAGAGGTAAAGTTGACGCATGTTCAGTGTCTGTACCATCCCTGAATCCCTTTAGCCACTGCTTGCGAGGTCCTTGCTCGCCGAGTAGTTCACGTCGCTCCGCCAGAGAAGGTCTCGACAATACTGTGCGCCCGCTACAGACACAAGGAAGTCGGTGGAGAGATTAGTGGCAGAACAAGTGCATTGGAAACTGCCATCGACTCCCACTGGTATACATCTTATTCGTAAAGATTTTCAGCTTCGCATGTTAACGCCATACTTCAGTACTATATTCTTGTCATCGAGCGAAGCGCAGGATGGTTAGGAAAACTGACACTGTGTTGTCCATACATGCTCACGGAAAGTTACGTCTAGTGGTGCAAGACCTTTGGTGTGGCAGGACGGTTCAGCTCTACGACGACAACCGGGATGTCACTTGTATGTGCACTATCTTTGGCCCTCCGCATATCGTTTGCTGACGGCCGCCCATGACTACATAGTTGTGCCTAAATCTGAGCTTGATTACCACGGCTTTTGGAGCCGCCTCGATCCCATGCGACTGGGGGTCCCCCGATATCAAAATATGTTTGGTATCGTGGTTTGGTTCCTTTTCCTTCTCGCCTACTCTCAAGCCGGTGAGTTCAGTCCCAACTTGAACCGATGTTATTATGGTGTCTCATAACTTAGCGTACAGTCCGCGAACCCTTGGATAAGCTGGATCCTAACCACCGGGACTTAGATGGCTGGGAGGTCATCATGTATGTTTTGGCTCTATCGTTCTCTTTCCAAGGTGAGTATTTCGGGCACGGTCTCATGGTCTCCTCATAATTGACTGCTACCGATGCCAATAGATATTCACACGGTACGTCCAGCTGAGTTCGCTACAGGCGAACCATTGAACGGATGCCATGACTCCAGATCTACAAACTCCTTACTTTGGTTACATGGCGTGCCCTGGGGTTCTGGAATATCGTATCATTCACAACGGACGCTCTATTGACCGCGGCTTTCGCCATCCGTATGGCTGGAATAGCTACCGTCGACGACCAAGCTCAAAGCGACTTCTTGCGTTACCGAAGCTTCCAATGCCTAAGTTTCGCTGCGCCGTTGCTTTGGATGAGTAAGTCACAATTTCAACGTAGAACCCGTAGACGTGACACTGACGTCCACACAGAACTGATTCCAATATTCGACGGCTACAAGTAGGTTGTCCTGGCGGTGTCTTCGCTGTTGAGAGGTTCATGGATGTCCCATAGATTCATAGGTACCATGCAAATCTGTGTTGCACGGATGCTGAAGGAGTCCGGTTTTTTCTTCTGCGTATGTGTTCAAAGTCTCATGGTTGCGGGACGGCGGTTCACAGCGGCCCTTTTTGCAGCTGCTCGCGTTGCTTGGCCTTGGTTTCCTCCAAGGACTCTATGCCCTTGACGCTGCAGATGGTAACACCGATCACCCCACGGTGGTTCGTCTCGATTAATATTACAAAAGAACCTGAGACTGAATGCTGTTTTGGCAGATCTTGAACGGCCTTATTCAAGCGTTGTTACAGTGAGTCACTGCTACATAGTTCTCTACTCTTAGCTGATAATGTCCGGTTGAAGGGCACCAAATTATGACATGTTCATGGGCACGTCGTAAGTATCGGAGAATTCGGTTGTTATCTGGTCTGCTCACACTTCACCAGGACGGCGGGGCTTATTCTATATTATATGTGAGTTGACGAGCCTACATGTTTACTCGTGTGATGTCCCGGCTGACTGCATGGTCCAGGTGGAACGTCGCGACTGCCGTGATCCTGCTGAACATCCTTATCTCTCTCTTCGCGTCCGCATACGAGGATGTGAGTAGTGTGCCCTTCGAATGCGCCCACGCGGCTTCCACACTCACGGCCGATTCCCTCTTCTAGGTTATCAACGATGCAGCCGCCGAGTACCTCACGTACTTTGCGGGCAAGGTGGTCGGTATGATCAGAGCTCCAGATGAGTTCATTTATCCGCCGCCCTTCAATCTCATCGAGACTTTTTTCGTGGCGCCTCTCGAGTAAGCCTTACGACGATGAAAGGACGTTCGTGTGCTTATGCAGTCGCAGGTCCTTCATGAGCGACAAGGCATATACAAGGGTACGTTGGAGTCCTCAGACGTCCGATACTCGCTCTGAGTGGAACTTCTGCAGCTTAACCGCTACGTGATGGGAGTGGTGTTCTTCGTCCCGCTATGCGTTGTCGCGCTGTTTGAATCGCAGTTCGATCCCTCGACCCACAGGTGGGTCAAGGACTGGTTCAGCTCGCCTGACGATGGTGGGGAGGACGCGCCCCACTTCCAAGATCCTGTTGTGACGGGAGAAGATGCGGATCGCGGACTGAAGATCTCTAGGGTTCCGTTTAGCGAGATCATCAAGCACTTCCCTGATACTACTCATGTGAGTTACTCATTTGTCTGTATCTATGCCGACCTATTGACTGTCTGGTGGCCAGTCTACCGAAGCGGTGATGCTTAGGGAATTCAAGGATCTTCGCAGGGAGCTCAAGGAGCTCAGGGAGTTAGTCAAAGAACTTGTTCATGAGAAGAAAGCGGAGTAACCCGGAGAAAGGACAAAGACACGGACCTCGTAAGAATCTGTTGCGTATTTTTTTTGATATGATAACTGCTTGGATACTGCCTATGTGCTCTCCCCAGTGTTGTTCTGTTATGTATATAGCTGTGATGTATCCTACAAACTATCGTGTTGACGCGTCAGTATGGTCTAGTTTACAATGTCTGGTCCATGTTGTTGTTGTTATTGTTGTTCGCTGATTCACGTGTCAGCTGGGTGAGAACACCCATACCACGCACAAAGAACGGCCGAATCTCGTTGATCTCCATTGCACAAAGGTTGTGTAACTTGTTGATGTCGTTAGTCAGGTGAGGAACCAGATCCAACGAGACGTTGACTTACTAGGAGTTCGTTGTGGTCGAGTTTAGAGAGACCTTCGCGACTCTTTGCTTGTCGAGCTTCTCGGATGTCTTTCAGCAGCGTACGGATCCTTTCGTGGTTCGGTAGATCATCGGATGCACTGGAAAATGACATGTGTCAAGCGCGTTGTCAAAAAGCGCGTCAAACTCGATGCTTACACGTCCAACAGGATCTTCGCGATCTCTGCGAAGCGGAAGGGCATCTCGCTGAAGCTGGGGGACGTTGTTTCCTGCGTCAGTTTTTCCTGAAGAAAATCTGATTGTGGACAGCAGGGTAAGTATTGGGGAGATTTATATCGAACGTGGACGATATGGCGTACCAACCTCGAGCCATGGCGGAGGGACTAGATGGCACTTTTTCTTGAGCTTCAGGTTCGATGCCATCCATAATGGAACTTTGCATTTTGTCGGCGGTCGGAGAGGTCCATACGCCCCCTACGTAGGGCAACGCGTTACATCCAAGGGTTGATGTGCGATGGGATAGAATGAGCATACGGAAATGAAAGCAGTGCGTTCCATGGACACGAGAGGGATGATCTCGACGAGCTGTTCGGAGGCGACAAGCTCGAGCTCGGGAGGCGTGATGGATGTCCTTAGCGACGGTGGGAGGGCCATCTTGCGAGTGGGTAGGTGCTGCAGACGCCTGAGGCTTGTTTGGCGGCGTTTGTGCTGAGGGCGGGTTGTAAACGGGAGCTGTGGCTGAGGCCAAGCCGCCAGAGACACACGATCACGTGGGATGACGCGTGTCGCGGTTACCACGGTTGGGTTGACATCTGAGATCGCTTTTATTGAGCCGTGGGGCAACACCTGCAGACGTCCTTGGCATCCTCTGTGGCCTCGTAACCTCGACTGTCTCCTGGTTCTGGTTTGGACAGAGACCCCCTCTCTTCACTACACACCGCCGCCATTCTTTCGCTCCAGCACTGGGCTCTGTGGGCAGGTCTCTCTGTCTGCCTGCTCGCTCTCCATCTCATCTTCGACATGCTAGGCTCTAGGACCAAGCATGTCTTCGCCTACGGCCGCCGCGGTCACCGTGTCGTCAACGCCTACGACGACTACGATCGCTCCTCCAAAGACTCTGCCTCGTCCTCCACCAAGCGTGAGAACGATCTTCCTCCCTCGCGTTTCTCAGAGAAGGGATCCAAGGACTCTCCCATATCCATCAAGTCTTGTTCTTCCGTCCAAGATAGAGATAGCCCCCTTATTCCAGCTAAAAAGCCGAAGAGGTCTCCCAAAGTAGCCAAAGTGGGCACCGCTTCTGCCAAACCTAAACCCATCTCGCGATATCCCCTTGGCTCGATTGCCACAAATGCCCCGACTTCCCCCGCGATACCCCCAGCGGTTCGAGCCAAGCGTCGCCAGACAGTTGCCAAAGCATCCCCGCTGATTCCACACTCTCCCATAGTCAACGTCGACATCGTTGTTCTAGATGCCCACGGTCGCCGCGTTAGCCAAGAACACCGTATTGCCCGCATCGACATACAGACCAATGTCCTCGCTCCTGCTCCCTCCAAGAAGTCTGAGATGCTCCCGCGCGGTGAAAAGTCGGGGTTGAGCAAGGAGAAAAGTGATCCCATTGTGCTTTCCTCTGATTCTGAAGAGAACGTCCCACTCGCTCGACCGAAACGAAACGCTCGCAAGAAGGCGAAACCCATCGTCATCTCCGATTCGGAGGAAGACTCAGGCAGTGACTTTGCTCCCGAAGATGAGACGAAAGACGCGAGTACCTCCATCGAGGAGGTCAGTTTCACCACTCCCCGTCCCCGTCGTGGTGCAAAACGGGCCCGACCGAATGTGGTTCGATCACCATCGCCTACGCATTCTCTATCCCCCACAACACCCGTTACGCCACCTCCTCCAAAACCCCAGCAGCTCACCAAAGCTCCCCCAGCAGTGCCACGCCCTTCAGTGCCCGTCACGCGCAATCTAACTCTCCCGGCCGAACTCGCGCGTCCACAAACGCTCGCCCCGTTTCTGTCTCTCCCCGACGTCGATGTTGACGAGCTCGATGCTGGACATAGCAAGTCCAAGCCTCGAAAGCTGACACCCATCCGCGCCCGTCCCGGGCGTGCCGTCTTCCCTGCGCCCCCGTCCCCGCCGTCCCCAACCACTCCTTCCGACTTCGACTTTGACGCCAGTTTCGACTTCGGGAAGCTTGCACTCTCCCCAAATGCTGTAGCCGAGGTCCAGCAGCTCGAGGCCGCGCTCGCTCTGGCGGGGCCCTCAGTGCCCGCGTACGTCCAGCCCTTGCTCGGGGAGTGCGCGCAGGTCACGCCACACGAGTTCTCCGCGTTCATCGAGATGTTCCCGTTCGACCCCGTCGTGCGCCTCGCGCATCGTGATGGCACGCCGCCGTTCCAGAAAATCGGGGAAGCGAGCTTCTCGGAGGTGTTTGGCATCGGGGACGTTGTGCTGAAGATCGTCCCGCTGCGCGACGAGGAGCGCGCGGACCACTCCGCGTTGGCAGCGGAGGTCGAGGGCCCGCCACCAAGCGATGCGAGGGACGTGCTGAAGGAGATCATCGTGACGCGGGCGATGGGCGAGTACTGCTCGGGCTTCGTGGAGCTGCTGAGGGCGTACGTCGTCCGCGGGAAATACCCGTCGGTGTTGCTGGATCTGTGGGACGAGTATGCAGAGCGGAAGGGGAGCGAGAGCGTGCGGCCAGGTTAGTTCGTCGTCGACTCCTCTTATTCTTTGGCAGCTGACCTCCTGGCGGCGTACAGACACCTTTGGTGTATCGCAACTGTATGCGATAATCGTGTTGCCCAACGGAGGCCCCGACTTGGAAGCGTATACGTTTAGCACACCGACCAAGACGGGCTGGCGGCAAGCCTGCAGCGTCTTCTGGCAAGTCACACGTACGCTGGCCGAGGCGGAGGATTTGGTCAGCTTTGAGGTGCGCGTAGATTCAGCATAAACATTGTTTCGGTCCTCACCTGGCATACGCATATAGCACCGCGACCTCCACTGGGGCCAAATACTCGTGAAGAACGTTCCAACCAAAAGTGCCATCCGCCGAAGGACCCGTCCTTCAATGGATGACCCCGACCACGGCGTCCTCGTCACTGTCATCGACCTCGGTCTCTCGCGCATGGACTCTCATGACCGTCACGCGGCACACGTGCACTGGACGCCGTTCGACGAGGAGATCTTCGAGGGCGAGGGCGACTACCAGTTCGACGTGTATCGCATGATGCGCACGCACAACAGCGACCGCTGGGATGACTTCCGGCCCCTGACGAACGTCATGGTGAGCCCTCTATCTCCTTTTTCTGTTGTTCTGCAGGACTGTGCGCTGATGGCTGTGTGCGATCCACAGTGGTTACATTATCTGGCACTCAAGCTCCTGCAGTCCAAGCGGCTCCGGCCGCCTGTGGCCTCTCGCAAGAGCACAGTGGCACAGCCGTCGACCGGCTTCAGTGAACGGGAGTGTTACGATTGCATGAAGGAGATCGAAGCCGTACTAAGGCAGTGTCTCGCCGGGGTCAGGGCCCCGGTGCCGCGGAAGAAGGGGCCTGGCCGTCCGCGCAAGACTCAGGCCCCTGTGAAGGCGCCTCAGGAGCTCTCGGGACCGCAGAGTGCAGGAGAGCTCCTGGACATAGCTAGGGCGAGGGGATGGGTTCTGTAGGATGACTAGGTCTGGGACACTTATTCAATTTGGCCCGGATTTCGGTGTATTGGGCGGATGCTTGTTGTAACCTATCTATACCCTCGGACTTCGCCTTGTAATATCGCACTCCATCCTGTCTGGAATTTGGATAGCATTCGTGTTAATTGTAAGAGTGTCAAGAATGTATCTGGTGGTAGTCGAGACAAGGGCGATTAGTTTGTAGTCGATACTGCTACAGGTAGGTATCTGTTCGCTAGCGATGTGGGTAACGGTGTGGCATATGCGGGTGCCTAGCGCAATCCGATGGTGAAAGATGGGGGAAGATACACTAGTAAGATACAAAGATACAAAGGTCATGAGTCGGCATCGAACGGACGCAGCAGATAACAGACAACACGGATGGGGCAGGGAATACAGGACACACATGTGGGGAGAGTCAAATAAACTAATAGATAGATATCGATATCCTCCGATCCCGTCCAATGCTAGGATGGTTCGCAGCCGGGAAAGCAGGGTGTCGTCGCGAGTTAGAAATGGGAACAAGGAAGGCCTCCATATGGTATCCGAATCACAGGTGGTTGGATCGGCCAGCTACCTCTTGCTCTCGCGGCTCTTGCTCTTGCTCCGACCGCGAGTGGTCCTCGTCGAAGGCTCCGGAGGGGTCACCTTGCGCTTCTTGGAAGGGGGCTTCTCCGACTTCGCCGCGGCCTGCTTGGTTGTCCTTGTGCGACTGGTACTGCGCGACGCAGCCGGGTTCGCCGGGGCGGGTTTTGCGCCCTCTGGCCGCTGACGCAGGTCGTAGCGGTGCGCCGGTGCCTCCTTGAGCGGCGCCGAGGCGGCCGCTCCGGCACGGCGGGTGGGAGAGCCGGACGTCGGGCGCGACTTTGAGGCGGTGGGTGCGTGTGGGACGAAATCTGCTGGCGGCGGGAGCTGTGGATGGCGCGCACGGCGCTGAGGGCGAGAAGAAGACCCCCCGTTGGCGGCGGAGGTAGAAGCGCGGTTCCGCGGTGACCGCTCGGGCGTGAAGCCGAGCTGGGACATTGTGACGTTGGCGTCGGCCAGCTGGGGCAATACTGACTCGAGTTGCGAATCCGGCAAGGCGCTGGTGTTCTGAACGGGCCACTGTATTGACCCGTTGGGGGTGACGAGTGGCGTCTCGACGTACGGCTCTGACTCCTGCGATTCCATGAGCATGCTAGGCTGTGACTGTGGTATCGTGCTGATAGGGCTGAGGCCGGTATACGAGGAGCGGGATGCTACCTTGCTGGGAGTTGTGGGGACTAATGCGGCGCCTTGGAGGGGCCACCGCGGCGGCGTCGGCTGCGCCAAGACATGCGAGGGATTCCGTAGGACCCGTGAGGGTTGGCCGAGGAAGTATGCGCGGGTGTTGAAGCGTTGCGACGGCAGTGGTTGATCGTCCGCAGGCTCTGTGAGGGTCCGCTCCAGCCCGGGGGCTTTCTGTCGGTAGCGGTACGTGTGGCTCGCGCCGACGCTGGACGAGTCGACGTAGAACGTGCGAGGTATGCTGGGGTCCTCCTCGTCGCTCTCTTCGCCATCTTCATGGCCTGCGCTCTCAAGGATGTCGCGTGTGCGCTTGAGCGTGCGGGGGCGGGGCTGGACTTGAACCGTGAAGCGGGGCACGGTGGTAACGGGCGGCAATTTATTCTCGTACGCGAAGTCACGAACCTTGATGCCGTGAAGGGTGGTTAGGTGGGCGACGGCGCCGGCATCGTGTGGTCCGTCGTCGGGTAATGCCTGTGGATGTTGAGAGGGGAACATTGGGGGAGGTGTCGGTGTTCGTGTGTCGTGGTCACTATCGTGGTGCTGGACAAAGAATGGTGGCGGGTTCGAGGACTCAGGACGGACGGTGGACAAACATTGTTCTTGACTCACAATAGCGGATGTTGACGGACCGGCGCTGTCGCTTGAGCTTGAGAACACATCTTGTGGTTGACAATGCTGTGGATGGAGCTGTGGAATTGCAGCACACATTGGAGCGGGTGGCTCGCAAGGGTTGGGTTGGATTATTGAACAAGATCGGGTTGAGAATTGCCGCCACTCGACGGGGTTCTTCAGGCTGTGCCTCGTTGCGCGACGTGGAGCGGTCTAGGACAAATCTGGGGTGGCAGATCTCGTCGATAATGCCGGGATGAATTGCACGCTTGGCAACCGCTTGATTTTCGCCGAGGACGCGACTTGAGGTGCTCTGCAATGACAAGAGGATGGGTTGAATACGAGAGAGATGTTCGCCGTCACTGTCCAAGCTGTGGAAGCGTGCCGCGAGCTCAAATGAAAGCCTCCTGCAGTCGCCCGTCGCACACTGCCCTCATCCCACCGCCACCGCCCAATCACCCACGAGTCACCCATCCGCTTTCGGATAATTGGCGCCCACAATCGTCACGCAGTCACGTTCCCCAACAGACGCCCGTCGACTCACCGCCGCCGCCGTGCGCTTTCCAAGTTCTCCGAGTCCGTTTGCCGCCAAGTTGCTTCATCACCAGCGTCCGCCACAGACCATGCTCCGGTGACAAGGCCCTTCCGAATCAACCAATTATGCGACGTTCAAATCCTTGGTGTCCCCACTACACTCGCACGTTGAGATCCCGGTCGTACTTGCTACAGCTTTCAACCTGCCATGAAACACTACTAACTCGCCCATCATCTCCATCGGCGAACACACGCGCACGCGGACCTCTGAGTCGTGACGAATAGTGAGTAAACCATTTGGCCCCTTATTTTTTCTTATTTTCCTGTTCTTAGGAAAAATAAATCCTCTGTACTCTGGGGTGAGGCTGAAGCTCGCTCGTTCCGCCCCTGAACTCAGGAGCACTGGCAGATGTTTCACGTACGCCCACCCGAGTTGGGCGGCGCTGCATTCTTATGAAGAGGATGTTGCACTGTTTTGCTCCTGAAACAGGACAGCGCCCTCGGATGGCCCAGGAACATCCCGTCAATATCAAGCAGAGGTTGTGCCTTCAGTTTTTCCCGCGTCCTTCCCTTACTCCCTTCCCTCTCTCCTTCAGCTCTCTATCTTCTTAGAGTATTCCCCACACATTGACTCCATTCCATGGCTTCGGACTCTTTCTATGCGGTTGATGACCATGATACCCAATCTATCAACTACCAGACTCCTGACCTTTGGTTCCCCGCCTCTCTCAACGACAAGCAGGCGGTAGCCGGCACGATTACGTCGGGTGTCGCCGGAGCGAAGGCCTCCTTCAGATTTACAGGTAAGAATACTTCCTTTGATGTTCTGTGGTGAATACACTGACAGTCCTTCCAGGCTCCGCAATTGCTGTTTACGGAATCGCTTCGACCGTGAATAACTCGGGCCCTCCAGCCGTTCAGTTCTCTCTCAATGGCAAGACAGTCCAGATTACCGTTGCCCCGAACAACGGAAGCGTAGACTTCTCATTCCCCTTCCTCGCTGTACCTTCTATCCAAAGCGGTCAACACTTGCTCGAGATGGATGTTTTGAACGCAACCCGGCAATATCCCTTCGCGCTTGACGTGATTATCTACAAGCCAAGCAGCGGCGTTACTCCAGCGACGTCACAATCCATCATCACCACGATGCTTCCCACCCCGACCGGGAAGTCAGTGAACGGTTCTTCCAACGGCAAGTTTACGGCGCCCGTGGGTGCCATTGTTGGCGGTGTCGTGGGCGGCGTTGCAGTCCTGGTTGCGGCTGGCGTTGCGATCTGGTTCCTCTGTTTCCGGAGAAGGAATCGAGCCGGGAAGTCTTACCTCTTTGCATCAGCGAGGAGACCGGGCGATCTCTTGGATGAGCAAGGTGCGTTCCGTTTCTTGTGGGCGCTGTTGTCCGAATGATTCTTAGTTATCTAACTCTGACGTTATTTCACCCAGAGCCGAAGCCAGCCCCATATACAGGCCCAGTTCCTAGTCACTCCACTGCACTCTTGACTCCAGGGTCCCAGTCGCCGCCG
This sequence comes from Ganoderma sinense ZZ0214-1, assembly GCA_002760635.1. Lineage (NCBI taxonomy): Eukaryota > Fungi > Basidiomycota > Agaricomycetes > Polyporales > Polyporaceae > Ganoderma > Ganoderma sinense. The sequence continues at coordinate 2,962,910 of AYKW01000001.1, forward strand.
CCGCAATCTGCTCATAGTGCGGTGATGTCCACCTATTCCACGTACGATGGATATCAAGCTCCTCAGTTTGGCTACCCGTCGTCTGAAGCACCCACCAGCGAGTTCGGTTCTGGTAGCTCCTCGATCTCTGGCTCCTCCCGCACGCCCTTATTGCACCTTGTGACCGGCGCACAGCGCCAGACGACGAGTCCCAACCAGCCAGGGCGGAGCAAGGCTGCTGAGGCTGGTTTGCTCTCTGTGCCGCAGCAGGCGATGTTCCATGCCGATTCGGGCATCCGTTTTGACGATCATGGTCGTCCACAGTCAACTGTGACTGGATCCTCATCGGGGGCGAACGACCTCGGCGACATGCCGCCATCGTACACCCCGAGCTGAATAGGAGATGATGAACCTGCGAGACTCGTCGGACTCAAGTTTTGGGCTCTCTTGTATACTCCTTGACTTTCATATGTCTATCCTTCACCTGGAATTTTTAATGCTTGTGTCCGGAGCCCCCACCCTGGTCTCGAATCATAACCGGAAGGCCATATATACTTATGCTGAAAGGGCCAGTTCGAGCGCATCACTCAGTTTGGCGCTGGACAGCGCGCGGCGTTCGCGTCGAGGTCGACGTTGATGAGCGCCGCCTGCAGCACAAATAACGTAAACGACCGAAGACATTGCCAATGTGCTTTGGAAATTCAAGATGGACCTTCCAACGTCGTCGCCGTTGCGATGGTTGACCACGTCATCGGAGGTCGTCGACGGTTCGGGCGAGGATGACCACTGTGAACGTCGACAGCGCGAACACGACCTCAATTGAATACGACTCGTATGGGAGCTCGCCGTGGACGCTAACCCAAACTGCGAACAACGGCGCGATCTTCGGGCAGACTTTGACGAGGGTTCAGGGGACGGGCGGAGCGGTTTTCCGGTTCCACGGTGCGTGTACTCCTTCGTTTTGCCCGCAGCACCTACTTAGCGGCTCGCTGCGGTACTCGCGAGAACAAGTCCACTGACGTATTACATTCAAATTGATACGTACGCAGGTACTAGCGTACAAGTGTACGGCTCGGTCGCGGTGCCTACGGTTTCGGGTGCGACGGTCGTGTCGTTGTATGCGCTGGATGGAGGGAACTCGACGACGTTTTCAACATACTCAGTCCCGGATTCTCGAGTGAACGAAGTCGACGGGCAGCTGTTCTTCGATTCCGGGACGCTGTCGGACGAAAGTCATGTTCTTGTCATTAATGTGACGACTGCCAGTGAAGGCGCGCCATACTTGCTCGATTACATCCGAGTTGTCGCGACAAATCCCCCTGCATCTACTACCACGACATCTTCCACAGGGACGCCGACCGCTCTGCCGAGCGCAGGATCGTCGAAGAGCAACGTTGCGCCGATCGTTGGTGGCGTGGTGGGAGGCGTGGTGGGTCTCCTGTTGCTGGTGGTCACTGGGTTCTTCTACTGGCGTCGCCGCAAGCATCGCGTCAGGCTAGAACGAGGAGGAAAAGGTATGTCTGCGCGCCCGATCCTCCTCGGAAGCAGTGCTAACACCCCCGACGTTCATTCAGATCTCGTGGAGGACCTAGTGGACGAGCCCAAACCCGACACGGACTCCTCAGCTCCCTTCACAGGCAGAGATTCTATATGGCGTTCCACCAGCCCATTCCATCCCTCACCCAACGCCCCCAACGCGGAGTCCACCCTCGCCCCCTCCGACTCCGCCTCCCAAGTCGCTGGGCGCTTATACGCGGCCGAGCTCGCCGCGCAGCGTCTCGCAGCCGGGCAGCCCACCGGCCCTGGCTTCCCCGCCGCGGCGCAGGCGAACCCTGTGGCTTCGCATTCACGGTCCAGTCCCGCTCCCACCCCTGGTTCTAGGTTCAATCTCCCGCCGGGCTCGGGCGCGTGGAGGTCGGACCGCAAAGAAGCCAGAGAGGCTGCAGTCCCGCCTCCAGTGCCCGAGGTGCCTGAAGAGGAAGCCGTGCAGCACCAGGACTCGGGCATCCGGTTCCGGGATGGCGAGCTGCTCCCGCCAGCGAGTGCGCTCGCACTCGCGCAGGCGCAGGCGCATGCGGGTGGAGTCACTAGCCCGCATGGGGGAGAAGACGAGCTGGGGCGGCCACCGGAGTACGAGGACGCACGGTCGTGAGCCGCGCGGGCTGCTGACCGCGCCCGGGATGGGCAGGCGGGTGCGGGGGTTTGGGACGGACTCACGAAGGCTGTGGCACCGCCGTCGGGGAGATTTGCGTTTGGGTTTAGCGATGCCGACTGAATGGCGGTTCGATCGAAGGCGAGGTTCTCGAGCTGGGTACGCGCCTGGTGTTCTGGGGTCGGGGTTCGGGGTTTGAGGTTCGGGGCACAGTGGACCTGCTACTTTGAGGTGTTCTGGTTCGGAGTTGCTTTCACAATTGTGTTGTTATTTGCTCGTGCGTGGTATTTCTACGCATATCCTTCCGCGGAAACGAACAGCGGCGTTATCCTTCTCCCTAAAAGAAGCACCTAGAAGGAGTCAGGCCCGGAACCGGCCAGACGGGTACACGTCGTACATTGACCCAGCGGGATCTGGTGGGACTTCTCTCAAGCTGCAGTTAGCGGCATCGGCAGCCGGTGAAAATGTCATACGCACTGATGTATCCGTTAGCTGTCACGGAGATGTTTGAGTGACATCATGGCGACTTTGACCGACCAACTCGTATATGTAAAACTGTCTCACTCACACCACGAAGGCCATTCTGATTTCAGCAGGTGGTGTACCATTCACATGCGGGATAGTTCTGCTGTCCGTGAGTTAAGGCAGATACGTCAAAAGGATAAATTGCAAAGCATACATCTTTTACGCATTCCTGGACCGTCTTCGGCCTCAAGTGGAACGACACAGGAGCCTTGTTTCGGAGACGACTTCACCAGGTACATGTGCTGAGACTGCGCACAATAACTCCAGGCCTGACGTCGTGGGACATATGTTGAGTTTCGAACCCGTTTACGGAGGCAGCGCTCCCCGAGAGAACGTGATGGCGTGGACGGCAATCTCGGGCCTTTTGACGTACTGCCCACTATCATGGTGGTTAGGAATCCGAGTCATGCTGGGTGGATTCATCCGAGATTACTGCGCCTATTCTCACCTTCGCTGCGCTTCCTTATTGTCCCACCCGTTAGGTTGACTGGGCTGTGCTCCTGCGGTGGCAAAACTTTGCAAGCCCCAGGAAGTGCGGAGATATGGTAGCGCAGCTGGAGGTGCGTCCACGCGCGGACTGGATTGAGGTATACGGTTCGGGCGATGCAGTACACTGCCAGTAGATGTTCAGTCCATGCGATTTGCTTCGCCGCCATATTAGCGGTCCCTTCTCCCAAAACCTTACGGGTACGGAAGATATGCGCCTCTGTGATAGAAGAAGGGTATTGAAAGGATTAGGCTTCGAGGTACGTACCATTGGGGAGAGGAAGCCCCGCACCGGCGTCCGTTGGCATATGCATCGTTGACATCGATTGGAATCGTGACACGTATGCCAGTCGGAATGTGGGTACCCCAATGGGCTTCCTCGCACTTTTTCCAAGACCCGGCCGACGCTTCTTTGAGTCTCCGTTGGCAGCTGCGGTGATGAGTTGGACGTCGACGGGTAAACGGTAAACTGGACTTCTTCGCAATCAGCTGCGAACGTAGTGAGCCGGCATGATGAAAATGGTTTGAAGGGACCGTCACTGAATTTACCTAGTCGTTACAGGGATTTTTTTCTTTGCAAAAACGTCGGGGATTGTGGTTCTGAAAAAGAATGCACTTGCCGGCGGAACTTGATGGGAGACGGCGGACATTTCCGCAACCAAGACCGCCAGACCTTGAGCAGAATGTTGACTAGGCTGTGTGGTATATCTGCTAATGATAAGTTGAGCATGAGCCAGATGGATGGCTGCGGACGGTCCAGGACCTGGAGAGGGTAGTGGCGACTTGGTGGACTTGGTTTAAGTTTGCAATTGAGTAGTAGGAATGGGCTGGTCGTGGCCGAAGTAGCGGACAGAAAGGCACGGGGATTGAAGGGATCAGCGAACACAGGTGTGCAGAAAACTGAAAGTGTTTCTCGGGGGGCCTGGTGAGCGTTGTGGTGGATGGGATTGGTGCAGGTCCATCTGCTACTTCCAAATTTCGTTGCTGAGCGCTTGTCTCCGAGTCTGACGCGAAACGCGTTGAGCGCGACGCGGCGTGGCTCGTCGGCATTATCCGACCGGCGTCGTCGCGGACCTCGGCAAAGACTTGGACTTTGCCAGTGCGGTTGTGAACAGTGGCGGCACCTCTCCGCCCATCTACCCCCGACTTAGACCATCCTAACGCCCTCGCAGAGTCCGATACGCCTCTGTCATTCTTCCTGAGCACCATACTCTTCTGCGGAAACGGGACCGGCGGATGAACTGAGTGTACACTAGTCTGGTATGTTTTCATGCCTCTGCTGTCCGAACTCGTAGAATGACCATCTCTCCGTGTGCAACATATACAAGAGATCCCCTCCTTCCTGTACGGCCATACCACTATCCCCTGCGCCTTCTTCGGATACCCTGCATGCTCAGGCGCGCCTGGAAACCCCTTCTGGGCACCACCGTCCTCGCCGGTACTCCCGCCTACATATATTATCGTTATTATAACAAGCCAACTCTCCAAACCTTTGACGTCTCCGTGCGGGAAACAGGTCCCGACGGCAAGCGTCAAATGGTAACGCGTGCAATCCCTCTCCTCACCAAGGAGCAGGTCGACACTCGTCTCCGCGAGCATGCCACGTCCAAGAGCACCACGCGCCCTGGTGGCATCGTCTGGAAGTCCACTACCTCATACTTCTCGTCGAACGACCCCATCGAGGACGCGAACGGGAACCTCCTCATCGAGCGCGATGCATCGGACAACTCACCACCCGGAGACTACCTATTTTATGCCGTCATGGACGGGCATGCCGGATACCACACCTCCCGCGTCCTCGCGGACATCCTCATTCCTACCGTCGCGATGGAGCTCGCGTCGCGGATCAATGACCCGAAGGCGAACCTACACGATACCGGGCTGCTGCAGAAGGCGAAGTCGCTTATCTGGTCGTCCGCTTCTACCCCGTACGACGCGAATCCCTCCAATGTCGCGCGCGCGATCCAAGACGCATTTACCAAGCTTGACGCGCAGATCGTAAATGCCCCGCTGGAAATCCTATACCACGCTGTGGACCAGGACGCGCTCAAGAAGAAGGTCATTCCGGACTTGAGCGGCCACCCGCTGGCGACATCTAGCATACAAACGGCGCAGTCAGGTCAGTTCCAACAATATGTCCTCATTTTACACGGTGTTGAAGGCCGGTGTCTCTCTAGGCAGCTGTGCACTCTTGGCCATGTTCGACACGTCAAATCGTAATCTCTACGTCGCATGTACAGGCGACAGCCGTGCCGTTGCCGGTGTCTACGAGGAGACGTCTGACGGTCAGGGTATATGGCGTGTGGAGGTCCTCACGGAGGACCAGACAGGCCGGAACCCTAACGAGCTGAAGAGGTATATTTATCGCCAGTCCAAGCCACAACTCGCTGACGGCAATGGCACAGGATGCAGTCCGAGCACCCCGCTGATGAGGCCCTGGACGTGATCCGTAATGGTCGCGTACTAGGTGGACTCGAACCAACCCGTGCATTTGGCGATTCCCGCTACAAATGGCCCAGGGAAGTCCAGGAGGTGTCAGTACTCCACTCTGCTCGCTTTCCCCGCACTCAGCGGCTGACTTTCGCCGTAGACTAAGTAAGGCCTTCATGGAACCCCAGGGCAAGTCCCTCCACTCAACTCCGGCCAAGCTGAAGACTCCGCCCTACGTCCGCGCGACGCCCGTCGTGACGCACCGCCCGCTCTCCTTCCTCCCGCTTCCCGCCGACGGTACACCCGCGCCCAAGGCCGCACTGCGCTTCGTCGTGCTCGCGACCGACGGCCTCTGGGACGAGCTTTCGAACGAGGAGGTCGTCGCGCTCGTCGGCGGACACCTGTCCGGGCTCCGTGGGACTGTGTCGAAGGCCGCGCTTCCGGGGCTAGTGCGCACAGCGACGGGCGCCGCTGGGGTCGACGGGAAGGACAAGGTTGGTCGGGGCCGCAAGGCAGAGGTAGAACCGGAGGGCGCGTGGGCGTTCGAGGACGACAACCTCAGCGCGCACCTCATCCGCAACGCCCTTGGCGGCGGGGACGTCGAGCACCTCTGCAAGCTCGCGAGCATCCCCGCGCCGTGGTCGCGCCGCTTCCGTGACGACATCACCGTCACCGTCGTATGGTGGGAGGACGGACAGGAGAGCCAGGCGCAGGTGGAGAAAGTGGCGATTCCGGGGACGGAGGGGCAGCAGGCGAAGGCCAAATTATGATACTATAGCAGGCGTATGGTACACGTTTATCATAATTCATGCCTATACGGTGATTGGTTACTGGGTCACTTCAACATTCGATATCTGCGTCTCGTCTGTCTGCAAGTCCGAGGGCTAATGAGGAAGGGTGTGCATGACTGTGCAGGAGCAATGCGGCAAGTCAGTCTAGACCAGAATGCGAGAGGGTGGTGAGGTGTAAGAGGAGGGGGAGGGTATGGGTCAACTACTGTATGCATGGGATAACGGATGGGCGACAGAGCTATGGTCAATAAGTCATACAACAGAACGACGAAGAGAAAACTACAACAGAACGGTCCATCACCTCTATACTTCTAAATTAGTAACCGCTTCTTGGGTCCATTCCTGTGGCGAGGACCGAGGTTGGGAGAAGAGCCGACGGAGTCGCGATGGCTATGGAGGTTATTGCTGCCCCTCACTTTGTTAAAGGGACTGGCACCGTTGGTAAACCGGGAGGCCGAAGAGTGCCGCCTCTTGACGGAAGGGGGCTCGATCGGCGTCTTCGCCCACTGCTTGTATGCATCGTCCTGTTCACCATCTGGAGTTTTCCGCTTCTTGTCGTTGGCCTTGGAGGTCGTGGTACCACTGCCACCGTAGAAGGAAGACGGTGGAATTTCGGCGGCGGCAGAGAGCGTGGTCGAGGAGGCCGCAGTGGGGGCGGATGATGGAGGCGTGGTCGCGCGGGATGGAGCAGACGAGGACTTAACTGTAGACGATTCCGCAGAAAACTGCTCCTTCTCCTTGTTCTCCTCCCCCTTCTCCGACACTTTCTCACCAACATCCTCGTCCGAGTCATCCTCATCGTCACCGTACGCAGCGAGACTCTGGAGGGCGTTGCTGCCGTCCCGAGGCTTGACCGCGGCGATCTTCTTCTTCAACGCCTCCGCTTGGGGATCAGCCGTTGATGTGGCCTTCGTGGGGGTCTGTGGAGAAGCGGCCTGCGACGGGAGGAGGGGACCAATAAACGGCTTCGGTGTCTTCGCCGGAGACGGCCGTTCACCCTCAGGTTCGCTGTCCGGGGCCTTCCGCTTCTTCATCTGCGCGACCTTCGAGGTCGCACCAGGTGGACGGCTTGGGGTGGCGGAGGGCGCGGACAGCGCAGCCTCCAGCGTCTGGCCCTTCTCCAGCATGTAGAAGAGGATGTACGCATTCCTCAGGCCGGTGGGCGGGCCGCTCTGCCGCATGACCGACTCGTCGTTCATCTCGTGCCAGACCCCGTTCGCGCCCTTGACGTATGCGTAGTAGTGTCCCGAGTTGGGACCGCCACCTGCGTGGCAAATGACGCCGTACAGGGTATACGCGGGTCCATACGAACCCTCACTCATGAATGGCTCCAAAGACAGTCGCTCCTCGTATCGTACCGGATGGCCAATCTTGCGTCCCATGGGAGAGAAGCGCTTGAGATGAACAGTTAGTACCGGCGGTGCCTCCTGTATCGTGAACTGCTTGTCCGCGTTGACCGGCTTCTTGCACCTAACGATGAGACCGGACCCTTAGCTCCTCTTTTCTCGCGGGAAAAGCAATGCTACACACTTCTCGCACTTGTACTTGTCCGCCCCGCGCAAGTGGTCGACCGTGACGAACTTACGGAGTGCATCTCGCAACGACGCCACTCCCGCGATGTCGACGCTGAGGTCCAGCATGCGGTCGAACGTATCGCTGTTGTAACCACAAGAAAGACAAGAGACCCTGGACCGAAGCAGGCCGCCGAAGATCTTGTATACCCAGGTCTGTTCCGCCAACTTCGGATCGAGTTTCCTGTGGCGATGTTTGTTGAGCGCGCCTCGAGAACTGCGAATACGAATATACTCACGGTGGTGCCCCAGCGAGAGCAGATCGTTGCATTGCATCCACAAAATAGCGAAGGAACTCATGCGAGTCTTCCTGTCTACCTCTCCGCATGTGCTTTGCAATTGCTGTTACAATATGAGAATCGACACGACATTGGGATGGTGGACAGTACATACCATGAAGTTTTGTAATAACTGGGTACGGCGTTATTGAATAAGGCTTCGTGAAAACCTCCTGCATCACCTGGCGAAGGACACATATCATGCAAGAGGTGTTGTTGGCCTTCGAGTTGTGACCTATGCCAAGAGATCGGATGAGGTCCGAGAGACGCAGCGATTAGGGAGTGTAACTCACATGAATCGGGATGCTTCAACAGGATATGCAACAAAGGAGGTGTATGCAGCAAGCACTGCAAGGCACTATTAAGGAAGCAGGTGTTTCCGGTGTTGTTCAGGCCACAGCCGACAGACTTGCCGCTGTGGGGCCAGCTCGTTTCGATCGAACCGGTATAGACGAATTTGGGGTGGCTGAGGGGTTGTGTGGTTTTTGTTGGCTTTGCGGGTGAAGCAGGGTGCGTTTTCTGGGGCTCATGGGGCTAGAAGAAGGATGTAAGGATAGTCTGACGCGTCGAGACAGAGAGACTCACGTCTGCCATCGCCTTCTTGGGCACCTCGTTGATAGGCTGGTACTTGCCTTCCCCAACTGCGAGCACACCAGAAGAGGACCCTTCCACAAATTCGATCTTCGGTGGTAGGAGCTTGTTGAAGGCATCTAAATCTTTTGCAGGCCTGTACGAGGAGTCTTCCGTGAACCGAGTAGAGGGGAGTAAAGGTGAAGCCAGCATTTTAGAGCGAGCGCACACAAGAGGCTGGACAGCAAGCAAGGTTCGAGACCAAGGGAGATGTCGGGCACCGAGAGAGAGCGTTTTGGAAAGACGGGGAGGAGAAAAACAGGTGGGGAGTACGGCGGCGAGCCCGAGCAAAGGGACAGAGTTGGGTCGTACTCGGCCACTAAACAAGATCCCATCAGCCACAATCCTTGTTGTCCTCTGTTTAGCCCTCACGTGCGCCATCCTCCTACCCCATTGGCGCCCATTCCCCAGACGACAACGCACCACTGCCACCGTCGAGTTCTCATCGTCATTTCCCTGTAAATGAGTCTCATTCAAGGTCTGTGCCGCGGACATCGTAAGAATAAGTCTCATTCAGCTCCGCGACGAGGTAATTAACATTAATGCTACAACAGAAGATTTTGAACGATAGTACACATATGACAAACAGCTAATGAAACGCATATGGAATCCTCATGCTACATGGTCGTCGAAGGGGTAGAAAGATACAAGATAACGAATACAACAAATACACCCCCCTGGTGCAGACTGTCGCACAGGTCCGAACGAAAACTGAACGAAATATTGCGAAGACAGAATCCGCATCACCGTGCCAACGTTCTAGTTGAACGATTCCTGCGAGCTCCAGGCAGCGAAATGCGCACGGGAACGAATGGTATGAGAGATGCCCAGCCCGCCCGGTAGGTAGTGCTGGAACTGCTGCCTGTAGGCCATAGCTTGGCCACCATGATGAGCGTAGGGTCCGAGAAACGTCTGGGGCATAGGGTAGTACGCCTGACCCCTAGAGTCGGTCATGTACGGCGAACCGTCAATCGTGTAGGGCTTGAATACTGCAGCTGTAAGAACTACCAGTCAGTCTCGCTCGTGTTGGCGATACAGGGTATGAGATATAGACATACCTTTCTGATCCACGCCCAGCGTGGCAGAGACTCGGAAGTCAGGAGTATGGCACTCAGCCTTGACGCTAGATGCAGACGATGCCCGGGTGAGCATAGGCGATTCGCTTCCCCCCAAGCAACTAGCTGCAGACGACGTTCGGCTGATGGTCTGCGGGTGAGCCCCCAAATATTGCCCCCCGATCCCAAACTCCATCCCAAGGGCTACAGAAGCGATTATTAGTGCATGGGAGGCTATCGAACCAAGGAAGCCCTACCATTGCCGTTGCCATGAGGATAGGGAGATGCTTGAGGAGAGCAGAATCTCTCTCCGACACCCTGGGATGATGGCGAGGGACTAAGGCTGAGGAGCGATGAAGCCGGCGTCGTGGGGTAGGAGGGATAGCTCTGTGAGGCATCATGGAATGGGATGTCTGGATGCTACACGGTCAACTTTTCCGCACGAGAGAAACATCCGATTTCTACGTACCCTCGTGTTTAACGCCGGAGATGGTGACGACAGGCTCGGCAGTCTTACCCACTGCCCCGCGTGCACGGGGCGGAGGATGCGACCGCCTCATTGCTATCCCGCTCATCCCTGGGAGTTTGAACTGGGGCTTTTCCTCCAGGGATTCGAGAGAAATGTCGATGGACCACCTGTACTCGGCCGTATTGATCGAACCCTTCTCGATTTTATGGCTTGCGAACAAGTGGTTTTGGAAATCACTAGCACGTTTGTTGCTACAAAGGGTGAGAATGAGCACTCTTCGTTGTCACAGAAAGGTCATATATCCTTACGTCGAGGTGCAATACGGGCAGAAATGCGTCTTCCGAGCGTGCTGTTCCCGCTGGTGGCGCGCACAAGATGACTGATCGCCAAACGACATGAAGCATGTCCCGCACACCCAGGGCCTTGCACGCGTGCTACGGGAAGTAAGTCAGCGCTCGATTGTTATGCATAAATATAAATGGGCAAGACGTCGACGTACTGCGTGTTCCTATGTGTCGCGAGCGAAGCCTTCTGCGAGAAAGCTCTTTTGCAACGGGGCCAGGGGCACTTGAAGGGCCTGGAAAAATATCGTCAGACCGACGGTACTAAATCCAAAAGAGGCCGTGATGCTCACTTGTTCTTGTTGTGGACGCTGGAGATGTGGCGGGTCAGGTCAGGCCTGCGGCTGAATGCGCATGATTTGCCCTCGTCGAAACACAGCTTGCACGAGTAATTCTTCGGCTTCGGCTGTGGAAAGAAGCTTGACGAGTCAGCTGTGTCACAGCCAACGAGTCAAGATACTTACCTCTTTCTTGGGGCTCGCTTTCTTCATCTCCATCACCCTAACCACCTGAGGCTCTACCTCTTCAAGCGACTCTCCATAGGACTCGGCCATCGGTGAGTAATAGACGTCGGATGGCAGCTGCATAGTCCAAAAGAGTAGGTCGTAGAATAGAAGAAGGAGCAGCGAAGGGTTTCGCGGAAGGGAACGTTCGAGAGTAGAGTGTTCTGGACCGTGGCGGAAAGAGAACGTGAACAACCACGACCTGCGCGGTCGAAGCGATTAAATAAGAAGCGGGGAAAAGTCTCGGCACAGCCTGTGTCCCAGCGGAGCCCGTTGTGTCGCACAATGCAAAGCAAATAGGGCGAGAGAAATGGAGGGGAGCCCTGAAACCTCGTCCGTGCTTTATATCAACCCCAAGGCGGTGACTCGGAGTGGAGAGCATCCTCCAGACCGAGACTGACAAGACAGGGATCGGCGCAGGCAGATCTCGTTCTGTGGCTAGGCGTCGTCTGTGTCTCGCGGGAGTCTTGCCGGCTAGCGAATCTCGAGGAGCACGGGCATCGAAATCGCGGCCGGCATTCAAACAGCCTAGAAACTTGGCCGGAAACAATAAACCTCGATGGTGCACAAGTGGCGCAAAGAAAAGATACCTTGAATCTGTCTCCAAAGACATGCCCAGAATGTAATCGGCTATGGAGACGGAGATCTGGGAGTGTCGGAAGACAATTGAGCTCTTCGGGTGGTAGCCTCGTGCTTGCACGACCGGAACAAGCACCGCTGGGGGTAACCAGATCTTCCCCTATAAGCCTGCCAGTAACAAAAGAATAATTGCTACTCAAGACGCCCCTCGTTTCCTCAGTGGCACACCTCGTGGCTACTAACATCTGTGCGATAATCATGATCAATGTATCGCGACGTGCAGTGATCGACAAACCTCACCAGCTAGCGGCTGGATTCCATTAGAAAGTATGCCGACCACAGGAACGCGTGTACAGCGGCACTATCCGTCCGAGATGGTGAGCAGGAGGGCAATTGTGTTACTGATACGGAGAGATGTTCCCTAAACGTCAACAAGACTAGTGAGACATGCGCGGCGCTTACGGCTCAGACGACTTACTGCCCAACCTTGAGCTTGCACGGCTTCAATTTATGAGCTTTGTATTGCATTCAGACGACGGGCGATACGCGGAAACTTGACGACGCTGGCATACAGGGGGTTTCGGGTAAGTTCTGTTCTGTTTCGGTCACAACACGGCGTCCCATGCCGTCCGACACGTCCACCTACTTGCATCCTCTAGACCGAAGCCCGACTCTGTGCGGAAGGAACCAGAATGAGGCGGCGGAGCGACTATACGGCGCTCGGAAGAAGGGGGGAGGAGAGGAGAACCTTGGCGGGATGCAGGGATCCGTGGGGGCTTCTCTGGGTTCTCTCCCGCTCTCCCCAAACCTTGCTCAGGAATCGCGGCACCTCGGTCCCCAATCAGCTTCCTGACCATCTGCTCTCGTCTCTCGTCCCGCTCTCCTGGCCACGGTTGTCCGACCACGTACTCGATCCCCCCGTCGAACCGCGGCGGGATTCCCGTCCTGCGAATGGGCCCCCTCCCTCGGCTCCACTCGCACGTCGCCGCACTCACCTCATATGAAACCTTGTGCCGTCTATGGCAACTCGCTGCTCCCTGCCAGTGCCAGAAAATCTCGCCTCCCACGTACGCCAAACCTTCGAGGGTCGAGACAGGTGCAGCCACGCTGCGAATCCAAACACCGCCGCGAGGCTACCGAACCGAGGCTCCAAAGCACCCAAAGCCGCCGACCAGTTCCCGTCCATCGCCTCCTTGCCCGGCATCGCACGAGAAGGCGCAAGCCATGACGCTCGGGCGCCTCCTGCCGTACGTTCACCAGGATGTGGGAGGGCTCCCACAGCCGTGGCATGTGAGGTGACCTGCTCTCCCAGTCGACGCAGCGGCCGGGACATATCTTGGCAAACGGTACGAAGTCGCACGTGTATACAGAGCCTCGCGCGCTCAGGGGTGGGGCTGCGTGTGCGCGGCTCATGGGCTTCGACGTCGCACGCACGTCGGGACAGATACTGCTCCCGCTTCGGGAGTCGGAAAGAAGCGTGGGCGGGCGGGGTTTGGAGGCTGTCTGAGTAACGGAAGCGTCTTCAGGTCGGCGGGTGGTTCGAGGTCGCCTGGATAAGGTTTCGTCTATTTCAAACAGATATCTGGAGAACTGGCAGCAAAATATAGAACACACCGGGGGCAGTATGAGGGGTGCGAAGCGGTCGACTGCCGCCTCGGCGAGAGTGTGTCACACAAGTCCATAGTCACAGGGAGCCCCTCGAGACCGTCAACGTACCGCTACAGAATCCGACCGAGACATCAAGAAAGCGTCGCAACATATCGTACATACTCGTACACACGCGGAGAGGGTGATGCCCGATAGCCGCGAGAAGGCTAGTGATGAGAACGTAGGGCCAGGTTAGTGACCAAGGCCCTGCCCGTTGATCTTGGCAGTCAATTCGACCCAGGGGGCAATAGCTGTCAGGTCCGGCCATGACAGAGATGCATATTGACCCCTCCCAGGACCAATGACTAGATCGAGATCTTCATTTGGGACACCGTCATCGAGGTGTTGCTTCGTCTGCGGGTTGAGCAACTGCGCAGTAAGCCTGGACGAAGAACGTGTCAGCTGTACTTAGTATACACCATGGTAACCTTAAGCATACATCATGGGTCCAACCCACTGGCGGCCGCCTTCTTCCACTTCTTCGTTTCCAAGCCATCGCTTGTCCTCTCCGCCTGGAGTGTAGAATGGATAGTTTGAATGGCAAGGGGAGGGCAGGGGCTGAGTCAAAAGACGATACGTATCCTTTACATTGATCGCTAGAAGCGCGTATGTCAGTCATCGAATGTCCAGGGACAAGGCCACCGGAGGCTTACGATGGACCGCCCTGGCAGGAAGCGGGGTCTCCAGGACCGGCGAGAAAGACTCTTCGCTACCTTCGGAGACATGTCCCGCCTGCGCCGATGCAACCTCGTCGTCTCCCTTAGTCATACCGGGAGGATGGAGAAGGATCCGGGCATTCTGGTTGACGGAAAACGACGAACGAGGCTTGCTCAGGACACCGAGGGCGATGATACGTACGTCCCTGAACTCTATGACAAGCTGATAAAGACGGCGGACACCGCAGCGGCGGCACAAACCAGTCAGATTCCGCCATTCAAAAGAGGAATGTGGAGAAGATTCGACACATACTCGAATGTGGGTGGGCAAATGTGCCAGATTGTTTTGCAACCTACATTATTTGTATTTGGGTCGGCGATGTCAATTCAGAGTTTTTAATATTGGTATGCATTTTCGGATACTGACTTGATTTCATGGAAGGTTGTCATCGGGTTGTAGTTGCGAGAAGACGCCTCAAGAAGGTTCGCCGAACCATTCCGGTTGAGCAGGATATACCTGGACGAAGTGTCAGGGGCCCACTTTTTAGTCATCGATGGTGATCACGGAGAAGAAGCCCATAGCTTACTTTGTCCATGATTCGTCTGCGGTGCACGCTGAGTGACTTCTGTGCCAGACCCGGTGGAGGATCCTGCGATAGAAAGAAGACGAGAGACGATAAGCGGCGCACGTTGAGTAGCCTCGTGACGGAGCGGACGCGCATGGACCACGCACTTCAGAAAAGCGGCCTTCCATGTCGAAGTCTTCCACTTGGCCCACCCGGGGAGGAACCGCTTTCGGAAGCATTCTTCCCATTCGGTCTCCTTGAGGTTGGGAAGCGTCATCTCAAACAACACGTACTCGGCCTTGGCGAGGGTCAGGATGTCGACCCAGTTCTGCCGCGGCACCGTATGCCTGACGCTGAGGTGCCTGAGCTGTGGCTCGTAGTCGCCATCCCCGTCGGAGTTGCAGATGGTGCGCAAGATGGGGCGGCGCCAGGGATTCAAGGAAGAATCGGACGCAATAGCGCGCAGGCGGCGAGACAAGTACGAGACGATGATTAGGGAGGCTACGTCGAGTTCCCCGAGGATATCCGCGACTAACTCGACTGGCAGCGACTCGAATGCAGACATGCAGGCAGATGAGGTGGCAGCAGGACAGCTGTGGGTTGTGCGTTGCTGGCTGTCTTATAGGGGCTCATCGGGGTGTCGCTGACAGCCTGCGACAGGCGGACGCGGAGACGATGCCTGGAAATCGTGGCAGTGCCTCCCAAATGGGCGTCCAGCGCTCCCGATCCGGAAATCTTTCTCAGCCCATACACCGCCAAGCATCGCAACGAGGTTCAAAATCCGGCGTGGATGGCATCGGTATACAGGTCCACCAACGCCTTCTTCCTTCGACAGATGAGTAACGACGACACGCTGCAGTAGCACAGAGTCATGTGTGTCTTTGTATGGGTATCCTACCAGTGCCAGAACCACATCGCAGCTCTCAGAAGTCCTTCCAGTCGTCCCACTCATCATCCTTCTTGGCAGGAGCACGGCGCGTAGCGGTCGAAGTCTGTGTGCTGTTGCTGCTCAGCTTCGAGGGCATCGGCTGGCTCTGCTCCGCCGAAGAGCCGTTGAACGAATCGAAGAACTCGTCGTCGTCATCATGATAAAGGGCCGAACTCTCCTCGTGGCCCGGGTCCGCACCCAACGCACCGTACCCCCTGCTCTGTGGCCCACCTCCCATCCGGTCTCGGGCGACGCCCACGACGCCGTTGACCGACTCTGCGACGTCCACGCCGAACGTCGTCCGTCCCCACATGTTCGCGGACCGACCCACGTCCCCGGCGCGCTTTCCTGCTTCGGCCGCGTACCCTCTCACACTAGCCTGGAACGTTGGGTCCATGACCTTCTCCATGCCCGGCTGGATGACGTTCTCCGACACCGCGCGCGACGCGCCGACGACCGCTGCCGAGAACAGGGACCAGCCCTTGCTCAGCGCTGCGACCGGGTTCTCCTGCAGGTCCACCAGCGACGGCGCGTTCGCGGACGAGAGCGCGAACGACGGGTGCGAGGCGCCGGGCGGGGGCGTGGGCGTGTTCCCGAATCCCTGGTACCGGCCGCCCTGAGAAGGCGGCAGATCGGCGGGGCGAGACGCGTTGGCGTGGCCCAGTGACGCAAAGAACGCTTCGTTCTGCGCCTTCTGGTCATACGAGCCGGTCATACTCCCGCCGGGGTTGGGGCTTGGCGAGGGCGAGTTGGTGAAGGATGCCGGAGACTCGCTGCGAAGAGATCGTCCTGTGCTCGAACGGGCCGACGCGCGCGACTTGCGGAGGCCCTGGGCAGACGACGGCCGATTGGGTGGGCTCGTAGAATTGCTGGGAGAACCGAAGCCTTCTGGAGGGGCGGATGGGGAGAAGTTGCGGCCGGCTAGCGCAGCGTCGAGCTGATGGCGGACGTAAAAACCCGACTGCAGGGACAGGAGGGGAGCAGGTGAGCGTCACGGACCTTGTCCTTGTATTGTGAAGCGGCCCAGCTGTGATAGGTATCATAAGGGTTCATTCCCTCCTTGTAGCCGCCTGATTGAGAGTCGTAGGATTTCATGAATTCACGGAAGGGCGCGTTACCGCCCATCTGCGGAGACAAACGGGTTCGCGTGCGAGCGATGGTGGAATGGACCTATGAACTCACCTGCATTCGCTTCACCTGCTCTTCCTGCCAAGTGTCCATTGAGACGGATCTCACGAAACTGTGAGCAAGGTTATGAGTTGGATGGATGTACCGGGTGCTGGGATAGCATAAGAAACGCACCTGACGTGAACGCCAAAACCTCTGTGTACACCGGCACATTGCAGGCATAGGAATACGGCAAAGCTAGAGAACGGAGTTGACGGGACCCGTCGTCACTACACGGACGGGCTAGGAATTCACCTCAGGGAGGCCCATTGGGGGTTAGGATTGCCGCAGTCGATGCATTTCTTGTTTTGGAGATCTTCTCGTTTTATGAGCTCCTGTAGGGTTTTGCGAGCGAGAGTTTGGTCCATAGCGTCTACGATGAGAGTAATCAGGAAGTCGGGAAGAGGTTCAGGAGAGAGAGCTGGACAAGCGGCACGTACAGTCCTGGTCGGAGTCCGTACAGCCCGAGTCTCCCGGCAATTGATGATCATCCTCATCCAGGCGCGCAGACTGCAGTACGTCCACGACAGCCGTGGGAATATTGCGATGGATGAGACGCGTGACGAGTTTCCGGCGACACGTGCGTCACGTCGGCAGTCACGGAGATCTGAATCGCGCCCAAGAAACGAACGTAAGTAAGCATGAACCACCTCGCGCGCGACGATGAGACCAAGGTCAGCCCATGCGCGAGATTTGAGTATAAGTACATGTACACACGCGGGGCTGCAAGACAGCAATATGAAGGTGTCATTGACCAATACCGTCTGCCTTGTCCCAGGAGACTGGGAGCGCGGCACCAGTTGGTCTGCCATACCAGACGCTCGGTTCACTGGGAGAACAGCCCGAATAGGAAGTGCCTCTCCCTCATATGCACTGTCGCGCCTTCGCGGTCGGATGCAGGACGTTGTGGTAAGGGCATTGGGCAGGACTCGAAGGAGTCGGACGAGAGGACGGAGTTGCTTCCGCGAAAGTGGGTGAGTGACAGATGTCGTGGGCGGAAAAACGATTGGGAGAAGCGCTTGGGCGGCAGGGGTCCGGGTCAGGCGCTGGGCGCTGAGCAGCTGAGCTCGTCTCTGTCGTCGTCCCCTCGTCCCCGCCCGTGTCCTCCTCGGTCCTGCGGGCAGCAGTCTCGCCTGCTTTCGACGAAAAGAGCCCGCGACGCGTGTCGCACAGCGGCCGCACACCGCCATTGTCGTCCGATCCGGGCGCGTAATCCCTTCCAGCCCATCGGCACTCGCGACCTTCCAACGCAGCGGCGACGTCCGTCGTCTCCCACCTCCCCAACCGGCTTCCCTTACGTCCCCTCCGCCTGACTTCCTCGTCTCCGCTTCAAGTCGTGAGAAGCCCACTCCCCTCGTTCCCAAGCCCTCTCCTACTTTACGACCCGTCCTTGCCTTGTACCTCCAATCTCTGGCTTCCGACTCCCGACTCCTGTTGCTATCCCTCTCGTCCCTCTTCACGCTCGCGTGATGATCCAGAAGACAAATGCCCGCGCCGGTTCCACCTCCGCCGCTTCAGCGCGCCAAGTTGCCCCCTCAGACGGCCCAGAGACCTGGGGCCAGTGGTCTGGACGCAAGTCAGTCCTTCATGCATATCCACATCCATCCCAGCGATCGCTGACAGCACCCAATAAATCCTGGCCTGCCCTCGAAATAGACACTATTCCTTGGAAGTCGTGCAACACCCTATCAGGGCCCGAATGTGCGGATTCGGAGATAAAGTGAGCCGTCCTTCCTCCTTATCCGCATCTATATGTTAATGCCGATGCCTTAAAGGATCGCCGACCGTTGGCACCAGCCGCTGTGGCCAAAATGATCGTCCGAAGAGAGGATGGAAGTCTTGTGGATGTTGAGTGCGTCGTAGTCTGTTGGGGGCTTCTCGCATCCCTTTCTCACGCTTCTCTCGCCGAGCAGTGAGATCGACTGTTCATTCTTCCTCGTCACCGTCGACCTCTGGTCCTCTGACGGCAAGCATGAAATGAACCTCGTCCTTCACCCTACCTCAGCCGACCGCTACGTCCCTGCAAACACGCCTAAGGGCAAGCGTAGAGGCACCGTCACCACAAATACCACTAATCAACGACCTAGCCGCCAGAGCCCCGAACGCTCCGCCCCTACGCCGACTACCACGCAGTATCCTCAGGTACGTTGACATCACACTTGCGCCACCATGTCCCGTTGAGAGGATGTTCCTCAGCCAACGTCCACTGGAATGACACCTTATGTGCAGCCCTCAAACACAGCTTACTCTCCGCAAGGCTACCCCTTCCCCGCGCAGCCCGCACCCCTTCCCGAATCAAATTCTTTCCAAGCGGTGCATCCGTATGCCCCGCCGCCCGACTCGAACGCACCTTCTTGGGGCTATCCTCCAGCGACAGCGAATGTCGACCGGTCTCAGTCATACGCGCCACCTCCCGCATTGCCCTCCATTCACGCTATCAACCGAAACGCGTCTCCCACAAACGCCGACTCTGCAGCCCCCGAGTACGGCGCGCCCGCCCAGGCCGGACCCAACCCGTCTAGCCAGGACTGGCAAATCCAGACCCAGGTTCGCGAGGATCAGGGCAATGTCGACTATCGGACGTGGCCACAGCAGCCAGCTTACGCGACCATGGAAGGTCCCACCATCCCGCCCTCCCCTGCCACCGGGCATCCGCCCGCGAACGCGGATCCTCGCGATGGGGCTTACGGCAGCGTCGCGCCCGGAGCGCCAGGCGGGCCCGCAGAAGGGTACCCGCAGCAGGCGCGGTACTCGCAGGAGCCGCCGTTCACACCCGTGCAGACGAGTCCGACCGCGCAGCAGCAGATCGACTCGTCGATGTATGCATCTGCGTCATACGCCCAACAGCAGCACCAGCAGCAAACCCAATCACAGTACCATCAGCAGGGTTCTTCGTACCAGGAACCGACACCGCCGTCGACCATCCCCCCACTGCCCCGCCATACGTACACCCGGACCTTGGTCGGACCGCTCGCATCCAACGCCTGCCGCCTTCTGGACGAGCACCGTAAGCCCGGGATCTTCTTCCTCTTCCAAGACCTGTCCATCAGGACCGAAGGTGCGTCTTCACATCTTCGGGTTCCATATGGGTCCTAGTCTCCTTATCTCGAACTCTATTCATTGTCGAAATGTCTATGAATCGTAGGCACCTTCCGCCTTCGGCTACGTCTCATGAATGTCGGCGCGTAAGTGATCCAGACACTGCGATAACCGCCCCCAGCCCTTGGCTCTTATGAACTGGGGCTGGGGTTGAATGGGCGGCGGACACGGATGCACTTAGCTGACGGAACCTGTCCGACCACAGCCCACCCGCACCAGAGCCCCGAGCGCCATGCGTCCATACGGATATGTCACCTGTCCTCGCCCAGACATTCACGGATCCATTCGTCGTGTTCTCTGCGAAGCGTTTCCCTGGTGTACCCGGTAAGTCTCGTTTGTCCCAACGCCCTACTTGACGTCTACATACATCACGTCCTATCGATGCTCACAACGCCGCATGACATCCAGATACTACCGCCCTATCCATCGCCCTGGGCAACCAAGGCCAGAAACTCCCACTGGTGCGTCATATCCCCACCGCTGCAGTCCACCGGAGAGGTGAAGCTAATCCAATCCCGCTCTGCGCTCGCAGCGGAACCGCAACGGGTCCAGCAAACAGGGCCGCAAGAGGCGACGCGATGGCTCAGATGTCTCCGGGGACGAGTCCGACGAAGCATGAGAACGCGATTCAGAAGGCCATGGACCCTGCAGTAGACCCGCCGATTGTATAATTAGAGCCCTGTCCTGTCCCTCTCTTCCTTCCTTCCTCGCCGCCGCCGCCCGCCGTCTCCATTCCCTTACGGCACGACGAGGTCGAGAACGAAGGGCCATATGCCTCCTGCCCGATACAGTGTGGATGGTGCTTGAGTTACTGACGTTGACGTGTGGATTCGATGCGAGCCTGCAATGTAATTTCGCTGTGTCTGCGTGTGTCATTTTACGCCTAACGCTGCCCTGTCCGAACCTGAGCCCGCTCGGCCGTACGCCGCATGAGCTCGTACTCCCGTACTAAATGCAGCGTCGCCGGGAACCGGTCGTGGATCTCGCCGAGCACCCGACCCGCCGCGTCCGAGCGCCGTGCGATTTCCGCCGCGTCCACCGCCGCCTGTTCAAAGTCCACATCGACCTCGGGCCGTACCGCCTGCACGAGCCGCCCAGACCTCAGGTGCTCAAGCACCCTGCCAAGCAGGACAAGCGTGGCGCCGTGTGGCCGCCAGATGTTCCAGACCGGCGACATGGTGTGGAGAAGGTGCAATGGATGCGCAAAGTCCTCTGCGCCCTTCTCTTCTAGCGACCCCTGGAACCGCAGGCGCCTCGCCAGCTTGTACGACGCGCCCTTCCTACGCGCGGCCGAGTGCAGGGGCGCCTCGGGCGCCGGCGGGGGCAGGTCGCCTTCTTCCGCAGGCGGGAGATCAAGCAAGAGCGGGGATGACGGGTGCATGTCGCGCTCGCGGGTTGCCTGTTGGCGGCTGTGGTGCTGGTAGCGAAGGATGACGTTCTCGACGATATCGAACGCGCGGAGAGGCTCGCCCGCACGAACGAGCGCGGCGACGAGGTGGTTCCAGTTGTGCGAGTCGAACTGGAGGCCCTGGTCTTTGAGCGTCTTCCACGCCTGGGCGACCTCGGCATGCATGCCTGCGGCGGAGAACGCGTCGATCACGATCGAAAGCGGGACGCACAGGAGCGTACCGTAGGCATGATCGGACTGCTTCTCCGACGGTGGGCTGAGGAGCGTGTTCTGGTGCATGAACTCGATGCCGAGACGCACGATGTCAGACCAGAGAGCTTGGACGTCACCGATGTTGCCTGTTCGACGGTGGACATCGAGGAGCATCGTCGTCGTTGCTAAGGTGGGCTTTTGTCCTGCGTCTACCATCGCCTGGTGGACCCTTTCGACGTCGTCCGCCTGCTCCCGCTGCGCGTAGGCGTTCAGAAGCGGCCGATACACGGTTTCCAGCGTAAGTTGGCGGCTACCGGTGACATTAAGCCAGTCATGTCCGGGTCTGTCTTCTATCAGGGACCGCAGGAGCTCTTCCGCGACTTGGGTACCTTGAGAAGTCTTCTGCTCTCCATACGCTTTGAGGATGGCGGCGTACGTGATGGCGTTTGAAGAGATGCCGAGGGACTGCATTAGGTCGAAGATGGACTTGGCCTTGATGCGCTTTCCAGCGCGGAGGTACCCGTTCATCATGATAGTGAGTACGTAGACATTTGCCTTCAGGGATGATTGGCCAGTCGACTCCGCCAATCGCTCCATCTCCTTGTACAGGTCCTCCGCGATGTCCATGAAGTCGTTGTCGCACGCCGACTGGATGAGGAGCGCGAACGTCCGAACGTCGGGGCGGAGCTTCGCGCGGTCGAGCTGGCGAAACAGGTTCGCGACTAAGCGGAACGGCGCGCCGATGAGGACGTAAGCCTTCATGAGTGTGTTGAAGACTTCGATGGTGACACCTTCTCCCGCCTTGTCCGAGCTGCTGAGATAGTCGAATGCCCTGATAGCCCCCTCCCAGGACCCTGCCTCGACGTGAGCGTTCATGATAGCGGAGACCATTATACGGTCAGGCACAACGCCTTCCCTGACGGCGCGCTGATAGAGCCGCTCGGCACCCATGGGGTCGTTGCGTCGTGCAAGAGCGGCGATGAGAGTGGTGTACGCAGGAGCAGTGACTTGGACGCCGGAGCTACGCATCTGGTCCAGGAGAGACGACATGGATTGGAGGTCCCCACGCATGGAGAGCGTGTGAAGGATGGTAGAGTAGACGTGGAAGTCCGGTCGAAGCCCCTGCCTAGAAAGCTTCCCGAGCCACGTATTAACGCCATCAAGGTCGCCGACCTGAGAGAAGGCGGAGATGACGGTGGTGTAGTGTACGATATTAGGACGGTGTTCTGGGGAGGATGTGCCGAGGGGATCGGGGAAGAACTGATTAAAAAGCTCTACAACGTGAGTGGGGTGTCCTGCCTTGGCATAGGCGTGCATAAGAGAGGCTCTATGGTCATTGCGGATAAGCTGCCGTTGGTCTAGGGAGCGATAGTGTCCTTCGCAGCGTGACAAGTCGCCCTGACGAGACACGAGAAGCAATCCAGTACCGTGATAATCAGCGAAGATGGAGGCGGGAGGGTTGGGAGCAATCGTGGCAAAAAGTGAGTTGGCCTGGTCAAACATTTCTGCTTTACTCAGGATCCGGACGACAGAAAGGATGGTCTGGTCTGGGAGAGCTACACCATGACGCCGTAAGGCACGCAAGACACCATATGCGGTCTTACGTCGCCCATCCAACAGCGCCGCTCGTACAAGCAGTGAGCCTGCCGTGGATAGACTGTCCCTGTTCCAAAGAGGGACACGATCCTGAAGACATCGGATGGGGTCCTCGATGGCACCGACACTGTCCAGGGCTTTGGAGGTGAAGACTTTGACCGCCCGGGCGAAGTCCTCATCAGACCAAGTTGAGGGAGGGGAGTCGCCGAGGTAGTCACGGAGCAAGCTCAGGTCCTCCATCAGGAAGTCCAAGACGGCAGGGGGGCCTCGGTGATGGTGCAATGCTACGGCAAGGGCCGTGTAGGTTGCCAGAGCATAAGCTTGCAGAACATTCTCCTCCTCACCAGATTCACGTCGAGCAAACATGGCACGGGCATCTTGTATTGCGTCATCTAGCCTTCCTTGCAAAGCAGCCGCAGAGACGAGGATGGCGTTCCAGTGTATTCGGAGGATATTTCGGGGAGAGTCCTCTCCTGGGTCGATGGACTGCAACATGCCCTGTATTCGCTCACCCCACGAACGAAGGGATTGCTCCGATAGCCGTCCGCCGCACACGATGGAATCCAAGACGTTGGCCACGAAGGCCACACCAGAAGCAGGGTTGCCGGGAGGTCTTCCATGCGCATCGCAAAAACCAGAGAACGCGCGCCACGCGTTATTCGGGGAGAACTCCTTGGATCCAGATGCAACGTCGCTGAAAACCTTCAGCCAGGTCTCGTCCGGGGAAGGCGTTGGATGTCGGAGAGGCTCGGCGACGGTCGCGATTCGGCTGGACGCATGCCGTCTGTGAACGACGTCAACCTGTCGCATCCAGGTGCGGAGCGACGGGATGTAGCATTTGCTCCCCAACGCGGTGTGCTTGTAGCCGGATGATCGGCGTATTCGGGGACGGGGAGAAGATAGCCTCATCAGAGAAGACGCCGCACCGTCTAGGACACACGACATAACAATCAACGGTGCTGCGCAGCGTTGAAAGAGGGTAGAATAGCTCACCCACGACGGCGATGCAATGCCTTGGCAGTTTGCCAACTAGAACGGTAGCACAAGCCACGTATTCTTCCTCCGGCATTGCCCTGCCTTTCCCCTTCCCATTTCCGTCTGCACTTCTCTGACGCGCCGTAAAGAAATCCGTGGAAAGAGAATGCGAGGCGGTGCGCACGGCCATGCCGAAGGCGGACTTGTTAGCCAGAAGCTTGTTTGCGAGTGGTCGAGATGGGAGGATGGAGGTGAGGACAGTCGCCGCGAGGGGTTCCAACATCACCGTACTCGCCGCGACGAGTGCCAGTGGACCGTACCCTGTTCCACACCATGTCAGCGAGCCCGACGCGTGTCGTAGCCTTGCTGCATACACACCTGAGAGAGCAGGACGTCGCAGGGCAAGGAGAGAGCGGCGGGGGATGACATACAAAAGAGAGAGACGTCTAGCTCACCAGCGACGAGCTGTCTCGCCCAGCAGGCGCAAGACGCGACACGGCAACTCCCGAGCCTGCTCTCGATTCCATCGCGCGCTTCTGGCGGTTCGCGCCAGCCACGAGGCGTCGCACACCCAGTCACGGTAGGTTCACCAAATGCTCGTCCACAAACCCCGTTGCTGCTTAATATTTCTCCCATTTCACTCTTAGACCGCGCCATGGCCTCCACCCAGCCCGCACACGAGATAATAATCGTTCCAGCCGTCGGCGAGCCCGGCCGCGAAGAACTAAGGCAGCAGTGCTATGACGTCCGTATCGACGTCTTCCACCGCGAGCAGGGCTTCCCGCTCGACACAGAGATCGACGAGTCTGTAGCACGCCTATGTCTTCTAAGCATCCGCCTTTCTGTCACTGACGTCGCCGTTTTTCGATTTGGTTTAAACTCGCGCGCTCCCGACCGCTAGCTTCGACGAGACAGCCACCCATTTCCTGCTGCGCCTCACACCGTCGCTCACCCCGATTGGCACGATCCGCTGCGTGGCGACACGCGACTACTACAAGCTCACCCGGCTTGCCGTCCTCAAGGATTATCGGCAGTACCGCTTCGGGCGGGCACTCGTCCAGTCCTTGCACGACTTTGTCAAGGCGGACGCAAGGGCAAGGACTCCTCCTGGGTCAAGGGTTGCGGACACGGCCAAGGTTGTGTCCCACTCCCAAATCCCGGTCAAGGGATTTTATGGCAAGTAAGTTCTCGCAATCTGGCTCTGCGTCGGGACTAGCCCCCGCCACATTCTCTGAGCTTCTCGTGATCCTCCCAGATTTGGCTACGAGGCAGAAGTGAGCTTCCTTCGACGCCCTTTTGACCATGTACGGCCACTGATAACATCCGATTGCATTGTTCGTGTCCGACGGTAAACAATCTACAGGGTGAAGAGTTCGACGAAGACGGTGCTCCTCATCAGAAGATGGTCATTCACTTGTCGCTATCAGATTAAGGTATAGCGCACTATGTATGGGGAATGGATGGGGTGGTCATGAAAGGTCGTCACGGATACGTATATACCTAGCAGAAGACAAATGACTAGCTAACAATACAGCATGGATGGAGCGGGGCGGTGGTGGTATACAACAATGCAAGAGTGAGAGAGTCCATCGTGGTCGTAAGAGCTGCGAACAGAACTGCAGAGGACGCCGAGCGCAAACTGTAAGCGATGTAGACCGAGAGAGAGAGATAACAGAGAAAAGATAGTGGCGGCACGACAATGCCCATAACGTGGAACCCGGTGTAAGCGAACGAAGGGCCATCATATCAGCAATGGAAAGCGGGAAAAGCAACGCATCGTTCATAATGTGCCTAACGGCGGGCCAGCAGAGGACGGTCCAAGATAGCAAGAAGCCGAAGAAGAGAACTCATCGCCGCCGTTGCGAAGTAAGGGTATGGTCGGCGCCGTCGTCCGTATTGAAACCGTCGCTCTCGCTCTCAGAGCTGAGCGCCTCCTGCTTCACCGGGCGCTGGCTCGCGCGCGGGATGGGCATGAGGTTAATGGGACCGCCAGGGAGGATGCTGAAGTTGATGCTGTTGCTGTATCCTGTAGTGCCCTCCTCGTACAGCTTGCGGGCTGCTTCGTACTCGAGCTTCTCCTGCTCGGCCTGTGCAAGGAACGGCTGGAACGCGTTCTGTGTCAGATCGGAAACGACAGACCGCAAACAGAGCGAAGCGTACCTTGCGCTCCTCGTCAGTCATCGAACGCCACTTCCCCGCAGCGAGAACGCTCTGCTTCGTGGTCTCGGTCTCGTCGCCGAAGACCTCCTTGACAAGCTCTGGGTCTGATCGGATGCGCTGGAGGAACATGAAGTACGCGCTGAGGGGCTTCTTGGGGGCGTTAGGGTCCTTGATGTTGCCCTTGCGCGACTTGCCCGCCTTCCTTTGCGCCGTCCGATAAGCGTTCTCGCGCTTGATGTCCTCGGGAGTTAGAGTGCGCATGTAGGCGTTGAGCTCGCGCTCCCTGGCCTCCTTGAGGGCCTGGGAGCGGCGTCGGTAGGGCTGTGCGACGAAAGGGATCAGTCACAATCTAAGTCTCTATCTGGAATCAGCATGAGAAGACGGGGGCGCACCTCCTTCTCTTCGGCGGAGAGCCTGGCGTATTCCTGGCCGGCCTCTTTAGCCGCCTGAGCAACGTTGAGCTTCTTGTGACTGGAAGCCTGGTGGCGCTGGATCCAGTCTGTGAAGTAGAGCTGCCAGGCCGAGGGCGCCAGTTTGGGCGGGCGGAGGACCGACTTGAGGGGGGCTGCAGGTGCAACGGCATCGACGTGTCAATATCACGTGGCACGCACTGAATGGACGTGGGGCTTACGACTCTCGGAACGCTTCTCGCGCGTCTGGCCCTGCTCCTGCGCGTCGTCGTCCTCCACGGGCCGCTTCTTCCCCCGGACAGTCGCATCTCGATCATCGTGCTCGCTGATGCTCTCCGAACGCCGGGTGCTATACAGCCGTGACTGCCCCAGGGGCCCCCGCGCGTGCGACACCGACGGCGCACTAGAAGACTGGAACAGCTGCGTCACCGGCGTGCCCCTCCGCATTGGAATCCGAGGCCTCTGCGTCGCGAAGTTGTCCTCAGATAGGGTCATAGGGATCCCGGCAGAAGCCATCTGCACCGCCGGGTCCCACAGGTGGGAGGCCCACGCCGGTGGCTCCGTCCCGTAGAGGTTCGCGGGTGATGAAATCGTACCGGCGACATCCGCGCGCAGCTGCTCCGTCATAACGGTGTCTTCGGGGGGTGAGAGCGGAAGTGGTTGTAGAGCGGCGTACGCTGTCGTGGGCGAGAATGGTGTGACGTCAGGGAAGATAGATGAGTTCTCGCTGAACGCAGCGAAAGACGACGAGGACAGTGGCGACTGCGAAGCCTGCGCGTGGCCGGGAGGAATAGGAATGGGTACAGACGATGAGTGCGGGGCATCGGGGTCGGCGATCCAGTTCGAATACAGCGCAGAGTCGTTGAACTCTGGCGACGACGGGTGGTAGAAACTTGAGCTGGTCGAGAACGTCGAGTCAAACCGTCGTGGATGTGACGGCATCGTGGGGTCCAACTGGCTGGTCGTCGACTCGGGCGAGCCCGGGAACGGGATGGAGGACATGGAGCTGTACTGCATGAGATGGCTCGAGTCCCAGGTGAAGGGCGACTTGGGTTCTGAATGAAGGGCGTCGTCGAGTTCGAGACCAAAGATCATGTTGTCGGGGTCGGAGATCATGGGATCGTACTGTGGGATGTGGTCGTCGAAGGAGAACATGGGAGAGTGGTCCCTGAGAGACATGTCGGAGGCAGCGAGGGTGATAGATGTCGCGTCTCGTTCGTGATCGCGGTGGTAGAAGGGGGAGGCGGGCATGGAGGACGCCAGGGAGCGGGTGGTTCGAGGACACAAAGGGCTTGGAGAGGCCCTTATAAGGGATGGCGGAGGCGGGGATGCGCAGGCGGACGGCGAAGGCGCTTGGGTGGGAACGACGCGTCTGCGGCGGGGTTGGACAGATGATAGAAGGGGGGATATGTTTGCGAGGGACGGCGGGATTCGAATGAGCCGTATTTGAGCCATGGCGCATTAAGTAGATTTCGGTGCCTCGTTCGGTGACTCGGTGAGAATCAGCGGGATTTGGAGGCGCGAGATCTAGTTAAGATGTCAGCATACGGGAATCCGGAGAGTTTCAGACTCAACGGACCGTTGCCTTTCCAGGGCGAATTGGTGCCCGCTTTTGGGAGTTACAGTGTCGGCCGTGCGCCCTGTGAAAGCAGCTGGCATATGGAAGAAGGATCTCTGGATCGTCGGCAGAAGCACGCTCACCTGTACGCAACACCCTCCTCGTGATCCCTCCGAGTTCGACGCTGGCGACCGGTGCACGTCTCGTCTCTATCCTCCACCCAATGTGACACAGCGTGCGCCTCCCTCCGCAATATCCCAATCACCCTGGACCTGGCTTAGGCTGGGGCTCCGGAACTTCTCGGCGGCTCTTGTGTTTTTAGTGTGGCGTCTTGCTGGCGTTTGTCAGGTGTCCGGATGCTCGCAGTCCTGGATGTTGTCAGCGAATGTGCGATCGGACGCGTACCGCAGTCACCGACTCACCCCTCCCAAGTCCCACCGTGGCACCTTCCCGCACAGCCCGAGCTTGCCCTAAATCACCCGATATGGCATCTAGCGGGGCCTCCGAGTCCGTGATGTGGCCAACTCCGGCAAGACCGTCCCCGCAACCCGGGCCCCAGTCCGCCATTGTCCCCGGCGTCTGCCCGAGTGCGCCAATCGCACCTCGGCGGGCCCGGCCCCACTCCCCCAGGCGCCGTCGGCGGAATCGTCCCAAACTCTCTCCGCGGACTCGGCGGTCCCGCCTCAGGCCTCAGGCCTCCGCCACAGCGCTAGCCGACGAGACGATATCACCCGCGGCCCGCATCCCACCTCCTGCAACGCATCAACCTCGCATTCCAATTGCCCGACGACGCGGGGAGTGTGATACAGAGCAGACCGGCTACCATCATATAACCACGATCGACTCCGCAGACCGATGCCGTGGGTTGTTGTAGACGCTTTTTCCAGCCTGTCACAGTCCCACCGCACAAAACCACACCACGGAGCGGCCACGTCCACGGCGAATGCGAGCAATGTTATCAGCACTCTCGTCCATGGTGTCATCGTCCCTTTCGAGATGTCACTGACCTCCCAGCCCGGCACATCTTTCATGATCTCCCTCTCGCGTTCCAGGGCCGCTTGCTGACGTCGATATGCGTCACGGTCGCCCTCCGCAAGCAGAAGCGGGACCAGGTGAATGCGCGACCAGACCTTCTCTCTTTGGAGCTCCCTGCGAAGCAAGGTCGCATCAGTTCCGTCCTCTCTTCGCGAATGGCGCATGTCCAAGCCGGATTTGTCACTGATAAGGGACTAAAGTCGCGCGGTCGGATCCAGCAGAAGGCCACGTTCTCCAGTGGGCGGGCCCTCAGGTGCCCACGTTTAACGTCCGCCTGACCTCTCCGCGTCCGCATAGACCACTGCAAAGGTTCCACGTACCTCTTCTCCAGGTTGCCCTTCCCAAGCCGATAAAAGCCATAGGCGCATACCGCCGTGACACCGCCGAGAATTACAAGGCCGCTCGGACCCCGGAGCGGGAGGTTGCGCTTGTACTTGATGGCCTCGAATCCGCCCGGAGGGGGCATATCCCTGGATTGCACGCGATGCGCACTCGGTGTCAAATCGTTGACAAACAGTCGGACAATAGCTTACTGTCGATATGGTGTGGACACTGAGAACATAGATTTCCATGAGAAATGTGGACAAGGATGCACTAGCATGACACGTATAGACTCACTGTTGGAAACCTTCCTTGGATCGAGTCAGAGGGCAGCACAGACACGAGCAATAAGCCCTATATAGTCCACAATTGAGATGGATAACAAGCACAGCCTAGGATAGATGGCGACGTCAAGCGCGTTGAGTTAGTTGAAGGCAAGGAACGTCGTGCAACCAAGCGCCTTGGTCGGAACGGCAGCCACGTGGCGGTGGCGACAATGGGTGCCAGCTCCGCGTCCAGTTGCAAGGAATTGGATCTTCGGCGCTGGCTTAGGAGCAAAGAAAGCAGCTGCGACGCATGCATTGAGAGCACCTTCTTGAGAACAATGCGAGGATATGCGGACAACGAACAAGCTGCCTGGGATGGAGACGAGGGGAAGCGCCGCTGCGCGTCTGAGTATGGGAAGTTCATACGGAACGACTCTACGCCAAACAACATGACAGCTCAGCCCGGGCTCGTTCGGGGCACTGCGCCCACCTCGCGTCTTCCCTCGTCTCCACCATGATGCCTCGCCCGCCCTCCCCCGCTCCCGCCTTCCCTGGCCCTTACCCCACCCATAATCCCTCCATGTCCGCCAACTATGAGCGCAAACAAAAGCAGCGCAGCATCATGGGCATAACTGCTGGCGCGGAGGACGTCAAATATCAGGCCAAGTACAGGGAGCTCAAAAAGAAGGTTAAGGAAATCGAATCGGTGAGTCCATTTTACCACATCCTCGTAGAATGGACCTCTCTCATACGGATTCCCCACCCATCCTCTCCTCGTTAGGACAACGACCGCCTGTATTTCAAGCTTCTGTTGGCTAAAAAGAATATTCGGCGGATGAACCTTGAGCGAGCGTATGTCTTCACGATGCAGTGTCTGTCTTGAACAATAGTTTCCTTACGCGTCTCTCGTCCATCTCAGCATTCTCTACGAGCGGCTCGCAGCTGTACCTCCCACTCCTGGCCGGCATATCCAGGAATTACCCCCGGAGCAAGATCCCATCTTCCATGCCCAGCCCCCAGTTCCTCCGGAGCACGCTAGGGTGATAGACCCCAATGACCGTGAGCTGTCGGAGTACATTCGCAACCATCCGACCGCACGAATCATCCAAGGGCCCGATGGAAGAGTCGTCGCAATCGAAGATACGCCGGCCAATGTAGATGCTCGCGGCATACCCGTTCCTTCGGGTCCTCCGCCGCCCCACGGCATACCTTTGGTCCATGGTTTTCGCCATGACTCGGGTCCTGGACACGACCCGTCGCGGCCGCTGCCGCCGCCCCCTCCTATGATTCCGCTTCTCCAGCACTCACAGGACCCTACCCCAGAACTTTCTGTGACAAATGACCACCATGTGAATCAATACACGTATCCGCAGTCTCGCCCTCCACCGCCGCAGAACTCTCATTCGCACAGCAACTCTTCTCATCACTCTCGCTCGTCCTCGGCTCGTCCGGATCTCGATCCTGCTGCAGGAGGCAACTCGCGCGTGGACCCGCAGGGCGGCCCGTATGCGACTCATACTCGCAGCCCGAATATGCCAGCGGAGCCTCATCCAGAACACAGAAGTCGCCGCCATGACACACACGAACACCCGCATGCACACCAGGTACCGCATCCGCACGTTGAAATTCCCCAGCAGAATCTTCCTGTATCACCGCCCATGCTTTCGCCGACCGCCCACCACCGCGGTGGCGGTAGCCGTACCCACAACCATCAGCGCATTGGGCCGGGCGCCAACATCCACCGTGAACGAGACCCTGAACGGGACTGGGAACTTCAACAACAGCTCGAATTCGACCGACAACTCGAACGCGAGCGTGAAGCTCAGCGTGCGATTGAGCTGCGTCACCGCCTCGCGTTGGAACAGCAAGAGGAGGAGGCTCTCTGGGCTGAAGAGGAACGCCGTGCGCGTGCTCATTCTCGCTCTGGTTCTCCAGGGTCGACTGCCCGTGCGGGCGGGAGTAGGGACACATCTCTTCCGGCGCCGGGCCAAGGGTACGATCACGATCGTGCCCCACAAAGGGCTCACGCCCCGCATGTGTCGAACCTGCTCGGGATCGAGCGCGAACCGGGCTTCAAAGACGATGAGCGTGGTATGAACGCCGCCCGCAATAGGCTTTCTACCAACGAGCTCTCCCAGAGCTCTTCCCTGGAGTCACGGAAGCGCTCGCGGGACGAGATGGAAGTTGACGACCGTTACGACTCCGAGGGACGACCTGCCAACGAAGGTCGTTCGTCTTCCCGCGGGCTGGCGAACCTTGGCGGCAATAGGGGCGGCAAGCGATCGCATTCGGATGAGGACGGCGATGGCGGGCACCCTGGGTCTGGAAAAGGAGATAGTTTGTCTGACGAGAGGATGGAAGACGAGTAAGCTCGCAGACGAAACGGGTATCCACACCGCTTCCCAGTTCTTGTGGTCCGGCGCACGATTGACGGGGTTGCCATGTCGCTTTGTCTACTGTAGGTTTATGATGATGTTGTCCGCTCCAGACCCCTTGTGAAATTATGCACGTCATATCTTGGTACCACTCTCTGTTCGTCACCTCAATTATAAGACTCTATGTACCGCCCTCTGGATACGCCGTGCTTTCGATTGGTTCTTCGGTGTATATGTCTGAGTTGCCGGATATCACCTATACCCTAATATGCAGAGCACATGTTACATGTCGAGTGTGTCTCTCCATTTTGATCATCACATAGCCTGTCGCAAGCAAATGGCGCAGAACATGAGAAGAGGGACGGTCACCCGAAACAGGAAACTAGGATGGCGAAATTGACCGGTGGTCTGTCGGGGCGCGAACACGGACAAATGCAGACATTTTGACTCACCCCGAAACCATACGCAGTCGGAAGGGTTCATGGTCTCGGGCATATGATAAACCACCTTAGAACGCCTGCACTGCCTACAGAAGAGACCCGTATACAGTTGCAGCAATCAATACCTTGCGTCTTCTACTCACGCCCGGGGTCGATCTGTCGGCTCCATTGTGCCAACATTGACGTTCATGTGCTGCGGCGTTCCCATTGACGGAGATGAGCCCTGGTTTGACGGCGGCGAGTCGGTGCCCTCGTCCCCGGGCCAGCAAGCGGTCAAGCGTTCCGCAGACACTTGGAATCCATGGACCAGCCGGACCCCTTGCATCCTTGGGCTTGGGCTCGCATCTCCCTCCCCTGCGGCCAAGCGAGAACGAGCCATCTGCGCTTCCCAATACAACTCAAAACTGCGGCCGTCCTCGAGGTCGCTGACGCTTTCGAACCGCCGCTGAGCATGAACAGGTCCAAGGGCAGCCTGGCTGCGCTCGATCGCCTCTCTGATTGCGTCTTGACTGTGATCCTGGGCCGCGGGCCCAGGGCCGGTCAATATCGTGCTCGAGTCCGACACGATACATGGTCTCCGGCCGAGCCACGCCGTGGCCGGCGACGGCGCCACCTGCATGCGCCGCGGGAGGTCCATGGCCGGCGACGAAGGCGGCAATGTTGCGGACCAGCTGCAGCCTGCCTGGCGGTGGCGGGCAGCGACATGTGGCGCGAGCGGAGGATCACCTGCCGAGGACGGTGGCTGACCATGGCGTAAGTGGCAGGACCTAATCGCGGTGTCGCGACTGAACGAGTCGCGGATCGGAATAGCGTCGCTGGCGGCACCGCCACGAACGCGCCGCTGTGTGTTGCTCGTCCGACGCCGCGCTTTCCGTTTTGGAGCGGTGGATTTGCCCTGCCTTGACTCCGCCGGGCGGGATTTCGGGCCTGTGTTCGACGCCAGGAAGAGTCCGGAGCGCTCTCCCTTGTGGCTGGCGCCCCGGGGGCGTGGAGCGTCCGGCCGCTCGTCCGCAAGCATGCTAGTTAGCCTAAAACGATGTGCTTTTTGTGAATAATCACTAAGCTGGGCGGGCAGGCGACATGGTGCTTACGGAGAGACCGAAATAGCGGTCTGTATCCCGCCTGCGTCCCCTGGGTTAACGATGTGCCCGAGGTTCATGCTGAGAGTTCGATGGATAGCTGCGAGTCCGCTGCCGAGGGCCTGTCAGATCGCCGTTATGATTCCGACCGAGTACCAGACGCACCTTGCATTCAGCCCCGCCGGTCCACATCCGCGCTGTGGGAGGCACCATGTGCATGGGACGGGCTGTCCGGAAGCACTGGCCGAAGGTAATCTAGACAATCCAAGTTCAATCGAGGCGGGGCAACTTCGCAAGAGTCGCGCGCATGGGGAGATCATTCGCGATTTGGTTCCGAGGGCGGATAGGGGCTGAAAGAAACTGTCACCTCGCCTGGAACCCTCGCGCGGTCCGGGTGACCTGCGTGCCGACACACTGGTCATAGTTAGCACACAGATAAGACCCGGATGGGGCAAGCGCGGACTGGCGTTTGCGGTACCTTCAAAGCACTCAGGACAGACTAGTCTGTGCATACTGAGCGAAAAGTATGGCCATTTGGCCGCATCGGGGTTACAGCACGAGCCCTGGCGGCAAGCACGTCCGTAATCAGCCGTAGATCTGTGCAGGGTCGAGAGCGAAACATACCTGTATGTCGTCTCCTCAGCGCGGATCACTGAGACGCGCGCTCCGCCAGGCGCGCCCGACATGTTTGGTAGCACGTTCCATGACGGCGGCCTTACCGACACACGCGGTGCGCGTCATAGCTATCATGATGAGTTCATCTGTCGGTCATCAATCTAACCAGAATCGCCCGCTCATCGAACCTTGGGACTGCGCGTAGCAGAAACGCCGACCGAAGAACGAGAGGGCGGACGGAGCAACCTCAATATGGCCATCGAGACTCTCGGGGCCAATCCCACGCGATATGGGAGATTTGCGTGGCCACAGCGGGGTCTACTCCGTGGGGTCCACGTTGCTATCCTCCGCCTGACAAGTCCTAAATGCCGTTTCAACGAACTCCGCAAAACCTTGCCAGAGGCCGTGACGCGGAGCTGGAAAAACGCAGAACCATCGTGACCTTTTAGGTCCATCTGCCGGCGGCAACACTAACTTCTGCTGCGAGTTTGCGAACCAAGAATTCTCGGTCAGAGGGAGGATCTAGAGGACGAACGGCAACAGACAACTTCAATTACGTGGACCAGGGCGCATCACATCAGCATTGTCGAGGCACGATGTTCTCTCCCTATCCACTCGCGACTCCCATACTGATTCTATCACCGGTAGACATGGTCCGCTAGAGATACGATGATATCAGCATTTGAATGAAAACAGCAAGCGAGGTGACAGACCATGAAGGTTGGCAGCAATCTCGGCCTCCGCCCTGTCACCGTTCGCGAGGAGTTTCTCCTTGTTGTAAAGGAGTTCCTCACGAGTTTCGGTGGAGAACTCCTGGTTTTGAGCTAAAGG
This sequence comes from Ganoderma sinense ZZ0214-1, assembly GCA_002760635.1. Classification (NCBI taxonomy): domain Eukaryota; kingdom Fungi; phylum Basidiomycota; class Agaricomycetes; order Polyporales; family Polyporaceae; genus Ganoderma; species Ganoderma sinense. The sequence goes on from AYKW01000001.1 coordinate 2,998,023, forward strand.
GTGCCGAGATGGATGTCAGTGACAAGACGAACACGGCAGAATGCCGTAACATGGGGCCTGCTGGAGGATCCAAAGACGTACTCTCAACGATAGCGTCCACGGGACACGCTTCCTGACAGAATCCGCAGTAGATGCACTTGGTCATGTCGATGTCTGGCATAGAACGAAGTCAGTGGTGTGGGGTGGTCACAGGTGCAGTATTAAGGACGAACCATAACGAGTGGTCCTTCGGGAGCCATCCAATCGGGCTTCACTCTCGATTGTAATAGCCTGAGCTGGGCAGATGGCTTCGCACAGCTTACAAGCTTCCCGTCACCTGTGTGAGTTCTCGTCATGGTGCAATTGCAATGAATGACATACCAATGCAGCGCTCTTCACCGCTAGGGTATCTACGGAGAGCATGCTCTCCACGGAAGCGGGGAGAAAGAGGGCCCTTCTCGAATGGATACATGATCGTGTATGGAGGGCGGAAGAACTGCTCCAGGACCAGCCACATGCCTACGCCATGCCCTTCAGAAAAGGCCGTCCATTGGGAGCACGAATGCCACACGCACCCCGAATGATTTCTGTGAAAAAGAACAAGTGCACGGCCTTGTCAATAGCACTTGGACCGTCTTTGTAGGGGTCGTAGTCCTTGCCAGGCTCGTCAGCGGCAGTGAAACTAGCGGTTTTGGAACTAGGGGAGCGTATGGGGGGCCCAGGCTCCAGGTGGTCCTTGTGCTTGAGGGGTTCTGCCTGTTGGAGACGAGGAGTGGTGGAATGCCATCGGTATGCGAGTGCGAGAGAGCGAGAGGCGGTGACACGGCCAGCGGCCAGCCTGGTGGAGGGACCGGCGGCGACTAGGGCGCGCGCAAAAGACATGGTGGTGGTCGTGAACGACGCGGTGGACGCCGGAAGGCCGTTGTTCGACGTTGGTGGAGATGACGAGCCAACTTTCCGGACCACTCAACGCCTCCTCCCGTGCCGGCTTTTGCCGGTCTCTCTCGCGGCCAATCGGGTGTCGAGTATCTGATATACGGGCCTCTTGCTTTGCTGCGCCCTGCCTCCACCGTCTGCGCGGCCACTCCTCTGCGCCACCATGTCCTCCTCCAAAACAAAATCCAAAGCCCCCCAGCACAAGCCTTCTGCCCAGGGTTCGCTCTCAGTCATGCACACAAACCACACCTATCTGATCTCCGACCGTGGCTAGCCAGAGATCCAACAGCAATACAATCGATTTCAGAATGACCTGCAGATACTCGCGAGCAAGATTGGAGAGCTCGAACAGGAGGCAGAGGAACACAAGTGCGTCGTGGGTCCATTGTTGCCTCCCTACTCTGAATCGCTGACGCTGCTTTAGTCTTGTGCTCGCCACCTTAGATGAGGCCCTCACTGACGAACCCAATCGGAAGTGTTTCCGGCTCGTCGGCGGTGTTCTAGTAGAGCGCACTGTCAAGGATGTTGTCCCTGCTCTGAAAACGAATCGCGATGGTGTGAGTAGTCTCTGCATGTCGACTCTCTTGCGGCTCTAAGCCCCCAGTGCAGATCCAGAAGGTGATCGGGAACCTCGCCGAACAGTACAAGGGCAAGGATGAAGAATTCGAGAATTTCAAGCGTGAATCTAACATCCGACCCGCTTCCGCTGGTTGACAAAGCTAGCTCTGGAGAATTTGGCGTAGTGTAGACAGAGGTCGTGGTGAGTGCAATTATGTGATGGCCCCATGGAAGCTAGGCCCTGATTAAGCTTGTTTCGCAGATCCTGTACCTCTCCGCTGTGTATACTTATCCCTTCTAACTTGGAGTGTATGGCCTTGCATCTATGGCGTCTCGAAAGGTTTAAAAACCTGACACCCTCACACTCACTTTGTGCTCATAGGCTTGTGCACTGTACATGAAGGCCCCTTGAGCTCACCCTGATTGTGACACATTGGGAACCGTCAGTATTGAGACTGACCTCTTCTGAGTCTGAGTCAAAGTGTAACCCGAAGCAAATGATGTTCGTGTCTAAGTGTGGGCTGCCTCATAAACGAGCGGCTCCCAGCTCCTATTTGTGCATGCCCAGTATTTAGATATACGTAGGTGTTATTCCCTCATGACATGACATAGCGGCGGAAATTTCACGACGTTCGTCCCGACGACTAGGGGAATGTTGCCGACGGCTAAGATTAATCCTGGAGGCAACGAAGCCCGTCACTGGCTGAAAATGATGTTGCGCCCAATAACCTCTCAGCCTTGAGAGTATATTTGCGTGGAGATTCTGTAAGCATGGCCTCTCTACGTGGTCGTTAGCCCCTGTGCAGTATGAGGTGGAGATGTTTGCGTGGAATGAAGGATGGAAGGTGCTAGGTAAGCGCCACATATTACCCGAGTAGCGGTCCCTGGACGTGATCGGAGACAAGTGCGACGGCGATTGAATATTGAATATCCAGGCGTCGACGTTGTGGACCCTTGTATGTCCATTCTTCGCTGTCGACCACACACTGGCTACCAGTGCTCCCGAACCACTGATGTCGATGTGCCTCCGAACCCGCCCACCGACGCAGCAGCACATGGCACCCGGTAGCCATCATGCCGCTGCCTGATAAACTCAAAGGGAACTTGACGACCGGCGCTCACTCCGTCTCGTTCCCATCGCCTTCTTTTGAGCTGTCTGCTCGCCATTCCGCTGCCCTCTGGTGGACTCCACTCCTTTGTCCTACCTTTGCGACGCTAGTCACGCCCCATTCACGCAAACCATTCATTCTCAACATGAACCTCGCCTTCGCCTCTCTCCTCTTCATGGTTGCGACCGCCGTGGCGGCTGCTGTTCCTCCTAGGCATCCTCACGGTGCGTGTTTGAATGTGCAGCCTTCCCTAGCCTTGCCATGACTAGACACCTTATTCCCTTATTCCTCTATGTAGACCCAATCGCTGCTGCCCCTGAGTCCTCTTCTCCTTCGAGCTCCGTGCCACAAGATCCCACGTCCATAGTATCTGCACCCACTTCAGATCCCTCGGCCTCGGATACGAACCCCTCGCGTTCGGGGTCCTCTGGACCCCCATCTTCAACCGACGTCTCCACCTCGTCTTCCGATGCCGGCGTACCCACCTCTGCCACCAGTGTTCACGATTCCTCCACAGAGGCTGAAACCCACACGTCTGCCTCCCAAACGTCCTCGACCGATTCGCTCACATCCACAGGTGGTGCGCCGACCATCACACCTGGACAGCGCTCTACCACATCCGACAGTACGAGCACTTCCATCGCATCAACGGATGTTCCGCCGCCATCTTCAACTCCGAGCCCCAGCTCTAGCACTGCTCCGTCCAAGCCGTCCACCTCGCCCCCCACGGTCGACAAGCAGACCTACTTGAACAAACACAACCGGTGGCGCGGGTTGGTCGGCGCGGCGGACCTTCAGTGGTCGGACGACCTCGCTGCTAAGGCCCAGAGCTATGCGGAGCAATGCCAATTGCAGCACTCTAACGGCGCCCTTGGTCCGATTGGCGAGAACCTTGTCGCGGGAACGGGTTCTTTCGACGCGGGCGACGCGATGACTCAGTTTGTTCTAGACAAGAGTACGTTTTCATGCTTGTGCCTCCCTGATGGACGGTGCTGAGGAACGATGGTTTTATCAGGCGACTTCAACCCGGGCGACATCACCTTCAGCCACTTCACGCAGGTCATTTGGAGCTCCACGACCCAGTTGGGCTGCGGTGTCGCTCTTTGCGACGAGATGTTCCCGGGCCGTGGCTCCGCTACATACCACGTGTGTTTGTACGATCCTGTTGGAAATGTCATTGGGGAGGAAAGGTCGGTCGAGACTGCTTGTGTTATAGGCGAACCACTCATCCATTGCTTGCATAGGCTGAACCTCCCTCATTATGCGTGATAAACAATCTCTCCGTCTTCCATTGCGTCGACTTCAAGTAGAACCCTTCCCACTCCGGAGGTCAGGCACCGAATAACTTGGTATATTTATCCCCTCTGCCCCGGGTTTGGTAGAGGCGTTTTTCTTGGTCGCGCCGTGTGGGCTGGACTAAGGCACACTACTCCACGGCGCATGAATGTGCTACCTTACATACGTCTCCGTCGCTCTGCTACGAATTCGTTGTTTGCCCGCTATAATGCTTTGGGCCCGCGTATCTCTCTTGTTGACGGTCTTGTACCGTACTATCCAGGTTATCAAATCAGTTGTTGTACCTCACTAGTACTCCGGAGGATGCTTCGCGTCCCTTCGGCGGCGTAGGACTTGCACTGTGACCCGGTGGTCTGGTATAGCAGAAGTGCTAGCGATACGGCGGCAGTGGGCCCACGGTATCGGTGAGGTGATTGCAAGGATCTCAAAAAACTCCACTTCCCCAAAGCCTCCCGTGAAACGCGATCTCGCACACCAACCCGAGATCTCGCTGCGCACCCGATTCTAAAGCGGGGATGACCAGCGCAGATCCTCTTGCAGATTTGATCGAAGCAGGACCAGGTGCGCGACTCGCTCTCGCTCCCGTCTCATGACGTCAGCCGGGGTCTGAGCAATTTGACCTGCCTTGGGCCGCGGTACTCCGGCCGCTGCCTTCTCTCCGACGCCGACGGACTCGAGTGAAACCACAACCAGAAAGGTGGGCTGCGGGATGGTCGACAAATATTAATATTTTGACAAAGCAGGGGGTTCAGGCTTGGCGTCATACCATAGCACCATAGAGACTAGTCCTACCGTCGTATTTCTGTTCAAGGTTGTGTTGAAAGCATACGAAACATGCAGGTCGGGAGTTTCACATATTTCGGGGAACAAGGATTGCTAGCCGTGTTCGGAACTGACAAACAGGTCAGGTCTCATGGCGCCACGCCGGAACGGAGACCCCAGGGCCATGGACGGGCGTGGCGGGTTATATTGAGTTGAGAACTCGCCTCGTGTTCAGCTAATCCCAGTCTGGTTGTCGAGACATCCAGGTCCTCGGCCAAGACTCGAACGCGACTACAACGTGCGCGCGCATGTTCGGCGACGCTCTGAGGGCCGTTGAGTGATGAGGCACGCGGACGACTTCAGCGGAGAGTTTGTTCAAGGAGCTTGTTTGTCAAGCATTTACAATTGGCATTGGGGGGCGGCTGTAGTGACACATGGTTGAACGTTAATTTTTAGGATGGCACGCGACTCGCGGTCAGAGGACCTGGACGGCAAGATCGCGAATGCCCATCTGTTCGAGTGACGTTCTGTGCACTAACATGAACAGGTCTTTGCCTCCTCCGACAGAAGCATTTGTCACTGAAACAAAATTCGTCAGCAATTACCAATGGCAAGCGTGGCGGACTTACACCACAGCGACGCCTTCAACCACGGCACCGCGTTCGCCTGCTCGCGCAAGTTCAAGTAAGTGCATGCGATGCGGAACATCATACCACAGGGCTCAAGGAAACTCGTCACCGTCGGGATACGATCAGTCCCGATGGGCAGCTCGTTCTGACCCAGAGCACCCTCTGCGACTTCGAATCCGAGGCACTGCAACGCATTCATGCCCTCCTCTAACGACTCCCTCAGCAAGCGAGGGTTGCCCGAAGCTCGGAGCTTCTCTGCAAGAACGTGGAGCGCGAGAGCGCTCAGTGGGCGGACGGGGCCCCTCGTGGGCGCGAACGTCTCCCGAACGTCCTTCTCGAATTTCTGCACCTCCTTTAGAGAGGCCGAGGTCAGTTTGTGGGAACTGACCATCTCGTTGAGCGCGTGCCGACGTCGGAGCCGCTCGTCCCCGTCTTTCCTGTCTTCCTCGCACAGCCAGCACGTGCAGTGGTCTTGCATGTGCTTCTTCAGGATGCCCTGGCGGGTGACGTAGGACTCTTCGACCGTGTATGGGATCGTGATCTCCGCGCCCGAGGGAATGGGCTCGGCAGCGCGCACGATCATGACGTCTCCGATGCAGTACCAGATCGAGTTCGCACCACAGGAGTGGTTAAAGAGCGAAGCGAGGGGATACAGGCCGGTCGGCTTGGCGTTCTCGGTTACCTGATTGTCTTCCAGGCGGAGGGGACAGAAGTTGTTGTAGATGCAGATGGCCTCGAGCTGCGCGATGTCGATGTTGGTCCTTGGCGAAAAGAGATCCACTGGAGTGGCCTGGTCGAGAGGCGGGGGGTAGGAGCTGGGAGGCGATGGGTAGTCTGGGCCAGCGTATAGATGATATACCTGGTCGCGCAGGTCAGGATTACCGTAGAGCTTGTCAATGATGTGTGCCATAAGCACGGCATCGGTCCTCTCCCTGGATATGTTCGAGATGAGGTCGAGAGTAATGATGATCTTGTCCTGTGGGAGGTCTGAGGCGTAAGCAGAGGCAAAGGGTTTCGTTACCAGCTGTAATAAGTAAGGGCAATGTTAACGCTGTACTCCGAGGATAGCAACGGACGTGGCATACCAAGAGTTCGCCAGTTTTAATCTCCTTAGTCGCCACGGCACCGCGACCACCCCCGCGGCCCATCATCTGACTCACCTCCATCGGCCCCACGAAGTCGGCAACGTCGAGACGGATCTCCTTCTCAGCTTCGCGGAACATTGACACCCAGTTGTACTGCCCGGTTTGCTTCTCGGCTTGCCGCGCTTGGCAACGTTGTATCCAGGGAGCAGCAACAGCATCCTTAAGATGACACTCTTGCCATCGGGTAAAATGCCCCACAGCTGCGTCGTACTCGCCCCTACCATACTCCGCCTTCGCTAGGCGGAATGTCGTCTTGTCTGAGAGCCCGTCGGGAATGCCGTCGGTAGCAAGCACTTGTTGCGCGTCGGCGGCTGCCCCAGAGAAGTAGTTCAAACGGAGGTAAACTTCCGCTCTGTTGGAACGAACGACGGTGGCGTCTGGGTCGACCACGAGACCCCTCGAGTACGCCCACGCAGCGAGGAACCATTGCGCCGAGTTGAAGTAAGCGTTTCCACGCTGCCGCCATGCGTCGAGGGTGGCGGGTTCGGCAGGCGACCTCGGAACTGTGGCACCGGTCTGCCAGGCTACGTTGTGGAGTATGGGACTGTCGGGTACGACAAATACGATGTCCGTGGGGCTGTCAACCCTGATGATGGGACGTATACCTTGGAGCGGGGCCTTAAAGGTGGGCTCGCGAATGGCAAGGACGGCTCCGAGGGGGAACAGAGTGTCGACGTGTTTGAGGTCGCAGTCGAAGGTAGAGGGGAAATTGTAAATCGATAGATCGTGGACGCGGCCATCGATGTCCTCGACGATCGTTTGAACGGCAACCATGCGGCCTAGAAGGGGGTCAGGTGTTGTGACAGGTGTACGGTGGTTGGGACGTACAACAAGGAGCGACAATGCGGCAAAGGAGATATTGACCCTGATGGACGGATAGCAGGTATGTTCGCATCAATGTAATTATGCCTTGGTATACAATGTACGTACAACGTGGGCCCGACGCACGAGCATCCCCGCGAAGGTGACTGGCAGCGCCTCGAGGTCAATAACAGGAGGGTAATAGTAGAGGATAAATACTGGACGTACCGGGTTGCAAGCTTTCGACAGACGTGGTACTCGAATGCTTGGGGAACCCCACGATGGTTGTGAAGATCGGGACGCCAGAGGATCCAGAGTGGCGGCCAGTGCTTCTCTCGAGTTCTGCACGGCGATGGGACTGCTCGGCGATCAGGGAGAGCGGGTCGACTAGTGGCGCCGACTCCGGAGGAATTTTTCGGTCTTCCTCGAACCAGTCCTTGTAGTCCCTGATGTACTGGGCCGTCTGTTCCTTCGTCATTCCGGGGTGAAACTGAGGGGGAGACCGGCGAGGAGGAACACGACCAAGGGCGGAGAGGGCACCGGAAGGCATGGTGCGGGAGTCGTTGGGTGGTAGGTGGAGTTGGCGCGCAAGCTCTGAAAGGAGGTCCTTATCCATGGAGGGGGTTGGACGAGGGGGTTGAGTGGGGGGAGAATCGAGAGACCGTTTCTTTTCTCATGGAGGGCTCATGGAGTGCACGAGGGCTTGGATAGACCACGAGAGCAAGGAGTTGGGAGCCCTCTATGTCCTCAGAAGGCTCGTTCGTGCCAAAGGTAGCGCATGTTTGCGTGAGTGGGTCCTCTTATTTGGGCGGCCCGTGGGCAATAAATCGAACGAACTGCCCAACGCTCTTCCTTTTCTCCCACTGGCACCTATCGCAGAACAATCTGTAGTGAGTCAGTGAGTAGTAGACTCGATTTGGATGCAGATACTGGACTCAAGGTCCCGCACCTCTCCCCGCCATCCTAGGATACTAGGCATCAGAAGACGAAACATGAAGACCACGTAACGGTCTGAAAGACGCGCGCCTGTGTGTGTGGCGGAGTCTGGTCAAAATTTCAATGGTGTACGTATGACCACAACAAAGAACGTACTCGTTGTGCTCATCGCGGACCTTTCTGCTCTCTAGGGTGGTCGATGCGTGTATATCTCGAAAATGCACGCGGAGGGCGGCGGTGGCGTTGCACCTCGAGACACCGAAACGCACATTCGGCGGTGTAGATTTGCCGCTGATTGGGTGGCGAGGTCTGCGGGTGGCACCTGCAGAGACCACAGAAGCAGCCTCGAGTCAGCGACGACAGGCGACGCGGTCTGAACTCGAGCCACGCCGATCCTACTCGGGAAAGACCCCAAAGACACACACGTGATCCCATCACAAGAAGGTTGCAATATGGGTTAAGGTTAAGGTTGCTGACAGGGAACTGTAACTCTATCCCTGATTGCACCGTCCACGAGGCTTGCATGCGTTCTATGACATCTCTTCCTGCCGCCCTCCAATGGCACCCTCCCATTAAGACTGCCGCATCTACTTGCATGGCCCACATACTCGTCCGAGGGGCAACAACGTGATGAACGTCGCCGGACCATCTCAAAGCACACCCATCAAACCGCTTTCCTCGTCCACCAAGTCCAGGCTACGTTCAACGCAAATCTTGACTTCCCTGCCTCAGGTGGTCTCGGAACTCATACAGAATTCTCTGGATTCAGGCGCCCGGAACATTGAGGTGTCGATAGATCCCGGTGACTGGGAATGTTGGGTACGGGACGATGGTTCTGGCATTTCTCGTGACGGACTTGCGTTACTAGCTAGAGGACCAGAAACAGGCCGCTATGGTGAGTTATGACTATTCATAGCAAAGCTTCAATGTGAATGTCAATCTGAGAAACGAGCAGGCACTTCGAAGGCATACGACACTATGTCGTTAGACGAGGTGAACACTTTCGGATTCCGAGGAGAAGGTATGCAGGGCTGTTCGAACTCCATGTCGTAGCTCCTGGTCAAAGTCTCGCGTTGACTCCAGCACTCGCCTCTATTGCAAACCTATGTTGCCTCGAAATATCCTCGAGAACTACGCATTCGGCCCAAAGTTGGTCCGTTATTATGAAGGTATGCTGAGCTTGTGCCGATGCGGCGTCCCTGACCTTTCAACCCATCTAGGGCGAGCAAACTCTGTACAGTGGTCCATCAATTCGTTGGCGCAGAGAATCACCTGGTACGGTGGTGTCTGTGCGCGACGCTTTCTACAATGTCCGTACGTTCTCATTGATGCGCATACAGCCACTCTTGTATATTAAGTAACATGATAACAGCTGCCAATCCGTAGGAAAGCTCATCCGAATCCTCCACGAATAATAGAGCTCGTTCGGAGAGACATTTCTGCGTATGCTCTTGTCTTCCCAGGCGTATCTTTTACATTGGACACGATGCAAAGGGCGAAGGACAGCGCGCAAAACAAACCTAACGCACGGCTACTCACAGTGTCCAAGGTATGACACTAATGTGGCTGGTAAGCTTTGTACTCACATCGCGTCCAACCGAACCAGACTTCTTCTACATTATTTGCGTTCCGCCATCTCTACGGGAAGGCCCTTGCCACCGTGAGGTTGCTTTCCTTCAACAAGATGGTCGGGCCAATATTCACTTTTTCTACTTAGCACGTTGAGGAAGTTAGTGAACGTCACGATCAAATGAGCCTTGAGGGATTCTTGTCCCTCCATGGAGTGTACTCAAAGGTCGACTTCGCTCACTTTTGTATTCCATCTCATGTTGACAGATCTTCTATTATGCAGGCCTATCAATTCCTTTGTGCGTTTGGCCAGCATCCAGAAATTTTATGTTAATCATCAATGGCACCAGACATCAACCGTCATCCATTAGAAACGTGCGGCCTTCATCGTACTGTAGAGGGTGTCTTCGCCCGGAGTTCCTTCAGCAAGCACGTATGTGGTTCCTCGTACATCAAGGGATGAACCATCCTAATCGTTGGACAGGCGTACGACGAAGAAGGAACTATGGATACCATTCATCCAAGTGTGTTACGTCTACGGATATCATGAACTCTTATGTATCTCTGTTCAGGTAGACGGAGGTCTCCACGCAAGACGGAGAAGAAGCCTGTTTACGTGTTGAACTTGACGATTTCGCCCCGGTTTGTCGACAATACTGTAGAGCCGGCGAAGACAGCTGTCCAGCTTCAGGTATGAAGGCCGGCACCCAATGCATGTCATCATTTCTTAGTACCTCGATCCACAGAACTCGGCGGCAGCGGCAGCTTTCTTGTCATCCGTCGTAGAAGCAGTGCTTGTTCGGCACGGATTTCTCTCCCGGAGATCTCAAAAAGCTGATCGTCACGACGGCACGCCACCTCCGCGCAAGATACGGAAGTCGACTCATGCGGGAGGTCCGGACCCGAGTGGGCTGCTGGCTGGGCTGAGTCTCAATCGTTCGTCATCTCAGGGTCAGGGTGGCCTTGTTCCCACGGACACCAGTGGGCCTGGCCAGTGTGGCTCCGCGCCACCTGGAAGGACCACCTTCCTATTGCCCGCCATTCAAGAAGAGGAGGCCCTGATAGTAGGAGAAGCTGAAGAAGCCACAGATATCCTCTGGAAGGACCCTGCAACGGGCGAAACGTTCGTTGTAGACGCACGGACGGGCAATTCGTATCCACAAAATGCTCCCGCAGGGTCTTCAACTCAAGACGCTTCTGGAACGCCCGTTCCGAGACTGCGACGATCTCTCGGGGAGCGTGATTCGGCGCGGACGGGGACCGTCCCCGCGTGGATGGCCGAGGCCCTTCAAGCGAACGAGGCGTATAGAATTGTGGAGCAAAAAATCCCCGTCCTGCCGAGCTCTGCCGACTTCGTTCAACGATTTGCGTCCCACTCCTGTAATCAAGGTTCTGGTGCCCATAGGCATGCAGGTCCTCAACAGCAAACCTTCCATCCCTGGGATGCGCCGAATTTCGGTCGGTTCAGCAAAGACGACTTGCGCCAGGCGCTTGTACTTGGACAGGTCGACCGCAAGTTCATCGCATGCGTCATGCATCCGACTGTCGACGACGAAGGCATACGCTCTGAAGTTCGTTTGCTCCATCGCGGCGGGGCCCTCGTTCTGATTGATCAACATGCAGCCGATGAACGAGTACAGGTCGAACGGTTCCTACGGGAACTTTGCAAAGGTTTCCTCTTGCACCGGCATCCGTTACCCACCACAGAGTCACAGCAGAACAACATCGGCAGCGGCGTTTGTACCAGGAAGCTCGACCCTCCGGTGAACATACTGTTGACTAGACCTGAAGCAGAGCGCATAGGAGGGTCCTCCGATGTCCGGGGGGCGTTCAGTCGATGGGGCGTGAGCTTCGCCCTTCCTTCGGGCCCTATTCGTGCTCTCGACGGTGGGGCGGATTATGCCTCGTATATTCAAGTCGCCGTGAATACCGTGCCTGAAGTGGTCGCGGAAAAGGTGCGTCTAGATCTCTTCGCATCGTAACTCACACGGACCGGTGACTGACGCATTGGGCAGCTTCTGGCAGGGGACGAGCTGCGCACTCTTGTAAAGGGCTTTCTTGCGAGACTCGAGTCAAATGGTGTCCCGGACGTGTTATGCCCGCACGGCGACGGAAGTGATGTCTTGACCTGGCAGAAGGCGTTACGGTGGTGTCCCCAGGAATTGGTCGAGCTCGTTAACTCGAAAGCATGCCGAGGTACAAGGAGGCTGCTTGCTTTGTGTGCTGAAACGCTAAATCCTTTGTTGTAGGTGCAATCATGTTCAACGATACCCTCACATTGGAACAATGCAAGGCGCTGGTCGCCAAACTCTCCGACACGGATATGCCCTTTCAATGTGCACATGGAAGGTGAGCGACGCGTAGATGGTCTCGTTATTTCGTGCAGAATGCTGAGTGGAATGTCGGCAGGCCGTCGCTCGTGCCGTTGGTTAACACGAGGGGAGCCACGAAAAACTTCGGAGCATCGCATGCACACGTCAACTGGAGCGGATTCGTACGGCAGCCGGAAGCACTGCGTGAAGCGCCAGATTACGAGGAAAGGGAATGTGGCAGGATTTCCTTGATTCCGCCCGGATTGCCTCTAGATTCCGTCGCAGATTCCCCCAGGATGGGAATCCACTAGGTACATGCGCATCCTTTGTAGGTTCCTCGAAGATTCCCTGTCCCTTGGGCGATAAGTGGGGGGAGGAGAAAATCAAGCACCACTTATCCCCAAACTTGTCCAAAACGTGATAACGTCCGGCGTCTCAGCCTTTATCTGCTCCAGCGTCATCCATCTCTCGCATTTTGCACCTTGACTTCCTCCTCCATGTTCTCATCCCGCCACCTATGGCCCATGCGGATCACCTCGCCCCCCTCCCCCATCCAGGTATGCCTTTGCTACAATATTGTTTGGCCCCTCCTGATCGTCCACCGGGCGGCTTCTCTGCCACCGGCAGTTCACTAGGCAGTCGGATCGACGCCGCGAAGCCCACTCAATGGTACGTTAACATCAGTCCGAGTCCCCGTGCCGCATTCGCTTCCTTACCGGTTCTACTGTCTCGCTAGCGTTCTCTACGTACGGATATGGTTCCAGGTAAGCCTATAACGTCTTTCAGTCCCTTTATATCACTCCCAAATACGACACTTAGTACAGTTGCTCGTGGGTATATGCGCATATAGGTACGTCTACTGGCTATTCACACTCGCTCCGGTGCTTACGGCGGTACAGGAACATGACACGCTCCGCGTCAGCGTATGTGGCTGGGGCATGGGTCGCGGGAGTTAGCAGGTAAGGTCCCTTTCTCGTCGCCGGACTCCGGCAAGTCTCGCACCCGCCCCCTCCCGGGTCCTAGACGTACCATGTAATGACTGTTTGAATATATTTCTATTATTCATCTATGATTCAATACTACTGAGAGCGTTGTGTTCGGGCCAAGGGCTGAAGGCGTGCTAGTAAATCCGTAGTGGGAATAGTAATTGAGCAACGGCGCGCCGGGTACGCAGTAATAAGAAATTTGATTTCTCAAATAACCGGAAATGACATTATCTGGAGCCACAGGTTACAAGATATGCGGAACCTCTGGGGGATCTTCATGGGAATCTGCTCGGGATGTGCAGGGAATGTAGTTAAAAAATCCACATTCCCTGAACCCAGGGAATCTGTTTGGGATTCGCAAGGAACTCGTTGGGAATCTCTGGGTCCCGCGCTAATTCCCCAAACTCGTAATCTTGCGCTTCACGCGGTGAAGTGTAGACAGCGATATGAGTCGGATATAAAGGAGTCATAAGAGGCCATAAGTAGACAACAGAAGCGTGGGCGGTGCCGAGGATGTGATGGCCAACTTGCAGTGGTGAACACTTGACCTGGGCATCGATGGAGCTGGATGATGATGTCACGCGACCGGCTTACGGAATGATGTCATGGGTCGAGCTCCCTTCTTATACCCCGCGTTCGCTCTCGTTCGTCCTCTCCATCCACCTGCCTGAAACCGCGTTTGTTCGTCACCGATCGTCTCCCTCGACATCGCCGTACACACCTCATCTACCCTCACCGTTGCCAACTCTGTCATTATGGGCCGCGAATTGACTAAGATTGTCTACAAGCCCTCGCCCGAAGTGAACGAGGAGTTCATCATCATCGTTAACCCTGCGGAGGTATGCACCCGTGATTTTTGCCCTGATTTAGAACTTACGGTCCGTGTATGCGCGTAGTTCAAGCGATGGAAGGAAGGAGGTGTGTACTCTTGTTTCAATTGCTCCATCCGTGCCGTCAGCTCATCGGAACCTCGCAGAAACGTAAACGCGCCCACTTACATCTCTTTGTCGTGTGACTGACTCCATTCTCGTCCAGATCGATTCCATTGGCAGAGGTCGTTGATTGTAAGCGATATGCCCCATGCACCTCTGCTGTCTGTTGACCTTGATACCTCTCGATCAGCTTTTGAGATCTTCTGGTCGAATCAAGGAGCGCAGGGTCTGCTCGGCCGCCCGTCGAAACAGCAACTGGAGAATGTGTTCGGCTCGTCGAAAGATGTCGACGTCGTCACCCAGATCCTGAACAAGGGCAGGGAGGAGTCGGGGAAAGCGATCAGGACCCAGAACGGGACAAACGTGACGAAGGGCTCGTTCACGGTCGACACCAAGGGCAAGTCGCTCACCGGTATCTGATTTGCGCGTGGGGACTAGTGCACTGTAGCGCTTGGGCGAAGAAGTTAAATCTTGAAGGACTGTCGCTGTGCATATACCAACTGTAACACCAACACTGTATTCCCGTCCGCACGAACGGAAGTGTATCTTTTGGCTAACTTCGCACCGCTCAGCGCCATCACAAGTTCTCTATCGCAGCTCGATGCCTCTGAGATTGATAGAGGTCATAGGGTGTAAAGAGCAGAACCTGTGGCCGACTCGAGGGTGAGCAAATGTGCTGGGGTCTAGAATCGCATTGACGCCAAGGTAAAGTCATCGTTTGGTTCTTTTCGATGAGAATCGGAAGCTAGCCAGAGACCAATCAGGTGAGGCAATATAGAACACTACTTAAAATGTCCGTGGTATGATGGTGAGCGTCGTTTGCTCTCCCCACTCTCCCCTGCTCTTTCTCATCTCCCGCCCCGACTGGACGTCTGAGGCTGTGATACATCGCGACATGCCGACAACAGTCATTCTCGGTGCAGGGATCATTGGCCTTTCCACTGCGCACTCTCTCGCCCGCCTCGCGTCGCCTGATCATAGCATACACCTCGTCGAACCCGCTTCCGAGCTCTTCTCCTCTGCTTCCGGGAAGGCTGCCGGTTTTCTAGCCAAGGATTGGTTCGCCCCCGCCATTGCACCCCTTGGAGTGCTCTCCTTCGACCTCCATCGCGCTCTTGCGGACAAGCACGACGGGCGTACGCGCTGGGGCTACTCCAAGTCCCTCTCCTACTCCCTCGACCACGCGTATCAGTCGGACGGCTCGACCCCACCTGTAAGCCACGCGTCGACATCCCCGGCGACACCAACCGCAACCGCACCCGTGTCCAGCAGTGAGAGCTCAAGCGCAATCGCGATCGAGAACAGGACCATTTCGGTCCATGGAAACGACGCACCTGGACTCGCACCCACGCAAGATTCTTCGACTTCCACGGATGCCGCAGCGTCTTCTACGCCCAGCCCGGGACCCGACTCAGCCTCGGTTGGCGATGCAGCCCAGGAGCAACCTTCTGGCCGCAACGGCAGCCAGGGATAGGGCGGCCTAGACTGGCTGCTCAGCAATACAAGTCGTGCGACTGTCGCGGGCACCGCGGGCACTTCAGATAAAACCCAGTCCACTGACGACTTCCCGCCCTGGCTGCTTGCAAAACCCGGGGCCCTGGAGGCCATCTCGGACAGAAGGTCGACCGCGCAGGTGTAAGTCGTTTTATCACCCCTTCCCCGTCCTATGCACCGTCCTATGTTTGCGTTTGCACAAACAGGATTCCCCGCCGGCTTTGCGAATTCCTCCTGGAGCAGTGCCTCGCTGCTGGGGTTACCCTCCACCATCCAGCTCGCGCGACGAAGTTCGTTAGGGATGAAAGGGATCCGGACGGCTTGACGCGGCTCCGGATTGAGTATTCCGGGCAACCCCATTCACAGAGCCCCGTAGACGTTTCGTGCGAGTCTGTCGTCATCGCTGCTGGCTGCTGGACGCCACAAGTGTACACAACGCTCTTCCCGAACGCAAGCCGAATGCCGCGCATCACCCACCTAGCGGGATACTCAGTCACGCTCAGGTCGAAACACTGGCCACGTACCGCAGTCCCCTCGGGCTCCGATCCCGACCCCGTCGAGGAGCCCGGTACGGCCAAGCTCGCTCCCGAAACCTCCGCGTCGACCAACCCTGTCCTTCCCGGACCCGACGGACCTGCGAGCCCGTGCCACGCAGTCTTTACGGACACAACAGGTTTCGCGCCCGAGATTTTCTCGCGCGCGAACGGTGACGTCTGGCTTGGAGGCCTCAACCCGCCGCACACGGCCCTTCCGAAGCTCCCGTCGGACGCGTACGTCGATCCCGCAGAAGTCGAGCGGCTGCTCACCGTTGGACATGAGCTCTGCGGAGAAGATATCGAGGTGACAGGTCAGGCCCTGTGCTTCCGGCCCGTGAGCGCGACGGGGCGCCCCATCATCGCGCGGATGCACGAGGCAGACTTGGGGGACGGGCTGAAGCCGCCGGGGCTCCATGGACAGGGAGGGGTGTTGGTCGCGACGGGCCATGGGCCGTGGGGCATTGCCCTGAGCCTCGGGACGGGGCTGGTTACGGCGGAGATGGTGCTAGGTCGCGAGACGAGCGCGGATGTCGAACAGCTGTCGAGGTGGTAAGTGTTTGATCTTGAAAACGCATATATGGTGATATACGTTAGAAGGCAAGCACATTCGTTATCATGCTTGGTTGATTCGCCGTCATCATTGACACTGGTTTCCGCTTGGCTCGCTGGCTAGACTGAGACATGAAGTCAGGTGGGAACAGGCAGTGGTCCCAGGGAGAAATATCGTAACACACACCCTTCCATCCATCCTTTGTCTTTTTCTCTTCTATGCTGTCTATATCCTCTCTCGATTGTATCCTCTTTCAGGCCTAGGCCTGAGGTATTTGAGTACAGTCCTCGCGACGTGAGGCCGTAGGCATGCCCTCAATCTACCCACACTACGCGGCGGTGGCGGTAGGTAGATGTGTTTTGTTGCGGCAGGCTGTGGTTCTTGGTACGCTGCAACTTGTATGATGCATATATGCGGTGAGATCTCTACCTCATGCGCGTTAGGCTTCTTTTTGCACCCCTCATTCGCTTACCTGTACGACGACATACTGCTAATTGTATCTACTTGTCGATTGTCATATCGAGTGTGCGGATTGTGTCTGGTCTGTCTAACTGTAGAAGTCAGCCGTCCAATGGCGCGTGTCCTATATCGATGTCCGTTGGCATTGCTTGTTATTTCTGTTTAGCATTTGACGAGCCACCAGGAGTTGGTATCGCTATTCTGATAACCTCATATGTAGTGCTAGATCTGTGAGACGGATCAGCTCTCGTTATTCACGATCCCGCGCGTGGTCTGCATCCATGACTTACTGAACACGCCTATGCCAGGAGAGGTGGATACTCAACTTACGACGTCGACGCCCTCACCGATTGCACCTCGGGGCCAGCAGCACGGACAACCCTAACGCCCTTCGCCTGTATCTCGGCCACCGTCTCCGCCCACCCCGCATCTCCTCCAACACAACGCGTGCCCTCCTCGATCACATACGTCCTCCACCCCAAACTCACGCTGTCGAGCGCGGTATCCTTCACGCAGTAGTCGCCCGCGATGCCCACGACGAACACGTGCGTAACCCCCGCCGCGGTCAGCCGCTCCGCGAGCTCGCTCACTGCGTCCGCGAGTGGGGGATCGCGCAGCGGCGAGCGAAACGCCGAGTACATCTCGACGCGCGGGTCCCGGCCCTTCAGAACGATGTGGTCAAGCGGTGCGCGGTCGAGCTCGGGCACGAGCTCGTTGCCAGGTGTGCCCGCGACGCAGTGGTTCGGCCAGAGGCGCGTCTCGTACGTCTCACGGGCATTGGCGGGGTTCACGATCGTCGTCGTGGAGGAGAAGGGCTGCGCGCCGGGGTGGTTCGAGGCGAAGGAGACGTGGCCGGGGGGATGGTGGTCCTTGGTCGCGATTTTGAGGACGAAGGGGAGCTTCAGGAGGTCGTTGATTAGGGGCACGATGTCCCGCCCGCCTTCGACTGCGAGGGAACCACTCTGTTCAGATCAGGTCAAATCGATGTTGGTGGGGGGCTGTGAAGTGGGGAGTTGAGGGAAGAAGCGTACGGGTGGGCAGAAGTCCTCCTGCATATCTACCACGAGGAGCGCCGGTCGGAAGGGCTCCGCAGCTGAGGCATCGAAGAGCATGGGCACTCGTTGCAACGTTGAGGTGGTGGTTCTGAGGAGGGGTTGAAATCGCACCACAATATGTAGTGGGCTCACATAGATACTGGGTACGATAGCGTTCAGTGCTAGGCGGACCACAGTCGTGATTAGATTATGGTGTAAATATAATCCAGTACATTGCATCCACCAAAACGACAGGTATGTGCCAAAGACTATCTAACTATAAACCAAAAAATCTAGCGAGCACCTGCCGTCTCCGCCCACTCCTTGCTACCCATCTGGACCAGGCGCGAGCAGCACCGCGCAAACGCAAATAGCTCTTCGTCGCCTGTGAACATGGAGCTGGCGCCGACCAAGTCGCTCGGTAGACCCTGTCGTTCAAACCGATCAATTTCGCTGAGAACAGGAACAGGCGTGCACAACACGTACGAGATCATCCATGACGCTCCGCATATGGTCGGTAATATCGCCCTTCTTGCCATTGGGATCGTCAGAGAAGATTTGGTATATGGGTACCTCGGAAGACACGAAGAGCTTCGTCTGGGAACGGGTGTTCCCCATTCATTCAGTCACGCTGAGATTCATGGACCCCCCAAGGCAAACTCATACCTTGCTCTCATAACAGGCTAGAGACGCACAAAGTCAATGCAAAGGCAGATCCCAATACAAGGCGATGACGTACCATCGATGAAAGTAATGAACCTGCGAGCCATGTCCTTCTGGCTCAAGCCCATTTTCGGCACGTCGGTGACGAATATAGTGCCGAAGTTCTTCGTAATCTCGAGGTAGTCTGCAGCACTCATGGGCTTGCCACAGAGACCGACGAAACCGAACCTCGCGACAGTGCTGGAACTCTCGGGCACAAGGATCTCACGCCCCCACGTGTGCAACTTTCGGTTGTGGATCGCGGGGTCGGAGGGGTCGGAGGTGAATGCTTGGAAAATCTTGTCTACTTCTGCCTGGTTATCAGGGGTGAGCGGGTCGTAGTATACGTGCGACAGAGATCGGGGTATGCGTCGGTAGTCTGCAAGAACATTAGGGGTCGTGTGGTAGTGTGCGGGGGAACCTTACCAGTTCCGGAGTCAAGGTCAGTGACCTCGAAGCGCTCCTTCAGGAGGTCAATACAGGGCATGAAGCTTGAACGCTGGATGCCATTCTTGTACAGATCATCGGGATGGCGACTAGTAACATTTAGAAGGATGTCCATGGCAAAATGACAGTACGCACTTGGATGTCATCACAGAAACAACGCCGTAGTTTAAGAGCTTCTCGAACAACTGTCGTAGAATCATGGCATCTGCGATATCCGTGACCTGGGAAAATAGACATTCAGCTCCAAACAAAAACCATAAGGTAAATACGCTCACCGCACCTGGAACTCGTCAAAACACAAAACATATGCCTCGGAGGCAAGGTCGCGCGCGACAGGCGCAATAGGGTCTCCTCCGGCAAGTCCGAGCTTGATTTTCGCGGTGTGAATGCGCTTGTGCACATCGATCATGAAAGCGTGGAAGTGTACGCGTCGTTTGCGAGTAATGTGCGTTGGTAATGTGTTGTAGAATAGGTCCATGAGCATGGTCTTCCCTGTGCCGACATCCCCGAAGAGGTAGAGGCCTTTCGGTAGGCCTTCTGGTAGAGTTGACGGTGCTTCGGATGGTTTGGCAAAGAAGCTAGCGAACTAAACAAGCAAGGTACAGTTGCAATTGAATGTGTTGTGTAAGGATAGATAGACGTACAAGTGATGTAGAAGGGGGCGAATGCGAGACATGAGGCGGATGGTAATGAAGGAGGTCGTCATGTAATCGTTGAAGCTTTCCAATTATACGCAACTGGTGGTCATCGGGTTGTAATGTGCCAGACTCTACTAGTCTATGGTATTGTTGTATCGGTGATTGCGCAGGAGCTGGAGGAAAGATGAGCTGCGCTTCGGCGCAGAAAATGAATTGAGAGCGCTACACACAGGAGGTTGATAGCTGGGTGTCCCCAAGTCCTAATGCCCTCGATCCTGGATAGCTGTCGCCCTTGGGTGTCGCAAGTACGGAACTGTATCGGAGACGTGGGATGGCTACCCGAGCGACTGGTCGGGTCGAGGGGTGATGACGGACGAGAGCGCTAGACGAAGCTCTGCGGGGTACTAGTGGCGCGGATGCATGGGGTCGCAGGGCTGCAGCTCGCATTTGCACAAGTCGTATGCAAGAAAGAGAGGCGGTAAGCAATGGCACGGAAGAGGTGTATAAAACGAGGAGACTGCGTCGGAGGGGCTGCCGGGGAGCGAATGAGCTGAGGCGGAGATGGGGACTCGGAGCTACCCCGCCTTGTACTTATCTCATCTTGGCGCCCATGACTGATCTCCGGATCCACTCGGGAGTCCCATGATTTTCACCGGCCGACCACATCCGACCACAGCGCCACGAGCCGGAATGCTCACTACAAATTTTCACAAAACGTGCAGGCGCGGCCAAGACGCTGCGAAAACAGCCATTCATCGCGCCGAGAAGATACGGACCGAACCGGGAAACTCTGAATGGTAAGACACGGGGAGCATTGGAAGAAAAGAGCGGTGACACAGGTTGACCTCTCAATTGGCGATCATCACATAACCGCCCTGCGCCTCGGAAAACAAGACATGGAATCAGTCGTCAGTTTTGACGTTGCAGAAGTTTGCAGTCTGCGACACCGTACGAGTCATAGAACATGTTATGATGCATGGTGAGAGTACATGGACAACAGAGCGAGTGAATAACATGCCAGACTATGGGTGCTCCGTCGGAAGGCGCGCCCTGATGATGATTTTGTAGACTCGGGCACTCAACTGCCATCCAACAACTGCAGCGACATGGCGGAAACCCCTTCCCCTCTCACGCCGATGCCTTCGCCAAGGTCTTGCGGACCCGATCTCTCCGCGCCTTCTTCGCGACCATAACGACGAAACGCTCGAAGTCGTTCAGCGACCTCCGCTTCGCGATCGCGGCCCGCCTCTGCGCCCAGGACGACTTCTCCCACTTCTCGACCGTCCCGTCCTTCTCGAGGTGCTTGCGGACGACACCAGTGCCGGCGCCACGAGGGAGGGTGGAGAGAATGAAGGGCGTGAGGGAAAGGTGACGGTAGGGGAAGGATTGACGGGGGACGCCGGTGGTGGGACCGTCGATAATGGCCTGAGCAAAGTCATCAACACATGAAGGCGAGAGGCGCATGGATGTGTAGTAACGCACCCGGTTGTGGTCGATGATTTCAGCAATCACTGCGATCTGGCCCTCCTGGGGACCCGACTTGAGGAGGACGACTGGTAGGGCCGAGATTAAGGTCAAACGGATGAGGAACTGGGACGGATGTGTGCATACCACGGCCGACCTCGACGAAACGCCTGAAGTTGGATGGTTGTGCCTGTAAACGCAAAGCGCGGTAAGTCCTCCTGAGCACTCAACACATTGTCTTGAAACCGAGGGGTGACCCTGCTAGCCCGTCATCCAAAGTCCATCAATGCCATCCATCCTCCAAACTGACTTCCTGACGTCCCATTTCATCCAGAAAACGTCCACGCAAGGGTCCAAGACGATTTGATAGCATATAGACACTCACGGGCATGGTGACGTTGTTCTTGAGGAGGTCGTTGTCGTTGTCGAGGGTGGAATGCCAGATGAAAGGTATGCTCACGTGGGACGAGCGTCTGCTGATATCGAGTTGCCACAAGCGCGTAAACGCTGGTTGGCTCAAACCACGACCACCTTCAGAATGCCGGGTATGATATGGCCTGGCTGACACCCCCGTTATAACAACTAATTTCGAAGCCGGGACCTCTCTTACAACAGCTCGCTCGAGACTATTCGATGAGCAAACGACCCACACGGTATCGTCTCTTCGTGGGGGCGCCGACCAAACGAGACCTCGCAACCTCACTCGAGTCTTCCTCCACTTGGCGGACTTTGACGACGAGCAATGCTCGGAACCATGCTGCTGACATTACACTTCCCCCCTCTACACTGGAAGCAGCTCACCTTCGGATCTCGACATTTTATCGTCACGCTATTTTCAGCTCTCAGGACCCCGCTGAGCCGGAAGATGCTTCTGGAGAACACGTCTCCGATGAGGACGCGGAGCAGGGCAAGTTGAAAATTTCTGTGAAACGTATGTTAACTGAGACAGCCTTGTTTAAACAGCCATTACTTGGGCCCCTACCACTCAGGAAGGGGATTCCCGACTTGACTCCAGAGTTGTTGCCGAGGAGACCTTCCTTCGGCCCTCCATGAGCGTATCTCGCATACGGTCCACATTTGCCGACTTGGAAACTCAAGAGACTGGCTCGTACGACTATTCAGACGCGTCCTCGATCGCCAACTTTCCCGTGTTCCATTTCAATCTTCATAGCATCTGTTCTGTTGCCTCCCTCGTCCGTCCTATACAAGACACACAACCTCATGTCTCCTCGAAGACGTCTCGCAAGGTGAATCTGCTTGTCGCCATTCTCGAAATAGAAGGTCCCGAGACTATTCGAATCAAGAGGGGTCCGGATGCAGGCAAAGAAGTAACGCTACTGAAGTTTATCGTCGGAGACGAGACCGGAGCCATTTGCAGGCTTAGCGCGTGGCGCGAGATCGCTGAAGACTGGGCAGGAGTCAACCCCGACGCTAAAACGCCACAAATAAAGAAGGGCGATATTGTCTTCTTAGAAAGTGAGAGACGGCCACCTCTTGCCCTCTCTTCTGGCAACTCACGTGGCGTCTCGTCCAGATATCCAAGCGTCGTGGGAGCCCGAGACCGATTGCGAAGCAGGGGGTGTTCGCGCTATGTGCTCCGCGTCACCTTACCTCAGGTCGAGGTTGGAACTGTGTTTCCGCGCTTTGCCTTCTACATCCCAAGATGCGCACTTTCGGCCGGACCTGCGACTTGGACTCAGCGATGCTGTTGTCCGCAAAGTTGCCTCGGTGGTGAACTGGTTCGAAGGAATGGCGGGTATTGCTTGATCGCTACCAATATCCTGATGCAACAATCGAGAAACAAGACATACATTCCAGCCCCAAACCTCCATACCCTCGTCCTCTGCAGTGCCTTTTACATATCCTGACTGAACATGTTGATGGAAGTACGTGTGTTTCCCGATGAATCTACAAGGAGGTTGTCCTGCATCCTGACATCTCAGCGTAATAGCACGGGCGAAAATATGTGAAGACGCACCGCGCAAGACGACCCGAGGTTGGCGTTTCCGATCCAACCAGGCTCCCAATAGACTGCATTTCGACGCGTCAGTTCGGCTTCGAGCAGCTCGCGAAGGGAAGCGCATACAGATCCCCTGCCCCCTTCCGCTCGGAAGGCCAGCCAGCACCGTCTTGATGTCGTTCACCCACGTCTGCTGCCCACTCGTCGACACCGCGATGCTCGGCTCCGTCAGGCTCGTCCCCGAGCAGGACACCGGCCAGTCCGTCTCCGCGACGACGATCGGCTTCCCAAAGCTGTTCGCCGCGTTCGTCAGGCTCGTCTTGAGCGCGGCGAGCGTCGCGCCCGCGTCGTAGAACGGGTAGAACGACACCCCGATGATGTCGACCTGGTCTGCGGACAGCGCTCCGGGCACGTACACCCCGGAGAACCACGCGTCGAGCCCGGACCAGTCCCACCCGTTCGCGAGGTGGATGAGGATCTTCGGGCTGCCCACGGCCTTGGCGCCGTTAATGGCGGAGTGGAGGAGCTCGGAGAGCGGGTGGTAGCCGTTCTTGGAGACTTGGCCGGTGGGCCAGAGGAGGCCGTCGTTGATCTCGTTGCCGACTTGGAGGATGTCGATGGGCGTGCCTTGGTTGGAGAAGCTCTGGACGACGTTCATGGTGTACCTGGCGATAGAAGGATCATTATTGGCATGAAATCTGGTGCGGAATGTTGATTTTCAACGGACGTGTAGATCTCAGTGTTCAATCCACTCAAGTCAGTCGGCCAACCTGAAGGAATGGCTTGATGACCGGGGTCGGCCCCTGCCAGGTTTGGAGCATTATCGATTTCAAGACCGTGTCGCAAGTAAGACGAAGGCACGTACAGGTATCACTGAAGTGCAAGTCGACGATCAGTGTCATTCCGGCGGCTTTGATGCGTTTTCCGAGGGCTAGGCCGTATTGCAAGTTGTACTGACCGGCGGTCCAGATGCGGACGCGTGCTGCGTTCATGCCGTGGTTCTTGAGAATAGTCTCAAAAGCAAGCGTCTCGCCGTTGTCCTTGTAATGGATGCCCGAGTTCTCCACTACGGTGAGCGAGGAAATGTCGGCGCCATGGTAGGTCAGGGCGGCCGCAAGCCACGAGAACGAGAGGAGAAAGAGGGGAAGTACAGCCAGCATTGCAGTCTTGGAAGGTCTAGCCGACCGTCATCATCTATCCTTCCCGTACGTATTTATATGTGCACCGAGGGCGACAGAAGACTACGGAACGCCACACGCGAGTCCCAGCAGTGTATTGCGGAAGCTTGGAACCGGGGAACCAGGCAACGCCGGTTCCGAGCAAAGGTGGCCATATGACGATCCGTGCGCGGCGCAATAAGAACGGTGTGCTTACAAGGAGGCAACGTTTAAGCTGCGCGGGATGCCACCCGCGGAGAAATGGTACGTCACGAGAAGCAGTAACACTAGATGCGCGAGCTCGTCCTGGCAGTCAATTCGCAAGAAACTTGGGGCAACAGCACCTGGCCTGGGCATGTGATCGGCGAAATACCGTGCCGTATTCGGAGGGAAAGTTGAAGAGAAGGTAGACGGTCCGGTGGGAGGGTATCCAAGTCTGTTGACTGCAAAGGTTTCTCTCGCACTGTGGACATCGCAGCCAAGAGGATCCCATGGTACCGAGTATACTTGTGAATCCGGATCCTGGGATGAGCCCGCTCCATACTGGGGGTCAGGCTGGTTAAAGCATAGCATCGGCAAGCATCGCTGCAAAGCCATATCTCGGAGCTTGGACAGGACGAGAATGCGCCATAGTATTGGAGACAGAGTCAATATGCGTTTGGCGGCACCTCGCGATCGATAGCCAATGAGATGGATGGCAGCCAAGAGCGTTGTGGCGCAACCGACTCCCCGGCACTCCCCGGCCCCTTCTCGGGCGTCAACCCGAATGGCTTCTCCAACGCGATTCGGACTAGTTACTTAGTACTTATCCACTCAGGCTGCCATCCGCTGGGCCGCTCCAATGCCGCGTGTGTCTGTCCTACACTTTTACTGGGGAACGACGTTGTCGGCGTCCATGTCCTTCCTTAGCCTTGGGTCTACGCGGTCACTTGCCTTGGGAAAGTCCTTGAGTCCTTGCAGCCCTGGTGTCATCATCCTGGACCAATGAGCCTTCCGTGCCTGAGGTTCGCCGGCGGCGGCCATCCGACAGACCATTACAATATGTCTCCATCATCGCCGTTGGATTCCGTGCCGGACCGGCTCACAGACTTTCAATTCAACCCGGAAATGACAGGGCCGCCGACAAACTCGACTGCCATGTGAGCATTGGGCGTCCCCGCGACGCTCTGTGATAGGATCGCGCTGGGATCGCGTAAGGGACTAGGTAAGTTTGGTTTATCTCTGGTCGTCCGAATCTCAGCGAATCTCCTCCTGACGCTTCTCGCAGCCTCCTTCCAATCTGGACCTCTTCCATGCGGCGACGTCCCCCGTCGGCTAGCACCTTCCGATTATCGTCGTCAAGGGTTTCGTACAGAATACCCACTCATTACACCCAAGCGGACCAAGGTACAACGTGGAACCATCAGTAGCCATCGGCGGCGAAGGTGGTTCAATACAGTTGAGGTTGGGAACGCGGCGTCCGCCGTCCGATGTACGTTGGCCGAGCGGTGGATTATCTGTTCACGCGCCTCGATTCTGCACCCTGAATTCGTTTGCTTACGCACCTCTACAGCCACCCAAGTGGGCGAACGGGGATCCCTCCTCGATGCGCTGTAAAGCCTTCAACGCCATCCCCATTTGTGAACTAACTTCCGACGACGCTCGGAACTCTAGCCATTGTTTCCGTCGCTTTTCTCCCAGCGCCCGCCATGGCCGCCCCACTGCGGTGGAAGAGAGAAGTTCCAAGGAGTCGTCGGGCAAGCTTTCGAGGATTCCATCTGCTAGAAGAAGAGTGAACAAGTCCGATCACCGTCGCAACATCCGTCGCGTCGCGCGGACGCCAGATCCGCAGGCCTGTTGGATACTCTGTCCTTCGTCTGGATACGCCCAATCATCACGAGCGGTTTCTCGTTCTGATCACGGCTTCCTACGTTTATCTGGCGTCATCTCCTCGGGCTGAGTGGGCAGGGACGTTCTCCGTGACGATAAGTCTGCGTAGTTACATAACGCAAACGCACAAAGCTTGGCAAACTCCACAGGCACTCACTCTTCGCTCCTCGGCAGGTCGTAATATTTATTCCGTCTGAGAACGCTCACAGGGACGAACCCTTTCCTCGTACACGGACCAATAATGGAATGCGACGAACTTTACCACCCCGTCCATGCGGGGAACGCCATAAAACCATTTACGGTCGGTTTGCAAGCTTGCTCTCGCTGGAATAAGAGCCATTCATCGTACTTCCGGACAAGCGGTTTCTTGTGGCTAGAGGGTGAACCTCTCCAGGGCGACTACCGACACCCAGAGGCAGCGCTTATGTGGAGCCAACACTGTTGACGCGGGGTGCATCAGGCCGGTGGTCAGAGGACGAGTTGGGTTCTTGGCTCGTTTGCTTGAGGGGGTGAGAGGATCCAAGACAGTGAGCGGATCGACCATGGACTTCCAAGTATTCAATCTAGGTTTGATGTCCGTGAAGGCAGACGCCAGTTGCCTTTTTCACGCGACAGGTTGTCAACGGATCCAGAAGGAGAAGATGCGGGGCAGGTCCATCTTGTCCATAGAAGCCAACTTCCTCGCACCACCGCCACCCCCAAACCCTATAAGACCCTCGCTCTCCTTCGCTCACCAAGACCCCATCGACCCCGGACGCCCCTCGTTTCTGTCACCTTCCTAACCTCCTGTCCTCAGTTTTTTCAACGTCCTTCTCCCCATCATGTCTGCGACCATCGACGATGTAAAGGACAAGTCTTTCGACTACGTCATTTGCGGTATGTTTTTCCACGTCTCATGACTATTATGTCTCTGTTGCTCACTGTCATCCTTGTTCTAGGTGGTGGTGTACGCATCTCGTCCGCTTTCCTCTACTGTCATAACTCATCTTTTCGACGTAGACTGCTGGGCTCACTCTCGCAGCGCGGCTGTCCGAGGATCCTGCTATCAGCGTCCTCGTCTTGGAGGCGGGTAACGCCAACCTCAACGATATGGCACTCCGTGAGTCTTCGTTGTTATCATTCAGTAGAAGGTCACTAATCCTTCCATCAGTTCGTTCCGCTTCATACGGCAGCCACTTCGGGAAACCCGAATACACCTGGGACCATCTTACGGTACGTCGCTTCGGAACATACAGTATGCATGAGATACAGATACGCATGATATTCCAGGTTAAGCAAAAGACGACCGGTGATACTGCGCACTCTTGGAGCCGGTCAGTCCGAATCCCAGCAATTTATTTCGTTAGGCACTTACTTTTGATACAGAGGCAAGGGTCTCGGAGGGAGTTCCGGGGTCAACTTCCTTGTCTGGACCCTGCCCCCGGCGGAGGATATCGACGGTACGGCGTATGCACATTGTTTCCACGGTGAAGTCTTACTCCGACCCGAAATTAGACTTTGAGCGTCTCGGCAACCCCGGTTGGAACTGGAAGAATCACCAGAAGTACTTGCGTCGCGCGGAAGGGTGAGTCGTGCAGTGGATAGAACTTCCAACGTTCTAACATGGGGCATTTTTAGATTCATCCCTCCCCCAAAAGATGTTCAATTGAGCAAGGGTCTTAACCTTGACGATTGGGACCTGGGAACGGAAGGCAAGCGTCCATATGTCCGACAGATGTCGTCATGCTGACGACTCGTTCTTCTTGCGCCAATAGGACCTTTGACTGTGGGGTTCCCAGATACGATCGATGATGGCGAACAGAAAGTTCAGCAGGTGGGATTGGCTGCCTCATTGCATCCTGCTATGACACTGACGGTCCATCTAGACTATGGTTAACGCAGGTATTCCCCTCGCTCCCAAGCCTGTAAGCATTGTTACCCAGGGCTACACCGACGGCCTTCTCGCTGACCAATTCATGTCGTGCTACGCCATAGGTAAACGGACAGGTAAGTTGTGCGTGATGAGCCTACGCAAAGTGGCACTGAATAGGACACATCAGCCTCACGGCTCGTACTTCTCTGTCTTGACCTATGATCCAAGGACTCACACTCGTTCCTATTCCACTAAGGTGTGTACATGCTTGCGAGATTCATCAAGGTATGCAGTCGTCTAATACTCATCATGTCGCGTTGCAGGCGTATTATCTCCCGAACAAAGATCGCCCGAACCTCACCGTCCTGGTTGCTGCTCATGTTCATCGAGTTCTTCCGTCGTCGAACAATCTCTCCGAGTTCACGGCCGAGTCAGTTGAATTTGAACATGGAGGTCAGATTCACACGGTCCATGCGACCAAGGAGATTGTCCTGAGTGCCGGGTAAGTTTCTAAGGTGTTTGATAGTCTGGTTAGAAATTATGAGCTGATTGCCCTTGTTTCAGTTCCTTGAAGTCCCCTCAGATCCTAGAGTTGTCGGGTATCGGCAACCCGAACATTCTTCGCAAACTGGGAATCTCGACGAAGGTGGATCTCCCCGGTGTCGGAACCAACGTTCAGGAGCATATGATTGTCGGCGTCAGCTTCGGTACGCTCAGTAAAAATTGCAGCTGAACTACCATTGACCGTATCTCTCAGAGCTCCGAGATGACGTGCCCTTCGACACCTTGGATCTTCTTGCTGACCCGGCTACTGCTGCAAAACATTTAGAACTTCAGTACGTCTTTCGGATCTTGTTGACGGTGGCTATCAGCTTAACTTCGTAGGCCCGAGGGAACAGGTCTCTTCACCACAGGTATCATTGGGTTCTCGTGGGCCACACTCGATCAGATTAGCCCTAGGGCGGCGGAGATCATCAAGGCGGCGGAGGAGAAGGTGGCAAGGAACGCCAACAACTATCCTCCTGGGCTGTTGGAACAGTACAAGATCTCTTTGCAGCGTCTGAAGACTGGTGTTGGCGCCGAGTTTGTCAGCTTCCCTGGCTGTAACTCTCAACCGAGTATGTGCACCGGTAATATACTCTGCTTGCTGCCCCGCTGACACAATCCCGCAGACCCTCCTGAGAAGGGCAAACGCTACATATCGTTCTACGTCGCCATCAACCACACTTTCTCCCGCGGCACCATTGTACGCCACCCCATTGGTATAGTCGATGTTCTCTTACTCATAACATAAATGTCGTTTAGCATGCGACCTCCAAGGATGCGTCTGTCGATCCCGCTTTTGACCCTCGCTATTTCGAGGAGGAAATTGGTGAGCAGAATGTTCTAATGCATGTCTGATGCGATTCTTACGATTGGGTAGATCTCCAAGTCTGGATCGAGATGGTGAAGTTTACAAGACGCCTTCGCGACATCTCCCCTTTGAAGGAGATGACTAGTACGTTCCGCAGTCGCTTTCTGAACCTGGACTGAGCTCGAGTGATAATTAGCCAAGGAGCTGAATCCCGGTCCTGAGATCCAGACTGACGAGCAGATCGCTGGTAAGTGATCAAATGGTGACCCCTACTTACCGTGGAAGATCCTAACTTGGGTTACAGACTGGATCAAGAAGGTCATGTCGACCACCTGGCGTACGTGGAATAAACAAGTTGCTCAGCTGTTGTTTGCTGAACGGTACTCCATAGACACCGCGGGCTCTTGCTCGATGCTGCCGCAGGCGAATGGTGGCGTTGTCAACCCCAAGCTTCAGGTAAGGATTTCGAGCGACAGGGTCGGGAGGGAATGCTCATCGTTGTACAGGTGTACGGCACGAAAAACCTCAGGGTTGTGGATCTGTCGGTAGTACCTCTACACATGGCCGCTCACCCACAAGGTTTGCATCCAAGGTTGATGACAGCGGTGCAGAGCTAACTTGGGTTGTGTTCCAGGGTCCGTATATGCTATCGCCGAGCAAGGTAATTTCTATTGTCTTCTAGCAGAAACATGTTGCTTACGCAGTCTGTTTAGCCGCGGACATCATTAAGGGCAAGATCTAAAAGCCTTGTGTGGTGATGCTGTTTTGTGTGGGCGGCTTGGGACGTTGGGTGGACTGTTTGTGTTAGACTAGATCATCACTGGCAGCAAATGGAGTTACTTTCTATACGCGCTGTACCATAATGTCAATAGATTTGTGTTTCGCTGTCGTGACACGTGCAGCTGGTGCTCTTGTCCGTATCAAGGCTCGAAAACGGAAAGCAAGTGCTAGTTTGGACTGTTGCATGCAGCTTGTTGCAGTCTGAAAGAACTACCGTTTGAGGTCCGAAGTTCTCGGAAATGACGGTCACGTGATGAGATAGTCCAGTGGGATACGCGCCCGACATCCAGAGAAGCGAGGGTCCATCCATCCTATTCACCACGCTCCCGGCGATCGCCAACTATTTTCGACGCGGCCTCGAGGGTATTAGGAATTATTCAACGCTCTGGATACACCAAATGTGCTCCCGCCGAGCTTCCAAGTGCGTTTCTCTCCCCAAGCGCCAAGCCTTACTGCTCACTAACAACCGGCTAGGGGAAAGAAACGGGCCGCGGAGGAAACTCTAACTGAAGACGAACAGGTGGGCGAAGCATCTTTCCCAAATGCTACCGGGGCCTCCCAATCGGCGCGTTCTCGCGAGAAGCAGCCTGCATTGCCCATAAAGAAACGTATGTTGTACACCGCACTCGTATGGGCAATAGTGAAACACTCAGCGAACCAACTTCTGCTATCCAGCCAAACGCGCGGAGACACGTAGATGCCCGGTGTGTGAAGAAGTTATCCCGATACGGCTGCTAGGAAAACACGCAGAATTAGAGGCGGAAAGGTTGGAAGAGATCATACGATGCATCGGGTCTACGGAGGTGCTGGGCGAGGCAGAACCTGAGGACAGGTGCGTGTATATGCTTTAATTCTAACATATGTATGCGCGAGGTCAACGTGGACGCTTCCCCTCCCCCTCTCCTTTCATCTGGATCCGGACGTGGTGTAGTTCGAGCGCGCGCACGCGCCGATCCGCGGTGAAGGCGCGCCAGAGCCTTAAGCCTGGGTCGTCGTCGACGGCGGGTGCGATGCTGGAAGAGACGATGAAGACGCTGCGCACGCTCAAGAAGCGCCGGAAGGAGCGGCACGCGCGGCTGCGCGAAATCACGAAGGAGGACGAGGACGAAGCCTGGTGGGGGCGCGGGGCGGGTGGCAGGGAAGGCCAGGGCCAGGAGTGCCCGGTGTGCGCGAAGTTCGTGAAGGGGGATATGGACGTGGTGGAGGCGCATGTGGACTCCTGCTTGGTGTTCTTCGAGGAGGAGCAGAGGCGGGACCGGAGTATAGGCAGACGGGGGAGTACGGATTTGGAGATGGATGCGGATGTCGACGTTGACGGGGACGAGGGGCATTATGGGGTGATGGACGGGGTGAGCATGCGAGGTGTGTGTTTCGCGTGTGCGTGTGCGAGCACGGCTGGAGTAGCTGTTCTTCATACAGGGACTGGGTTTGATATTCGCAATCGCAATGACCAGGATGTGGACGACGAGATCGACGTGGATGGCGAAGACGAAGCCGTATTTGGAGCACCCCAGTTCACTGAACAGGATGTCCTCGCACTGCCTGCAGATCCTGGAGAAGTTGATGGAGCAGAGTCGGATTCGGGGACTGACGTTGAAATCGACGTCGACGATACAACGGCTCCGGGAGGATCCTCCGCTAGTACGCCAGAGAGGGACCCGAAGAAGGGCTTGTCTCTGAGAGATCTGGTCGCGGAAGGGAAGGTCATTCGGCATCAGGTGGAGGACGCGAAACAGGCGATGAATGAGGTGATGGGAGTGGGTGACGCGGAGAAAGTGGACCTTGCCGTAGAGCTTGCGCGAAGAGGCGGGGACCAGGCTGCTCTTGTCAAAGCTTTGGAGAGCAAGGTCAAATTGCTAGTGAGTCCTTGTCCCGGAAAAACAGTAGATGAAAGACTGATGTCCGAACAGGAATGTACAAAGGTGTCATCCTCGACGTCTCTCTTGTGTCGCATTTGCCTGGATCCGTACTCTGAACCTACTGTCTCGACTGGGTGTTGGCATACGTGCTGTCGCGAGTGTTGGCTGCGTTGCCTTGGGTCGACTAAGCTGTGTCCTATTTGCAAGAGGATCACGGGAGCCACGGATTTGAGGAGGGTGTATCTATAGATTACGATTACAGTTCGTTCACTACTACTCAGGTCGTCGCCTCTTGTTTGCTGTGTATGTTGTACTTTGCATTGCTATCGTGCTGTGAAGATGTAATGAGCATCACGTAGCCACAAGAGAGAATGAACTAGATAAAAGAATTCATATCTGGCCTTGTCAAGTCCTCACATGAACACTATCCGTAAACCAATCTCCACACGAGAGGTTACAGGACAGAGGGTTCAGGACGTCATATTGACGCCACCACGACGCATATAATCATGATGTGGGATTGCTAGAACGTAGGGTACTCACCTGAACGTGCAACGACAATCCTCTAGGCAGGCGACACGCAAGGTATGGATAGTCTAACAATGGACGGGGCTCGAATTATGTGGTCGTGCGTACTATATATACAAGCATACGGGCGTGATCATGCAAGGGGGCTGATGAGCCTGCAAAGGAAGGTGGATGAAGTGACAGCATGGCAAGGGCATAGTGGACTCACTTGATCAGTGACGGTTGAGGGTTGCTCCTGGTGTACCCCACATAGATTATGAACGGAATCCAGCCATAGTGGACAACAACCTGGACATAGGGCAGACAATGAGCCATGCTGATGACATGGTTGGAAGGAGGCCAGGATGGGGACGACGTACGCGTGCCAGGTCAACGGCCTTGATGATTCTTTCCTGTAAAGTGCACGTCAGAGCATATTCGAGCGCAGTAGGGTTGGAATGCACACACTTTTGTCTCTTCCGAAGGCATTTTGGGAGGGGGCACTGTGACCGATGTGGTGGAAACGTAAAGGCAACTCCGGCCGTTGCCGGCAGCTTTTTGGCTCCCATGGGCGCTTGCGCTGCAGAAGATTCCGTTTCGCTTGTCCTCGATCCCTGCGTCTTCTGCTTTCCTAGATCTCCTCTCAAAATGCCTCTTGGCCCTCCTTCATCAGCGGTTTTCATCCAAAATGCTGCGCCTGGGTTCACCTCTACACCAGGGTACGTCCAGGTCCTCACAGGCCTGAAAAGTATGTGCTGATCATTTGGATGTGATTTCCAGGCGCACTCCTACTTCCGTTACGGTTCACCCAGTGGCCCTCTTCTCCATCTTGGACCACTACCTTCGCAGGACAGACGCGCAAGAACGTGTAATTGGAACCCTCCTTGGAACGCGCTCGGATAACGGCGAGGTGGAGGTCCGTTCTTCGTTTGCCGTCCTCCATAGCGAGACGGAGGAGCAGGTCGCGGTGGACATGGAATATCATCGGACGATGTACGATCTTCACCACAAGGTAAACTCGAAGGAGGTTATTGTTGGATGGTGTGCATGCATCTAGTCCTATTCCTACAAACACACACTGAATCGTGCAATGTCAGGTACTCGACTGGGTCGAACCTAAACACCTACTCTGCCCTCATCCAAAACTTCTACTCGCAAGAGACTGCACCACACCAAGCGATCCATTTGGCATTGAACACCGGTGTTGAAGAGGGCCAGAAGGCTGGTGTCCAAGCGTATGTTGGGTGAGTCTAAATCAATGTACTATTTATTTGGCCTTAGATCTAAGCGAGATAATTTCTGGTAGGTCACCTGTTGGCGTCACCCCCAAGCCCGAGAACTGCGTTTTTGTCCCAATTCCTTGTGAACTCAGGTTCAACGATGCTGAGCGTAGCGGTCGTATGTCCCCGCGGTACCTCCCCCATTAATGTGCTGGAGCTAAACCGTATATCTCTAGTCGACCTTCTCACGTCTAACCTCTCCAACGCCGCCAACGGTAGCTTTACCAACCCCTCCAGCGATCTTGAACTCCTGGAACGCTCTCTCGTCTCTGTCTCAGAGATGCTTGACCGCGTCCTCGCTTACGTCCAGTCCGTTCTTTCTGGGGAGGTCAAGGGTGATGCCGCCATCGGCCGGTACCTCATGGATGCGCTCGGTCCGAGCACGGAGGACCTCGAAAAGGGCGGGTTTAACTCTCATCTTCAGGTAAGTCTTGCATCTTCGGTCCAATCCACGGAGCCCCGAGTGATGTACTGCCCCCGCACAGGATACCCTCACTGTGTCCTACTTGGCGAACCTCGTCAGGTCACAAGCGGAAGTGTCGGCGCGCCTCGCATTGGTCAAGGTGTCATGATCGTCGTGCAAGTTCTCGTATTCTATGCCATGAGTATGTAGATGTGCTGAGAGTGTATCTATAGCCGAGATGCGCGTGTACCGCCTAGCTGTTGAAAATGCGGGAATGCTGGAGATCGTGGCGGGCAGCGAGGATCTCGCCGAGTGGCCAAGTCATGGCGGGACCCCGTATCTCGTCATCGTTGGCATTTTCTGATTCGTCGCCGGTAGGTGAAGGGAGGAGACCTGCTGTGAGGTGTTTGCATTGTGCCATCTCGTAATCGACGAGCGGTCGAACGGCATGCAGCAACAGTTGCTGAGCAGCGTATGGGCCGATCGTGTTTAGACGAACAGAAGATGAGAGCACGCTGCGGGCTTGCAAAAACAAATGGAGGTACTGGCTTCGGTCTGCACGACGGAAATACAACAGACAAGGACGACAAGTACGCATAAGATACAAGCTCTACGAGGTAGCGGATCATGCTCGCACCAGAAGACAGTCCTAAGGCCGCAGTGAGGACACCCCAGCAAATCGGGAGGTGCCCATGTGTCTCTTCTTTCCGAATGAGAAGTTTCAGACGATCGACTAGGACTGAGGCATTCGCCGCCCGCGAGTCAATGAGGTCGGCGGATGGATCGAAATGTCCTGAAAGACGTGGTTGCGAGAAGCCCTTCGAGAACAAGGTCAAGAGTGCAACGCCTTGAGATTTGGATGCCCGGCGGGTAATATGGTTGAGAGTCATGGATTCGTACAGCTCGTCAAGCTGCAGAATGCGTCGCATGGCAGGGGATGCAGGATCTGAATCGGCATGTTGCAGATATTGATCAACAGCACGATGAGTGTCCAGGACAAAAGGCAACGCGGAGTGCGCATATGTCGAGAGATTGTCGCGTAGGAAGTTGACAGTGCAATCCATTTTTTCGGGAGGCGATTGCAAGGTGGCTGGGGAAAGATCGGAGAAGAATCCATGGGTAACGTATGACTCGAGCCCCGCGGAGGCTACGAAGGAGCCTGTTGGGAGGTTGCTGTCTGACAAAAGGAGGAGGATGTAGGCTTCGTGGTCACTGTCCATCGTGTCTTGCGGCTGGAGGCTCGGAGAAGGTGGAAAGCGGAAGACAGGGCCGTGGTGGCACAAGCGCCCAGGAATCTGACGCGTCACCGTCACGCGTCTGATCTCGGGCGCGTCAGAGGGCTGAGTTCAGGTCGCGCGTCTCGGACTCCAGCCACCACCACCTCTCCTCCTCACTTCTGCTTGTATGGGCTGCGGGCCGCCACTCTCTTCAACGATACCTTATACGAATCACCCGAAATACAGTACATAACCAAGATGGGTGCGTTGCATTCAGCCGCACCCCGCCACCCTCCACCACTCAACTTTCGTCGCAGACTCTGGGATATCGAAACAGCTTGTGGACAAGATGTACGAGAAGCGTAAGGCTGCTGCGCTGGAGTTGGAAAAGTAAGTCACTACCTTGCAGCCCGCTGGCAAAGTGTATGCTAAGCGTGTGACTGCGCAGGCAGATACGGGAAAGCCACCAATCCGGTGACCAGCGGCGCATAAGCCAGATCGTGGACCAGCTCGTGGATATGTTCAGCAACCCTTCAAATCCTCTGCACGTCCGAAATGGTGGCCTCATTGGCCTCGCGGGTACCGCCATCGCGCTCGGGGTCGATATTGCCCCCTACATGGAGAAGTTTGTGGAGCCGCTGCTGGTATGCTTCGCAGATCCCGAGAACCGCGTCCGGTACTTCTCTGCGGAGTGCCTGTACAACATCGCCAAGGTCTCAAAGGGAGAAATATTGGTGTACTTCAACCCCATATTTGATGCGCTTAGCAAGGTGTGTTTATATGCCCTGCGTATCTATTCCAGATGCGAATCCAGACTAGCTTGCCGCAGACTCGGAACTGTCCGTCAAGAATGGCGCGGAACTGCTTGACCGTCTTCTCAAGGACATCGTCGCGGAGACTGCGTCGGTGTACATCCCACAATACCCGGAGACTGAGGCTGTTCGACGGCGAGCCGAGGAGGAAAGCGGAATTTTGGTGCCACATCCGGACGACATCGCGAATGGTGCGGATATCTCGAGCGCGCGCAAGGCATTCTCCCTGGCGCACTTCATCCCCCTGCTTTCCGACAGAATATACGTCCTCAGCCCTTTCACCCGAAGTTACCTCGTTTCATGGATCACCGTTATGGACTCGGTTCCGGAGTTAGAACTGATCACCTACCTTCCGGAATTTCTCGATGGGCTACTGTATGTGGAATTGCAACGTCTGTCCGCAAGTTGCCACTGAATGTGTTATATTATAGGAAGTACCTCTCTGACCCAACGGACGACGTCAGAGTGGCTACGGAAGGCTTGCTTGCTGACTTCCTCCGTGAAATTAGGGAGGTTACAGTCGTTCAGAGGCGTCATGAAGAACAGCTCAAGGCAAAAAGGGAGGCGACCGTAATGGAGGCTTCACGACGAGCTGAGGCGGAAAAGGAGAAGCTGCCCGATATCACTATGGAACACCATGAACGCGCGTCCTTTATTCCCGAAAATGACGACGTATTTGACAACGATCTCGAGACGCCAGAAGAGAAGCAAGAAGACCAGGAGCTCCGCGATTCTGGAGGTGTGTTGTCCAAATTATTTGATTCTTCGCATTTTATTGACACGACTCAGCTTGGCTACCTGGTCAGGGTGTACGGATTGACTATGCAGCCATCGTGGAGATCCTATTAAAGCAGTTGGATGACCAACGTCAGTCTCCTTCCAAATCTTCTGGATAGTAACTAATCAACGTACAGACGACGAGATTCAGCAATCCACCGCCCTACGATGGTTATGCGAATTTCTTAGCATCAACCAAGAGGTCATGATGCCCTTTACTCCTCTTCTTATCCGTGCGATCCTTCCAAACCTCGCTCATGATGTTTCCATGATTCAAAATGCGGCATTGAGAACGAACCAAGCCCTCATGAATGTGATCCAATCCCTTCCGGTCCCTCCAGACCCCCTTCCCGGACGCCAACAAACTCAGGGGACAGACAGGTCGTCCAATGCCTCCGTTGCTATCCCCTCATCGCCCACCCCCATAGTCCCGACGTTGGCATCTACAAGGCAGCCTACTGGACCTTCTAGCAAGGACACTGGGCAAAGTAGAGATGTCAGCTCGCCGGAGTCTCCACCAGAGGTCGTCGCTCAAACGACAGGAGACCGTGCACCTCCCTCGGGGCTCACGGCACAGATGAAGGCGCGTTCGGGGACGATATCTGCCGAAGCGCCTCCTCGGACTGCGAATCTGCCTCCCGAGAACGCCGCCCAGGCGCAGGTACAGATGCAGAGCAGCAGACCGGAATCGCCCGTGTCGGCCATCAGCGTCCCGCAGTTGCAACAGTCGCCTGAGTCGTCGATGCTCCAGGAACGGGACCAGATCGACTACCAGGCGACGGTCAACGCGCTCACGATCCAGTTTTTGAGCGAACATGAGAGCACGAGGGTTGCAGCGCTTAAGTGGCTTATTATGCTGCATCAGAAGGCGCCGAAGAAGATCCTGGCTATGGACGATGGGACGTTCCCTGCGCTGTTGAAGACTCTGTCCGACTCCTCGGAAGAGGCGA
Organism: Ganoderma sinense ZZ0214-1; assembly: GCA_002760635.1. Classification (NCBI taxonomy): domain Eukaryota; kingdom Fungi; phylum Basidiomycota; class Agaricomycetes; order Polyporales; family Polyporaceae; genus Ganoderma; species Ganoderma sinense. The sequence goes on from AYKW01000001.1 coordinate 3,036,074, forward strand.
GGACCTTTTTACTTTTGGTCGTTGAATGGCCCTTACGAAGAAACTACAGGTCATCAAGCAAGACTTGCAGCTGCTCGCGCAGATCTCATCAAGTTCCGAGGAGGGCTACTTCAAGTTATTCATGAACAACCTCCTGGAGCTCTTCAGCACAGATCGCGGTCTCCTGGACTCACGGGGCAGTCTGATCATCCGACAGTTGTGTCTCAACCTTAACACCGAGCGAATATATAGAACATTCGCTGAGATCTTGGAGAAAGAGGAAGATCTCGAGTTCGCGAGCGTTATGGTGCAGAAGCTGAACATGATCCTCATTACTTCTCCCGAACTGGCGGACTTCCGCAGGAGGCTCAAGAGCTTGGAGACAAGGGTGAGTGTTCAAGGAGGGTCTCGAGATAGAAACACTGATTGGAGGTCTAGGCTGATGGACAAGCTTTATTCACGACGTTGTACCGGTCATGGTGTCATAATGCCGTCGCCGTCTTTTCCCTATGTCTCCTGGCCCAGGCCTATGAGCATGCATCAAATCTTTTGTATATCTTGTGAGGCTCTCGGGTTTCCAGCTTTTTGTAACTGTTTTTGATATTCCTCCCAGCGCTGACCTCGAGATTACTGTTCAACTTCTTGTTCAAGTTGACAAGCTTGTGCAGTTGATCGAGTCGCCAGTATTCACTTGTAAGTTTTGATAATTCATCTATGTTTCAATCACCTTAAGGGGCTCCTCAGATTTGCGACTGCAATTACTGGAGCCCGAGAAATACCCTCACCTGTTCAAGTGCTTGTATGGGCTCTTGATGCTGCTGCCCCAGAGTTCTGCGTTTGTCTCTCTTCGCAATCGCCTCAATGCCATCAATTCCGCCGGATTCCTCCATATTGCACCGAAGTCGTCGTGTGTTCGAATTTCATCTTGGTATCTGGCTAGATACTCATATAGTCTTCTTCAGTGCGGTCAGCAATATTTCATCAACGCGCTCCAAGCTGGGTCGGGAAGACATCAAGTGGCAGGAGCTCTTGCAACACTTCCGTGCCGTCCAAGTCAGACACGAGAAAGCACGACGTCAAGCCCTCGGTACCGACACGACATCTTTCACTGCATATCCTTACCCCAATGGGACGGAGAGTGCCAAACCCCCAACACCACCTTCTGGTTCTGGTGTTGGTCCAGTCCCGCATGTGCCACCAAGCCGCCGCAAGGTTACTGGAGACGGTCCCATGCGACCACCTTCACGTACGGGTGGGCTGTTGTCACCTCTTAACCCGAAGGCACGCATCCAGAGCGGGCTTGCAAACACCGTCGTTCCGGGTCCGCAACCACCGGGGAGCCCAACTGCGCCCACGACACAAATTCCATCGAAGGTGAAGAGGACCCTGAGCCTGAGCCGGAAGACATGATGCGAGGTAGAGCTGGTGTGGGTAGTCGAAGCGGGCACTGCGACCTATTATGATGCTAGTATGCATTCTTATTTATCCGGACGGATGTTTCCACAAGCTTTCTGATCTTGCCTTTCTCATATGTGGATGCAGCTGGACGGCGTCAGGAATACGTGGAAAGGTGGACACACACAACAGCATTGATATCCGACGTACACTAATTACTGGGTATATTACATTATGATCATGGTTAGCTTCGGGATATAGGGCTGAGAAAGTTGCGCTTGATGATAACAATGTCATCCACCGAAAGCCCTGCCACGTTCTTCAGATACGCCTCGGCGCCGCTGTAGCGATCCCGAAGCATCTGCAGGAAGGCGATCATTGTCTCATGCCTGTGTGCACGATCGTCGTCAATATGAAAAATTGAAAGAGAAGGACAAGCATGTAAGTACCTTGATGAAAGCATGTTGAGTGCGCCTTCTGTGTTGGAGGCGAAGAATGGGACTTTGGCTAAGCGCTCCATGACCATCTCCCGAGCCGGCTCCCGACCAACACGCGTTAAGGCATAATCTCGCGCGATCGCCTCGTCGTCCACACCTGCCACCTATTGCATGGTTGATAAGCTGGCACTCGGTATTAAGACGAGTTTTCTCACCTTTAGTAGCAATGCCGCCAAAACACCTGTCCGGTCTTTACCAGCTGGAAGCATGTGATTAACCAGGAAGCAGAACAATTGGAAGAGACGATGGAGATCGCGTACCAGTGCAATGGAAGAGGCATCCTTGCTCTGGTTTGTCCCTCAGGTGTCGTAGGATGACGCCGAACGCAGGGCCGGCGTGGTCTAAAATTTGGGAATAGAGTTGCATGAAGGCCTTGTTTGCTCGTTAATGGATCGTGTGGACACTGAAGACTGGAGCGCACCTCTGTCTTCCCGCTCGCATAGAGTTCGAATCGTCTGGGAGTGCAGAACAGGGATTACGATGCACGTTGTATTTGTGCCTGGGGAAGATCATTCGGCAGCCAGACGCACTTTGCCATTGCCTCTGGACTGTAGTCCTCCTTCTTGAAGACGGGAACATGGATTACTTCGACGCCCTCCATCTTGGGTATTGGCGTGCCGTATTTGTGCATCTCGGTGTCGGAGCGGAGGTCGTACACCACTGAAATGCCGAGTACATCCCTCAACTGCTGGATTCCTAGGACCGCATGGGAGATGAGCAGCATTCGGCACAGGATCCAGGAAATCGCTCACCTTCGGGAGTAATGTAAGATATCTCTCCGGAACGGTAAACTAGTCTAGGTCTTGTCATAAAGCCGGGGTGGTCCGTTGGATACGATCCAAGATCCCGAACGTTCACGACGCCGGGTATGGAAACGAAAGGCGGCCTGGAAAGTTGGTCGGCGACGTAGGCCGGGTCTAAAGGCTCCAAGTCCATGACTGGGGTGGAAGGGGAGGTCCGGAAGAGGACAGGGAGGATGGCGGAGAACGACTCTGAGACGAGGTCGGACCGTGGCGAGGCGGGCGAGGATCTAGACTCCGACTGGCGCACGCCGCCACACGCGCGTGAGTTTAGGGCAGGCCAGAGCGTGTCTCATTTCCCCGACGCGTCTTGCTCCTTGTTGCTCTCCCCACCCCATCCGCCACCCTCTTCCCTAGCAAGCTCATCATGGATATCGACGGCGCGTCATCACCACCCTTGCGCGACACATCTCTCCCTCCTAGCAGCGCTCCAATGCCCACGCCGTCGTCTCCCGGCGGATCTCAAGCCACCCCTCGACGGAATCGCCAGCAGTCGGACATTTTCGACCTCCCCGAACATGAAGCGATAGAGGACAATGGTTCCCAACCCGCACGAAGGAGAGGGAGACCGAGGAATCAGATCAATGTAGACGTTCCCATCGTGAAGGACGGCGTCGGTGAATATCTGCAGGAGACCTTCGAAACTTTCCTCCGAACGTACGTGTCATTTTACTCTTACCTGTGTCCTTTCACTTACACCGCACACTAGATTTACTGAGGAGATCAACCTTGCCCCCACACCGGCTTCGGATGGCGGTCTGCCTTCTGCCCCTGCTGGCGAACTCATTTACGTTGAGCAAATCCACACCATGCGCGAATTGGAACTTACCACGCTCTATGTGGACTACGGCCACATGCTCCTCGGCGAGAGTACTCAGCTAGCCGATGCGATCAAAAATCAATACTACCGATTCCTCCCTTATCTCCGGCGCGCTGTCCAAAATCTCGTCGCCGAGTTTGAACCTGAATATCTCAAGATTAACCCCACGGCCGCGGCGACGGACTCCGTAAACCTCCAATCCCGTGAATTCAATGTCGCGTTCCATCATCTCTCTCTTGTCTCTGGTATTCGCGACCTCAAAACCGAGAAGATTGGCACTCTCATGAGCATTAGTGGGACTGTGACGCGGACTAGCGAGGTTCGCCCTGAATTGCTTTATGGTAGCTTCATTTGCGAGGCCTGCGGTGGTCTCGTAAATGATGTCGAACAACAATTCAAGTACACCGAGGTGCGCGTCATTCGATCACGCCTGTTTCTTCCTTCATCAACGCTCGTTTTAGCCAAGTTTATGTCCCAATACTATGTGCGGAAACCGTACAGCATGGCAGCTCCAAATCGACACCTCCAAGTTCACCGACTGGCAGAAAGTTCGCATCCAGGAGAACCCATCCGAGATCCCTACCGGTTCGATGCCACGATCTTTGGATGTTATTCTGCGTTCTGAACTGGTCGAGCGTGCGAAGGCTGGAGACAAGTGCATCTTCACGGGTACTTTCATCGTCGTACCAGACGTCAGCCAACTCGGACTTCCTGGCGGAGAGAACGCAACCCTTCAGCGAGAGGCGGCCCGCGCCCAGGGCAACGGTGCAGCATCAAGTATCGGCGGCGTTGGCGTGACGGGTCTGAAGAGCCTTGGTGTACGCGACCTACAGTACAAAACGGCGTTCTTAGCTTGCATGGTACAAGATGCGGATGCTCGCGTGAGTCCTCCTTCAAGACGGGCTGTACTATTTGACTTATGCATGGGTGTTTCAGAACGGCACCAACATCCGTGGCGAGCGGGACGCTACCGAGGACGACAGCGATGTCTTTGCGCGGTCTCTGACAGGTCCGGAATTGGATGAACTCTCGCAAATGTTTCATTCGGAGCACACCTATTCACGTCTGGTGGAGAGTATCGCTCCAACCGTATACGGCCACGAGATCGTCAAGAAGGGTCTACTTCTCCAACTGATGGGCGGAGTGCACAAACAGACCCCCGAAGGCATGCATCTACGTGGAGACATTAACATCTGTATTGTTGGCGATCCTTCAACATCCAAATCGCAGTTCCTCAAGTGCGTATTAACATGTAGTCTTACAAAGCGCTATTCTGACTTTACGACCGCACAGATACATCTGTTCATTCCTCCCTCGCGCGGTTTATACCTCCGGCAAGGCGTCTTCGGCAGCCGGTCTCACAGCTGCAGTCGTCAAGGATGAGGAGACGGGCGATTTCACGATCGAGGCCGGGGCGCTCATGCTCGCAGACAACGGCATCTGCGCGATCGACGAGTTCGACAAAATGGACCTTTCCGACCAGGTCGCGATTCACGAGGCGATGGAACAGCAGACGATCTCCATCGCCAAGGCGGGTATCCATGCCACCCTCAACGCGCGCACGTCTATTCTCGCGGCCGCGAACCCAATTGGGGGCCGGTACGATAGGAAGAAGAGTCTTCGAGCGAATGTTGCGATGACGGCACCCATCATGAGTCGTTTTGACCTGTTCTTCGTTGTGCTGGACGAATGCGACGAGAAGAGCGACCTGAACATCGCGAAGCATATCGTCAACGTGCATCGGTTCCAGGACCAAGCCATCAACCCGGAATTCAGCACGGAGGCGCTGCAGCGGTATATTCGGTATGCGAGGACGTTCAACCCCAAGGTTTGTTTCATATCACTGCCTTATGTCAAGGAGGTGGGTGTTGACGGCTGAATGGTTCTAGATGACGCCAGAAGCGGCAGATGTCCTGGTGGAGAAGTACCGTATCCTCCGACAAGACGACGCTTCTGGAGCGAGCAGGAACTCGTACCGAATCACGGTCCGTCAGCTCGAGAGTATGATCCGTCTCAGTGAGGCCATCGCTCGCGCGAACTGTAAAACTGAGGTCCGTGTGCAAGCATTGTGTATCCTGTATCTTGTCCTAACGGCATTTTTAGATCACGCCTGCCTTCGTCCGCGAAGCGTACACTCTTCTCAGACAGTCTATCATCCATGTCGAACAAGATGACATTGACTTCGACGAAGAGGAACTAGAGGGCGAGCGCGACGGTGATCGTCGTCCTCGTGCGTCCTCACACGTTGATGGCGAGGAGAGCCAGGATGTCGAAATGTCCGGCCTCCACTCCGGCGTCGACGACATGTACGAATCGGGACCCAGCGGCGCGAACGGCACTTCGTCACAAGCGCCATCGCGGGCAACGAGCCAAGTGCCCCAGCCCGAAGGCGAAGGGCCTGGCCAGGCTCCTCCGCAGCCGAAGCCGAAGCGCAGGATGGTCATCACGCACGACAAGTACGTGTCGCTGCAAAGCTTGATCGTCCTGCACCTATCGGAGGTCGAGCGGCAGACGGGCACCGGGATGGACAAGGACGAGCTAATCGACTGGTACCTGGAGCTGAAGGAGGAGGAGATCCAGGACGTGGAGGAGCTAGAGTACGAGAAGGAGCTCATCACGAAGATGCTCAGGAAGCTCGTCAAGGTACGTCTGTCTCGATTGACAGCTTTCTGGGTCCGGATGTTGATGATGGTGCCGGTGAAATTAGGACAATTACCTGATCGAGATCAGGGGAGACGTCCAAGACTCGCTTCCGCCGTCGATGGAGGAGAGCAGCGGGGGGCAGACGGGCGACTCCCAAGAGGGTAACGTTCGTGTGTACTACATGGTGCATCCTTCTGTCGATACCGAGGGCTCGTCGTCTGCCCTTTGATTGGTATCTTCTCTGTTATTCTTGGTGATAGTTGGTTTTCCTTGATGGCCTTCGATGTCCTCATGTTTTGACGAATTGCTGCTGTATCTCCGCTGTCCGAGTCATAGTTAACGCTGTTGTATCTCACGTGTAGCCTGGCCCTGTAAGTTTACTAGATTCGTGTTTCTCGCCCCTTCTGTGCAGAGGTCAACTAAGAGAAGGTACATATACTTGAAGCGCGAAGTGTTGCTGTTGCGCAGTCCGCATCAAGGCATGACGATCGTGGGCGCCTATAGACCAAGCTCAGGGCGAGAAGCGGTCCTCAGAATCGTCTGCAGTCACAGCACCCTTCCTGGATTCCGTGGGCACTGCGCCCGTATATCCTTCACGACAGACTTGATCCTCTCCCTGTATCTGCTAGAACATTGTTATCTTCACTGTGATCTTGTATGTCCTGCTGAACTATCTATACCTCGCTTTCTACATCTGCCGAACTCGCAGTATCTAGAGCAAGGGAACGCGTAACGCGATCCGTCGCCTGGGACGGACCAACATACCAACACCAGGAATCATGCCTAGTGATCCGCTCATTGTGCCGACCGTAGTGCCCGGAGGGTCCCTACACTTTGCGACCATCATTGGAGAGGGTACCGTGCAGGATGTTCTGGATGCGCTTGTTTCCGACTCAGACGTGACTGCTGAAGTCCTTGGCGACCTCAAGCCGTACGGGTGGGCTGTCCAGCGTATCCGGCGCGAACATAACGGACGTCAGTGGGAGGAAGATGACTTAGAAGCATTGGGAAACGGTGCGCATTAACAACAACTCTTCACCTGTACCTTCACTGACCTTCTCATCGTCGTCGTCTGACTCGCGCAGGAATCCTCTCGCCATCCTCGCACGTCGCCCCGCTATTGAACGCTCCCTCTCCCGCCGCACGTTCGCAAAGACATTTCTCTGCATTCCCGCTTACATCCCATCTCCATACGCCTACCTTGCGTCTCGTCTCGCTTCACCCATTCCTGTCCTTGACGTTTTCATTCCTGCGTGTGCCAGAAATTCATGATGGATTCCAGTGGAAACTGTTCATCTCACGATCCTCAACCGTTCGGACCGCTGTGGACGCGACGATCGAGGAGCTTGGCTTAACCAAGGTTTTACCCATCCCTGGCGCTGGAGCGCTCGAGTATGTTATGGAGGAGGTCTGGTCGGACGATCATACAGAAAGTGAGCTGATATCCGCATTTATTCATTCCATGCATGAGACGTGCAATGGCTTAATGCTACTACCCGTCCCCAGAGTCGACTAGAATACCCTTCGAGACAGTACTTTCAACTGTTCTGGAGAATGCGATCTCCCCCAACTCTATAGGCCCCGCGGCAAGCCGGTCTTTTAGGTTCTGCGTCCCGGACGAATGGTACCGTCGCTCCAAGTCTCGTTCCGTGTCCTCCACTTCTAGCGATGTATCACAAGACACCATCCGCCGTCTCGCTGACTTGGAGGAGGCCGAAGACGAAGACGAGGACGAAGGAGATGGCACTGCGAAGGTCAAGAGTCTCGAAAGCTCCGTGGTTTCCGAGACAGCCCGTGGCGGGTTTTCGGCTCCGACGGACTGGCGCAGCTCGATCTCACAGCATCGTTTCTCGAGCATCCTGGACAGCTGGATGCGGCCACAGAGCCCGACAGGTGAGAGCAAGTCGCCTCCCGGTACCGAGAAGAAGATTGTCAGCGAGCCGAAGTTGGTCGAGCAGAGGACGGGCGATAGTATCGCTAGCACCGCCAGTAACGAACGATCCGATGGTGTCGATTCGGCGGAGTTCGAGCAAATGCTTGTAGGTTTCTACGCGGTTACGAGATCTTCTCCAGTGCTGACTCCAACCAGGACGATCTGGGTCTTAAAGGCGCTAAACGTGAAGCAATGTACCGTCTCCCACCGGAACAAAGGCGTTACTTGATGGAGCAGAATCAGGTGTCTAGGGCATCGACACTATCGAAGACTGCCGCATCCAAGCTCACCAAGGCCGCAGCAACGCCATCTACAGTCGGACCAGCAAGCGCTGCTGCGATCCTCCCCCGCCTCGTTCCTCAGATCACTGGTGACTCTGGCATCATGAAGCGGTTCTCCATTGCAGGCTGGGGTGCTAGTGCACCAGTAGCTCCTTCACCTCCCGGGTCCCCTCGTTCCAGCGTTGACCTTGGCGGCAGACGACGCGACTCTATGATCTCTGTCAAGTCGCTAGGAGACAAGGGGGCTGAGACACCTACCACTCTTCAGCCCCAGACTACTGGAGGGCTTTGGAGCAGTTGGTGGTCATCATCCGGCGGAACGGTCGACAAGTCGAAGGAGACAGAGAAGACAGCCAACTGGTATGCTACCGGCATTCGCAACGGACGCACCACGGACACGAAGCTCGTCAAGCATCTCATCTCCTTGCGGGTCCATCTTTCAACCGCCAACCTTGCGTGGGTGGAAGACTTCGTGAAAACAGAATCTGGGATGATTGTCCTAGGTGATCTTTTGGCGCGCCTGGTCAGCAAGGGTGGCAAGCGGAAGAAGCTCACCGAGGTTGAGGACACTGTACTGCTCGAGCTCATAAAGTGCCTGCGCGCTTTGCTGAACACTGAGGTACGCTGGATACAGATGTCTTCAATGAGATAATATTTAACCTTCTGTTTAGCCCGGATTCCGTGAAGTCCTCGCACATCCAACGCTCATCACTCATTTAGCGTACTCCCTCCACGGTTCTTCCGCCAAGCTTCGTACTTTAACTTCAGAAGTGCTAGCTGCTATCTGCGTCTTGTCCCTGACGGAAGGCCACAAAGCCGTCCTATCAGCGATGTCGGACTACCGCGTCGAATTCGAAGAAGCCTTTCGCTTCCAAGAACTCATCGCTTCCATGCGATTACCTGACGTCAATGACGAGGAAGCTGCTTCTGCAGAAGACGGTTACGGCAACGAGGAAGACGGTGTATGGGATGCTAGGACAGCGTCTATGGCTTTGGTCAACGCCCTCACAAATTGCCCGGATTCGCTTGAAGAGCGAATATTGCTTAGAGAGGAGTTCAGCAGACGTGGGTTGAATGAAGTCATTGTGGTACGTCTTTCCTCGCCGCTGTCACATATTTCCCGTCGTAACGCCGGCACAGACGCTACGGTATATGAAACCACCTGAATCCTTGGTTACCCAACTCGATGTCTACACTGAAGAGAAGTTCGAAGATGAGGAGGATATGCGCGAGCGTGCCCGAGATACCTTGTCTGACCATCGTCGGTCGCGCCCCGAGTCGGATGCGGCACTAGATGACTTGCTTATTTCCGCGAAGGAGCAGGCAGGCATATACCCCATGGTGCTTGAAGCATTGAAGCGATATGGGGGTCTCATCGATAGAGACGTCGACTCGTGAGTTCAAAGCTCTCTGTTTCTACCCGAGCTTCCTGACGGACACCGCTTAGTCAAGTCAAGGCTGATATTCTTACCGTCACTGACAAGTTCGTGGAACAAGCATCGGTTCTGGATGATTTGTGGGTACATTACTATGTATGCTGTATATTCGCTGACAATTGTCACAGTGACGATGGTTGGTGTGCCTTCCTCAAGCACTTCGCAGACTCTGTTCAGTCGGTCACCGGACAAATCGTGGACGTAAGGCTGGCGTCGGAGACCGACCACTCAGTACTTCAAGATGCGATTGACAGCCTTCGAGCGAAGGTCGACGAACTGACTACTGAGGTCTGTTCATAACCTTTTAGTAAGGTTCTTATGGTTGACGTAGATCGGATCTGTAGAGTACTGACCTGCGTAGCGAGCTTGAGCAGCAATCTGCTGAGCTCAACACGCTAAAGTCCATTCCCGCTGTGCCTGCATCAATAGGTCGTGCCGCTGCTCGCGGAAATCCTGAGGTTCGTTGTGAGTTTGCGAGTATCAACATCCAAGTCTGACTCCGTTCTGTAGTCGACACAGGGCTTCCATGGCTTGGTGCAACGCCTCGTCCAAAAGGAGAAGCAAGTTTTACAGCTACAAGGTGAATTGGACCGTCTCAAGGCGCAGAACCCTGCTGAGTCACGCGAGACTGTGAGTAATGAACTAACGGAGAAGTGAAAGAGAGCATCAGATATTCACGATCAACCAATCTAGGACGACAAGGCAAGGCGAGAGCGTGACAGGGTCAAGTGGCACACTCTGAACGAGGAGATTGCAAATCTCAAGTCTCAAGTATGTTTTAACGTAGATACTCCACGAGTACAAGCTCTTACATCTGGCTCTATAGGCACATGACTTTGAGACCACAATTGGCATCAAGGAGAAGGAGATCATTTATCTCAAACGCGCCCTTGAGTCTGTCTACTCGCGGTTCCGGTCGCGGGAGGAGAGTCGAGAATCAGAATCTCGGGATCCCGAAGTTGATGCTGAGCAGATGGCTAGCCGTGCTATCGACAGCCTCACCCGGAAGGATGAAGAGATATCGGCTCTTCGTTCTGAGATTGAAGATCTCAAGGTGCAGCTCACTGCGAAGCCGAAGTTCATTACCGAGAAGGACTACAAGTCGCAAGTTGCGCCGCCACCACCGCCTCCACCCCCTGCTAAGCCTGTTCGCGCTGCGACGACGCCAGTCAGCGGATTACCGAATAGTAGCAATGGACCTCCTGCCCCTCCGCCGCCACCGCCACCACCTCCTCCTCCTGCACCACGGCTACCGATAGTGCGGACGGATTCTATGGTACCCTTACCCCCCACTTCTAATGGTGTTGCTGCACCAGACCCCCCGCCTCCGCCGCCGCCACCTCCTCCGCCTCCTCCACCCATGTCGCCGGCTTCCTCTGCATCGCCACCGCCGCCGCCGCCGCCGCCTCCGCCTCCGCCTCCCGCCCCCGGAATGCCTCCGCCTCCGCCTCCGCCACCACCTCCACCTCCACCCGCCATTGGTGGAGGACCTCCCCCTCCTCCGCCACCACCGCCCGTGAACGGTAGTGGACCACCGCGTCCTCCTCCCCCACCGTCGGGATGGCGGGTGCCAGCTCCCAAGATCCCGAAGTCGAACAAGCGTCTCAAGCCATTCTTTTGGAACAAACTGAATGCACCCACTCTGCCCACTACAGTGTGGGGAGAGATTGCAGGAGATTTCACCTTCGATATGGAGGATCTGGAATCAACATTCGCGATCGAGAACTCGGCTTCCACTACCTCGCAAATTAGCGTGACGTCGCCGAAGAAGCAGAACGTGACGACATTGTTGGACATTACGCGCGCCAACAACGTCGGTATGTAGTGTTTTTCTCCTCGGCTGGATGAAAATGCTGACAGCAGCCTACAGCCATCATGCTTACTCGAATTAAGATTGGGCCTGCCGAGATTCGTAGAGCTCTGTTGGAGCTGGACGATCAACGATTGTCTGTTGACGACTTGCGAGCTATCAGTCGTCAACTCCCGACATCCGAGGAGATCGTCCGATTGAAGGACTTCGGCGATGTTAGCAAGCTCGCAAAGGCAGACCAGTACTTCAGTCAGATCATGACCATTCCACGGCTTTCAGAACGTTTAGAGTGCATGCTCTACCGGCGGAAGTTGGAGCTCGAAGTCGAAGAGACTCGCCCTGAACTTAACATCGTCCACATGGCTGCGAAGGAGCTGCGGTCCTCGCTCAAGTTCAAGCGCGTCCTGCAGGCTGTGTTGGTGATTGGGAATGTTTTGAACGGCTCCTCGTTCCGCGGAGGAGCCAGAGGCTTCCAGCTCGAAGCTCTGCTCAAGCTCAAGGAGACGAAGACGGCCAAAGGCACACCGGATTGTCCTACGCTTCTGCACTATCTGGCGAAGATTCTGTTGAAGAGCGACCCGTCCCTGACGACTTTCATCGAGGAGCTGCCTCATGTCGAAGCTGCAGCGCGAGGTATACTCCCTGTTCCTGTCGAAACTACCAGGAGGAGACTGACTGTATGCTACAGTCTCCGTGCAAACCATCCTTACCTCCGTGCAGTCCCTTGCCAGTGGCATGAAGCAGATCAATGAGGAGATTCGACAAATGCAGAAGCTTCGTACGCCCCAGGATCGTTTCACGGTGGTCATGCAGGTGAGGCTTCGCCGCTGACGCGTTTGATGCTTCGAAGGCTCACCATTGATTAGCCCTTCGTCTTGCAAAGGACGTCTGTCGTAGACTCGCTGAAGAACATGGGGATCTCGTTGGACACCGAGCTCCGCTCTCTTCTCACCTTCTATGGTGAAGACCCCAGTTCGCCTGAGGCACCTAAACCCGAGGACTTCTTTGGCTTGATCCTGTCTTTCTCCTCGTCTCTGCAGAAGGCGGCCCTTGAAGTGCACGATGCTATGCCGAAGGCTACTCCGCCAACGCCAAATATCACCATCGAGGAGGAACCCGCGTCTCCAGGCGAGGAAGGGGTAAGTTTTCCCGCGGAGCGCATAGATGAACGCCTACTCATTTTTATACAGACTGTCAAAGGCAAGGAAGCAGACGTGCGTCGTCTACCCCCCACATCATACAGTCGGGCTTCGAGTCGTTCGGTTGGCCGTGGCGACCTCGACCAAGCCATTCGGAGTATGCGCACTGGCCGGAGAAGGGACCGGAACGCAACAGCCCGTCCGCTCAGCAAGATTTTTGTCGATGGCACACGGTCGAGCCGGCTATTCGAGTAACCCACAGACCCGCAAATCATTTATATGCTGCATCTCATCGACATTTGTTTTATTTGAACCTCAAGGACAGCGGTTATCTTGTGCTCTAGATCGCTTTGTATCACCCTCTTTGTGGATTTTTGCTGTATCTACTTAGTTAAATCCTCAACACGACGAATGTTATGACTTTACGCATCTTCATGACCTCCATATTCTACATACATGATTTGTATATCGTGCTCGTCGCGGGTGTCTCATTGGTGGTTCAGGGGAGAGACCTTGTCGCATCGCGCGATACAGTCCAAGAACAGCTCGAAGAATCCATCGACCTGCGGATTACGAATTAGAACTGAGAATCTTGGGCAAACGCAGATCTAGTTGCGAAACGTACGTCTAGCTTCTCTGCGACAAGGCAATTTTTGCCGTCCCGACCCCAAGAATCGTCCACGGTGCGGTAGTTAAATACATCTACAACCGTCTCCCCAGCGGTGTGGGTCCCGGCCAATTCAACATCGACACGGTGCCGCTTGCACGTGAAAAGCTCGGGCTTCTCAACGTATGCGATCGTCAGCGCATCGTGCAGTGGGGGTCCATCGACGAAGCCGAAGGAGGATTTGTACGAGTCGGCGAAGAAGCCGATCAATGTGGAGAGCATGTAGCGGAGAGGGCTGGCTGCTTTGGGGAGAGGCTGGTCGATGGATATTGGCGCGGAACCTGGTGCGAGCAATTGAGTGAGAACTGCCTTCGTTACTATCGCTGTGTGGGTGACGTTGATGGGGACCATGATCTTCTTAACGGGGACGTCGAGGACGATCTGTGTGGCTTCAGCTGTAGGAGTGGGAGATGGGTGAGTGAAACCGTATACCGCGTGAAGGCTACCTACGATCACAAAGGATGTTGAACTCTAGGAAACGGATGTCAGAGGTTACGGGTGAAACTAGCAGCATGCCATTTTCAGTCCTTACCTGCAGCCGCAGAACGGTTGCCCATCCCCACACCGCCTCCCATGAAGACGAATTCCTCTACGCAAGCAACTCCATTAGACCGACGGGCCTCACATAATCTGCCTTGGTGTTGCTCACCGATGCCGTCAAGCAAGTCTGGGTATACGCTCACGAACAATGCGATATTCGTCATAGGCCCTGAAGAGACAACAGTAACTTTGGATCCTCGGCCATTCTGCCAGGTTGCCGAAATTGCCTTAGCCATGCCCTCCAGAGCCCGCGTTGGCATGCCGTCGCCGACAAGACGGGCCTGGACAGCTGGGTTGGTAGCAGGAGGAAGGCCTTCCACGCCGCCCAGTCCGTCTATTCCATGGATCTCAGGGTCGTGTCGCTCGACGCGAATGAGGGGTTTCCTCGCTCCAGGGCAGACACGGATGTGCTCCTGAGCTGCGAAGGCATAGAGACAACGGGCGGCGTTATTGTTCGTGTTCTCTGCACTGGCGTTTCCGTGAACCTGTACATATCGATCAGAGTGCCTTTGACGGTAGGCGTGTCGATCGCGAGGTACTCGTACGTACGGTGGATATGCCCAACAGAGTGACGTTAGGACAGTGCACGGCCAGCAGGATGGCAGTAGCGTCGTCGTGGCCCTTGGTTAGATATTTAGCTCGCAAGGACGGGCTTATACAAACGGGGTGCTTACCGGATCGCAGTCCAGCCAAACGTATCTCATAGTAGGCCGGGTTATCGCATACAATCTGGTTGAGCTTTGGGGATGAGGCCTGAGGATGTTACGATGGCGACTACTTAGAACTGAAGCTTGTCTCGGTGGCGCTGGGACGACTGGAAATATCCACTACCGTTGACCCAAGCAATCTTTCTGTTTGATTCCAAGGTTTCCATGAGAAACAATAGAACGCGTCGATAATAGCCTGCAGCTGAGCAGTAAACAAGGCACGAGCGCTCTACCACACGTTGAGCGCCTATCTGTACCGGCCCCGAGGCGATTAGATAAGCCAATTTTTGTGAAGGATGGGAGCAAGATGGGAGGGAGAGGATGTTGCTCAGAGCCTCGGGGCCGACGACGGCGTGCTAGTCAACGATGGACCCTCATTCACGCTTCTCCCACTTCAACTCTCGTCAAACAAAGGCTGGCCCTGTCCCGTCCTCCTCCCGCCATATGGAGCAACCAAAACCCCGCATCAATCTCGACCACCTTCCCAAGAAAGGCTCCAAGACATCGCCGTCTCCTCCCAAGAGATCTTCCTCTATACCCTCCCCTTCGCCTCTACATGCCGAACGTCCAATTGCCACCAACTCTAGGATTAAGCAAGGTCTGCATGCTGGTCTTGTTAATGATCATTACCCATCTCATTTTGCATGCAGATGAGCAGTATCGGAAGGATATGCATCTTGCATTCGTGAATAATGCGCTTCAGATGAAGACCATGGTTAGTCTGCATTGATTTCAGATACCCTTTTCGCTTCTCATCCGGACACTGTAGGGGTTCAGCGATGCGTTCGATGAACTCGTGGACCAGTTTAATCCCAGGAAGATCACACAAGTTACCCCCGATGCCCCATCTCCAGCCCCTCAGCTCCGTCTATGGATCCTTGCCCTCTCCCATGTCGTCTCTCGCCTTGAACGCGTGCACTCCGCCCTCGTGGAGGCTATTGTAACTATGCCGTGGACCACGATGGACACCAGTTTCGTCAAGTCGTACATCAACTTTATTGGGATGCTGGTCAGTGCGCGGCCAGAATATCTGGCTCTTGTACTCGGCAAACTCTCGCAAGGGTTTACCTACCGTACGTGCATCCGCAGACCCCTCCGCCCACTTTTTGTGTTCATTCCTCTCCAGAATCTGGTCTGCAAGCTCTGGACTCAGGACTGCCGGAATCCTCCTCACGGCCACTCACCCGTAGAGTGGTTTACGACCGTATCCATTATCTTCTTCGCCACTTGATCTATCTTGTGCCTACCTGCCCTTCCACCCTCCAACCCCTCCTTTCCCGCAATTTCCCCCATAAGCGGCAGAATCAAGTCTCTCAAGTGTCATATATCCGGAACTTGCTCCGTGTCATAGAATACTGTCCGGAGATCGCAGACCGCATCCTCGCGCTCGTAATCGATCGGGCCATCCAAGTAGACGTAAGCGGTGTTGTCTTCTGCACGCAAGCATCTGCTCACACGACCACCAGGTTGAGATCCAAGTGGAGCTGGAGGAACTGGAGGAGGCATTGGAGTCCCAGGAGCAGGCGGAGGTGTTCGACCTAGATCCGTTCGATACTGTAGTTGGCCAGGAGGGCGATGAAAGCGATTCTGAAGGAGAGGACTCCGACGCCGATGAGGGCGACAACTTGAGCGACCTGTCGTCCGATGCTGGCGGTGACCCAGATGATGACTCAGATCAAGAGGATGTCCCGACAGACTTCAAGCATATCCAGGAAATGGTCAACAAGCTGGACTCCATCCTCAAGATCATCTTCGACCACTTCAACCAGACACATGCTTCGTCCGACCCCGCCCTCATACCCCTCCCAGGCACCCCCACCTCCCGCTCGGACTCGCCGTCCCTCTCTACTCCCACGCTCGAGACCCCACGCCCCATCTCGCCCCCTTCAGTCGAAGAGGGCAAAGCGCGCCGCCGCGCCCAGTTCCACACGCTCCTCGCGATCTTCGACCGCACAATCCTGCGCACCTTCAAGTCGCGCTATACGCAGTTTATCGTCTTCTGGTACTCCTCGCTCGACCCCGAGTTCGCGGACCTCTTCCAGGGCATGCTTGTGTCCAAGGCGTTGTTAGAGGAGGACCAGCCGCCCGTCACGCGCGCCGCCGCGGCGAGCTACATCGCGAGCTTCGTGTCCCGCGCGCAGTTCGTCGACCGCGCGGGGGCCCGCCGCGTCGTCCAGGTGCTCTGCGGGTTCCTCCGCGCGCGTCTCGACCTCTTCGACGCGCTAGGCGGGGGGATCGCCACGGGCATGAACGTGGCGCAGCACAGCGTGTTCTACGCGGTCGCGCAGGCCGTGTTCCTCATCTTCTGCTTCCGCTGGCGCGACCTGCTCGAGGACCAGGACGAGGTGGACGAGTTCACCCCCCAGCAGGGCCCGCCGAAGAAGTGGATGCCCGAGCTCGATGTCGTTCAGCGCGTCGTCACGTCCGAGCTGAACCCGCTCAAGGTACGCTGTCGTGCGCCCCAATATGCTACCGACGTTAACCATGTCCTGAACACCCCGCGCCGCGTATAGGTCTGCTCATCCAACGTTGTCATGCAATTCGCGCGCGTCGCGCACGCGACGGGCTTTGTCTACTGCTACTCCATCATGGAGGCGAACCGCCGCTCGGACTACGCTCCAAATACCGACGGCGGACGTGCATCGTCTAAGCCCAAGCCGCTTGTCTTCGGACAGTCGATGACGTCCGAGCTCAACACGTTTTTCCCCTTCGACCCCTACAAGCTCCCGCGCTCCGGGACATACATCCAAGGCGTCTATCGTGAATGGTCATCTGTCGCTATTGACGATGAGGACGACGACGAAGAGGACGATGAGGATGAAGACGACGGCAACGGCGAGGGTGCCGCACCTGTAGGCATTCTCATCAACAGTGCGCGGGCCCAGTCTCAGCCGGCCGACGATACCGATGGACTTGGGGCGTCTTTTGGTGGGATGAGCATCAGCCCCGCACGACCCGAGCATACACCTCAGGTCTTGGTTGTATGATTAGGGGGCTGTCGCTGCGACAGGTTATATGCTAGTACCAGTGCTTGTGCTTTGTTGTTGTCCGTTTGCTGTAGCATGCTTTCAATGCAGATCGCCCTATGTTTTTCCTGTATTTTCGGAACGTGAGATGGGTGTGTCGATTGCTAGGTGGGGTATATTCTACAACATCAAATGCGAAAGCTGGTGATACAAGGTACCAAGCAAGACAAGAAGCGATTATATTATACGATATCGGTCCAATGTCCAGTGTATTAAGTAGGATGCGAATGTGTGTTGCGTGTATAAAGCAGTGGATGTGGGTGTGGGGATGTACGAATGCACGATGCGGTGTGTGTGCAGAGCAATGAGATCACAGACCATCTAGATATAGTCGACGTTCTTCATCTCGCCGGCGGCAAAGATTGCCTCGTCGAATGCCTCGTCCGGCACATCCTCGTTCTCGCCCTCGTACCCGTCGTACTCATCATCTTCTTCGTCATCCCCGAACGTCATCTCGTCGTCCGAGCCCGGGTTCGAACCCGGCAGTGAACCCGGCATGCTCGCAACGCTCTCCCGGCGACGCCGCCCGCGGCGCGCCTTCTCGATGTCGTCAGCCTCCTCATCGTACTCCGAATCCGAATCGTGCAGCGTGGGAGTACTCGAATGTGGGCTCCCGGCTGTCGACGAGGACGACTGCGTGAGGCCTACAATCGTGTTGCCCAAGCGCTCTAGCGAGGTCATTTGGCGCAGGCGACTCGCATTCTCCTCCACGTCGTTCTTCTGGCTCGCCTCCGTCGCGGGTGGGGGAAGGGTGAACGGCTTCGCGGACTGGCGCCCACCGACTAAGCTGAAGTTTCGCAGGCGAGCAAGCGCGCTCTGATTAGATGTGTCAGAGCGCGCGCTGAGAGCGGGTGAAGGAGGAGAGAGGTCGGGAAGGGGGAAGTCCAGGATGGGAGTTCGCCAGTAGTTGAAGTCGGTGAACTCGGCAGCCCACTTGCGGTTGATAGGCGGGAACATCTGGTCAACAAGATCCGTCATATGGATGTATGACGACTTGTAGCCAGCCAGCTCGAGCAGCTCCATCTTCACCTCGCCAGTAGAATCGATGGTGAAGATCCGCGAACTGGGTACGCTGACGCTCCGATAGGAGAGAGCATCTGTAATGCGATTGCCGAAACCAGCATAGAAGGGATTGTGGGTCGGACCACCAAAAACCCTCTGGATGTCACGTAAACATGCCATCTTGAACACTTCGGGTTTACGCATGATGACCTCACTTTGCATGACGTTAGGGCTGGGATCAGCATGGGATATTAAAACGGAAGACGTACCGATGCAAGGAGGCCATCAGCCGGTCGGGGCTCATGATGACAGGACCCTCGGGCAGCTGATAGTCATTCTGTTTGATCCCTTTAAGGTACTCTCGAGTCGAGTCTGCCTGACCGATGGCCCGGGAGGTCAGGTACATCATCTTGTATCCATTGCGGCAGATATCAGTGTAGAGCTTCGCAACACCGACATGTGTCCAGTCACGACCAATCATCGTGAAGACATGCCCCAACGCGTCCGACCTGTACGCCATGACCTGTAAATATCTCAAAGGGCACAGAGCGATGTGAAGATCTTACTTGGTGATGGTCCCGTCAATGTCGGAGATGACGACCTGGTCTGTCCAGTCCCAGTAGAACAGCCTCGCAGTGCAAGCCGCAACACCGGTAGACGACAGCGAGAACGTCACCGAATTCGGGCCTGGCTTTAGATCGAGCATTTTCTATAAACGGACCCAATTTCAGCACGCTCTATAAACATCGCCAGTGGTCTTCAACATACCAACTGATCAGAAGTCAAGCGCAGTGTCTTCGCGAACCTCTTGTGATCCTCCGGAGAAACTGATCTGGTCCTCGGGAGAGACTCCAGCTCAGTCAAGGGCACTGGGGCAGATATAGATGTATTCGTCCGTTGGATACCTTCAGGTATTGGCGTCAAGTTCGATTGGGCCTCCTGCACGCCATTGACGGGTTGAGATTCAAGGGCACGCAAATCAAACGATGGAGCACATACTGAGGGAATAGCCGGCGGCTCCGAGTTGGTGTGTCCAAGGTCAGGTCGCACAGCTTCCACCCTACTTTTGCGACTCCACCAGCGAACCCACGAGGAGGATGTAGGGGTCCGAATAGGCTCCTTCCCTATGCCATCAACACTAATGCGCGAGTCCGTCATCGTGTGTTTGTTGCGACGTTCGCCCGCTGGCTCGTCGCCTTCCGACTTAACAGACTCATCTTCCGAGAGCGATGTTGGGGAGGTTGGACGCGAGGAAAGGAGGGACCGCTGATCGTACAACGCTGTCATACGCCATGTGACGAGTGCGTCCATAAGTGGTGAGCCATCCCGTCGTCGAATATACCTAGGTGGTTGTTGTCAAGATCTTGTTAAGGTCTCTAAGGCAGATGCTACTCACACGTCGCCCCATAGCAAGACCAAGTTATCGTCGTGGACAACACTCTCGTCGTTCAAGAAGCGCTCGAAATCGACCTTGTTCTCCTCGAAGCGGTGCTCATCCTCAACTTCATTGTCGCCATCCAGTGTTCCTGCGTGGGACTTCTTGTCTTCCCTAGACCCTTGAAGCGAAGTTGGCGGAACGATCGCAATCTCGAACTCGACCGTCCGCCCTTCAATGAACACTCGGAACCGGGTCGAGTCGTTCTTGTCCATCGTCAACCGTCCGCCGTTTCCATACGATGCTGAATCGTTCAGAACCTCCCGCTCAGCCGCAGCACGAGCCCGAGCGTATTGTGCATCGGGAACCTCAGACATTAAGCGACCCTTAGCCTTTCGCGTCAAGTCGACAGACGCGCCAGGTCCATGGTTAAGCCCAAACGTCGAGCGTATGGGTGTCTTCTGAGGGAAGTTACCCCAGTCCCAAGTGTACTCTTCCGTTGTACTTGTGCGTATTGAGGGTAAAGAAGGGAGGTGAGAGCGACTCTCGGTACCGGATGGTGTACGCGCCATCGAAGGCAATAGCGAGTGTTTGGGAGGTGATGAAGTCTCATACCCATCCTCATGGTCAGGAGGTGGTTCTGAGGTTGCACGCACGGTCGGGAATGGGACTGACAAAGGGACTGCAGGAGAAGGGGAGGGTGTTCCTACGAAGGGTCGTTAGATAGAGTATGTAAGACTACTACGGCGAGGCTGCGACTTACTGGAAGGGCCTGGTGTCCGATCAGGGCTGGACGTTTCTAATGGAGATGAACCCCTTGGGTGCGTGGAAGTAGACTTGAGGGTTGCATCTGAGGCATCTCGTGCATGGTTATGTCCATGGTAGCCCTCCATATCGAAGACCATACCTCAAGCAAGTATTAGATGTATGCATATAGCGGGAAAACTGGAGCTTACTGTCGGTGTACTTGACGTCCGGGCCACGTACGTCTTCGCTCGGTTTAGGCAGGACTTCATCGCCCTGTTGGTCCGAGCTTAGGAAGTCCACTCCAGCACCACTCTCTAGAGCGGTAGCGGCTGCCGTGCCCTTGTCCTCGAGGGATTCCAAGTACTCCCTCCCAGCATTCCTGAGAGCATCCATGATCGTCTTATCCTTCAACTTATCCGCCTCCGCTTTCTGCGCCTCCCGAGCAACACTCATCATGGCCTTCCCAAGTTGAGCCGTTCTCGAAATGATGCCAGGACCTTCGGAACCTTCATTCTGCAACGGCTTGGGCAAAGATGATGGCGGGGAAGCGGAACCTTCGCGATGGGGAGCTGCGGTAGATGCGTCAAGATCGAGGAACTCAGGTTCTTGGGTGGTGGACAGGGAAGTGGGACCAGCGCCAAACCTCTCCGTCTCTCGCGTTTGAGCATTCGACTCGCCAGGCTTGACAGCCTCGAGAATTGGGCTGGTAACGAGGTTGTCGGGGATCTCCTCTGCAGTCTCGAATACAAAGAAAGCTTCTCCAGCCTCTCCGATCTTCATCGAGAAGGGGACAAGACGTCCGTTGACGAAAACATCGACCTGAAAGAGAACGGATGTTCCACGCCACCCCAAGCGAAAGTAGAGAGTATATACGTACCTTCTTATCCTGTGGTCGCAAGACCTGCCACTTCCCGAATCGCACATGGAACGGGGAGCAAACTAGCTCGCTATCCTCATCCGTCAGCTGTGGAACAGGGCCGTCCGGCGGGCTGTCTGGCAGGTCCTTGGGTCTTCGGACGACTATGACGTCGATGGCGCCTGTGAGTGTGGAGGGATTGAGGTCCTTGTAGTACTGGTATGGAGCACTGATGGCGTTGACCGCGCCGCGGAGGTAGTTCATCGTCGACGTCGACGGAGAGGAGTCAGGAAAAGAGATGGGGAAAGCGCTGCAAGAAGAGGACTGGATGGGGAGCTCTCTTGTCTCCTGCCCCAGCCAAATCGCCCGCAGACGCCGACCGATACGGATCCTCCCCAACACGTGATATCCCCCAGATCACCTCGACGACTCGGAATACGATCCGTCAGGCGGGACTAACATATGCATGTGCCATCTCGCCGACCGCGCGCGCAATTGGGATAGCAACTTGAAGTTTGACGGACAAGCCACGGGCCACGGGATGGGGTTAGAGGTTGTGAAAGTGCCGAAAGAGTGCGGTGCGGTGTTTAAAGGTGTGTCGATCATTACTACTAGTACACTGCACGCGTACGTATACACGGGTGTCTATGTATTTACATAACATACCACCTGTGCACACGGCAGATCACCCTCATACCGCCGAGTCTTTTCTCGACCACTCGTTGCGAGTGCGAGAGATACAGAATGGACACCATTCGAAGTGATGATTACCAATAACATGCTGGACAACATTCTCTGGTTGAAGGGGCGCAGAAAGAAGGACCAAAACGGATTCCGGGGTGAGTTCTCGACTCGATCCTACCTAGGCGGTTTCTGATGGTACCAGAAGACGCACTCACAAGATTCCATGAACAGCTGCTCGTCCTCGTCGTAGCAAACCAATCAACCCCATTCTTCTCAGGGCCATGGGTTGGGGGATAAGCACTCCATGTCGGCCAAACACCGGAGGAACTCAAAGACACAGTGACGGATGGAAGCAGCGACATTGTGGGGACGGATACATTGTGCGTAATCAATGACCTGCCCGACCGTGAGCCTCGTTGTAAGGCTCGTGTTCGAAGATCGGTCCAACAGGTGGCTGAAAGCGCGGGGAAGAGGAGGTGAGTCGGCAGTCCAATCTGGAGTTCTGGTGACTTGGAGAGACATACTGGCAGGTTGCGTTCCCTGCGGAAAACATGAACCTCAAGGACGACAAAAGGGACGAGGAAATTACACACCATTTCGTGCCCTCCGGAGCCTCGGGGGCTGCAAAGACTACGGTTGAGGGCAACGCTTTGGATTTCACAGCGCGAGCACTCACGTCTGTAAGGGTCGGGGTGCTTCCGTGCAGCAAGTCCAGCTTCCGCCTTAGCAAAGATCTGGGCGAGCGCACGAGGATCATGAATGTCCCTATGGGCCCAGAACCAGGTGAGCCGTCCCGCTTGCAGTAAAGCATTGCGATAAGTGCGTACCTGTTCCTCTCAAACTCTGCCCGGATGGAAAGCGCACGGGCTCTCCAAAGGTCCCTCTGAACAATCCAGTCTAGCTCATTTTGAAGGATGCGGCGGTAGAGGTTCTTGACATAAGTCCTGTGCGCCGCAGTGAACGGGGACGGGAGGGACGACATGGTTGGGTGCTGGCCTTGCGCTGAGCGCCGGCATCGTTGAGCTCGCCTGGGCGTCTCGGTGGATTCACACACTGTGACAGGATGTGACTGAGTACACGGTAACGTGACGGACGCGGGTTACGGTTAACCGCCGTTTGTGCAGTGTTTGGCACGGTGGGCGTACCCAGAGGATATTTACCACGGTTCGAAACCAGGTCGGGCGAGCGCAACGAAAACGGCGTAGCCAACGTTCTTCTCTTCACGACCTCGACTTGTTCCCCGCTCGACGGTTCAACGAAGGCCTTACGCCAACACGCTCTACGCAAACGACGCTCCCTCAAGACCCCCGCAAGACTCAGGAATCAACGTTCGCAAGAATTCACGTCAACATGTTCCCCCTCGTCCCGACCCTCGCCCTCGCATTCGTCTCGTTCATCTGCTCAGCGTTCGTCATTCTTCGCATTCTCATCCCAATTCTTCCACCCCACCCTCTCAGCCGTCGAGTTCGCCCGGTAAGTCCGGTCGATCCCCCTCGCCGTGATCCTATTGTTCGCCCAAAACAGTTGACTGACCCCGCCTCTCATCCAACAGTCCGAATTTGGTCTTCCTAACTATCGGTCTATTTCTCCTGCAGATAAGAGCCACCTTTGGCTCGCATGTTGCGACCTCCTCGCCCTCATCGTCTTCACATGGCAAGCTGTGAGCGAATATCTTGGTGGTACTGCTGGCTATGCCATTGGCAGTGATCCCGCATCCGCAGTCAGACTTTGGTTCGCCATGAGTCTCCGCCAGACCTGCCTCCTCGTCATCTCTGGATTGACCCTCCTGCACGTGCGCATGGGTCGCTCCGTGTCCTTTGGCAGTAAGCATTGGATGCTCTGGGCCCCCACATTCCTCCTGGTTGCGACGTCCACAGCACTTGCTGGCGTGCTCGCTGCTACTAGCGTCCACAGCTTCTTCCTGGGCCTCGTCGCATACTCCACGACCACCGCCCTCTTCAGCACCGCGGCATTCAGCTGCCTCGTCGGAACACTCATCATCATCAAGAAGAATCTCGCCGCACTCGACGAGATTCGCGACCCCTGGCCTCCTGCGAAGGAGGGGTCTATCGAGGAGCACCGTCGCCAGAGCTTCGCGACTGAGGACGTCAACGGCCTCAAGGACGGTTCGTCGTGGATCACCTCTCGCGCGAGTTCACGCTGCGAAAGCGTATCCGCGTTCTCATTCTCCACTCACCACACGCACGCCCGCTCGCACTCCCGCGCCAACTCGAATGCAAGTGGCCGCATGCTCCCCCACCCGGCCACCGCGTCTCACCCGTCGATCCCGGGCAAGTCTTCGTTCTGGTTCAACCCCGCTACCCCCTTCGTTAGCCACGAGAACATCCCACCCGTCCCTCCTCTGCCTGCGCCTTACCGGCCCCGTTCGGCGACCTCAGCCCAGATCAACGACGACCCTGACCCGTTCAAACGACAGGTCCCTCGCATGGGTTCGCAGTCCTCCTGGCTTACGGAGCCGTCTCAGTACGGTCCTTCGCTCTCCAACTGGTCGTTCCCCACCGCTCGTGCCCCCTCGCCTCCACCCACGACTGCGTCCCTTCCGGGCCTCGGCACTGATCTTCTGCCTTCCACTGCTGTCTCCCGTCCTACGACTCCGGCTATGGCGAGCGCAGAGGTTCTCGGTGGTTACGGGTTTACACCTGAGGCCGCGGAGGCAGAGAAGGGCTTCAGTAGCTTCTCGTCCTCCTCTTCCGGCGACCTAGATATGTCCATCTTCCGTACTGCTGGGTGGTTGTTCATGATCTGGGTTCCTCAGGTACGCCTCAAGTTTCACTCGATGAAATTTGTGTTATAATTGAGTCGTTGAATTTTAGGGCCTCGCTCTTCCTTTCCTCTTCATTGTCTCGCCTAGTAGCCCGGTCAGCTCCATCGGTTCGATCCTCCTCATGCTCTCGGTTACGCTCTCTGCGCCTCTCCTTGCCCTCAACCTCCTCTTCCGTTCGCCCATTCCGATTCCGTCCGATCTCTTCGAGAGCTACAGCGAGCCTCCTTCGGCGGTCCTCCGTGCGCCATCCCCCGCGAGCACGACGCCTTCGTATCTTAAGTACTCGCACGAATACAAGCGCAGTGGTTCCGTCACCGTGGTCGAGTCTCGCCGCTCCACGGATGTCTGGCTCACGAACGGTGATGCTGTCGACAATAAGGGCAAGGTCGGTCGTGCACTCGGCCTTCTTCAACCAAAGCCCAGGCTCGCGGTGCTTCCCCCCGAAGGCGAGAAGATTCAGGATGATGCTCCTCTCACGCCTCCGCTCCCCATGCAGGACCAGCCTCTCCCCTCCGTTCCGCCGACCCCGGCGCAGAGCGAACGCAGTGCTGAGTTTGGCAGGACCCCCGGTCGCATTCGCAAGGAAAGCAAAGCGAGCTCGTACTACTCCGGTCAGTCCGACGCGGCGTTCCAGACGCAAATCCTGATCGCGCAGCGCCACTACTCAGCGCTCGCCCAGACCATCGCCGTGCCGCCGTCCCCGACCGCGTTCGACCGCCGCGCATCCATGGACGACGCCGTCGCGGTCACCGGCGTCGAGGCTACGCCTGTGCCCTCGCGCCGCTCGCAGCACCTCCGCGTCCGCTCTGTCTCGTCGATCACCGGCACCTCCGTTGACTCGCGCTTCCCCGTCAGCCCGCCGCCCCCGTCCCCGCTCCCGCCGACGCCCCCGTCTGTGCGTGAGCTTAAGGCGCGCATGCTTTCGCACCGCAAGTCGCACTCCCAGTCGTCGTCGTCCGCTGGCTTCTCGTTCGGTCCCATCGCTGGCGACAACATGGCAGAGATCGACGCCCTCTCGGCCAAGGTCCTTCCGCTTCTCGTCCCGGGTCTCAGCATCGGCAACGATATCCGCGTCCGTGAGGAGTGGGGCTCGTGGATGTCCACGTCCCCTCGTGACCCCCGCGCTCCCACTGGCACGATGAAGAGCTCGAAGACTGTCCCTGTGGAGCTCGGCGGGTACTCGACCGACTTCTCGTCTCCGAATGGTCACTCGACCCCCGCGGAACAGAAGGCTAAGGCTAAAGCTAAGACCATAGCTACGAGGGAAAGGAAGGTTTCGCACCGCCGCCACCACTTCAGCCTTCCCAGGTGAGTTACTGTAGCTCTCCGTTGTGTATGCTCAGTGAACTGACTTTATACATAGTCTCAGCCTCGGCAAGGATGGCATTCACGCTCTCACGACCTGGAGGAACGACATCAACCGCGCTCTCGAGACCAAGTTCGGCCAGTACACCGAGGCTCCCACTAAGGTTGAGCCCGCGACCAACTACAGGCGCAACACTGTCTACGGCTACACTGGCGAGCTCGTCCCCAACACCCACTCGCACCTCAATGTCGTCGACGAGGATGAGGAGCTCCTCCGCCCGGCCTCGCCCATGTCCCCCGCTGCGTTCTCGGATGCCCAGCGTCCCGTCTCCGCGCAGACCTTCGGCCGCGACACTCTCGCGCTTCCGTCCGACGTTCAGGCCGGCCCCGCCAGCGCGCGTCAGTCCCGCAACTCGCTTGCGACGCTCATCAGCGCGCTCGACCAGGAGCTCAACATGCCGCTCCCACCGCCCTCAGCCACGTCGGAGGTGACCCTCTTCGACCCTGAGCACTTCGCTCCCGAGGAGGACGGCCCACTCGCGTCGAGCACGCCCCACGAGAGCCAGCGCACGAAGCCCAAGTCCAAGTCGCGCGACGTTCCGCCGGTTCCGCAGCTGCGTGACGGCCCGAAGAGCTCCCGGCGGTCGAGCATCCGGTACATCCTCTCCGACGAGAACGCCGCCCCCGTCATCGCAGACGCCGACACGAACGCAAACCTCGCGAGGGCCGACTCCGCCGGGTCTGGCCGCGGCTTCGCTCAGTGGGGCGCGCGCGCTATCCGTCCGCTCGTGCCCAAGTCCCCGAAGACCAAGAGCAAGGGTGGTAAGAAGGCATCGATTAAGATCGCGTCTCCACCCGGCGGTGGCCTGCGCCCACTCTCGCTCCTCCAAGACCGCGATGTCAACCAGTCGCGCGCCGAGACGCAGCCACTGAGCTTGAGCAAGCGCGGCAAGGGCTCGGACGAGAACGCGGACCCGTTGGGCAGCTTGGGCAAGCTCAAGTCGAGCCTGAAGCCGTTGAAGCTCAACCGCTCCGAGACCACGAAGGAGCGCGCGGTGCTCCGCGCGAAGGAGGTCCTTCCCGACGTTGTTGTCCGCCCGCCCTCTGAGGTCGAGCACGGTGTCCTCCGCTATGGCTGGTGAACCACCTACGCTCCTGCTACGCACGCCAAGACCGACACTTAAAGACCAAAACCCCAACAAGTCGAATGGTATTTTCCGAACACTGACAGTGACACTGCCTTGTCTCCTGCTGAAGCCCCCGTCAAGTTACATACCGTTTGCTGATGAGTTATCGCTTTCACTTCTCTTGCTGTTTTCGCATCGCATTCTTCTCCCGTTCGATTTGTTGCGTCGTTTTCGCTGAAGTTGAAGTTGTCGAAGTTGTTTGGTTTGCTTGCTCTCGTCTATTACCTATGCCTCTATGCCCCATCATCTCAACTCTCTACTCTGCTGTCTCTATGGTCTCTGATATCTCTGCTATACATACGTACATCCGTCTCCAAGCTGTCTCATCATACTGTCTCATGTTGCACGCTATCACGTTTGCATCTGACTGGTTACGCTCTCGTCCACGCTTACGTCGTACGAACCCTTCCAGCTTTTGTTGCATGCGTGCGTGCACCTGCCTCGTTGCTTTGCTTGTCTCACTACATCGTTGCTGCTATCCTCGCTGCCCAGTCAGTCGGTTCTTCTATGTACATATACCCCCTACTTGCACGCTCAGTCCCTGCATAGCTAGTCTAACTGCATGCTGAACCTTCGCTTTACGCTTTCTGTGTAGCGCAAGCACGCTGTCGTGTCTATATGCATCTTGACAATTAAACGCTGTTATCACTATCTTGTCCATGAGTCGTGACGAGTCAATGATACAATAAGTGAATAGGATATCACTGGTCAACGTGAAGCAGGTACGTATATATGTTCACATTCCTGGTCCAAACAGACTTATCCATGCAGACGGAGGGGGTCCACCTTCCCTGATCTTCGTCTGTCCACAGTAAGCAATTACATGTTTCGAAGGGTGCCAAGCAACCGTAGGTGCCGGTCCCAGAGCGGGGACACGGTGTAATGGCATGCCGGTCTCGGTTGCACACTAATAACGAACCTCGTTAACGAACTGATCACAGGGGCTGAGAAGAGTACTCACAATGTCAATGTAACTGCCGGCGTTCGCGATGGCAATGAATTCTCCATCGTGAGAGAAACTGAGCGCATTGATGGCATTGCTATTTCCCGGACGGTCAGGAACAGTCGGAAGGAATCGAGACGACCGGTAACGCACTCGCAGACGGTGATGGTACGTGCACAGATCCAATCCGACGACAGGTCGAAGAGATTCACTATGGAATCGTTACCTCCCGATGCAAGGTACCTGGGCAGAATCATGGACAGCATGAACAAACACATAGCTCTGAGACATGGTTGCTACTTGCCTTCCCCTCGGGTCAAGGGCAGTAGCCATACATCCACCCACGTGTGAGGGATTGGTGTGCAGCAAGTCGAACCCAGGAAAACTGAGCGCTCGGATAATGGGGTCCGCCTCGCTAGTCCTTGTGACAACTAATCCGTCGCCAACATGATTGAACACTGTGGCAGACCCCTGGACCGGCCTCTGGAGGAAGGCGAAATGAGTGTATGAGCGGGAGAGCGTCCATCCACAACTGTACCCCATTCATGTCCGCTACTCGCCATTGTTCCTTGGCTTCGTCTCCCACTTTGCTGAAATTCAGGACGCCCAACGTCCTACCGGTGGTGGTGTAGACGATCGCTTTCCCATTCGGTGAATAGCTCAGTTGCAAGGGAGAAACCTTGAGTTGTATTTGCTGTACATTCCTACTTTCTTGAGGGGTAACGCCCGTTTATTGTCTGAACAACTTTCTGATGGTGACTCAGGACTCACGTCGGCCATCCCAGAAGACTATTCTCTTGTCCTTCTGGCTTGAAGTGCAGAAGAGCTCAGGATGGGTGGGGTTCCATGCGACGTAATCGATGTCTTCACTGTGCCCACCCGGATATGTGGTAGCAGACCGCATCTCGACCTGCACGCAGGTCACCAATGGTATTCCACATCAACACAAACTGCAGCACACATACAGCCTTCTCCGTCGCCCACACTCTGGCAATCTTGTCAACACCAACGGCCGCTAGCTTTCTCCCGTCACAACTCCACGCGATGTGGTTCATGGCTTGTTGGTGGGAGAAGCGGATGTCCCGTGGCCGGAAGGCAGAAAACGTGGGGGCCTACGGCAGAGAGAAACGCGACAGTCACCACTGACGTCCATTGAGAGATGATTGCGGCCAATTGGTTCGTACATGGAGTCCTCGGGCGGCGAAGGTCGTGTGAGGCGGGGGAGATGGCGGCCTCTCCGGTGGCGGAATCTCGTCTTCGTCTTTCGAGGCCGTGTTCGACATCAGGAGCGAAATTCCGCAGAGACTAAGTTGTTCAGAGTTAGACGATCAGACGAAACCAGAACAATCGAAGATGCAGAAACCAGAAAAGCCCTAGTCAGCTCGCAGCAGGCCGTGGTCTCACTCAGTACTCAGGTCTCGCTGAGAGGACGAGGGATGAGCGCCCAAACGAACAATTCGTGCGGCGCTCGATTTGGCAGGTGTCGTCATTCACAAATCTAACCCCCCATTCAACCAAGTACCAGACAAAGCTGACGCTACAACATCCGTCTATATTATCCTGGAATATTATTCAAATTCCATCTTTAAGAAACAATAATTTATCCAGAGGCATCCGTCCGAGTGTCCAAAGTTCAAACCCCTCCACCAACCGTCGCTATTGTCCACTGCTGTAAAGGACCGATCATGTTGCATGCGTCACGGGTATTCAGCCAGACTTCCGGCCACGTCCCAGGTCAGAACCATCCTGGAGGGTGCTGCCACCTTCGGCTCTATGGTTCTCATCCGCCCGATCTCCGCCCTCCACTTCCTCCATCGGTATCTGCAGACCGGCTACGAAGCCAATGCTACCGGATCCTACAGCCGGACTCCCTCCAGAACCCGACGACAATCCTGCGGAAATAGAAGCGGCATCGACGGATGATAAGGATACGCCATTTTTCGCGAGGAAGACCGCCTCCGTCTCGTGCGTGCGGCGCGTAAGTTCAGCCTCGCGTTCCGCCATCTGCTGCCGTGCAAAAATTGCCATAGAATTGTCTGGCCCAATAAGGTGTGTCTCAGACCCGGTGAGGACGACGTGATAAGGTAGTTGATTTATGGAAGGAGAGGTAGGGAACTCGGCCAGCGGAATAGAGTCCGCTAGGGACACGGTGATCGAACTCACGGATCGTCGGTCCGTGTCCCCATTGGTCAGCGAAATCGAGGAGGGGGAAAGGAAAGGGTCTGAATAGTGGTTGAACGGGAAATATGGGGTGGCAGGACGATCGTTCTCAGGTGTGGCGGAGTCTGCGGATGACAGAACGCTCCGGCGGTCGGAATGGAATGGATCGTGTTCTCTGTACGCAAGCTGGTCCGTCTCTAGGAGAATGCCCGCTCGACGGGGATTCTCGGTGGATCTGCGCGGCCTCCAAATCAGCACGACTGCCACAATCCCGACACCTATGAGGAACAAGGTGCCTCCAACGGCCGCCCCTATGATGACTCCGATTCGGTTTGCAGGGGAGGTCATCCGGCGTTGAAAAGTCGCCATTTGTTCGCCCATTGCTGAGGTTGACGTCGGGGAGGGCGGAGCCAGTTTAGACATTGGTACATCTGACTCAGTCCTAGTTACAACACGTTTGTATTGTTTTGTCAGCATGAAACACTGGAGGGTGGGATGAAACATACGAATAGAGCGCGTAGTCGAACAATATCCGCGAATCGCCCGTCAAGGCGATTCGCAGCGTATGGTGTCCCTGCAGGATAGAACCATTCTGGTAGACTGCGACGTTGTACTGGATATCATGGTCCCCGGTGTTTCCCGTGGCTTCGTATCGGTCTTGGGAGAACCGGCCAACGAGCTCTCCATCGAGTTCAAAAGTCATGTTCGCCGTCGCTGCCTCTGCTACGCGGCCGACTTGAGGCACGATACAGTAAACGCCGATAGAGTTCCCTTTGATTCCCGTTCAACGCCGTTGAGTTTCAATACGCTTAACCATGAGAAAGCGGCGCACCTTCGAAGCTGAAATCAATGGTCCGCGGAGGCTCCTCCCCACTGGTTGCAGTAGCATCATGCCAAGTACCACTCCAGGCCTCCTTCTGGTCGGGATCCACCAAGCATTTGTCACCGGAGATGCACGACTGGCCTTGGATCCACTTGGATGGGGGGTTGTAGACTGGTTTTATGCCGGTTACGGCATCTCCGTAGGTGTCATCGATGGCTATGATAGTCCGCGCCGCGGCTGCGACAAATTGGCCGCGTACGACCACGAATGGGAGCGAGCGAAGAATGGCGCAAAGAACCAGGAACGAAACACGGAAAAACATAGCCAATAGCACGGTTCGGGTTAAGAGGAGAGGGCTGGGCAAGATTGCCGAGAACGAGAGGGGAGGCTAGGACGGGAGAGTCGCCTTCATCGCGAGCGACGTATTTGCTGAGGACCGCCAAGGCCTTCCAGCTGTCGGTGGCGGAGTGATGCTCATGCGGCGTTGCTTGACTGGTGTCTGACATGGACCCCTGGTTCACGGGCGGCAAGGCCGTTCATTCGACGATGCTTCATGCATTTACTATGGCGGGAGCACGATACGATTGACCCCGTCAGTCAACAAGGGCGCTTGATGCCATAGATGTCGATCCTCGCATTCCAGACCAGGTGTATGATGTATGAGACGTCAGAAGAAGGCTTCATGTCGGCGACGGGACTGCGCCATGCGACACGCCATGTGAGACCTCTTCCCATTTGGTAGGAGGACAATTCAGAGCTAGGCGCACTCTGTGCAATTCGGACCGTGTTGCATAGACTACCGTCCGAGCTGAACGGAGTGCTGCGTAATATGCTATGGCCCGAACTCGCCGCAGAAGCGGCTCGACTAGAAGATCATACCGAGTATTGCTGAGGCCGTGGTTAAAGAAGGCAACTGCTGATAAGACCGAAGGTAGAAATGCGTGGATTTGGTGGGGTTTCCGCCTTCTGATTTTGCCGCGAAACACGGTCCAGGTCCGTCATTGATAGCAACCACCGGCGATTGGGGCAGCGATGGTATACTATATCGCTATCGGAGTTCCATGGCTTGTCCCGCTCGACCGTTCATGAGAGAATGGTCCAGCCTACATTTCTGCAAACATACGATGACGCAAGATGCAGGGCTAGCAGACTCACGAAACAGGGTATCGCCCCACTGCGTCGCATGGTTGCATGCTAGAAGTTATCTGCCTCGATCCAGGGTATCGACAACACGCAGTAGTAGGGGCATGAAGCAACATACCACGGCACCAAAACTCCGCGCATCCGGATGGAGGAGCCCCGGTGCCCTTTATGGAAAAGGCATACGTCCCGCGAACATACAGAAGACTTCGAATTCACAAAGAGCGTGAACGCCGCCTTCTCTGACGCACGGAATGGCACTGAAGCAATACGTATGGCGTCTACGAATCTATTGTCGGATATGAGGTGACCCCGTCAGGCAGGGTATCCTGAACACATGGAAAATGTGAGCGACGCCTCAGTTGAAATTTTCGAGAGAATGAGGAGTCTCACCGGAACCGCGCAGCGTCGAGTAGCCGGTAGCGGGCTATAACATGTGCATTCGCATCCACGAAGTGAGGTCTGGGCGGGTGGTTACGTTGCATCGTGAAGGCGGGCAAGCTGCGCATTTCCCCCGTTGCTCAGCATGTATCGAGGCACTAGTGCGGCATAAAATAGCCAAAATCACTTACCCCAGCGTCGAGTGCCTGTGTGTGGTCTAACCGCTATTCAGCCAGCAGTATATCAGAGGTGATCACGATCGTTGTAGGGCCGGGGATCAAACCACCGGGTTCACTAGCAGGATCGCGTTTCGTCATCTTGGTCCTAGATTGGCCGACCACAATTATCTGCTTTGATTATGACCCGTGGCCGCAGCTTCTGACCAACGGTGCGGCTCCTTGGCGGTCGGAATGGCCGTCTCCTACCGAAGGGGAACGCCACTTTGCAACTATATTTGGTAAAAGAGATTCGAGACCAGGATGTCTGGGCGGATACGACGACAAACTTATGCTTTCGAACCGCGCAGAAACAGATGATTCGAAAGGCAACCGGCCTCGGTAGACACTGTGAATGCCTCCTGCAGACGCAGAGACCAGTGTTTTCGTCTACGCGCGCATACTGATCATCTCCAAGTCAGTTACGGGATCAGGGGGAGCAGAGCCTGAAGAAGACGCGAACGTATCCCAATGAACCGCCCGTGGTGGATTGCCACATTGTGTCGGCGTTGAATGTATCAGGTAAATTGCCCTGCAGCATCTTGTCATTTGAAGGCGTCATCAAATTTCGGGCCCGGCGGGTGACGGACATACGCATCCACACAGGGAGAGCCTAGCCAACCCCGGTGGATGATCAGTCGCGTGCAAGACAAACCCGAGCGGTGTTGCACATATGGCATGCGTACGAAGTTTTTGGGACCCACTATAATCCGCCCCTCGGGTCGCCGCGCCAGGTCCGCCGCCCCTGGACCGGGGGGGTGTCTACCGGACCCGTGTGCAACGTATTGCGCGCGACTCCCGGCGGGCGGCAGGCGGCGCGGAGCTGCCAGCGTCGGAGCGCGTAAGCGGGGTTGGCGTCGCCAGCGACTAAGGCCGACCGCCGTGGCAGGGCTCCGTACGACGGTGTCAAGAGATGCGGATTCGTTGGATGGCGGTGCGGTGCGTTGCAAGTCGCATAATCGATATCTTGCATTTAGCCGGGGAGTGTGAGAGCTCGGTTATGCGAGGGCGCTATTGCAGATGCAGGACAAGACAGGACAAGACGCCGACTGGCTGCTGCCCCCGAAGTGTCGCACACCCTCCGTCGCGGGTGCCGAGGGCTGACTACGGGCGATGCTGTCAGATCGAGGCACTGGAGGCTACAGAAACCGTCCATTCTGTCGTGTGATGCGTCTGATTGCACACATCTCTTTCGGTATTTCACCCCTCCCGGTATGCATCAAGCGCCCTCCCAGCTTAAAAGCGCAAGACAGAAAGGGGATATCCACCAACGCATACTCCTCCAACCATGGATCCCTCAAAGCCCGCTAGCTTCAACCACCGCACCGAGCTTCTTTCTACCGGTCGCAGGTATCACTTCGTCGACCAACTCCCCGCAAACTACGACCCTGCCACCTCAACCACTCTCTTGTGCATCCATGGTTTCCCAGACTTCTGGTCAGTCTACTCCTGTTCTTGATGCACGATGGCCGGGGCGAGACTTAATCTTCCTACCATAGGTATGGATGGAGGTATCAGATCAAGCCTTGGGTGGAGCTTGGGTACCGTGTTGTGGTAGTGGACAAGCTGGGGTACGGCGGGAGCGACAAGCCCGAGGACGCGAAGCACTACACTTCTAGGCGAATCTCTGACGACATTGCGGCGCTCATGGATCTCCTACAACTTCCAAAGGCTGTCAGTCCGCGTTATTCTCAGGTTTTCTTAAGTTGTAGCTCACCGTGGCGTCGTACGCAGGTCATCATTGGTCACGACTGGGGTTGTTTTATGGCATCCCGCTTCGCGCTCTGGCATCCTGACAGGCTGCTGGCGTTGGTTCTGTGAGTCCTATCAACATCGGAACATCTGTTTGATACCGTTCTCTCATACCTTCGACTCTTAGGCTGTCAGTGCCATTCATTCCGCCGGCAAAAGAATACGTGTCCCTTGAGAAGCAGGTCGAGCGTTTCCCTAACTGGGGATATCAGTTGTTCTTCCAAGAGAAGGGTACGAACAGTGCAATTGAGAGACAGGTAGGAAAAGGCTGTATAAGATTTTGTGTGTGCACGCTGCTCACACGCTTGGCACATCAGCTCTCTCGATTCTTCAGGTTGATTTTCCGTGTGCGAAGGGGCACGGAAGGTCTTTCCAACTGGACCCGTCCCGGCGGCCTCAAGACGCTCTTCGCAGCGGAGGAGGGTCCCCAGAGAGATACTGGCCATCTGACACAGGAGGTCCGTGAAGCCTCCTTGCCGCTGTCAGCCGCGTGGCTGACACTCTTCGTCTAAAGGAACACAACTACTATCTGTCGCAGTTTGCGAACAGCATGAACGGGCCATTAAACTACTACCGGACGACACGGCACCGTTTCGAAGAGGAGACAGGTCAGCCTTAGGCACGACTTGTTGAATGGAACATCATACTAACATCCGTTACTCCGATCACAGACGGAAGTGTCCTTCAAGCTCCTCGGTCGGACCTCCCGGTACTCCTGATTGTGGGCAAGGACGATCCAACTTCCAACCAAGCAGCGCTCAGCATCACACGGAAGCTGATCCCCCAAGTGCAGATTGAACTCATCGAGGGGGTTGGGCACTGGTTGATGTTGGAATGCAAGGAGCACATCAACGAAAGCATACCTCAGTTTATCCAGGCGAACGTTGGCGTGCATACGAAGCTGTAGAGCCACGTAGTGCGTGCTCAGTCAGATATTTGGATAATATACGTATGGGTTGGAAGGCCGATGATACGAGGGCGGACGAGCGGGACATGAGTCAGAGACTGCGGTAGACGTGGTTGGCTAAGAGGAGGCGACTGTATGCGGTGGATGGGAGCCGCTGACAAAGCGGGGGACCGGCGGCTGTGTGACGGCAGTGCTGTGCGTCGGACTCAACACTCTCCCCATCGCCACTCACGACGAGCACACTCCGCTTCCGCTATCTGTCTCCTCTCGCTTTCCCTTCCCTAGATCCTTGCATCCGACTTTCTTCCCTTGTGCTTTTCTTTCACCCCTTCACGCTAGCGCCATCGTATGTGGCTTCGCTTAAAACTTCGCGGCCTGATCTCATTGTCCTCTCTCCCCAGATTTCCGCCATGCCTACCGCATCTTCCAAGCTTGCTCGCCCCATGGAGCGGTCTTATTCCAACCCGGTGCCCAGGAAACACCGTACTGTGAAACGGAGAGGTCGGGCCAAGGACGAGTTTGAGAGCGATGAAGAGATCGTACGGGAGGTCAGGACAGACTCGGAAACAGACGATGACCACTCTTCCATTGATTCCGACTCGGACTCAGAGTCCTCCTCCTCCGATCTTCACGCAGATGCCCATTCCGAAGTCGTGACCCCGTCCACGACCCAAAGTCCCCCTCCCGCCGAACTCGACCGCCTGCCCGGCGATACTGCCAAGGACCCCTCCAACAGCGTCGGTATTTTTGCCAATGCCACCAATTGGGCTGAGATGGTCGCTGGAGAGGACGAGAGTGGTGCAGCAGATCTCCCCGTGATCGACTTTGCGGACATGGGCGGTCACCTCCCCGAACCCCACCCTCCTTCCCCCTCTCCCCGTTCTCGCAAAAGCCACAAAGCGGGAAAGAAATCATCTGCTGCCCGTGCAACATCGGCCCCTCCCCCGGCCGCTCCTCCGTCCCACCAGGAGTCAACTGAACGACCCCCCGAGGAGCAGGAGCCAATCGCATCAACCTCGCACGAGCCACTCTCGCGCTCCGCCTTCCCCAGTCGTTCCCGAGGTCAGACCGCACGTCAGGCGTATCAGCAACGCCTTGAGTCGGATCCCTCGTTCGTCCCCAAGGTTGGAGAGTTTTGGGGTCACGATGACCGGCTCTTGGACAAAGATCTGCGGAGTCTCAGTGGTTGGTGGAGGGGCCGCTGGCAGTCTCGTGGTCGTGGGCGTGGTGGGTTCAGCATGCGCAGTCGCGGTCGTGGTGCATTCTTCCCCAATACCAGTCGCTCGTTCTCCCAAGACGAGGGCGCTGCGCCTGAGGAGCCTGAAGTGCCACCCGTCGAGCGGACTTGGACACATGACGGGTTTGAGGAGATGAAGAGGCGAGATGAACGCAGACGCGCGCAGCAGGAGCAACAACAACCAAATATCATGCCACAGAGAGGCTTTGGCTTCCGTGGAAGGGGCTTTGTTCCTGCAAGAGGACGAGGAGGGCCTTTCGCTCGTGGTGCTTCCATCTCTCCAACAACCACTCAACGTCCACTTAACTCCGCCATATCTATGGGCGAGCGTGTCTGGTACGCGCAGAAGCCGGAACGCATGTGGACAAAACAGCACGACATCTTCCTGTACAGCGATGTTGCCACCAAACCTCGTCCGGGTGTTGGTCCTGGCGTACGGGTCAAGCTCCCAGGAGGAAAGACGCCGCTCATAATCAGACTTCCACCACGCGCACCTGGACCTCGCGCTTCCGATAAGCCTGAATCCACACGGACCTCACCGCTTGAGCCGGAGAAGTCTATCGTTGTTCGGATACCAGGCACTTCCGGGAAGGTTAAAGCCATTGAGGAGCCGCCCGCGACCCCTGCCGAGAGAAAGGAACTCGCGACCACCGTGGAGGAGCTCTCTATTGAGGAAGTTTTCACTGTCCGGCCTCACGCAGTCCCGAACCGCCGCGTCGATCTCTCGGTACCGTCTTCATCTGCGCCAAGCCACACTTCTCCATCCGGACAGAGCATTTCATCCACACCGCCACCACGAGTCTCAGTGGCGGAGGAGGTTCGGCACCCGATCGAGCAGCTTTCGACGCTTCCTGCGGACGATGGTCGCTCCTCGCCTAGTGCGCAGATCCAGGAATCCATTCTTCGGAATCCTCCCACGTCCGAAGAAGCGAGTTCCAGCATGCCGCTGACACTGCCTCCAGAGGAACCCCAACCACGTCTGGCTCTCCCGATGCTCCACCCCCTTCAAACGAGCTTCTCTCCTGTTCCACCACCCACGTCGCCACCATATGGGTCTCCGTTTGGCTATGCCCCCCCGCTTCCCCCAGGCATCGGTGTCAACAACCAGGGTATGCCATACGAGTATGCCACTGGGCGCCCTGTTTACATCCAACCGACGCCGCCACCTATGTACACGCCTCGCCCCATGATGCATGGGCACCATCCCTCTCTGGGCGTGCCATTCGTCCCTTCGCACCTTCGCCACCACTCGACCGCTTCCCCCGATTTCCTTGCGCATCCACGCACGCGGCACGCGCACACCCCTATCCAGTCGTTCGTCGATCCCGCCACTGGTGTGCCCATCTTCTCACCTGCACGCCAGAGCAGTCGCATCGAGATCCGTGCGCCTACTGACGGCGGAGAGGGAAAGAAGTCTGTCCGGGCTTCTCACCAGCGGAGCAGTTTGTCGGTTGCGTACTCTGCGGAGGCGACCCAGCCACCATACTTCCCACAACAGGAGGCTTCGGTAGAGGACGGACCCCCGTCGGAGGAACCCCCTCCCCAGCCGCCAATGGACCACACCCACACACCGTCCATGGACTCGAATGTGGGGTATGCGCCGTACCCGCAGCCGTACTACTACCACCCTGAGCACTACGGGTACCCGCCTTATGTGGACATGTCCCAGCAGATGGTGCACTACGAGATGTATCCGCCAGAGCAGCAGCATCCTCAACCCCACCACCAGCACCACCCCTCTCAACCCATTGTCTATTACTAGTTTTCGCTGGGCTCTCGTCATGACTGTTCGTTTACCCGCGCACTCTGCTTTATCATGTTGTGTATACACGCTCGGACATTCTTGTCTTTCTGCCCGTCGCCGCGTCATCAGCATCATTGCCTTCATAGCCCTCGCCATCGTCATGTTCCTGCTATAATACTACATCACATCACGACTCCATGCACCACGTCCTGTTGCACAACTTCCGCTTTGCGTTCTCTATAGGTGATACTACATATGTCATACTGTTCGTGCTGCCCCCCTCCATACGTTACCTTGTGAATTTTTTGACTTTGTCGCTACGACACTTGTCTTCTGGGTTGTATTTTTCGGCGACTCATCGTGTCGTGTGTTCACGTTCCTTTTTCCACACGATGCACTCCGGCTCAAATTCTTTCAGGCTTCCTGACCCATGGCTGTCACGCGCGCCGCTAGCTTTGGCTCATATGTTCGAACTTCAGATCCGTGTTGTTGAACATTGGACGCCGTGCTGTAAGTAGAGGGTTCTATGCGAGAATCTATCAAAAGGTTTCCGAAGCCATCTATATCTATGTTCGACCAATACCATTTACTCCGACCTCCGGCCAGCCTTGGGCACTAGCAGCCAGCAAATTCCCTGGGCACCAAGGAGTGCGACCACTGTGGGTTCTACGACCCAGATCCCCTTCCTGGTGCTCATTATGCCGACCATGAGCGGCCAGAATGCACTCCCACTCTGGCCCACGGCGCTCATAAGTGCGAACGCGTCAGCATGCATGGTTCGTGGGACGAGCTTGCCACCAGTCGTGATCGCTGCGGCGTAGAACGTCGAGATAGCGACGCCAACGAGAGCGGTACAGACCGCGGTCGATGCGAGGTACGGGAGGAACCAGGCGAGACACTCGAGGCCGATGGCGAAACAGAGGTAGACGATGACGGAGCGGCGTTCGCCGAGGAGCACATTGAGAGGTGGGAGGAATATACGGCCGAGAGCAAGGCCTGAGCAAAATGTTTGTAAACGAACCCACAAACGAACACGGTTGTGAAGCGTGAAGACGTACCGAGGTAGAAGGAAGACGCGACCCAGGATGCACCTTCAGGGCTTCCGGTACGAACCTCTAGGATGTAAGAGACTATCCATCCGCCGCTAGCGGGTATAGAACGTTTGTTTATATCTGAATCAAGTGCAATCAAACACGCTTACATAGACTCCTCCGCACTAGATCATGGTCGGTCAGCACTGTGAACAAGATCAACATCTACAGTAGTACAGATTGACATACCCGACATAGAGCATGAGGAAGATCGCCAGGGTCCAGACAGCGCGACTTCGCAACGTGGTTCCGAACGAAGGAGCAGCCGATCCTTCTTCGATAGGTCTTTCGTTGGGATGGCGAGGAAGTGCGTGCAAATTTCGGAACGCCACCCATGCAAGGGCAAACACCGGAATATTCATCCCAATGTTTGTCGTATAGAAAAGATGATACTATTATCACAAATAGGCCAGGCCCGTCCGTCAGAGACGATCCATAGAAAAACTGTAGTCAGCCACTTACCGGCACGCCGCGAGTAACCATGGCTGTCGCTAGCAAGGGACTAGCAAACGCTCCCAATCCGTAGATACCATGTAGGATGCCAGTCCACATAAGGGGCTTGTCCAGGGTAGCGAAATAGGCGTTGCACAACCCAAGCTGAGATTCAAAGTAGGGGAACATGTTAAGCTCTGATAGCTGCTTGAATCAAGTGGGTTCACCTGTGTCGCAAACGCTAGCCCAACAACAAAGAAGCCAAAGCACATCAACCCAAAATTGGCCTGTTGGGAGCTATTGATTATATTCTATACGATAGAAGAGATGAGCCAGTGTCGAAACCACAAAAAAAACCACCACGTACTCCAGCTAATTCGATCATGACAGATATGAGCATGGTATGCCCATAGCCGACCCTCCGGGTCAGGGTGCCAGTAGTTGCGGCCGACACGACATATCCTAGGAAAGTGCACACGAACAGCACAGAAACCTGAGCGTAACCGAAATGGTGCGCGCGCTCGATATATGGAAGCAAGGCCCCAGTAGCACCACCACTGTGCAAAAAAGCAATTAGCATTATGACATGTCGAGCAAAAGCTATGCAAAGGGGAGGAACCATCCGTGCTGAACGCCTAGGACGATCCCCTGCGAAGGCAGAGAAGAACCTGAACTGACTTCCAGCCCGCGAGGAGCAGGGTTAGGAAGGACGATGCCATCTGAAGACGACGTAAACCCTTGCTCTCTAAAACGGACTCCGGTGGGGCTTGGGCAAGGAGTGTCGGTGGGTAAGCCAAGCCAACTGCTGGGTGAGGAGCGGCCGAGATACTGGCACTGTCTTTCTCATCTCGCGCTTCGTCTTCTTGAAGCATTCCGTCGGTAGCCAGCCTGCTGATTGGTGGCCGGAGGGTGAGGTGAGCATCTGGCTGTAAAATTTCGTGGGTCGCTGCTCCCGACACTGAAGCCTGTTGCTGGACATGCGTGTCTTCCGTCAGCAAGCTTTCGTGATAGATAACGGAACCGAGATGCTCTTCCTGAACCGGGACGCTCAAGAGGACGGAGGGCAGCCCGACGAGACGAATATCAGCCGTCATGAGGAGATAGAGAGACAAGCAATCCTCTGTAGCTGTGATATGAGAGGAGAGGGGAGAATAGGAAGACGGACCTCGGTCGCATCTTTTGAAGAACCATCGGAACACCGTCCCGGCTCCCTCAGGACAAACAGTCGAGACTGCAAGTCATCTGTTATCCTATTCTGAGTCATCAGCGCGCGGTTACTGCCAGCATGTACGTGAGGACAAACGCGTCAAGCAACATCTAGGACAAATACGTACAAGCTGACATGGAGTTCCTTTCAGAAACTTTCACGTAACAGAATGAAAACGATTCCTCCCCTCTACTCCTTAACCCGTGGTAAGGTGGCGATCTTACCTCCGCACCATGTTAGCAAATGTTGAAAGAACAGTGCGCTCTGTGAGTCCTGTCACATAGCACAAGGTGCAAGAACGACCATTCCCATGAAATAGTGAAGAGATGCAACCACATACAAACAGTACAAACGCCACCTCAGCTCCCCTCATCCGCACCGCCGTCTCCGTCCGGGCTCTTCGGCGTGGCGCCTTTGTCGTCCACCCTGTTCCTCTTATTGATAAGATCGTCGAAGAACTTCTTGAGTGCCTGGTGTTGCGTCTGATCATCCGCGGAGTTCGGTGTCGTTGCGGATAGAGGCCCTGGCGAGGCCCCGGACGTGCTGCGGCCCAATAGGGCGGCCCCGGCAGAGGGAACGGATAGCGTTGAGGGAGCCGGTCGGGCAGCCGTCCGGCTTGCTAGTTTCCGCGCTGGTTCTCCTGCTACGCTCATGTTCAGAGGGTTGGCAGTAGGCGCTGCCGAGCCTTCCATCTCCGTCAATGCACGTTCGACGTTCGGAAGGTTGAAGCTGCTGCTGCCCATGGGGCCGACAATGCCGGCAGAAGCGGTCTCGTTGGGATTGCGGAACGCACCACGAGGATCGCGATTCGGGTTCTTCGCGTTCTCGTCATAGTTCTTCGCAAGGAAGACCTGCTCGGGAGTTGGATTATTGAGGGGAGGGAGAGGTGGAGGCTATTACAAGATATAAGCGGAGTTCGAGAAGATGCGCGTCGATACCTTACTTTGCGACTGAGGTCAGGAACAAGATTCGCATACAACCTTGTAGCTTTGGAGCCGTCACTATCGTCTCCGCCGTCAAGATCGTTCTCCCAACCCTCTCCCCACAATTTCGGGTCAAAGCCTTCTCTGAGAACACCAATCTTTCCCCAACTATCCCACCCGGCAGGTACGACGATCTTGTCACGGTCGAGTGCGTTGGGTTTATGCGGGAAGGGAAATGGATTGCGCGGCGGTGCAGTGACTTCGCTTCCAGCCATCGCAGGTGAAGGAGCAGGCGGCATGAACAGTGTATGCAAGGCGTACTGCCTTAGGACTTGTAGAGTAGTTGGCTGTGGAGTCGTGTAGAATAGCCCTGCGCCATCTGAAGGGGTATTAGAGAAGCGATAAGCACAACCTGAACAGAAACACCTACACTTCAGACAGACTGTCCGAAGGACCTGCATAATGCTGTCTGTGCGCTCCTCCCATTCGCCCCCCTTCCCTTTGACCATGCCACCCATTCCCGACGGTCCTGAGCCAATGATATCACTGCCCTCGTCTATCAAGTCGGCTTTCGTGCACACGACCACAATGGGTACACCAGCAGAATTGTGTGTTAGTGTACCCTGGCCCAGAGGCAACACAGTGCCGTTCACGGTTGCGGCCGCGGGGAGAGGTTCTGCTGATGGTTCTGTGTAGTGCTGCCAGTGTACCTGGACTGCACATGGAATGAGGTCCATCAGCAGTAATAAAGGGACTGGAAGCAAGGTTGACGCACGTCTTTCTCGGTTTTCCTCCTTGGCGATATCGAGCTCCCGGGATCCGTCTCCTTTAACCCACTTCTCAACCCATTCCAACCAGGTTACCAACTCTTGCACAAATAACCACGGTCGCGTCCAGTCTAAGGCAATCATTACGAGGGTATGAGGTAGCGAGGCGCGAGGAGGGACGAAGTGAGGTAACAATGCACTATAAGACGGGGCAGAAGACGGAACGGTGTACACGGACAAACGTGCGAGGGTATCTGCAGCAGAGTCCGGATATTCAGGGTTTTGTGGCACGTTATAGGCAAATGACACGCACCTTCGTCCGCATCGTCCCGCACATCGGCCCAGTCGTATCCAATCGCGAAATCTGTACGCGTCTCTTCTTTCGACTCGTCCGGAGGAGGTTTCTGGAGAAGAGCAGATACCAAGCTAGATTTTCCGGATGATGGTTCGCCGAGGAGAATAATCTGCTTTGAGGGTATAGAGCGCGAACTTGAGACTGAGTCTAGGATGGATGACCACAGATCCTGGGGCGGCGCATCTGGCGATGACGGCCGTGAGTTATCCATGATAGCAGGGCTAGAGACTGTGACGCCGTCCTAGAGCGTCGGCGACAAACGAAAGAGGGGAAGGAGGGAGGTGGTGGTCGAACGCAGCGAAAGCGCGAATCCGCATTCAAACTCTAACGGCGACGCGCTTCTCCAAACACGCCCACGATCTCCGCCTACAGCTGCGTACTCGCTATTCACGACGTCCCCCCTCTTGCATTCTATCCACTTGCCATCGTATGAAGGGGTCATCATGTCTGCTGCTGTCGCGTTGCCCCAACATCGCCTTCTGGAGTCACCCAATTCTCGGACGATAGAGATCGGGACATGGACCATCACCGCTTCAACCAACCCTATCTCCAATGCTGGC
Source organism: Ganoderma sinense ZZ0214-1 (assembly GCA_002760635.1). Classification (NCBI taxonomy): domain Eukaryota; kingdom Fungi; phylum Basidiomycota; class Agaricomycetes; order Polyporales; family Polyporaceae; genus Ganoderma; species Ganoderma sinense. Next base: position 3,080,325 of record AYKW01000001.1, read on the forward strand.
CAGTGCGATGCGTTGCAAGCCGCAATCGGTGGCATCCCGCTTCCAGAGATGACCTTCGGAAGTAACTCGCTTGAGCTGGAGCACAAAGGGAGTGGATGGAAGTATTCGTTCAAGACTGAGGATGCTCTCAAAGGGGTGAAGAATGGTGAGCTTGAGGATGGCGACGGTGGGGTGAAGGTTGGTTATGCAGATGCTTGGCTAAAGAGTCGGTATGTTGCGCTCGGATATGAACCCGGAAACACGGAGTTAATCGATGCTTAGAACGAGTCCACTCTCTCAGATCCCCATGCCCAAGACCGTCCCTACGAAGCCGTACGACTGGACGTACACAACTCTTTATCCAGGCCACCTAGAGCCGACAGGCTGCAAGGCCATTGACTGGAAGCCCGCTGAACGTAACGACCCGAACCACACGATTCCACTAGTAGAGCTCACTCGTCACGACCCCATCTTGTTCTATGCCGAGATACCCTTATACGAAGACGAGCTTCACGATAACGGTGCCTCACACCTGCTCGTCCGCATCGTATGTGAAGGATGTTTAGAAATGTGTCGCCCTTCTAATCTCCTTCGTCTAGCGAGTGATGCCTACCTGCGTATTCATATTGCAGCGATTCACGCTCCGTGTGGATAACGTACTCTTCCGTACGTACGACACTCGCATATACCACTCGTTCGCATCTTCTCCCCCTCTTGTTGTCCGTGAGACAAGTGGTTGGGAGGCACCATACGGAAGAGTCAAATCGGTAAGTCAAATCTAGCCTGTAATGTCAAGGTCTGTATTCACATTGCCTTTGCTAGCGATTGCCCAAGCGCGATGACCTGACGCCATTGACTGATCCCATGTGGATAGCGAAGATTTTGACGGAGATGCCGTCTGAAATTTCGCAGGAGATTGGTGCGGGGACGAAATGGAGAGGGCTTGGGACCAAGATCGACATTGCGACATTGCAATAGGCGAAGGCTTGTGGGCGATTTTCCTTGTGTTCTGGCGCCACTGATATGTATTGTGATTAATAAAGCGCGTACATAAAGGATAAATACTTTGTAGCCGTAATGTCCTGTATAGTGACATATATGCTTTCTCACTGCAACCGCGTTCTCAAGATGTCAATAGTATTTGAATATTGACTCGCCATTACATGCCCTATTGCGTTTGAGATATTGGCCACTAGTCCTGGTGGCTGGTCCCTAGCGTCCTTGAACAATTGCCATAAGCGGCCGGAACCCAAACAGCAGAATTTGCGAATGGGCGCCTATTCTTTCTCCGCCTCGCCCTGCCCCACCGCACGCTGCATACTGTAAACGATGGATGTATCAGACATCCTCGCGGCACACGAGGCCAAACAGTCAGTGCAGTTTTGTCTTGACTCAGAATTTCCCGTTGAGTGTTAACCCATTGCAGAAAAGCTGTCCTTGTCGAGAAGGATATTCCATTAGAAGTCGACTCCGGATTCCTGACGGTTACTGACCTCAATACAATAGATGCAGAGAGCTACGAGTACGTCTGGTCCATGAGCTTCAACGTGAATACATTGGCGCTTACAAGTATCCTTCCTCAGAGCCGACCTCGAAGAGCACCTCATCTCCACCGCACGAGACGGCGTACAAACCCTCATTGCATCCCTTTTCTCCCTTCCCACAACATCTTCCCCAGACGGACCACTAGCACAACTACCTCCACCAACGACACAACTCCCGCGTGCTAAGCCCCTACCCAAACCCAAGCCCCCGACAAAATGGGAACAGTTCGCAAAGGCGAAGGGTATCCAGAACAAGCGTAGGGACAAGAAGGTGTGGGATGAGGAAAAGCAGGAGTGGGTCAACCGTTGGGGTTGGAAGGGCGCGAATAAAGACAAGGAAGTGCAATGGCTCACCGAGGTCCCTGCGAATGCCGGTACGTCGTCCGTCTCCACTTTGTCCCTTGCTCCGTGTACGTGAGGCTCATCGCGACACTAGATGTGGACTATGACCCGGCAAAGGCTGCGCGCGACGAGCGCAAGGCCCGTGTTGTGAAGAATGAGAAGCAGCACCGGGCGAACCTCGCACGGGCGGAGGCAAGCTCGAGCTCGAGCGACCGGAAGAGGGACATCGACAGAACACTTGCTGTGACTCGAACAAGCACTGCGAGCTTGGGCAAGTTCGACCGCAAATTGGAGGGTGAGAAGCCGCTGAAGGGTGTCAAACGGAAGGTAAGTCCGCCTACGCCCCTGCTATTATCTTAGTCTAACTACGTCCTCCCATAGTTTGAGCCTACTGAGATCTCGGCATCGCAAGAGAAGTCACAAAACCTTGCCATCCTCTCCAAGCTTGGCAAGGGTCCCATGACGAAGAAGTCGGAAAAATCGTCGCAGTCCTCGGGCGGCGAGGTGCTGAACGTCAGGAAAGCTATTCGGACGGTCAGCAAAGGCAAGGGCAGCGCTGCACTTGCCAGGGGTGGAAGCACTAAGGGCAAAAAGGGCAAACGGTAACGCGTCCTGCGGTGTGTTCATTCCGTTATACCATCAGCTGTCTTTTGCTGTACATCTCGACCACAGGCCAAGTTTGAGAGTGATAACATGGATGTCATTGCGATATAATGATACATACAGCGGGTGTCGAATATTACGAGGTTTTCCGTGAGCTATAGACCGTATAGTAACAACGTCCGTGGTCCTCCAGCATTCCCCATCCCTCAAATCAGCCAATCAGCGGTTCACTTGGACCCGCTCTCCACAGGCAGCCTCTCAAGCTTCGCCTTGCCTTCCTTAATCCACTCGTCCTTCACAAGCTTCTCCTTATCCGCGTAGTAAAGCTTGTAAACAAGCTTGATAGTGCCTTCGCTGACACCGGCGACCGTGCTGATCTCGCGGATGGTCTTCGGCTTGTCAAGCAAGTAGCACGTGAAGTAGATGGCGCCACCCGCGATGGACACGGGCGAACGGCCGTCTGCAATACCCAGCTCGCGTGCCTTGACGATGATATCCGAGCAGATTGGCTGGAAACTCGGAGGCAGGTCGAGGTGGTTGCAGTACCGCACCAGCAGGTCTTCAGCACCGGTGGTGCCGCTGGGCGTGATGGAGTGGCGGTCATGGGACGCGCCAGGAGTGAGGTTGAACGCCTGCTCGAGTGCCTTGTAGCACTGTCCGAGGACCTTCTTGCTGACGTGCGTAAGGTTGCAAATCTCGCGGAACGTGCGGGGAACATGCGCTTGTCGGCACGCGATGAAGATGCACGCCGCGATGACCGCCTCGAGTGGTTTTCCGCGGAGCAGTTTCTCCTCGTCCGATCGCTTGTACAGCTGCTTTGCGATATCGGAGATGGTTTTGGGGAGGGAGAACTGGTCGCACCAGCTCGAGATGTCACGGAACGCCTGGAGAAGGTTGCGTTCTGATCGTGAGGAGTTCGCACGGGAGGCTGCACGCTGCAGCTCCCGCGCGATGCCGGAACCACCGTCCTTGAAGGAGATGGTTGTGTCCAGCTGCTCTATGCCTTCCATGAGGGGGTCTGACGCCGCACCGACACGGGACGGGTCATCGCCCTCGTCATTGGCGAAGGTCTAAATGCATTGTTAGGAGGCCACGGCGACAGCACGAACCGGATCGAGGAAAATGTAGATACGTACCCGCCACTCACTTCTGGTGTCGACGATCCTGTCGCCCAAAACTAGCCCACAAGTACCGCATACTAGGTCTCCGCTGCTAAACTCCTCCACGATGTTCGGATTGGGGTCTCTGCACTCGGGGCAGATAAGACGGACCGCAAGGTCAGGACCGAAAGTGGGCTGTAGTGCTTTCTGAGCTGGCTGTGCGAGAGGGAACGGCTGAGCGTATGCCATGGCAGATGTGGGCTATGAGGGCGACAGAGGGCGACGAGCAGAAGAAATGAGTGGAGGAGAGCGACGGTTGGATAGCGTCGAGTTTTGCTACGATCAGGGCGTAGGTATCGGTTGGCCAGTTGTCTGCTGAATATGATGTTATCAGGTTGGCAAGAGACAGCATGGAAACATACCACTACACGAAACCACGCAGAAACGATGCCGTATGCAAGACAGAGCCCGTCCAAAGGCTCGACGACGTCGGGGATGGTGGTGGTCAGCGACAAGAAGCGTGGAGCCAATGACTGTGGCTGACGGGGCCGGTTATCCTCCAAACCCGCCCTTATCGGGGGAAAATATTAGTAATTTTGGGCCAGCCAATCAGCATTCAGCGTGCGCTCGTCTTATTCTCCTGCCCGCGCTAATTTCGTGGGACTCCGTCCTTCATCCGCTGCCACCACCGCTTACTCCTTCGCCATGGGCAAATGGTTTGTGCGAACTCTGCAAGGCATCCTGCCGTTTGCTCAGCTTCCATTGATTCCCCAGGACACTCGAGTATCACGATGAAGTCCTTCGGAACAAAGTCAAAAACTTGGTGTGAGCACCGCGTCCTTTCATCCCACCACACCTCCATCAGCTTGACTGACGACCACTCCACAGGCAGGGCACCATAAAACGCATGAAAGTCGAGAAGGAGGGACCTTCAATCACCTATGAATCTTTTGTTGAGGAGCTCGACGAGGGTGATGCTTTCACGACTACATTAATAGACGTCTTGGTCAAGGTGCGGGCTGCGAGTCACTGTATATTCCGTGTATCTTCTAACCAAGCAACGTCTCTCAGGAATTGGCTGAGCGCAAGCAAAGGCCGAATCCCGTGGACCGTCGACTGATATCAGAAAAGACTGCGAAAAGCCTCCGCATGCAAGCGGCACCCCTCCACATCTACCGCGGCAGCCAAGGATCCCTCAGAGATAGGGCCCGCCGTAGCGTTCCCCTCCCTCCTCCTCGTCCCTATAGCGCCACGTTCCATGACATCTTATCAGATTCGGACGGAGATGAAGAGTATGGCACCATGCTGGGCAGCTCCGGCCAAGTCGAAGGAGCGCAGATCAACACGGATCTGTATGACGCGTATCTCCCCTCGACATATGACCTTCCCGGCTCTATCTCACGCTCTACGGAGAGAAATGCGGGCTCCCCACACCCTCCTGAGCCTACCGGATCCTGGCTCATGCATAGTCCTCCACGATCGCCCTCGACTGGTTTCGGGACGACGGGATGGATGGGACTGGGAGGCCCTGGCTCGTCCTCGTTGACGCGTCAACCAACCGTTCGTCGCCCACATCGCTCTCGGACGATTGATTCATCGACCGAGTTTTCGGGATTCACGTCTCGTCGTCGCACCGCCATGAGGAATAGCGCCACTCTGGATGACGTCCCACGAGAATCGTCTGGCGACGCTGTTGGGAGGTCAAGTTCCATCGATGCTTCGAGACCCACTGAGTCGTCTACTGCGGGTGACATCGGCTCAAGGGGCTCTCTCGACCTCAGCGCTTGGATGGCGCGTCGGAGGGCAGGAGCATCATCGTTGGGTAACGTCAGTGTTGACGAGTTAGGTTGGCCATCGACCAGTTCCAACCCCAGTTCCTCCCAGATGTGGTATTCCATGACAACATCTTCTTCCGCCTCACCAGAACCCATGTCTCTTGCTGCCTTATCACGGAGGTCAAGTACGACGGACCTCAATGACGATCGTAGGCAATCCATCGCTCCTCGTCTACGTCGAGGTGGCCTTCGCCCGCCGGAGTCGCTACTACTCCACGGACCTGCGTCCCCCGGCGATGGTTCATCCCTTCACTCCACCTCGACCACACCCTCCCATGCACCAGTCCAGGTGATCACTGCTCAAAGTCCTCCCTCGGAACAGCCTGGAGCTGTCGCCGAGTCGTCCACGCCTCCTGCAGGCTCTTCTGTCCCTCCCTCGACCTCGGGTTCAGCCACACCCGCAGTCGAGTCCCGATAGAGTACTCCATAGATGTGTTTGGTTGGATTCCCTTCGGCGTTCTCTGTATCCTTACCATGTGTACCACTACCATATGCCTCGCCGCCTCTTGAATCTCAACCTCGCGTCTCTGTAATGGCATGGACTTCTATCGTTATTTGGTTTTCCACAAGGACTTGGTGCACGTGACCTGCTCATTCCGCAAGCCTCGCCGCGCGCACCAATCAGGACCGATCCTCGGGCGCCTAGGACCAATGTTGGTCCCTCCCCTGGCACCACGACCTACCCCCGCTTTGTTCGGAGCAACCGGACAACGCGACTTGACTGCCTGCCGTCATGTCCACCGACTCTGCTCCCGCCCCCGTCTTCAAGAAACGTTCTCGACCCCCACCGCGCTCGCGGCAGCTGTCATCTCAAGGAGAAGATGAGTCTTCTGCCGCTGAGGAGCCCCAGGGACAAGAGGAGGAGGATGAGAAGTTAGAGTAGGTACTTGCACGTAGTCCCGCTTTCTGTCCGGTTTTGTTTGTGCTGACATGAAGATGCTCATAGCATTGCGGACTTGATGGAGCTGCGAAAGCTCAGAAAGTCGAGGAAGGGCATCGACGCAACAAAGCTTACCAAAGGCGACATTAAGAAGAAGCGGAAACGACCGAAGGAAGGCGAGGAGGAGGCGTACGGACTTAAACCCGGCGCATCGACGCAGGACAAGGAGGAAGAGGAGTGAGTCGACTTTGACATGTTGTATATTCGCGAAGCTTGAACTTGAACTGCGTCGCCCAGAGACCCGGAGGATGCGGAAGCGAAGGCGAGGAGGGTCGTCCGGACGAATAACTTCACCCAACAGACAAATGCGCTCGACGTTGACAAGCATATGTACGTTGGTCCCTCCCTCCCTGTGTCAACGACTAGAGCTCAGCCAATTCCAGGATGGCGTACATTGAGGAGAACATGAAGCTCCGGCGGGGTGCGAAGCAGGAGGATGAGGAGGACGACGGCCCGGCGGACCCCTACGCTGAGTTGTTCCGCCTCTCCAAAGCTGCGCAAAAGAAGGAAGAGGAGGGGAACGTGACAAACAGTCTCGCGATGTTGACTGCAATCCCGGAAGTTGACCTAGGAATGGAGTGCGTACATGGTCTCAGTTTCCCTGCCGTTTTGCTTATTGACTTCGTGGGCCTCTAGCACCCGTCTCAAGAACATTGAGGAGACCGAGAAGGCCAAGCGGCAGATGTCCGAGCTCCGCAAGGAGCGCTCGAAGCGAGCGGACGACGAGGCACATCTTGCAGCAGCACGCTGTATGTATCTTTCCTCACCCCTTCAAGCCTTGCACGACGACAACACTCACCATCACTACTGTATGTAGTTTACCGGCCCAATCTCAAGGCGAAGTCAGACGCAGATATCATGCGGGATGCCAAGCTAGAAGCGATGGGTCTCCGTCCCGACGACCATGAGTATCGTCGGCCATCTGATCGCGCGCAAATGGCAACGGACGAAATGGTACGTCTTAGCCGTGTAGCCAACACGATGTTACTAACGATTCGACTAGGTCATGGAGAGGTTCAAGAAGAGGATGCGTAAATGAGGAGTCCACTTTGTGTAACTTATTCTGCATACTTGTACAATACTCCTTTGACTGGACACCTGCATCAAAAAATGCTTTCCAGATATGTGTCTGTAGACTGTTAGAAGATGAAGTTTGAAAGCGCATTTTTTCAATTATATGTATTAAAAAATACATCGCTGATAAGTTGAATCCTTCGAACCGGGATCGAACCAGTGACCTTGAGATGCCCCAGCTGTGGGAGGATGATTTCCAATTACAGTCTCACGCTCTTCCAACTGAGCTATCGAAGGATATATTAGTTGTCCTCTATGTGTTGCATATCAAACACAGCTAACTGAGGCCGTGGGAGTGGCCCGCGGCCGTTTCAGACTGTCTCAGTGTCTGTCAGTACACGTCCCCTCAAGTCATCCACGATCCCCAACCGTCGGTTGCTCAAACTCAAATATAAACAAAGGTAAAGAGGCGTTTTGTCCTTCTATTCTGCACAATATGGGGATTATAATGAGGAAGTTAAGCATCTACCGTATAGCTGGTGTTGGGCTTGAACTGGTTCCTTCAAGGAGCCGTTCAGGAACATCGACCTTGTAGCCGGATGACGGAACGTAATTTGCAATCTGAGCATGTACTCGCGAGAGATTGACAATCTACGATGTTTTTCCTCAATTGTGAATGTGCTACCACTGATTTATTTCTCCCCTTTCTGTTGCAGGTGCAGTAACATGTTCTTGCAGGCATGGCCCTTAAATGGTGGCGTCGTCACATTTTACCCACCGTTGCATACACTTTACAAGAATTAATAGGTATGAAGTTATTACAAGTCTATCCTGAACAGAACTAACCCACGAACTCGTCTAATATCCCGAACGCCGCGAATAACAAGGTTCTGACGGATACAGCTCACAATGTCAATGGAGTAGCTTCCGCGGGGAAAATGTCTACTTAGTCTGCTGAGGTTTTTCTCCTAGAACAAGAAAGACATGTACATGATTAATATTGGGCCATAGGCACGAGGAGCTCTGCATCACGCCCTGCGTGTGTCATCTAGACATATATTCCAAATAGTGTGCGCTGTGTCAACCAAACTCAACAACGCACCTTAAACCTCCTGCAAGCGATTGGCCGTTACTGCCCCTGCGTGACCTTGTGAGGGATGCTGAATCATGCCGAACACTGCTGCCTCGAACCGGGCGTCATCATGTCGCGATGCTGTCGACCACTCCCAGCGCGCGCATTCCCTTTGGGCTCTCCGTCTTATACCTCCCGCCTCGACCATGACACCCCGCACAACAGCCCACTCCAGATTGCACCCCTATACCCTCTTGCCTCACAGTTCTCCCTAGTCATCTACCGCTATGGCTGCTGAATCCGCACCACCTGTCTTTGACAAGCCGCTCAACCTCCCCCTCTCTCCAGAGGTGGTCGACCGAATCAACGCCTACCTCCGCGACCAGACCCCCGAGCAGATCCTCGAATGGGCTGTCGAGCACGTTCCGGGGCTCTTCCAGACAACAGCCTTTGGGCTCACGGGGCTCGTCGCCGTCGACATGCTCTCGAAGATCACACCAAACTCTCCCCCGCTGATCTTTGTCGACACGCTCTACCACTTCCCGGAGACCTACGAGCTCGTGGAGGAGGTCAAGAAGCGGTACAGTCGTGATGTCCACGTTTACAAACCCGAAGGCTGCGAAACCGTCGAGGCGTTCGAAAAGAAGTACGGGCAGAAGTTCTGGGAGACGGACGAGGTGACATATGACTACCTCGTTAAGGTGCGCTCCTTTGCCACATTTTCAGCTTGGATGTTTTCCGTTGAGCCCGTTTTCCCTGGCTTAGGTTGAGCCTGCGCGAAGGGCGTACGAGGAGCTCGGCGTGAAGGCAGTGATCACCGGCCGCCGCGCATCCCAAGGCGCAGACCGCGCGAACCTGCAGCCACTCGAGGTCGATAACACGGGCCTCGTCAAGCTGAACCCGCTCTGCGCCTGGACATTTCCGTTCGTGGAGTATTATGTTGACAGCAACAAGGTCCCGCGCAATAAGCTCCTCGATCAGGGCTACCGGAGCGTCGGCGACTGGCACAGCACCGTCAAGAGCAGTGCGGGCGATACTGGGGAGCGTGCAGGCCGGTGGGTGGGCAAGCAGGAGAAGACCGAGTGCGGTCTGCATGTCGACTACTTCAGGCTGAAAGCGGAGGCGGAGAAGAAGGTACGTCCCAAACTCTCGTCGTGGTGCTACGTAAACCTGCTTGCTGACCAGAACCCCACGCACAGCTGAAGGAGAAGGCAGCCGCTGAGCAGCAACCTGTTGCCGCACCTGCGCCAGCAGTGGAGGCTACTGCGTGATGGGTGCCTGGCTATTCAGTTCATTTTTGTTGTAGAGGTTTCGCGCTGTGTATCATGTCTGTGTATCTTAACGCTATCTTATGCTTTCTTCACTTCCTCCTCCCGCGCTGCTCGCTTTGCCGCTCGTCTGCCAACGGGTACAAGCCGTTTCCAATGATGCCTTACCCGGCACCGACGGTCATTGTCAGTCAATGAGCGTCGACCGCGGGGCAGACGCCGGGAGGATATGTGGTCGGGCGATCCGACGAACCTTGAGCGTAAATTGCCTCTCAGCCGACTCTCAGCCATTCTCAACTGAGTCCGATGGATCTCCGCAAACATGAGGGCGCTCTGATATATACCATCCTCGTGAATCCAGAGATGCCCGCTCCTCCCTACACCCATCCCTGCGCCGAGTGAGCTACGGCCATGGCGTTCCCCGCAAAGTACGTCTTCCTCCCCATCGGCTGCGTGCCCACCGCTCACCGTATCATCCCCCTTACGCTGTACAGCGGGCTTGGTCTGCCTCGTCTTGCGCCGCCTCCTACCGGCCGCGCCCCGCTCAAGTACGTCCAGGCAAGCCTATTTTCACAGGACGGAATCCACACTGAGGACGCGTTCGTAGACCCGAGTTTCCCAACGGAATGCCGCCTCTGCCGGAGATTCTGTCCGAGCATCTACGTCTGCAGGTGTTCACCCACCGCAGCTTCTTCGCGCGTCCTACACATGTCTTCGAGGACATGCCGGACGATCCCAGCCCGGATAACGAAATGTACGTGCGCCCTGCTATCCCCATGCGTCATTTAGACTCCTAACGCTCGATGTCATCATGACACTAGGCTCGAGCATCTCGGGGACACTGTCCTCAGCCTGGTCGTAACGGGGCTCCTGCGAGAGGTCTTTCCATGCTTGCGTGTCGGGCCTTCAACGGTGAGCGGAACTGCATCGCTGGCTGTCTACTAATGGCCGCTGACTACGTCGTGCTTTGCAGAAAATCAGGGCCCTTGTTGTCGGGAACCCGACCCTCGCTTCCATGTAAGATTTTCCCTATCGTGCCGGACTGGGAACACATTTTGATCACCGCTGTATCAGCTCCGTCCAGTACCGCTTGCCGGAGAGGCTCCGCATGCACCCCGCCCAGGCGATCACGCTGCAGGCCTCGACCAACATCCAAGGTACGCAACTGCACTTCCTCGACCAGCCGGATCGCATGCTCATGGCCACAACTTCGCCCGAACGAACTCCAGCCGATCTCTTCGAGGTAACGCACACTCCCTTCCAGATGGGAAACAACAGTTGCTAACCGTTGCTTCAGTCCTTCGTAGGCGGCGTGTATCTCGACCGCGGGCTGGAAGTAGCCAAGAATTGGCTGCACCCGCTCTTCCGCCCCTACATCACAGAGGCGTACCGCATCGTTCGTGTGCAGCACGGCCTGCCCCCGGAGCCCGAGCCCATCTACCCCACGCTGCGCACGATGTACCGGCACGTCTCCTTGAGCCCGCCGCTCTCCAGTTCCTCGGGCACCGCGACGCCCGACCTCACTGGTGGAGGCGGGATGCAGGGGCTCCCGGCGCAGTCGTGGTCGATCCCCCCGCCGCCGCGTATCCCAGGGAACGTGGGGCACCTGTCGCTGTTCAACCAGCACATGCAGCAGCAGGGCAAGTGCGTTGAGTGGGTGTACCTCGACAGCGAGGGCGAGGGCACCAAGACGACGCCGATCTGGGTCGTGCGCGCCATGTGCGAGAACGAGTGCCTCGGGCGCGGCCGCGGGAGCACGAAGAAGGCCGCGCGCAACGAGGCCGCCAAGGAGGGGCTCCTCCGTCTCGGCATATACGTCTCGTGAGTGTCTTGAGCTTCACTGGTGCGTGGGGGACGCGAAGGCTGACTGGAGGTGGTATTCGATGGTGCATGCGGCTTGGAAGACAGCCGGAGGGCCTGTACGCCGCCGCGGCCTGAGCTTTGGCACCTTGTCTCCAGACTCGCGCTGGATGCACGCAGCAGAGGAAGCTCGTCATCCCGCTCAGGTGTGAAGTCATTGTGTGAGAGCTATTCTAGACGGATGTTTGTGCCCAGGATTTGGAAGAACGCAACGTTTCCCAAGGGACAGTGGTCTGTATCGTGGAATCGTGTTTGGTCTGGCTTTCGTCGTACTCGTTAGTCGTTTTCTGTTGTATGTGTTGTATGTGTTGTTGCGCTGTGAATATATGCTATGTTCTATGCCATCATGTCCTCTAAACCGGACCGCGTGATGTGGGATGCTGAATGGGGATTATGTCTTAAGTACAATATATGAGAATTAGGTGGGTATGTACTTTTCAATTCCAACACGCTATACGACCCGCTTCGTGCCACCCGCCATTCTGAGCTTCCCCACGTTGTCCACCGGAGGTGCATTCCACACAAGTGTGCCCGTTTGAGGATCAAGGAGGCCGGGGAATCGACGTTCGAGCAGCGGGGGCAGAATGCCTCTACGAGTTCCGGAGACGGGGGTAGGTAGTGATGGTGGTTCAGCGACGGTAGTTGCTGGTGCAACTACTGGACTCGTTTTCGCCACGTCCGCCGTCTTCCCCTCTGCTACACCATTCATCGAGTTCTGGAGCCCCGACCCTGCCATAAGTGCGCGCGCCTCCTCGTCCACGTCTCCGAAGTCGTCCTGTTTCACCGCACCGATCGAATACGCCCATACGCCGACGGCGAAGCCGGCCAGGACAACACCGGTCAGGGTATTACGGAGCTTGAAGGGCTCGCGCGCGCGTTTCAAACCGGGAGACATAATCTAGAGAAGCGTCGTGTTCGTAGAGGGATTCGGCTGAGTTACACGTGCGAGAGACGTACGTTCTGAGGCCGGTAAGACGCGCGGGCATACTTGGGATCAACGTATTGGTCCGTCATGGTGGTGTGAGCAGAGACGGGCGAGCAAGGTGGGTGTTGGGAGCAAAAGACCGTCCCGGAACCACGCTGCTACGCGCGCGCGCACCATCCGAGGCCGAGACCACGTGCAAATAACTGGCATTCATATTCCTGCATTCGATTCGTGACATTCACGATGGCCTGAACATGTTCTCGACGTGCCAAATAGCCATACGATGAGTGCACTATGATTACCGCAGCGTTCGCCTAAGTCGCGGAGAAATTCGGAAGGCGATCCCGTGTCGAGCGCGCTCATGTTCTGCATGTTCTTTCCGCCTCACGCAATGTGGCATCCCCCGTCTAAGGTAGTGGATTAAGAACGAACAGAGGGCTACATTGTCGTTGCAGTGCACAAGTACGCTAGACCATGCTGACTACTCATTCAGAAGGCTTGCCCTGTTGCGCAAGGGAGACGGAGCAAAACGGTTATTAGCTGGAACGATCCAAGTGCAGGTGCAGCACTGAAAGCCTTACCCGGATGAGCTTGTAGACACCGACCGTTGTCAGGCCCATGCCGACGGTGAAGAGCGCGTAGTAGGAGTCTGAAGAGCGGGGTTGGCGTTTAGGGATGGCCAGATGGGCGCGGTCGGGTGTAGTACTCACTAACGTAGAGCTTCGAGCGAGGAAGACGGTAGTAGATGGGAGCATGCGAGTTCTGAAGGACGAGCATCACGAGTTGAAGGACGTGTCCGACGGCGCATGCAAGAACTAGGAGCAAAGACTCACCTGCACGAGCTTCTGCGTCTCCACTACACGGTTGGGCTCTGCGGCGAAAATGAAAATATACCCATCAGCAAAATGTTTGTTGTCACCGTCTGCCATAGCACTGACTGTTCACGAGCGCGTTGAGCATTTTGAGACGACGAAGAAATGAGATATGAGTGAGCGGTGGTAGAGGATCGGAAGCAAGGAGCGGGGTCAAGTGCGCGCGCAAGGCGGAGTCTCAACTCCGATCCGGCGCGACTCGCCTCGACCGCGTCCGTCATGGCCTCCAACGACCGCGTCCGCGTCCGAGTGCGTATCTCCCCATTCCCGATGCCCCGCCATATCTTACTGCTTTCTGGCTACAGGGAGTGACGATACATCGCCCTGTCATATATGGAAACACTGCGTGGGCCTTGACTCAGGAAGAGAGGGATGAGCTACCGCATCCCGACCATACACACCGATGGACTGTTGCCGTACGAAGCGCGGCCTCTGTGCCGGACTCTGATACAGTGGGAGGAGCGGATGACTTGGGATACTTCATAAAGAGGGTCGCGTTCAAGTTGCATGATACATATCCCAATCCCAATCGAAGTGAGTACGCCTTGCGCCACCCGTGCTTCCATCCACCTACCTTTACCTCATAGATGTAGACAAACCTCCTTTTGAGGTATCTGAGACTGGGTACGTGTTGTTCACCACTAAATCAAACATTGTGTCTGAAGAACGCGTCAGGTGGGGTGAATTCGAGGTCACCATCCGCATATACTTCGTCCAGGAGTCGGGCGAGAAAGCCATCACGTTCTACCACCACCTCAAACTCCACCCCTGGACCGCTGTCGGAAGCGGCGAGCCCGAGATACCTACCCTTGAGAATGCTCTCAAGTCGGGTCCCGTTCACTCCTGGCAGTACGACGAGATCGTCTTCAACGACCCGTTCCAGTCCTTCCTCAACATCCTCACCGCGCATCCGCCTACCATGCTGCCGAAAGTCAAGCGACGGCCAGTCCCATTTCACACGGCCAATCCCGGCTCCCTTGAGGCATCGAAGGGCGGGACGCCAGAGTTTCAGCAAGAGATGGAGAAGGAGGAGGCGGAGAGGATTGAGAAGGCATTGAAGCAGATAGTCGAGGACACACACAAGTGGCGCAATAAGCTCATCGAGAAAGAGAATGAGTCTAACAAACTCAAGAAGGAGCTCGAGGCGGCCATTCAACCGTAGAACATGCTTGGTGTATTAATACAGCGAGAGTGTACGAGTATGATACAGCGCGGGCGAGCACGTATATTACAGTCCATCATTGACGGTTCTGAATCTGTGGCATCTGTGGTGTTGCGATTAATGGAACGGTGCCCACCCGACGTACATGCGTGCCTAAGCATGGTTATTGTTATGACCGACCACGGAAGACCGAAAGCAAGAACTTACCAGGTACCCAGGATCGCTTGCTTGTTGTATGAGGGCCTGGACGTGATTGTTGGTCGATAGCTGCTTCCCTGGACTTGACTTCAATGGCCGGTAAATGCCCTGGAGCTTCTCCTTGATTGGACCCAAGGCATCCTTCGTAAGAGCACGCGCGTCGGCCACTTCATTATTGCGCTCCGTTCTCCGACGCTTCTCCACCCATTCCAGGAGAGGGTCATGGACAAATGCATCCAGTACGTTCATGAGACAGTCTGTATTCTCCCGAAGCAGTCTTAGGGTTGCCTCGCAGGCGATACGGAAGAATCCTGTGTGTTCGTCTTTAGCTGGAAGTATTAATAACTCAGAGCTGATAACTCACCTTCAACGCCTGTGACACCGAAGCCGTCGATAATATTGTGGGTCAGACGGAAGGGCACGATCTCAGGCGTTTCGAGGGCTTGGCCCTTCTCGAAGAGGCAGTCGAAATCGACATGAATCACGTCCCCGGAATTGGTGTCCAGCAAAATGTTCTCGCAGTGGCGATCACCCAACCTACGGGTCGTTTAGTACATATGGAACGCGAAACGCAGAATGAGTAAGGACTGACCCCAAAATATATCCAACCATAGACATGACTGCTGCGGTGCGACTGTAGGCAGTGCGACTCGCAAGCCACAAAGAGGGCTCCGAGAACGTCTCGACGAACCATTCATGTAGGACGGGAGGGAATAGAGGTAAAACCTCTTTGGTGAACACCTCCGCAGCGTCTTTATTATTGCTCTTCCCCTTCGCCTTATCGAGCAGTGACTTAACCTCAGGGGCCTGTCTGATATGAGACACAGTATTTCGGCGGCACTAGAAAGATGACCTACCCAAAGGGCCCTGCCCCGTCGCACGTAAAGAGTGTGGAGAATAGGACGGATGGGAATGGTATTTGGGACCCATTGGATTAGGCCGCCCTCTTCGTTCAACGAAACCACTCCGTAGGTGCGGATATCTAAAACGAGTGAATCAGATGGATATTTCCTGAGCGAGAGAGGAGGTTTATCCACGAACTGAGCTGTCTCCTACGGGAGTCCGAATCTTTCCTCAGAAGCTTGTTGAGAATATCATTGAAATCCATCAACCGCCCGTCCTTTCGCAGGTCGTCTTTCTTGCCCAAGAACGTGTACACCTGTCCATCGCTCCCTAGAATGGACAGCTTCTTGGGCTTGGCGAGTGAGCTCATTATCTCGATCTCATCGAAGAACGCTGTGCAGATCATCAGTTCCCAAGTTGAACGGCGAGCAGCAACCATGCTTACAGTTGAAGCTCGGCGCATCGATGGGGAATGGCTGGTGAGTGTTTTCTGATGCAGATAAAGGGGGTAGATTCGCCGTCATAGACTTCTGTAGGGGGATGAGAATATCCTTAGAAGTTGATGCATCCGAGGTTTTCTTCAACCCCGTGAAGGCCTTCGACATGTGGAGTACTTTCGCTTCCCGAGTATCCTTACAAAGCACCAGAAGCTCGTCCGTCATATTCGTCATTGAACTGATCAGGTGGTTAACGTTGTTCTTGTTTGTGTTCTGGGGTGTGACGACGTAAGACGAGAACAACACGGCGAACGACGGGCTTACCGCCATTTTAGACAATATTTCCCGGCTTCGTGAAGCACGTTCGGTAGTGGTGGACTTGGCAGCCGCAGTAAAGAGCCATAAAGCTTGCCTCGGATATTCCTGGATAACGAGGGAGAGCATATATTGGAGAACGCCATACGCCGTCTCGTTACTCAAACCAATTCGAGAAACGGCTTGAGGAAAGACAGTATACCACTTGTGACTTGTCAGCAGGATCCTCACGGCAGAAGGGTATTTAACCAGGACTTTACCTTGTAGGCAGGGGCGGCCTTGACTGCTCTGAGGACTTCAGCGTTGAGCTTGGCGAAAACGTCCAGCCTGTCGCGTTCCCGCATAGCTTCGGCCATGTCGAGCCATATGGTTAATATACGCGGTAGAGTCTGATAGGTGTACTTGGACCCATATCTGGTCGCCCGAGTGAAACATCTAATGGTTTGCAGATTCATCCTCTGGCCGCTGGAGCTAAGATCAGTAAGTGGGACGCTGGCATAACTTCAATACGAACCGATTCTTCTTGTCAGTCGCAGTAAGCGCCTTGAAACACTCGTCATGGAATTGCCCAAGGTGAAATTCTCCGCTCTCCCACCTATGGCTGGTCAGTGATGTATATTAGAATAGCGGGAACGATGGAAAAAACCTTGACACCATGTTCGCGCCCGTAGAGAATTCTTTGTGAATCTGCACATCCTCGAATCGACCAGAGTCAGCCATCCAACGAGCATGTAGGACGTGCGCCTTTGAAACCAGAACTCAATTTCTTTGCACATCGCCCTATCCAGCTTTTGAAATTATACCTTCGCCCGGAGCTCAATCTCCCCATCTGGGACAGCATTGGGAGCACCAGTCAGGTCAATGACTTCGGGACCGTCTGGTTGGTGAATGCCGATCAACTTCATAGCGTTCTCCAGCTCTTGCAGGGCGCGTAAAGGCTCGCCGCTCTCCCTTATGAGCCTGGTGCTCTCGATGAAGGAGTACGGTGCATTGCACCTCTGGGCCTGCAAAATCGCGCTATAGGCGGTCTGCGAGTGGCCAGCCTTCCTTGCAATCTTGGCGCTGCTCAACCATAGCTTCCCAGTGGCTGCCTTGGCTTCTTCGGCATGCGATACGCTGAATGTCTGAATGAGCGCGGATTCTTGACGCGGATTCTTGACTGAGGAATATGCGCTCACCTGAGGTTGAAGGCTGTCCTTCTCATGTTTAAGATGGGCTCTCGGATACGGAATGATGGGAGTGTCGAGTCAAAACGGATCGCAAGCCGTTGCAGCAAGTTCTTGAAGCTCTTATTCGTGAGCTGACTTGTTGTTGGCACCTCACCGGTGTGGTCCTTGACGACTTTGTTGATGACCTCGAGCTCGTAAGCGAGATGCAAGTCAAGGACGGCATCGTATGAACGACGATAGCCAGTTGGTCCCGAGGCCGTAATTGAGGTCCCCAGTGCCTTGCGTGCTGCAGATAGTGACCCTGCGACGGCCGCGTCATCCCCAGAGCGCATCGCCAGCAGGACCTGTGCCATTAAGACATGTGGATGCCGCGCTTCGGTCTGCGACACGAGGTTCTGCACTTCCTCCCAGTGACCGACCATCCATTCGCTCTCGACCTGGTACCCGATTAGGTGGGGGCCCCATTCGGGGTTCCTAATCAGCACACCCTTTACATGGGTCCGGAGTGAATCTGTCACAGCCGTCAGAGCAGACCTTTTCTGGGTACTTATGCAGACATACCGTAATGTCCGAGATTCCTGAGACACCTCAATAACCCAAGATGGTAGTCCAAGTTATCCGGCTCATGCTGTAGGCGAACCTCCCAGCAGCTCTGAGCGGACGTCCAGCGACCGGTGCTCTCGTGCTGGCGAATCTGGTGTTCCAAAGAAGGAGACAGAATCATGGTGGAAATTCCTTCCATACCGTCCGGTTGGTCAAGGTGCGCATACATTTCGTGCAACCGCTCATAATGATCTTGTAACTCGTAATGGGAGGCCTTCCGTTCCCGCAGGACTATGATTTGCTGTTCGAGATTCATAAGCGACCTCGCGTACGCCTTGCACTGGAACGCGGCCTTCGCCATGAGCCCTTGGTCAACGCTAGCTAAGATGGAGTCGACTCGCGACAACGCTTCCTCAACTTCGGGGTTCGCTAGAGACGCGGAAGCACTTGAAGTCCGTGACGAACGCTTCGCTTCCGACTTCTGCTTCGTAATGTCTTGACGAACGATTCGAATCCACTTGTTGAGGTGATCGAGCAGCATAAACACGGTCTATCAAACCGTTTAGTGCGAGAAACGGCGCTCGTACGGAGTCCCCGGTGGACTGACCTGAGCGCTGAGCAGCTTCTTGTCCGCAGAGGAGGTGCTATGTGCATCAACTTGATCGGACAGCACGGCGAGAAGCTCCGTACGGATTGCCTGGGCAGCGTCCTCATCGCCCGATGCTAGTACCGTCAGGACAAGGTGTGGTAGCAGATGGTGAGCGACGCCGACGTCCTTGTTGCGAACAACAGGGGTAAAGACCTGGAAGACCTGCTTCGCGACATCCCCTTTGACCTTGTGGATGAGATCGCTCGTCCACACTTGTACCCACTGTCGATATGTGTCGTGCCTCGGGTAGATCGGATACGCCTGCAGGACCACCCTTGGATACACCAAGTTGAACCGCGACTCTAGCAACGGGGTCACCGTCTCCAGAACTGTCTTCGGAAGGCTATTCCAGCGGTTCCGCACTCTGATGGGGATCGAACCCGACCCGGACCCCGGGTTGACCAGCGCAGGCGTGAACTTGCAGAACTTCAACAGCTCCTGGATTGCATAGCCAAGATAACTCTGGTATTTGATGTCACTGGTCGAGCGGAACGCCCCCACGAGAAGGTCCTGGACAAGATGGAGCGCGAACGTCGTGGCTTCGGCTTCGTCAGCGAAGTTGCTCGTCATAATCATCCTGTGGTCATGGACGCGCAGTTCGAACCTATCGGGATCAATCGCGCCTACAATTCCGATGCATTCGAAGGCGAGTTCGTGGAGGGCCTCAGTTCCTTCTCCATCTCGGCACGCCGCCCTATACAAGACGGAGACCAGATGACCAGCGAGCAGATCAAAGACGTCGCCAGTGGTCAGGGAGCGGACGTGTTCCTCGCCACCACCGGTCAACAGGAAGGCCTTCAGTTCGATCGCAGACTGTATCGCCACCGTGAGGCTTTCGCTATCCAGACGCTCCAAGAAGATACTCAGCCGCTCGGAAGGCGTCCACTCCGCGCTGAATTTCGCCATATGTCCGGAGAGTTCATGCAGTTCTGGGATCGAACTGAGGTCCACAACCTCCGCCAGCCGCTCACCGAGAGAGGCGCCCTGTACCATGACCATGAAGTGCAGGCACCTTGTCGCCATCTCGCGCCCATATAGAGAGAAGGAGCCCCAAGATGCGATCAAGGATGCGCTCGTGGGTCCGACGTGGGAGCCGATATCCGCTGGGTTCAGGGTCGAGATGAAGGAGTACCAACTCGACAACGCTGCATCGGAGAACTGAGGTGCGACCACCATCGTCTGTAGAGAGGCCATGAACTGTATGTAATTTAGTAAACCATCCTGTGGTTCTGCAGAATGAATAAAAGTGCACCTGGGGAGCTACATTGGCGATACTCGGGCCGACTAGTTTGGCAAACTCCCCGAAGCTCCGAAGAATCTTCTGTTTGGTCTCGACCGTCTGCCTGCCGTGCACCTCCTGCAACATGTCGTTAAGGGTAGAGATGACGCCGAGCATGTGCTCCTTGAAGAATGCCTCGATATCCTCTCTGGACCCTGAGGGCTCGGACCCCGGAGATCCTAGCAATCGGACGAGCTTGCGGAGTCCCTCATGTGCCTACTGTCCGTGAGTAATCGACCACGCTGAAAGATGTCGGATAGAAGCGTACCGCGACCACCTTATCCGGGTCCGAGTCCCCCAGATACACAACGATCTCCGTCAAGAGGTGAATTAGACAACTCCGCGCCACGCTTGCGATGGTGATCGCGGAGGGATCATGCGCATTGTCACGGAGCACGTTGAGGATGAATGTCAAGCCTTTGTTGGTCTGGCCGGGGCCCATCAGCATCAAGGAGTATGAGAGGATGTAATGCGCCCCGTCCAGCACAAGAAGCGCGATGTTGTGCTTCCCGACGATAGTGGAGACCGCTTCGAGGACCTTCGTGTTAGCATCCGCGAACAGGCAAGGCAACGAATGCTTCAAAGTCAGGTTGACGAAGTCTTCAAGCGTGATCGAAAGAAGGCGACAGAACTCCGCAATACAATCAGGTTCGCTGAGGAGACGGCCAACCAAATGCGGGGCTATGCAATCCAAGTAAGGGGAGGTCAAGTTGTAGAGCGACTTGTTGTACTGCCGTGCAAGCGCTTGTAGCTAGAATAAGAATTTGAGTACGCCCGTAAAAAGCAAACCTCAGTAAAATGCACCTGCAATGTCGCCGTGCCCTTGAGGATCGGATTATTTTGGCCCAGTTGAAAAACCAGCGAGCAAACGCTTTCTCGCAATGCGGGTCCAGTGCACGACCTTGCCCAACATCAACGGACTTTCATGGAACGGCATTCAGTTCACTTACTTCCCAATAAGACCGACAGTAACAATGGTGGTCTCCCGAATTCTATTATCCGGGCTCCTCAGAAGCGGGTTGACTCTCTGGAATAACCCGTCGACGAGTTTCACACTATCTTCAAGCCGCTCCACGAACTGTGTCAAGTCGATCAGAGCACGGCTATGAAAACGATTGGTAAGAGAACCAGCGCGAGGCAATATGGAACAAGACTCACCCGGCTGCAAGACGGACTGCTCGTTGGCTATCCTTCATGCCTCGACAAACGAGGCCACAGAGATCTTCGAACAGGCGTTCATCCACAATCGATGTTTGGTGGCGAAATGACTTGGCGAGAGCCCCATAGACGGCAGCACTGACTTGGGGATGAATTTTGTGCGTCTCGTCACCTTCTAGGATCCGGAACGCGACCTTGAGGTACACTGCAATGAAGCATACACCAAGCTTGTTCGTGTTCATGTCGGGAGCACACTTGTCCTTCGCGTGGAAGAGAAGACATGGCAGGTCGCCCAACTTCTTCGCGAGACCTTCGAGGGCAGTTGGCGCGGTGTTCCAGACAGGTCTACAAAACGCTGTTAAGAGCACGTTCATAGCATACAATGAGCCACTTACTGATCCTCGAATCGTCGGCTGATCTCATCCAGAGCACGGCGGATAAAATCGACCTCAGTGAGAGAACCGTCATCATCCATCCAGTCCAACACGTGGGGTTCGACAATGGCTTGCACCGCCTCCCGTGCGAGGTCCCTATGAGACGGCTTTGGCTTGTTATTAGCCAGGTCGGGGTTCTCTAGCGCAAGCAGGCGGGCATTCATAGCGTTGACGATGTTGGGGAACGAGGGGGCGCTAGGCTCTGTCTTGAGCAATGCACTGATATTACGAAGCGTGTTCTCGTCTAGAGATGGTACAAAGAGCATTATATATGCTTCGCAGAGCTCCTACCAGCCCCACGTTGGAGTTCGTGAATATATCAATGATAGTTGATCACTTACTCTCAAACTGTTCCCTTCGTCCGTCCAGTCTTCAATTTGCAGAGCCCTGGCAATGGCATAGAGATCCGCGATATTTCGAGGGGCCAGTCGTGACGTGTGCAAGGTTGTCGTGAGGAAGGCGTCGAGCCTGTCCCAGACGGAATCAGGCCCGTTCTCGAGCCGAAAGAGTAGCATCCTCGTCCAGAATGTTTCAGCAAACTCAGGAAAACCGTTCGCCACACAAAAGGTAGTCAGAGCTATGCACGTTCTTGCCACAGCCCGCAGCCTTGTTGCCCCTGTGGTCGTGCATGAGAAGAAAAGGTAGTCATAAGCTCTTTGAACAAGTTGGCCGATCTCTCTTGAGACGTCTGCGATGAACCAGTGGTTTGTGGCCGTCGGCGTGAGCGTGTTCATGCATATTTCAAGAAGTGAGCTGAGCACTAGCGGTATCTGGACCGCGCTGGCGATGTTCAGTCCTGTGGCCTAGTTCACCCTAGTTAGTGGCGCTCCAAAAATGAAGGTAGGAAATGGGGGTCGTACTAAAGACAATTTCGCGAGGTAATCAGACACATCAAGGTTGGCGTGTATCTGTAGGTGCAATGGGTACACAGTCTCTTCAGAGACAGAGAGCAACTCTGTCGCGAGGATCAATGCATAATTCATTAACGTACTGATGCACGTACCGTCCACCACCTGGGCACAACGATCAATCACAGCCCTCATAAGCTGACGCGACCTGGGTCCGATTTCGGGGATGACCTCGTCTCCAACTGCTTGCAAGACTGCGGCTGACGTGGTGCTAGCTCGGGCGTACAGCTCGGCGGGGCTCAGGTATCCAGTTTCTGGAGGTGGGTCGACGTCTATCCACAGGTCGAGAGTCGTGCAGAGGATGGTGATGGTTGTGAACAAGGCCTGCGCTAGGGTCTCTTGGCCCGCAAATAGGGAGGGGACCCGCTGTGCCGCGTAGAGTGTAAGCTGGAGACAGACCTCTATGAGCTTAATCTGCTCGTGCATTGTGTGCCATGGAAGCTCCGCGGGGCTTGGGAGGGAGAGTACTGGGAGGACGCTGGAGATAGTCTTAACCCAATCACTCCGTTTGTCCTTCAACACGAGACCTGGATCTCCCTCGAGTTGAGACATCTGCTCTTGGACCCAGTCGAGAAACTGTGCGGGCTCGCCATTCTCCTGGAAAGTAGGTGGGATACTGGAAGCAGAAGATGATGGTTGAGAGCTCATGACAGCGGTATTCGCACGGCGTGCATAAGCTGTGAGGAGAGTTGGGCGTATAGCTTTGAGGACAGCAGAGGTGCCGGCGAGGTGAGGGTGATCGTCGTGGTTGTATGCAGAGTCCGACGCGTCGCGCCTGTAGTTAACGACGCGTTCTGTCACGCGTTCAAAGCGCCCAATCCAATACTCTAAGCTTCGGCGCTTCCGACTCATTCCAGCGCCCGCCACGGTCCACCGTGACATGCATAACTACTTAGTCCACTGCAAGTCGACCCAGAGCTGCTCCGCCACAAAGGAATAGTACAGACAACAGCACGGTTCAAACAGAATGTGAACCACAACATGGTTTATTTTCGTCCAGCCCTCCGTTTGTCCTTCATCTTCTCCCTCTCCATCGCCTTTTCCTCCGCCCTCTCCGACTCGATCGACCCAAACACGCGTTTCATGCGGTCGTTGTACGCCCTGTCCTTCTGCTTCTGCTTCTTCTGCTGCTCCGCCGCAAGGAAGCGGGCGTCCTTGCGCAGCTCCCGAATCGCACCCTTGCGCTCCTGCTTGATCTGTGCACGCAGTTTCGCCGCCTCGTTCCGCTCGTGGTCGGGGTCGCGATTGCGGAGATAGTTCGAACTCGTCTGCTCGAACTTGGGGATATATGTGGGGATAGGGATGGGTTTGTGGGCCTGCAGGCGAAGCGGGCGGCGGCTTTGTGTGGCGAACTTCAGCAGACGACCGAGCGAGTCTCGCAGTGACTGTAGGCGTGTCGAAAGATCGGGAGGTAGGCTGTTGTCCTTCACAGCGGCGAGAGTCTCTTGAATGGGAGTGAAGAGCTCTATGAACCCGTCCAAACCCTTATACAAGTCGGCAAACCTGCCAAGCAGTTCCCAGGTAAGGCCGAGTAAGTCGACCTTCGTCTGCTCTCCGAGTGACTTGCCACACAGACAATTGGTCAAATCGGGTTTGTTCGCTGATAGCTTCTTCGCCTTCTTCGCGCTGATCCCCAGCGGCAACGTCAGTGCTGTCCTGAAGTCCTGTGCAGGGAAGTTGCCGGGTAACGCGGCGACATCGGTGTACGGATGCGGTGCGAGGTGAAGGGTTGAGTTGACCAAGACGTTCACGGCCTCAGGGACGAACCGTTTTGACATCTTCTCATAATGCAAGAATAAACTGCATAGGAACAGCCCACTTGCTATGTCCTGCAGTGACCGAACGCGCCCCAGGCCGAGGTAAGCACCCATGAGCAGCCGAGCGGGGGACACAACGTGGTGGTTCATGTCAGAGGTTGGCCATATCTGACCGATCAGGCGCAGAAGCGAGAGTTCTTGCAGGCCCGGCCAGGTTTTCGCTTCGGGGTCGAGGGCACCTTTCGAGAGACCGCGCTTCAAGTTTTTGTGCATGAGGGAGAGTTTCTCCACAAAACTCTCAGCGGATTGGATAGGATAGGATTTGGTGAGGGCGGCGAGGTGAGGAACCAATGATGTGAGGAGAGTGAACCGGGGTGTAGGGGGTGACGTGACGTAGAGGATGTGGTCGATGAGAATGTCGTTCAAACCCTGTGGAGGCGAGGTCAGCGTGGCCAAAGAGAGTGGACCATAATACAAACCTGCAGTTTGAACTTGTTCTCTTCTGCCAGGCTGGGATGGTAGAGCGTACGGATGCGTTTGAGGACTGTTGGGACGTCACTGTCGTCAATGTCCTCAACGATCTCGAGGAACTCTTCGTGAGTCTCAGGGCAGGGGAAGGTGTACGGAAGCTCTTTTGCGGGAACGGAAGGTTTTGTGGGGCGTTTTCGGCTTGATTTCACGAGTGTCTCCTCCTCACCCTCTTCGCCGGACTCCTCCCCAGGCTCTTCTGAGGCACTCTCGAACTCCTCGGCCACTGAACCATCTTCGCCCTCCTCGTCCGATTCATCCCCGTCACTGTCGTCGCTCCCCTCTGCTCCACTCTCGTCTCCTTCCTCTTCACTCTCTTCATCGTCCTCAGACCTCACGGTCGCATCCTCGGCCAAACCAACGCCTAGACCGACCCAGCCACCCCCCTCCTCCTCTACGAAGTCGTCATCGAGATCATCCCCACCTCGTGGCCTCGTCTGCTTCCGCTTTCCCTTCCTCTCGTCTTCGCTCTCGCTCTCCTCGCCGTTCATCCGCCGCCGCCGTCTCCTCTCCGCCTTCTCAAGAGCCTCCTTCTCCTCCAGTGCCAGCTCCTCCTCAGTCTTGGTCCTATCCTTTGGCTTCGCCCTCCGGTCGAGCGCGAGCTCGCGAACGTATTGATCATACTCCTTGTCTTGGTCGCCTGGAAGTGGTACCGCTGGCGGGGGTGCGGGTGCTTCGTTCTCGGTAGATGGTCCAGGAACTGGCGGTGCGGCAAACAGCAGAGAACGAATAGAGTCCAGTTCGTTGTCAAGCTCGTGGCGAAGATTCTCGTCCTCTTCTTGTTGAGTTTGCCTTAACATCTGTCATGGAGGTACAGTAAGGGATTGAAAGCGTTCAATACAAGCGGCGCGAACCTTATGTTGTTTGCTTTTCGCAATAACCTCTGCCATCACCTCAGCCTTGGACTTCTTACGGGCAGGCTGATCGTGGAATTAGGGACTGAGGATAATGTTGTCATCGGTGCATACATACCTCGTCCTCGTCCTCGTCCTCGTCTTCTCCATCCTCCTCGCCCTCATCCCCGAATCCACCAAAATGTGACTTCTCGACAGTTCGTCTGTCCAACAATCCTACGGCACCATGAGCATGTGAATGTAATAATGACCCTCGCAAATTGTACGGACCATCATCCTCATCTTCGTCGTCTAGACCGAGACCGACATTGTCGAAATCGTCTAGCTTCGACAGACTTTGTCCGTAGTGGGTAAGCTCGTCCTCGTCTTCGAGGTTGAATGCGGTGCCTTTGGAAGCACGCTGCCTTTCACGGGTAAAACGCTCCAACATGCGCTCTTCAATGGACATGGTCGGGTCATTTTCACCGAACCGGCGGTCGACAATGCCTCCCGAACGGTCCCTCTCCTCGAACTCCTTGAGCAGAGTCTTCTTCCTCTACATGAACAAACGCATGCAGGAACAGCCGCCAATGAGACATACATACGTTCATTCACACACGTAAACGCACCTGCTCAATCCCCGCCTGCTTGCTCTGTGCCGGCCGTCCTGTCGTCCCAATAATCCTCCTCCCACCCACATCGTGTTTGAGCTTCGTAACCTTCACATCAAACGGATTCAGCTTTTGCTGAATGTCCTTCAGCTTCGTGGCCTTCTTCTCCTTGTCGCGCTCGGTCGGAGCAGCTCGCTTGCGCTTCTTTCCGCCCTGAGGCTGCTGCGTAAGGCCCGCAGAGTGCAGGGCAGTCTTGAGCTGTTTGAGCTGGGAGCCTTTCGCCATTGCTGGAGCTCCGAGGACACAGCAAAGACTATAGCGGAGAAAAGCAAGGCAGGGATGAAAGAAGCTAGCAACCCAGGCTCCCTGAGCCCAAGGTCGTTGAGGTCGCGTCTGGCTCCGGCTCCGGCTTGCGTTTGCCCAAAATTATGTCACGGTCACACAACGGTCACCGAAAGATCTCCGATCTCACGATCGGCGCATGCTGATTTTGGAAGGTACAGTGTTCGGGACACATTGCCATCGAACAGGCAATCTCGACTCGCGCATAATCTCTCAATTTTCTCTGTCATGTGCACATCCTTTTGTCAGAGTACAAGACTTCGTTGTCAGTATGCGGTTGTCCAAGATACCAGCTGTTGTGTTCCGTGAAGGAGAGGATCCAACATCTTAAAGCTGCATTCAAGTTTTCCGCAAACGGTGTAGGAACACTCCCGGGCGAGCCATATAAAAGCTCGTGCATCCGTTGTTACACTGGATGCGACTCGGTCACTCCCTCGATGAATCAAAACCAAATCGCCGTAATCACCTCCCTCGCCTCTCCTCCTGTCACCCCAGTACAACGGCAGACCCGCAGCGGGGCTCTCTACGCTCCTGCAGAACCCTCTCAGGCTAAGTAATGTACGTCGATGCCAGTACTGCAGACAGCCCCGCAAGGGACACCCGCGCTCCGGGTGCCCGAACGTAGACCCTCCCATTCCTCCTGGTAGCCCCGTTGATGAGGCTTCTGGCCGGACGAAGTCTCGCACACCAGTCTCCAACCCAGGCTATAACGTAATCAATCAGCAACACGTCAACGTCAACTTTCACTACCACGCATCCCCTAATGCACTACTCGCCCTCGTTTTGCCGAGCGCGCCGCTCCCTGAGGAACCTGACTCCTCGGATCCGGAGCCGCCGAGCCCCAGCGCGGTGGGGGATCTCTCCGAGTCAGGCGACTCCACCCCTTCAGAACCTCCGAACGATGATCATTGGGATCTAATCCATGCCCTCCTACGTGCCCAGCCTAAGGCTGTGGTGACGCGTGCCATGTCCTAAGACGACCTCGCAGCAGAGGAGCTCGTCGCAAAGGAGCACGGCTACGCCGTAAAAGTGGTCTACCCGGAGGACAGCTGGGAAGATCCTAACCAGGGGCTCTTCATCCTTGCTCGCGACGCCGCCACGCTGCGCGGTACGTACAACCGCGCTCGTAAGGCTGCCAAGAGCGGTACCTCGCTGGCAACAATCGTGCGGGAGGAGAGCCACAAGAGTCTTGGAGACGCCGTCGAAACCGTCGTCGACGCAATGGCGGGGCTGGATGTTGGAGGGCCAAAACCGCAGGGCTCACGCAAGCCCCACAAGTCCCGCAAGAACAGCACCTGAATTGCGAGTTGAGTAGAATCCACCTCCAAAGACCTTCACGACGCTCACCTCAGGCTCCGTAGCTTGATCTGTGCTTGGCGATCATCGAGACCTACGTCATAGAATGTATTCCTGTTACTTGAATCGTCCTTGAGCTATGCCAGTCGTCGCACTACGTCGTATCCTCTATGGCATTGCCCCTTTCAGCCAGCCAAGTGATTCGTTCATGTTTTTATGCGCCGTATGTTACATGCTACATGAGCGATATGAGCGAAAGCAAAAAACGAAAGTTACATGGCCAAAGACACAGGCCTTTGACCTTTGTGATTGTGTGTATCCGGACTTTCTGCCAATATGGATGAGCCAATGGCATTACTGTCAGAGGCGTGGCAGATAAACCATGCAGCACACAATCCATCAGACAATCCAGTAGAAAGACGCCGAGCGCATTCGTTGGCAGTCGAGCGCTGAAGGTGGATATTCAGAAAGCAGGATATCCGAAAAATGGCACATCCTCAAAGGAGATTGTCACCTTCCCGAAAACTACAAAGTGGCGACCAGAAGTGCCTCCGCCCGCCTCAATCCATTTCCTCTACCCATTGCCACCTGAACACCTCGGAGGCTAGCACCAGTTCACTCGGCAACTCGGGCTTGGCCCAAGGCAGCAGTGCTGGTCAGCCTTCGCAAACCTTGCCGCAGTCCCCCGGTAGTCCGCCACGGCGCGAACAGCCAGAGGGGGGACCTGCATCCCCCAGAAAGCTGCCGCACTGCCGGGACTGTCGGCGTCCAATGAAGGGTCACCACAAATACGCAGACTGCCCGAGAGTAAGTGCCACTCGCTGAACTCGACGCTCACAAAAGACTTTACTGACGCGACCCAGGTAAAGGCAGCAAACCGACGTCTCCGTGCGCGGGCGCGGTTTCATGGGAAGCTAAAGAAACTCCGCACCAAGGTAGAAGTGGTGGAAGGCACGAAGACATCCAGGCCCTCGCTCAAGAAGCGGAAGATCTTCGATACAAGACGTGCGTGGTGAAAGGCGGCAAGTCCGCCTGTAATCACGGCACGACTTGGCTGGTCATCGGCGAAGACGGTAGAGCTGTCCAGAACATGGGCAGCGAGCTGCGGAAGAATCTGAAGACGACACGTTGGGGAGGGTGGGGAGCGAAAATACTCTGGAAGGTGCTCAGCTCCTCCAAGGTCCAAGACGTCGCAGGGACCTGGCTGCAGAGTTGTTTCAGCGCTGGGAAGGGACGGCTAAGCTGCGAACAAGCTTTCAAAGACTGCAACTGACCATCGGCAAGTCACAACGACTGTCGAAATGCGTGTAAGTGATCACATTTTAATAGAATATCAAGCATACTAAGCCCTCATTAGTTCACGTAGCCACCTTCATCGAATCGCTCAACAGCAAGCAGACTTTTCCACAAGTCATGTTGTCCAAGCACTTGCAGTCACGCCCTGGACGGTGTAGAGCGTCTACCACAATAGATAGATAGAGCGAAAGCCGCATACCTGTATACATCCTTGCTACCCCACTGATTATTTGCACGAATAATTTGTCGATCAAAGGACAAATTCTGAAGGTGAGCGAGGAAGAGGTGGGAGGGAGGCTGGGAGGGAGGAAGGCTATGCGGGTGAATCCTGTGAAATGCCGTCACGGTCCAGTGGTGAATGGCGCCGGCTGTAGGGCTTCGCGTGCTGCCACTGCCTCCCGCTCTCTGCAGCATATATCCCCCTCCTCCAGGACAGAAACGCATGCGTGCGCAGCGCATCCTCGCCTAGAGACGACGACGACCTCCTTCCTGGACTACTAAAGGCTTACTTTCTCTCATTCCTTTGCGATCTCGACGACTATGTCTGATCCATTCAATGTACCGACCGTACCCGAGCAAGACCAATCTGGTGGCGACGGACTACCAACATACGACGACCTTGCACAACAACACGGTCCTAACTCGAGGTGAGTAAGTATCCTCCGATAATCACCGGATTCGTCGCGGACGGAGCATCCCACTTAGGTTCGGCCGTTGGAAGGAATGGATTGAGAAGAGGTATGTCTGCCATTCTTCATATTTTTTGCGGTGTCGCTCAAATGCGGGATCTCAAGAGCAGCTGAACGTTATAATGACCTCACGCCAGCCGATCTCGAACGACGCCGACAACGAGGCTGGGGCGATGGTGTGAGTCCTTATTACATACATTTAGCCGTAGCTATAATGACCTCATTGCTTGAAGGTCGACCAACAGTCAAATCAAGCACAAGCACGCCCTCCCCGAGATCCCTCTCTGCCAACACTCTCAGTCTATGCTCCATCGACATATTCATCATCAGATGGATCGTCCCCACAGCCGTTCTCAATGTATTCATCCGACCCGTCGTCGTATGCGCAATCATCTTATACCTCGCAGCCTGTGTCGATGTATTCGAACGCTCCCTCATCCTACAACTCGCTACCAATATCCATGTACTCCAACGTGGCTTCATCTTACACATTTGCACAACCACCTCCTCACCCACAGCTGCAGCTACAAACCTCGTTCCTTCAAGGCATGCCCTCACCATTCTCGCATGCGACTTACCCTCCACCTCCTCAGACCCTCATACCTGAACCGTTGGAGCCTTCCCACCTCAAGCTGTATAATTTTGGCTCACGCTTCTTGCCTCACACGACTTCTCCAATCCGCTGTCTCCTTCCCCTCAACAACCATCACCTGCTGCTTATTGGTCATGACAACGGTCTTTCAGTCCTTGACATGTTTCCTAGTGACTGGAACGACGACAACGAGACAGAGAAGGGCCCGTCTGACGCCGAGGCGAAGGTTGTCTGGGAAGGTGAAGGGTGAGTGTGCGTCCATGCTGGATAGCCACCGGCCTGAGTTTATATCCTTCAGCGTACACCAGATGACCATCCTTGAGTCGGAGAGTACTGGCGAAGGCACTCCTCAGGGCGTCGTCCTGGCGCTTGTAAGCACCGAAGACACATCGTCGTCGAAAGACTCAGAAAGTATGAAGGTGTTGAGGATGTACAACCTTGGTAGTCTCATCAGTTTGGCAAAGTACTACGCCACGCAGAAGGTTGGTCTTTTCAGCCATTTTACGCCAGGAATCCCGTTATGACCACATTTTGTAGGGTGCCCGACCATTGGACTTGCGCTCGTCAGGGAAGAGCTCGCAGAGTTCTGGAAAGAAACACCACCACCATCGACCTCCGAGTTCCATTACGAAAGGCTTGAAGAATCTCGTACTTGATAACGGAATTGCTCAACCGCAGACTCCTTCACGACACCCCGAGCCTCAGGCGTCATACTCATCCATCACCGATTCATGGGCGTCACCTAGCAAGTCAAAGGGAAAGGCCGCTGAGACTCCACTACGCGCAGATTCCACCGATTCAGAGTGGGACGTGGTGAACGAGCTTCCGTTGCGATGGGCCACGAACTATACACCACTCGCCTCGAGCGGATCGCGACTACAGAATTGTTCGGTTGTTCTGTACGATGTATGGCGAAACGAAGGCCAACGTGGCCCAGGAGGAGTACTTCTCGCTATTGGCACCAAATCATCAATCCTCTTGTACGAGGCTCCCAAGGGAGAACGTGCGTTCCGATTCACTAAGGTCAGTCGAGATTGGTCCTCGCAGCATATTCCTCTCACTAAGGTCGCTGATGCACCCGTTTCGTCTACCACAGGAGTTCTACACGCCACTCCCTGCCCGTAACATCACGTTCATCCATCAGTCGGTGCAAGACAGCATGTCCCGAAGCCCGTCAGACGTCTTCCCGCGGACCACCCCGCTCGACAACGTCTCGCACCAGCGGCACATGCGCGTGTCCTCCTTCGGCTCGAACAGCCGCGTTTACCCCACGCAGCTCTCCCTTTTCGTCGTCTTCGAGAAGAAAGCCGGTACAATCCGTGTTGCCGACGCCGCCGTCGGCGAGGTCGAGCTCTACGAGGACAACTGGAGCGCACACCAGAGCATGCTCATGAGCACTCCCGCGGCGAGCCCCCTAACGTCCCGCCGCTCCCGCGGGTCCTGGGACGGCCGCGGCTTCGCCAAGGAGAAGGGCGTTTGGGTGCGCCCCGTCAGATTCGACGTGCCCGGCGCCATTGGGCGCACGGCGTTCACGCAGATGTACCTGCTCACGCGCGGACGGCAGTCGCACATCATTCCGCACCCCCTCCCAGCCAGGGTGTCCGCCGTGCCCCCGTACCGGATCTTGTACTGGACGTCAACACCGACGCACATCTCTGTGCGTATATGCGACTCGGACGACCTGGATGAGCCCCCCATATTACAGATCATGGCATTTGGGGAGGAGGGGGTTGAGATACAGGAGGTCCCTCTGTCCCAACTTTCAGAACGGAAAGGCAAAGGGCGTGCCCAGGAGCCTGTACGAACGCAAGCAGACGTCGGTGGCGCTGCAGGGCTACTCGTGGGTGGTGGAAATTGGGACCGTCCCTTCTTTCAGGGCGGTCTTCAGAGATCGTACTCGACCTCCAGCGCAGACACTTACGGGTCGTCGTCCACAGTAGACAATGAGGACAGGGAGCGACGATTGCGGAGTAGGGAGGGTGTCTATGGATGGGTGCGAAGGGGCGGGGAGGATTACCGTGTCGTGTGGCTAGGCGGCGGCAACGAAGAGGACGATGATTTCGAGTAGTGCTCATTATAACGACTATTGGACAACGGACATTGTATGCAAGCCATCGTCAGGAGAACAGAGCAGACATGTATAGGTTAGAGTATGTCCCGGTTGTACAAACTAATGCGATCCAGTCCCATGCGCCAAGTAGGAGTAGAAATGGGGGAAAAAGTGAGGAATAACATATACGTATGCAACGACACCTGCTAACGGTGAACGACAGCATGGACAGCGTCAGCGATAACATAAAGGTATGGTATGGAATAGTCCGTTAACTACAAATCACAGTGCCGGTCGTAGTGGGTCTGAATGAGTCGTACCTCGGAGCACCGTAAACGATCGGCGCCC
The DNA here is from genome assembly GCA_002760635.1 of Ganoderma sinense ZZ0214-1. Taxonomy (NCBI): domain Eukaryota; kingdom Fungi; phylum Basidiomycota; class Agaricomycetes; order Polyporales; family Polyporaceae; genus Ganoderma; species Ganoderma sinense. Next base: position 3,113,116 of record AYKW01000001.1, read on the forward strand.
CTGCTCGTCGGCACCCTGCAGCGGCGATGTGGATGAACCACCCTGCGTCGGCGACGGGAAGCCGGGACGAGACTTCCGCATAACGACAAAAGACCGACCAGTGTCCTGGCTGACCGCCGGTGCAGGGCCGCGCGACGCCACGTCGCTGTCGCTCAGCCGGCGACTCTTTCGCCTATTGTACCAATGCTGCTTCTTCGGTGTGGTCAGCGCCGCTAAGTCGTCGGCAAGGTGCGGCTCCGGAGGCCCGCCACTCCCAGCTGGGGCCGTCGCGGCGTGTGCCACCATGAGCGGCGGCACGTTCTCGATGATCGCCATCTGCGATTTCGTGCGAACGTGCGCGGGGGGCATCGCGCCAGGCGGGAGGCTCCTCGCCGCAGAGGCAATCGACGGCGTGTGCGGCGGCGAATCCTCCGCCACGGACCGCGACGACTTGGCGAGGGAGCTGGGGCCCTGCCTCCGCTCGCGCTCGACTGACGGGAACGTCTGGGTGGAGCCGGACGCAATGGCATAGGGCGAATCCATATGAGCGCGCCCGCCTGCGACCCTGGCGAATCCAGACTTAGGCGGTTCCGGATTCGCGACCCGCTGTTCCTCCACTTGGTCGTGTCCGGGCCCAGGGAACGGTTGCCATGCAGCCATAATAAAGCCGGTCTCGTCGTCGTCACTATCTTCCTTGTACGGCTGCATGGCATGTTCTGGACGGAGCACGGAGGGCGGACCCGAAGAAGGCGGCGTCGCACCCTTGTACAGCGCCGTAGGCCTTGGCAGAGCGAGATTCGATGGAGCTCGGGCTTCAGCCGGATGGTACCCGCGGTTACGGTGGGGATGTCGGGGTCCGCAGCATCCCATGAGGCCCAGAGTACCGAGAAGGCCGCTGTCGACCACATGTTTGCTCGTGCTGAACCCAATGCCGCCAATAATGCGAAGGACAGCCTCTAGGAGCTTGACGATGAGCATCAACAAGAACGCGAGGTAAATCAACCCCAATATGAAGAGGATCGCGTACGCGACCCACTGTGCGGCACCGGCGCCAATGGAAACCTAGTCGAGACCCAGATTAGCCTTACGTATAGACGGAAGTGCCTGAGAATGACTGGGAACTTACAACAGGGGTGAGGATAACGAGAAGGACCGCTACCACGATCCTGCCCACGCAGAACAGGAAACTAATGAGTCCCATACTTGCTCCATGGCCCCAAGGTAGCCAGATGCTCGTTCCAAGAGCGGCAGCAACCTCGACAACCAGGATGATAATAGCCTGCGCAGTTCCGCTCTGCTGCCCGAAGCCGATGGTGACCCCAAAAGCTATATTGATGGCGAAGAGGGTGCAGGCGAAAAGTTGGGAACCGTGCCTGTAGTGGTTATAAAGCGGCCCGAGGGAGAGGAGGGTCCAGGTCTCGTCGTATAATTTGCTCGTCCTCGTGGTCGTGAGACGGAATACCAGGAAGGCGGGTATGAGGACGGACAAAAATCCGAACGAAAGAGCAGCGAGGACAGTGGATCCAACTGAAGCCTGGCTCCTCGGGAGGCTCATGTGGTAGCATGAGAAGATGGTGATGGGCAGGTGGAAGAGGACTAGAACGCGGACGAGGTTGCCGTGGAGGGCACTGCCGTGAAGCGAGACAAAGTTGCTTCTCCATTTCCACCATGCTCGCCCGCCAGGGAAGCGCGAAGGGGAGCGAGAGAACAAGAAGTGGCCGTTTAACGACCGATTCTCGTCGGTCGCAGACATCCCGATGCCGTCAAGCATATCCTTGCTCGCCGAGGAATAACGAGGACTTCGGGATCCTGTCAACGTAGCGGAATTAGGAGGCCCTCCGTTCACCGCACCCGCGATGAGCGAAAAGAAGAAGTCGATCACCCATACTAGAAGGCTGAGCACGATGGTTGTTGCGATGATAGCCAGGAAGAGGGACAGACAGATGCCGAACAGGTCTTGTGGTCGCAACCCAACAGACCACGCGAACGCGGAGATCCCAGTAGTTGCGTTCGGCGGTAACTGGAATAGGAAGTTCGGGGCAGAGTCGTTAATAAATATGGGGGAAGAGGGGTCACTGAATTGATCGGCGAAATCAGAAGATGGGTTGTAGGGCTGGACTGTCAATGGATTCCAACGGTGTTGAATCGCATCTTTGCCTTGAACGAGCGATATGTCTGCAAACAGGATCAACGTGAACATCGCAATGCGGGTGCGATCGGTGGCACTCACTGTAACTGAGTGTCGCCCATGCAGTTTGCGATAACAAAGGATCTGATGAAGAATGCCAGCGGTCAACTCGTAGCAGGAGACGTATGATTTGACGGATCTAGCTCACAGGTAAACATCGGCCACTGAACCGCTACCATTGATAGAGCCGCACACCATTGCGTATGGAAGACGATGTCCCTCAGCGACGGCGTACCTGCGAAATGACGTCACTTCCGCCATTCCCCGTATACATGCATTCAAATACCACGTACAGAATCGCATGAGTGCGGGTGACGACGCGAACCTTTCCCCGCTAAGTGCACTCGCCAGGATGAAGCCTACACCCTCGACCTTCGCCAGGAAACCGCTCCCACCGGACGATCCCCGTCCCCATGCGGCGACCAGGCGTGCGATACCCACCACGACCCAATAACCAATCGCCAACCCGACGGTGCACCAGAAGATGATGTTCGCATGGCCGTAGATCGAAAGAGGACCGCTGGTGCCTGGGACGAGTATTGTGGTGTTCAAATCCAGGCAGAGGAGCTCGTTTTGATATGGGTCCAAGGCGCGAAGCCGGGTGTCAAAGGTCTCCAGTTCATAGCCCTGTTGGACCTGGGCGAACGAGGAGAACGCAAAGGGTCCGGGGCTGAGGGGACAGTAGCCGTTATTAGGATCGGGCGTGCTGAGGGGGGATGCAGGACGCAAGGATGCGCAGAAGAACGAGTTGCCCTGAGGGTTGGGTTGCTGGAAGGTGAGTACCTCGGTGGTCGTAAAAAGAGTCGCTGGAGGTCGTGTGCACTCGTGTCATACTTAACTTTCGCGAAGCGGAACTTTGGGACGTACTGGCAACGGGATTTGTGCCGTTCGAAGCCGCAATAATTTCCTGCGGCGAGGTGCCAATTACGGTGAAGTTAATGTATGCACCTTTGCTGCTCTCGGGGAAGAACTGGGCGTAGACGGTGGATACATCCAGTTTCTGGGAGGTGTTGGAGCTCGAAAAGCAATCAGAGAATTGGAGGGTGGCGGGTTGAGCGGTCGTAAGCATCAAGCGAGAAATAAGGAAGGAAAGCAGCAAGAAGAGACGGGTGAAAGCCCTCCATAGTGGGTCCTGGAAGCCAGCCATGGAGGCGAAGAAGTCAAGAGCAGCGAGGGGGCGGAAGTCGGCCTTAGCGTCCTCTACACCGTTGTCGTCCACGAGACAAACATGGACTCCAGCGTCATTGTGGCGTGGCTGTATCTTACCCCCATGTAGTCAAGCTTACTTACATCGAATAAGGCTCAGTTAGTCTCCATTGATGAGCATTAGTATTTATTATAACTCCGAAAGTTAGGCCTATTAGTAACACGAGGCTGTGTGAAGCCCCGAGCCTGGAACGCCGTCGTCCTCCTTCCCGTCCTTCCGCTCGTACCGTGCCCGCCCGCCAATTCAGCATGCGCATCCATTGAATGCCCACAAAGTCTCTATTCCTCACCTTCCAGTAACATGTGGTCGACCGGCAGCTGTTGACCGGGACCGCTTGCTTGTCGCCGACCTACCGCATCTTCTGCACACTTGTTTCGCCGGCGGCCCTAGCGTACCAAACAAAATACGTCGTGAGCATTGGAGCCCGAGCCTGGACGATGACCGTGCTGATGTCGTGATAGAACGACGATGATTGAAAGCGTCCTCGTTTTCGCTGTCCTCGGTTTCGTTGGCCTTAGGATCAATTCAAATTGCACCCGCTCCCAAATACTGCAAATTCATCGTTCCATGAGCGTCACCGCACAATGCTTATTCTAGCTGGGAAGCACTCACCGGTCCGTGACCGGCACCATTCAACAAGTCTCAAGGCTTGGAAGATGCTGCTGACTTTATGGGAAGGCCATTCCTCCTCAGAAAGCACGAACCACCGACAAAGGCCCCGTCGTGAATGGATCCAGTGCTGCATTCGCACACATGTGCACGCGCACACTCCTCCGGTCATGAGCAGGGCAGTAGGAGCAGCATGGGCCCCGTATACAAACCACTAGAGGCCAGGCAGCGCGAGCGACCCACATGCCCTCGCACAGCTTCCTCCACTCTGGGCTTCCCTCGCACGTCGGTCGGGATTCCCTCGCAGCGATTCCACCACAATGACAATGCGAGCGATCGCCCGGCATCCAGGGTACAGGATCTGGGCGGCGCGATGTCAGATTGCACACGTCCAGGCCTCAAAAACGCAATCACTCATCCCTCCAGAGGTTCGACTTCGACGGACGTGCGTGGAAGTGCGGAACCCCACACCGCGTGTGCGCGCGTGGTCCCGCCGCGACCTCCTGACCCCCATGGACCCCAGCGTGAACCAGGCGTGAACTGTCACCTTGTGCGTCGCTACATCATGTACTGTCAGCTTCCGGATTCGCTGGTGGGGCTCTGGCAGCAGTAGGTACGTCTTGAGTCGCCGGCACCCGCGCGCTACCGCCGGGTTTCATCAGACTGGATCATCACGGCCTGACAATGAAACATACTGGCGGCGCGAAGCCAAGATCTCGACTGGGCTCGCTATCTCGTGGCAGCGTGGTCGGGAACAGAAACCTTGTCTTCGATCGCTCGCGGGTGGCCCCGCGCCTATCTTCTATCCTTCGCGATCTTTCATTGGTCGCCATAGGATCTCACCAATGCCCCATCTCTAGAAGATGTTCTAATCCTGTGGATAGCGCTGTCCCTCACGCCTCAAAGGACGCACATATCGCGAAGTTTACCAAACTAGGCTTCGAACCAGTGCCGGCGGTTGTGCCGGTGCCAGGTGAGCCAATGGTAGCTGAAAGTGGTCGCCCAACAGAACTGTTTGTTTACCGCACGCTCTGCCTCCACGGCGTCTGCAAGTCGACGTCTTCATCGGGAGCGATTTCGACACAGTTCTCGTCAGCTTGAACTTCTCGGAGCCAAGTACTTACTTCCTGTGCGCTGTCAGTGTCTCGTGCTCCGGCTGCAAATATGGGCCCGGATGGACGCTTTCGATCGGTTCTTATCATGGGCAACACTGGGCGCCCTCGACGAGCGTACAATGCTCTGCGATTTTGTGGCGCGACGGAGGACCAGATCGAAACTAGTGCCGCTCAAACTTCTGACTCGATCGTGCTGACAATCTCGGGGAGAACAACCAGCGGAGCCAAGTTCCGAAAGATAAGTACTTAATATCCAATGTCTGAAAAGTCTTCCGACAGTGAAAGGGTATTCGCAACTCGTGCCGTCATGTGACGTCATGCACGATACTCTCCTGTGCGCATTGCGACGCAGTACGTCCTGTCTGTCAGACATTCGCGCAAATCAATGGTTCTTAACAGGTTCTGCATGACACGGGCTAGGGCTCGTCGAGTTTCTCTATATGCAGGCGAGACTTGCCTCCTTTGGCGGCTTATCTGCCGCTCGCACATGCGAAGCGTGTAAGTCGAGCTTCTCATGTGCGACGGCGACGGCGTGAACTTCGTACGCCTTACTAAGAATGCGCATAGTGCGGCGAGGACTATTATACGTACGATCTCGTTGGCACGGGTCCTTGTGTCGACCGATAACCTCGTGTTGCTGGCTCGTCGGTACCTCGGTAGCGGCGCGCATGACAAAACCATCCCCCTCGTTCTCTTGGCCAGAAGGACATATCGCCTCGGCTAAATACCGTTTGGACAGAAGCATGGCAGGAGTACGCTAGTCTCTTCCATGGTCACGGAACCTCAGAGGAAGCAGAACTGAGTGTTATTATCTGCGTCTCTATCTCCAACTACCTTCTAAACCTAGGCTTTAGTGCACCCTTCTGTGGCCGCACGGGCCCGCGGAGGAAGAGGAAGGGAGAGAGTCAGGGTTTTTGGTAACAGCAAATAACGTCAGCGGGACCCCCGTCGAAAGCGAAGGTGGAATAGGCCCGCCGTGTCCGGACGCCACGACAGGGCCAGTAGAACCTGAGTGGGTCGACTGAGTTTGCGGCGGGAAGCCCAAACGGTGCCTTCAGAGCGTGCTTCTTCGTGTTTCAGGTTGCTAGCCGGACCCCTGCGTGCTTCGTTTCAGCGCTCGCATGGGGAAGGTCTGGCCCGGGTGAAGGGGTAGACACCATGCCCTGCGTTCGAACAGGCAGGAACCAGAATCCAGAAGCTAAGGTACGCACGGCCGGCGGTTCCCCGAGAGCCGCGTGCGAGTGTGTTATCGTCATATACGTACCCGCGAACCTTGGCGAGCAACAGAGTCCCAGCAAAACTCTGTCGTATGCGAGAGGGTCGGATGAGCGTGGAATGCCGAGGTGCGGGGAAGGACCTCCTGGCTCCGGGCTGGCGGGGCTAAGCAGGGTGTCAGTCCTCATAACCCACTAGAAGAGGGGTCTGTGTTCGCTCTCATGTCGCGGTCCTCGCTAAGGACGCAGGACGTTAAATTCCTTCGAGAAGTCAAGTAACTGGCTGGGCCCCCTGGCCCTGGACTGTTGAAAGCCGACTTGCCCCGGCAAATGACCAATTCTATGGGAAACCCCGCAGGCGTGTCCCGTCCCGAAATGACGCATAAGTACGCATCACGACGCAGGCATGCATCCGTCTCACGGTGGCGGGGGTGTCGGTTGGCGCATCGCGTCTATGATTGCCTTGCGCTGTGCAGCAGTCGCTGGTCTGCGTTGACCAGTCGGATAAGCGGACGAGAGGACACCGCGCGGACAGGCGGGGAAAAACTGTGCAGGGGCCCTGTTTACGACATGCTTGAGTCATGTTGCGCAGGGCCACGGCGCGCACCTGAAATTACGGCGACCCGGTGTCCTAAAGGTAAAACGGTGTGCAATTATCACGGCATAAAGAGCGCCACAAGGCCGCAAGCTTCAGGTTGCTCGTTCAGGCAAGCCACCCGTTACATGACCGGTGGGGATATGGACTCACCTCACGACGTGGGTAGGGCCGATGGTTCGTGCAATAATCGGCCTGCCGTAAGCAGGCGAATGTTCCGAGCGTGAGGCTGAAGAAGGACCGCGCAATTCCGGATGTGACCTGCACCTCTAAAGCCACTACACGGATGTCATGTTCAGCGCTGGGCCAGAGGAGGGGGTCACATCGAGGACAGCCAGGACACCGCCGCGTGGCTCTGGCTGTCATCCGGAAGGATAAGTACTGGTGAGCGGTGGGAGCTGGGGAGCAACGGGTGGACGTGAGTGCCTGCAGCGGTCTGCGGACCCAGGGAGGCGGGTGGGTTGACCTGGGTTGGAAAATCGGGTGAGCGGAGTGTCAGTGCACGAGAGCCTCGTGGACCGACAAAAAGCCGTAGAGATTACCGACCCGACGCGAGCACATGGTCCCCCGCGCCGCCACTCCCCAATATTAATCTGGCCGTCCGAGCCCGCCCGATCGGCCCAGCGCAAAGTTTGACTCCGACATCTGCCACTATCTCCTCTTCCCACGACCTTCGCGATTAGCAACCATGTGTCACAACGTCACCATGAGCTCAGTGTGACCTCCCGCGTGACCGGCTCGGCAGCGGTCATTCAGCGGCTACTAAGATGGCAGGCGCCCATTCACCTTTCTCTGCGCCATCGACCTCGTTCTGATCGCTTGCACCGTCCTCGATCCTCCCGTGGCACTCTAGACTTACATTCCTTTCTCCTATCGCCTGCACTGCTTTCGGACTTGCCTTGCGACGCTCCGTCCTCGGCCTCCTCAATCAACGTTTTTCTGCAACGCGCTGCGCATTTAATATCAGATCCCCGACCACCACACATCGAGCCACTTAACCATGAACGCCAACCTCGAGGAGGCTGCGAATATCGCGACCGAGTACCTTGCTAGTGAGTAGTGTTGACCCTGTCAGGCTCTATTGCTACCGTACGGAGCGCTGCTCCCCTGCTCCAGACGTTTCATCTCGTAATTTCATGTTCGGACGATAGCCACACCCGTCCGACCCACTGTCTACCCTGGCGCCCTTACGCCGTCCAACTCCGTAACTCGGCTTTGCGGGGGGCACACTGAACGAATGTACGCAAATGGGGGTAGATACTGACGCGTCGCGATCATGCAGGTTTGGAAAACTTGCCGAGCGAGGCGCAACATATCCTTGTGGAGATCAAGCATCGGGATATCAGGTCCCAAGGCATGTGTGGCCGTCTCACGTACTCCCTCCCACGTTCCTACTCATTAGAATATCTGCATATCCGACCTCGCTCGCGTTTCGGTCCCGCATGCAAACAGAGCTTTCCGAAGAAATCCGGAAGGAGACCCAGAAGTACTTCCGCCACTCGTCCAAGAACGTGGGCCAGCCACTCCCCGGCAAAGATGCGGCCATCCCAGACACCGTCAGCGGTCTCTACGCGGACCTGGACGCGCTCGCTGCCGAGAAGGTTGCCCTGTCGGACCGGCTCGTTAAGATCTTTGAGCGTGCAATGGCTCGCTTGCAGCATGATTTGCAGAAGATTCTGAAGCTCCAGGGCGAGGAACCCGGTCTGCCTCCCACGCAGCACTTTCTGAGCAGCGTAGAGAGCACGGTGCAGCAGATTCAGAGTCTACGGGCAGCGGCTCAAGCCATCGAAGTTCCTACGGCACCTATCCCTGTGGCCGCTCCTCCGGCCCAGAAGAGTACGTATTCCGGTCTGCGTTGTCGTCACCATTGCTTCGCGCGCCGCAACACCCTCGTTGTGTGTATGCGCCACTCTCCGTGCTGTTGCCGTTCATCCGCCCAAATTTTCTACTTCCGACGCGTTAGTCATATTCTGGCTCACCCTTTAACCTTTGTCATTGTCATACAACAGAGCGTAAAACTATGGCATCGGCTGGCAGCATCAAGCTGCCAAGCCCAGTGCCCGTTGCGAGCACCAGCCACAGCAACAATGGAACGAGCCAAAGGTCGTCGATGTCACGAATGGTGCACCCGAGGCAATCTCCGGTGCGGTCCCGTCGGTTTACTGTGTCGACCGGGCTAGACGACGAAGACGCTGAGGGCGAAGAGGACGAGGCTGGGGAAGATGGGGGCGATGCGGAGGACCAGGAGCTCTACTGCTATTGCCAGAAGCTTTCTTACGGAGAGGTGCGTCCGTCCCAACCGAAATCCAGTGTGGCACACGCGCGCGCTGTTGCTCTCGGCCGCGCTGTGCCGGAGTGTGAAGTGGTGGTCGAGGGCGGCGATGCTGACCATCGGCTTCGTGGCGTCGTGCAGATGATCGCGTGCGACAACGAAGAGTGCAAGTATCAATGGGTAAGTCAAAGTCTCTTCCCGTCCTGCCGTCGAGCGCCATGGCTACAGGCAGCTTTCGTGTGGCGGCTGACGATGTGTTTACGTCCTGGCTGACGCGATTTGTTGGCGATGCAGTTCCACCTCTCGTGCGTGGACCTCAAGCCGCCGCTGCCCGACACCTGGTATTGCAACGACTGCAAGCAGAAGCTGGGGATTCTGGACACGTACACGCCACCGATGGCCGCCACCTCGGCGTCGACTGGGGGAAGCCGGAAAGGACGGAAGAAACAGTAGAGACCGTATATGTGAAATGAGATGCTATGTCTGAAACGCAGAGGACTGGAGCGCCGCGCGATATGTGGAAGGCGCTGCTCGGACTCTAGCTGGTTCGGAGAAGCGTCCTCGGACACAGCCTGGAGGTGCTGGATCTGGCGCGAAGGTGATAGGAAGCAGGCAGCGAGGGGCCTCCGCGTCTGGGGGCTCGGACGCGGTGTAGGATATGTTGTGTGGGCCGCGATTGGACAATGGAAGGCCCCCGAGCGGACACAGCGGAGGGCTCGTGCATGTCTGGTGGCGACGGGGCTTGTGGAGACGCCGGGGCGATAGGTGGTGAGACGGAGTGGCGGGATGGGCCGAGCGAGGGATCTTCGGGTGGGCGGATTTGGCGAGATCGCGGGCAGAGATGAGGGGAGTCGCCTCCTCAGTTCGGCTGCGAGCGGACGCCTGTGGACCTCCCCGATATGGAAGTGAGCGTTCAGAAATCGGAGCAAGTGTGCAACCTCCGAACGAGCGCGCATGTTAACCGATGCCGCGACGGGCAGGTGCCGCGGCGGCCCGTGGGCGGCAACATCTGGATACGAGGGACAGCGTGTGCTCCTGGTGCCGTGGCGACTTGCGATTGTCTGTGGGCCGGGCGGGGGCGGGCGTGGGTGTGTGCGGGCGGGGCTGGAGGCGGGGGGCGGAGGTGGAAGAGGCTCGAGCGCGTGGACGGGAGTGGATGGGGCGAGCCAGGCTGGCGGTGCGGAGGGGTGGCATGGGGCGTGGCACTGGGAGGAGCCGTCCGTCTGGATTCGCAGTGGGAAAGAAGCGGCTAAGCCATTCGTAGACAGCTGCACAGGTTGGTGAGACCCCGAGGGACCGCTTCTGCCGGGTACGGAGAGGCAAGAGTCTCTTAACCCGTCGCAAGCGAGGCAGCCCGCCAGGCCTCATATTTCCGTGCCCCTCGAGCCCTCTCTTCCGTCTGGGTTCGGCTTCCTTTCTGCCAGACCCTTCCAGACGCACACTTGAACGCGACTCCATGGACTCTCTAAACTTCGACTACACCTCCTACTCAGACGCGTCCACCCCCCGCACCCCCTCCCCGAGGACGTCCATCTCCTCCGACGACATGCACCACTACCCCACCCCGCCCAACTACAAGGCTCCGATCGACCTCCACTTCCATCGGAACCTCTTCGACCACCCCGACGAGGGCGCTGTCGTCGTCACCGACCACCACCACCACCACCACCACCCGTCCATGGAGCCTGCTCAGATGTGGTCTGCAGGATACCCCTCCTCCTTCCCCACTCCTCCCGGCTCCCGCGGTTCGCTCCTCGAGGAGTTGTACGACCACGACATCCCCGAACACTCCGTTCACCAGGATGTGTACATCGACCACCGCCACCAGCAGTCCGCCGAGCCAGGCTTCCACGGAGGCAACTGGTCCGGTATCCCCCAGACCGCGAACGGCCACCACCATGTCGCGCACCAGATGCGCCACCCGCACGACATTGCCATGACGCGCCGCGCGACCTTCCCCTACGTCCGACATGACCGCGCCGAGCACATGCCCTACAACACCCCTCCGTTCATGGGCAGTGATCACGACTCGGTGAGCTCGTACGGTTCGCGCCCCAGCACCATGTACTCCGAACCTTTGTCCCTCGACGGGTCGCCCCACATCTCCATGTGCGAGCCCATACATCCCAGTATGGACGAGCCCTTCGCGCACACGGTCCCGATGAGCAGTCCCCATCCTCCCTACCACGACTTCCACCATCTCGACGGTATCAAAACCGAGGATGGCCCCGTCATCGTCCCCTCACAGACCCCCTGGAGCCGGCCTTCATCAGCGGGCATGCCGCAACTCCCTTGCATCTCGCCACACGCGGGCATGATGGTTCAGCACACGGACGACGCCGCGTCGAAGGAGACCCAGTACCTCCGGAGACGGTGCTTCAACTGTCATACCACGGAGCCGCCGAGCTGGCGCCGCTCGACGCTGAACCCTGGCAAGATCGTCTGCAACAAGTGCGGTCTCTACGAGCGCACGCACTTGCGCCCGCGCCCGCTTCGGTTCGACGAGCTGCGCGCGGGCAGCAAGACGCGCAAGCAGCCAAAGGTGAACGGAGGTTCGCCCAAGGCTGCGAAGATTCCGCCCCAGATGATCAAGAAGGAGCCGTCCGAGATGGACAACGTGATGCCCCGTCGCGCGTCTGTCTCGTCGTCTTCTGCGTCCTCGGTGCACTCTGCGAGCAGCGACTGGGACGAGTCTGGTAAGAGTGCGAACTCTCCGGGTCAGTGAATCAAGTTAGCTGACGCCGCCTCGTTCTCCGTAGTGTCGGTGTACTCGGGAGGATCCAACCCGCCGTCGTCGTTCAACTCCCCCGCCGCCTCGACCTTCCCCATCCCGCGCGATCTTAACTCGCAATCCCCTCCTTTGATCCCCCCCGAGGGCGGCATTCGCTTGCCCAACGCCCCCCTCTCCGACATTGCCTCCCTCCAGTCGAATGGTCCTTCGCCGCCGATGCCGCGCAAGGCCGCCTCGATGCCCGTTCCTTACTACCCTTCCTCCTCGCCGCTGCAGCAGGCGCGGCATGACCAGCAGACCGATTATTTCGTGCGCCGGGGTTCAGTTCCCTTGGAGCCGCAGCAGCGGACCCCCGAGGTGACAGGCTGGCAGCCGGTGGCGGACATCGCCCCCATCAAGGCGGCGACGGCTTCGCCCCAGCCCCCCAAGACCATCCTCGCCGCATAGGTTGGGGTAGTCTTCTCGCCGTCCTCCTCGTCCCACCCCCTTCTCGCATAGACCGTTGCCTCGAGTTGCATCCCCCCGCCCCCTTGCATACGCGCGTTCGGACGGGCGCGCTTGTTTATACTGCAAAATCCCGCTCCCGATACCACTCCCGCCCCCACATACCACACGCCACCGCGGTGCGGGCAAAACACCCGTCTGTGTACTCTTCGCTCGAGCTTTCGCTTTACCCGCATATCCCCGCATTTCTCCCACTGTATCACCGCAAGCACATCCGTCCCGTCTCTGCATCTTTGTTCATTTTAAGTTCACCGGCTCTCTCTGTCTTGAAGGTATAATGCGTCGCACCGCCTCCCCCGCCCACGCGTATATTTTTTGTTACTTATTCGCTCCGGTCCCGCTGCTGCCTGCTGCTCCTCTCCTCCAACTCGATACGCTCCTTTGCTTGGTCTCTGCGGCTCGGACTCGCGAGAGCGCACTGATGATCTAACTATCTATTTATTATTTGTGTAGTCCTCCCTCTCTGCATATCCCCATCATCCTGTAATGGTAGTCTAAAGGAAAGTAGCCGTATAACGAATCAATACGAAATGCGAAACCACCACCTTCCCTGCAAGTCCCATGTGCGAGTGCGAGAGGCGTCTGAGTCTGAACCCGAGACAATCGATACGAATTGGAGGCTGCAATCGTGACAAGTTTGAAATGGCTACATTGACAGCGCCACTTGCGTTGTGACGCTAAACGTCGGGGAGGCTAGTGCTTAAACCACGGTCACCATGAGCATCGAGCTCCACGATCTCAACCCTCGCGGTCCTCTCGAGTGTGGCGCGGCGACGGCGGAGTGGCACAGGAACGCGCACTTGAGTTCGTGCATTGCCTCGGTCTCTGTCTCTTCTGGCACAAGGACTTCCGCGTCCTCGAACCCAACAGTGTCCAAGGACGACGCAGCAGGCGCTGGCGGCGCTGGCGTCGGCGCACGACGCAGGGCACAATATGCATGCACTCCATGACGCACGGACGCGAACACCAAGCTTATCGATTCGGAGGGAGGTGTCAGCAGCGCGCCGTCATGCGCGAATACGCGTGAGCTCCCCGAGGCCGGCGCGATCGCGTCGGACGCACGGGCACGACGCATTCGCTGGATTTGGCGCCGCGTGCCCGGGTACAGAGAGTCAGAGGCGTGAGATACTTAGGCTCAGGCTCGCGGGCGGAGGGGCCCCGTTCCAATCGACGCTTCGGCCGCGGGGCGTCCACATGGGACGCATGGGGGCGCACACCCTCCCAGTCCCCGCCGGACGGCACGTCGCCCGATCGCCACCGCCACCCCCGACGCATGCCTGACGCCGCACGCGCGCACATGAACTAGGGTCCATATACCGCCCCACTGCGCCGCGCCACGGCGAGCGAAGAGGTCATCGTGGCCCGCTGGCGCCGGGCGGTGGCCAAACCCTTCTGCCCTCGGGTCTCGCGAACGCAATCGCAATCGGCCTCGGACGCGAATTTCGAAAGTGAGGCGGGGCGGGGCCGGAGCGGGCGAATGCGAGTGTGTTCAGGCTACCGGACAGCGGCAGGAGGCAGCAGCACGCGACGGGGGCGTTCCGCATGCACCGTTCAGCCGCGATCGGCCAGTCGGGAGGCTCGATTGGGGCGAGAGCGCGACTGTCAAGTGTTTCACCTCTGGCGCCCACTCCCACCGTCGGCACGCCGATCGTCTCAGACCAACCAGCCTCTGCCGCCACCTCCGACTCCTCCTCCAGTTCGTCGTACCCGTTCACCCATTCTGGCTACCCCGCTGCGTCCGTGTTCCTTGCAATTCAGTCCCTCGACCCTAAGTACGCTCCATGGCTAGTCGATCGCGCTGAGCCCCGGCGCTGGCCCTACTACTGCACCACGCGCTGCGCGAAAATTTGGTTGGAAAACCCCACGGCGGCACGCCGCCCTCTCAATTCTTCGCTCAAGGGTGGAGGAGGGAGGGCCTGCTGACAGGCACAGCGGCTTACCAACCCGCATTATCGCAGTGCTCCGGTCCGCGTGCGTACCCGTCCCCTTGGCGGGGGGCGCACCCACGCGTCCAAAGAACGAGAGGAGAGAAAGAACATTTCCATTGGCATGGAGGACGGACGCCTCCCTCTCCCGAGCTCCTAGAAGCGCACGAGTGGCTACCGCTGCATGGCGAACCGTGCTATGTGCAGAAGAAAGGCCCGGGTCCCTCCCTGGCCCGACCGCTTCAGTCTCCGACTCCCAACTGCAGGTCAGTCAGTATACGTATACGTAGAAGGCCTGGCGACTCTGCAGGCCCACAGCGCGACGCGCGTCGCCCTCCTCGTTCGTGTACCCGGGCGGGTGCTCCCAAAAACGACGCAAGAAAGGATGGCGTGCCTGCGGGTTACTACGGGCGCACGGTGCGGCCTCCGAGGGTCGTTGCCCACTGGCGAGGCAGCGATACATAATGACGCGTAAAATGTCTCACCTCTCTTATTAGCCCCAGGAAGCCAGGTGGTAGTGCGCGCCACAATACCTTCGGCCATTTCGCGGCTCGCCTCTCGCTGGCCGCCGAACGTTGAACTCTGTCGCGGCATACCGAACGGCCCCCTCGTCATCGGCTATGTACCTCCGCCGTGCGCGCCCCCCATGTTCCGACGCTCGACGTCGGACGTGGAGCTCTGCTCGAGGGGCCCCACGCGGAGCACAGACACTGGAAATTTCGGCTATTGTGGTCCCAGAAGGGAGGAAGCCCGGGCGGGGCGGTTCCTGGCCGCAGCGGCGGCGCCAGTAGCTTCTTCGACTGCAGTCGACAAGACGAGAAAAAGACAAAGACAAATCGGTCGGGGAGAAGCGCCTCGCTAGCGGGCAGGACCAGGAGCCAGGAGACGGGGGCCAGGAGGGCGTAATATTGCGTATTGGTCGCGTTCGGAGAAAGTATAACCAAAACGCTCCGTTGACACATTCCAAGGCTGCTTCCGCCGTAGTCCCATGAGCCCCAGGCCTAGGGCGGTTGCGAGCTTGAAATTTACAGGCCTCGCGTTCCGCGCAGAAGGACCTGGCGTGCGCGGTCGCTCGTGCGGGACATGTTTCCCTGAGCAGCCAGCCAACCTGAGCTTTGCTGTTGTCACCGGGCGCGCGGAAAAACTTATAGGGTGCTGCAGGTGTCGTCTACAGAACGCCTAGCGCAGGCCCTGGGCCTCAAGCTTGCAAGCTCTCGGGAGGGAGACGTTCATGACAATACAGCTCGTGCCGCTTCTCGTCCGCGTGCATTCTGTTGCCACGGAGTTTGCAGGGTCGTCGTTACATTCTCTTCCTCCGACATACATGAGTCTGGCGCACCTTTCTGCCATGCTATCTTGAGAGCCGGACCCAGGTCGAGGGATACGTGTACGTGCACCCATGCGATAAAGGTGAGATGGGCTCGAGGATTACTCGACTCCGATGAGGCCTCGGAGAGAACGCGTCGCTGAAATTGGCCAGGGACGCAGGCGTGCAGCATGGCGTCACGGTTGGGCGAGCCACGACTCCGAGTCCGATGAACCCACGAGCACTGTACCCACGAACGCGCAGAACGGACGAAGCACCTTCGAATAACTACCGAGCAGCCGCTCGCTCCAATCCATACACACGCGCACGCGCACTCTTCACAGCTTGGCATGGAAGCCAAATACTTAGACTGCAGCTTTACGCTCCGAGCCTTCACAAAGCGAGGCGGGGTACCACGGTCTACCGCACATACCGCGACTGCAGGAGGAGTGCGTAATTGGGATCGCTGTAATCACGATGAGGACTGGGCGTGTCTGGGAACTTACGTCTACGCGCGGCGGGACAGACGGCACCGTCTAGCGTGTACGGGGAGGACGCCCCAAGGCGTAAACTTGAAGGGGATATCGCGACTCGCGACGCGCGGCGGGCACCGCGGGTTCCGGTTCCCAGCACGAAGTCGAAGTCCCGACCGCCGGCCCTTTGTGTGTGGTTCTGGTTCTCCGGCCCTCGCCAACGCACGCTAGTCCGGGGTCCGGTCGACGGCGAACGTTCGGAGAGGCGTGGCGAAGCCGCGAAGGGGACATCCCGTCTGAGTATGACGCGTATTACGACGGCGTCGACGTCGAGCATGGGCGCGGGCGCGCGGAGGCCGCCTCCACATTCGCTGGATATTTCCATGGTGCAGTTCTGCGCACCCGGCGTGCGGGTCCCGTCTCGAATTTGTAAAATGCAAACGCAAGCTGGCAGGAGGGACTGGGCGGACACACGAACTTCACGGAGCGGCGCACGCTTCTGGCACGTCATCGTCGCTGCGTCCGTTCTCGCTCCTGCCACTCGATGCTGGGTGCTGTAGTAAGGTTCGTGTGAGGGCGCGCGCGGGGGTTCCGCTTCGAATTCGGTCGCGCTCGCCACGCTCGAACCGCCGAACCGCCGGACGTCCCAAGCACACCCTGGCCCGTCCCCAGCGGGGTCATGCCGTACTCGCGCGAGTGCCGATGGGAGGGCCCTGTCTTGTGATCGTAATGGGCGCGGGGGTGCGAGCCATGGGAGCGTCGTGTGGTCGCGAAGAACGTGGATACAATATCCAGACGTCGCGCCACTCTATTTGCGAGTTCGAGGGGAGCAGAGCTCAAAACGGGGCCCGACCGCGGCGGCGACGAGCATGGAGGCTGGAACGAGATACGCCAGGCCTGTCGATTCCTGGGACCCCGATGGACCGGAAAAACGCCTCGGGGAAGAGGGTTCGACCATTGAGCGGGGGGACACGCGATAGCGTAGAAGAGCCTGAGGCACGAATAATGTCCGTGCAGGCTGGGATTCGGGACTCGGAGCTGCGCCGGCCCCAATCCTGCCTAGCCCAGCCAGCACCCAGATAGAATACAATCCCCGCACTGCTGTGGGACATAAGGTTGCGGCCTCCTAGTCGCTGCGACGTCGACCCTGGCTGCAAGCGAGGTGGGCGGCGTCCGTATCGACAACTTCCGGTCGTTGCAAATGCCAGTAAAGGAGGGAAACACTCGTACGTTTGCAGACGCCACGGCTGGCCGGGCGCATGCCAGCTGCACGGCCAGAGAATTTGCATGCGAGTTCCCTCATAGGACCATACGTCCTGTCACACGCGCGCTCGGTGCCAGGGACTCAAGATTAGGTTGCGGATTTCAGGTATCTGGGGCTCGCTCCCGGACGCCAAAGAACGTCCGCTATGAACTTCCATGGCCAGTGCCTCCGCCCGACGGGTCCCCACCTGGCCGAAGCAGCGCAACATGAGGAAGACTATACCCGGACAATCCGCCATACTGGAATCCAGACATCGCACCATCCATTGGTGCCTTTTCGAGAGGTGTCAATTCTTGCTTCGGCCGCGAGCGTCTGTGGATGTCTGCAGTGGCATACATCGACACTGTATGTCTGGCTATGGTACCCCCGCAGCCAAAGGAAAAGCCGTATTGGCTTTTTGAAAGCAGTCGCCCCGAAAAGCAGGCGACGGAAACGTGGTAAAGTGACGTTTGGCAAGGCATTTCCGCTTCAGCACACTTCTTCGCCGCCAGCGGGTGTCATGGGACTCCATTGTGGTTCTCTGCTTCTTCGCGGAGCCTAAAGAGAGGCAATAACGCGGAGAGGCGAACGTCGCACAGCACGGCGGACTGATGATATAGCTTGAGCAGAGGACTGCATGCAACTTCGTCCCTAGTTGTGGCTGGGGGTGGATGAACTTGAAACATGAACACAAAGGCACGGAAACCTACCTCAGGACTGCGAACAAGCCGGGAAAGCCGTGGCGATAGAAGATCCTCAGAAGAGGGAAATGCATGCACGTGGGACGAGGAAGCGTACGTCGCTGGGGTTGGGACGCGCTAATTGCGGGATTATCGGGTGTCGTTAAATCGAAGGTTTACGGTCGCTTGGCCGACGTTCTGAGACACTGCGGACGAAATTTCTATAAACGCGCGGGTCAATGGGCACAAGACAAAGGGTTGAACGAGCTGAGTAATGGAATTCTTGAGGGAATGGGAACACCGTAGCTCAGATTAAGGACAATTGATGCCGGTGCGCCGCTAGGACGAACCGGTGCGAGAACGCTGACCGCCGAACAGACCCCGAGCCAGTGGTGAGCGACAAAGTTGCCGTTGCTCGCATCGAATACCTGGCAAGGGCGCTGTAATGGAATGCTACGAAGGAGGAAAAGGAAACTAGGATGTCCTTAGGCTCACGGCGTTCCCGGCAAAAGGAGGAGTAGTAGCAGCGCTGTATAGACATACCGTATGTTAGTCCGGAGCCGATGGATTTTGGGTGGACTCACCTTTGTTAGGTATCATGGTTGAGTTTGTAACTGGTTGCGCTGTTTCGTCCAGCAGAAAGTCCTTCATCCTAGTAGAGCGGTGGCTAAACCTTCTTGGTCAGGGTCAGAGTCACGGCCCGTCGTTTGCAGGTTCTGGCATTATTGTGCGGTACAGTGGCAGTACTTGTTGACAGAAAGGGGCCCCTCCACAGAGAGTCCACAAATGGCCGGTGACATTATGTTTGTCACTTGTCACCGTCACCAGCGATATCTAGCTGGGACGGCATGCAATGACACACTACCCGAACGTGTCGGCTCCAGGGGAAGATGAGGAACACTACCGAGAAAGCATGACATCACAGATTACCACCTGGACTGAATGGTACACAAGTTTGAAACACCCACGATGTGAGAATATGTACAGTCGACTGTGTTTGCTATATGGATTTTGATAATTGCAGAATTGCATTTAATTGCATCCGAGAAGACCCCCCAAACGCAATGGGAGTCTGAAACAACACCATGGAGATCGGGCCATTCGAAAACGGGGACATACTTACGATGTCCGGCCGTCCTGGCCGTGACCATCATCCGCTGTAAGTGTAAGCAGGCCGCCACACGCGACGGCCACATCAACACCACTGGCATATTAGACTCGATCCAGATCAGCGCAAGGACGAGAACTGAGTGAGATCTGGGCAATCGAGAGCGAGCAAAGGCTCGTGAATGATGGTGCCGTCGATCAAGCGACAGATAAGGCAGCAGCTGCAAGGAGAAGGCTGTCGCGGCCGGAGTGATCGACGCGCGGTAACGGCGCATCAGGAGGAGAGCCAAACTTTGATGTGCAGGACTGCACACTTGTCGACAGCCTCGTTTCGGGACCGCACCGACCTCACCCTCCCAACGGCAACCAAATGAAAGGGCCCAACGAGCGACGCGCGCTCCAGCCAGAACGAAACGGGGCGGTCACGGCCGCTGGTCCGCGCCACGGATATGCAGTCTGGCTGTTAAACATGACAACCATCTGCTATGTTGTATGAAACCCTTCGCACGTGAACACGAGCACAGTCAAGTGCTGGGTCGTCGAGAAGTCAGGTGGAAGTTGAAACTGAGACAACATTTCCACTTACTTGCGGAGCTCGCGGATCCGCGGCCGACGCTTCTAAATCGACGGCTCTCAAGGCAGCGGAGACATGAGAAAATAACCAGGTCCATGCTCTAGATGCTTTTGGTCCGACGTCGGCTTTTCCCCCTGCAAAATACAAGTCAGACATATATCCAACACGCGTGTAAGTAGTCTCAGGCACGGTTTCGGACGTAGCAGGGGAAACGGGTCCCTGATAGCAGTGATAGTGATATAGGGAAGGAGAACTCACTATCGACTTTAGGTCTTCACCTATTATACCAGCGCATTTCCCCGGTGAGGAGTAGGACTAGGCTTTACACCAGGCCGTTGAAGCTGACCTGCTCACGGAGGTGGACAAAGGACCGTGCGCTCCGCCACTGCGACAAACAAAGGCAAACTGCGGGAGCCAAGGGCCGGCGGGCCGGGGTGCTGGTGGCTTGTGGAGGGGTCGCTCGCGTCGAGTCTCGACTGCCTCGTCCAACTCTCTATGGCTGCCCACAACACCGTCACTTTCCCCACCACACGCCCCGTCTCGCGCGCGAGCTTTGATACGGCATCTGTAACGTCCCTCTACAACCCACACCATGCTGCGGCCACAGAGGTCTGTGAACTTTTCTATGGCGCATCTCCACCCGCTTGGCAGGCAATCGAACGCTATTACGACCCCAACGCTGTCTACGAGAACCCTTTCATAACCGCCACTTCCAAGAGCACCATCGGAGATGTGCACGCCCTTGCAAGGTTTCTGGGGCAACTCGACGTCCCCAAACCCGGTGCCGTTCTGTGCACTCTTTTCGGATTATCTCCGGAGCACCGATGGAGAGAAGCCTGGTTTCGAGGCGTTAGTATGTGGAACGAGGTCAATGACGTATGCGAATGCGAGTCCTTCGGTGCGTCCTCGTCGCCATTCTCCACCAACAAAACCTGGTGCTTGATCGCGTACTCCACCGCGAGCCCATGTTGCATGCGGACGTACAACTTAGCCACTTCACAGATGGCCACAAACGGATCATGGTCGAGCATACACTGCACGTCCTCGTCTTTCCTGGCCTGCACCCACATGCCCAGCAGCCACCTACCAATGGCCGCACGTCCACAGGCGGATTCCTTCCCCACTCGGAGTCCTCGATCTCGTTACGGGACTACGTCACTATGGCCACGCCCTCCGCTATCCGTAATCGCCACCCAGACATATCTCTCTGGCCTCCATCCCCGTTTCACCTCGTCCTGCCGATGATCACGCGGCTCTCCTTCAACGAGGCGGGCAAGATTACCCACCATCGCGACTTCTGGGACGTAAAGGTCAGCATTTATTGACTTCCAAAGCTTGTATGCACAATCTGTCTCACGCGAATCCCGCATTCCGACTTGACTGAGCAGGATTTGCTCGGTCTCGTCCCCGGCATGACGTTCGTACAGTGGGTCACCAGCCGCCTAGCCGCGCAGGGCATCCGCAACGTCGTTAGAGCCGGCAGGGCGCTCCTCCACGCCCCGTCGCAGGATGAGGAGGCGAAGATCGGCGTCCGTACACGGAGGTGTAGCGAATCCGGCCCGCCACCCTCCAAGTCATCGACGCTCAGTCATCTGAATCGGACGGAATTCACGCTCTCTCCAACTTGAACCTTTCAAGACGAAGGCTGGCCGAGGACACGGGTGGATGGTCTGGGTTCTCCTCTCAGTATGCGATGTAGCCGTATCGCGTTGTAGCCGTTTTGCTTTGATCGTTCGAGTCCCGCTCGTGTTCGTCATGCTTCATGCTCTGTGCTCACTGTATTCATTAACCGCATACCCTGTCTATCGCTGTAGAACCACACTGTACAGCTAGACCGGTCGTCTTGTAACTCTATCTAAATATACCTGTCGCACATTACACCCGTCCGCCCCCCTTCGTCCCGGCGGGCATACATTGACACGCGAAGAGTGCTCTTCCTGGTGTTCCTCGCATACAGCGTGCCTGCCGAGCGTTCTTCCCTGCCAGCACCGGCTGGCGAGAGTCCCGGGTGAATCTATCGCACGAAGGACGAGACAGCCACACGACACATACGTCCCAGTCGACGACGATCCCCCGCCCTACCAAACCGGGGCTCAGCTTCGGGTTTGTGCGACCTTCCCTTGGGGGCAATTTACCAATAAGAAGCCCAGAGGCCCCAGTGGGCCGGCGGCTTCGCGGTATCATGTGCTCCCAGTATACGTATTGCGATAACCCTCCAAGCTCTGTGGGCCAAGGATGTCGATGACATCGAGTCGCGCGCTCGGTCGCCCGAGGCCCATGCGTGCACTTGTCCATGCGGGGCAGCTTGGGCAATCGATGGTCCGTATTCCGCAGTGCGCGCGCAGGGTTCCAGGACTCGACTGACCCCAAGTGGACTGATGCTCTCGGGTTTGCATGGAGCGAAGTCGAAGCCGAAGTCGAAGCTCGAGGTCGGCCATCGCGAGCGCTGCCCCTAGGCCTGTGCGGCCTGAGACCGCGAGCCACACCCCGGAACCTTGAGCGTGCACGGTTCGCTCCCGTCGGTGCACCGTCTGTGACCGTGCCCGAGGCGCTTGGGGACCACGATGGGCCGCGGCGGGCGAGGTCCAGAACCAGAAGGGACAGGGTCTGCGAGCTAAAGGTTGGCAAGTATGTCAGTATGGCGTACATAACCTACGTCTGTATGCACCTGATTCCTCGTCCGAATCAGCGCGAGCACGAGCACGAGCACCTGAATCCTGGAAGCACGCACGCCCGCTACCGAGCGTAAGTTACAATGGCGCAAAGCTGCAGTCAGGCGGTACGGGCACCGACAGGCGACCGCGGAAAAGCACACGGACGACGAGCGGTGGATAATAATATTTGATGTCAATGCTCGGGGATCGTCCCGTCGCAGGAGCGCGCTCGAATGCCTGAGCACCTCGTGGACGCGAAAGCTGGTGTGTGTGGGAGGACGCTCGTGGAGACATGTGAGAGCGCGCGCGGTGGGCCGAACCCTATTCTCGATGTCATGATGCCATGACGTCCCGCTGCATCGCCCCCCTCCGTCTCAATTTACACTCACCGCTGCGCTGGGACCCTGCTGCCCGCTTGGGCGGATCAGGCTGAGAATGGGGGGAGGCTGCAATTGCCAATGCGATGGTGGACCGCACGGGTGCTCGAATGACGGCTTCGTGATGGGGGAGACACTGGCCAAGGGGGCGAGACCTGGTAACGGATGTTAGCGAGCATCGCGGCGATGGGGAAGCGAAGAGCGAGAAGAGGTGTGCGGGTGGACCGGACTCGGACTGTGCATCGCGCCCCGGGTGGTGGCCATGACCAGCGAGCCGCTCATGTGCGGGGTTGCAATTGTGTACGGCACGATTCGATGTGTTGTGTGGGCACAGGCTTGCGAATGCGAGCTGGAGGCGAAATGAACGCCACAAGGGTTGCGATTGAGAAGGCAGAGAGGGATCCATGGATATCGGGCTGAGAAGAGCGACGACGGTATCAGTGGTGAAGCGCAGCGTGAGCGATAAGTGGAGGCGGTGTCGGGCGACAGGCACACCATTTGTGGAGAGACGAACGTTGGCGACGACGGCGAGGACCCTAAAGCCGTCAAGGTGCAAAAGCCAGCGGGAGGGATGTGTCAGACACAGTGTTGTTGACGTCGAAGCCAGGAACATTTGGACAGCAATGAGGAGAAGAAGACATATGGGCACAGCAGTGCGCTGATGATGACTTGTTAGGTTTGGAGTTTCAAGGGATGACCGTGGCCTGGCCGGACCGCCGACGAATGGGAGCGAATGGGGAGCCGAGGATCCAAGCTGAATTGGAGGGTGGCGCCAGAGTATGAGGCTGCACCGTCGTAAAGCCGAGGGGGGTTTCAGAATCACGGTCGCCGTCGTTGTGAGAACGAGAGAAGAGCATGCATGGCCGTGGAGTGTTGACGGGCACTGGCTTCAAGCTTCGTACCTTGCTCAGTGGCTGAGAGCCTGAGGCCTATCGCTGCACTGAGACCTCGGTCACCCTGATGGGAGGCGGCCGGGTGAACACCGTCGACGACCACCGGGCAGTGTGGTGGCGTCCAGTGGTTAATCAGGTCGTTCTGCTTTTCGATTAGTCTGATGGCAGAGAACTTCTTGTAGTTTGAAAACGCACCCAGTGGGTCCGTGTATACGCCCGTTGTCGGGTTCCCGAGCTGGCCGACGAGCAATCAGGACGCGGGGAAGCGTCAACCTAATACTGGGAGGCGGACTATTTGGAGTAATGCGATTACTATATGCGTAGAAGAAGTCGATGGCAGAATTCAGACCTGTGCCCGGGCGTCACGCCGCGGGGATTGGAAGGAGGAAAATAATGGCTGGAGTAGGAGAGGAGTCCCAGAGAGTGTGACAGGCGTGGTCGTCACGGTGTGCTGCTGGCAGGCGTGGGAAGAAGACCTCATGGAGTGATGCTGTCCCCTTTCGGTGCGTGACAACACACTCACACTCAGACTGGTCCATCCACGTCCGTCTACTTCTGGTTCAGCCGGTGCTGCCCGGGAAATGTCTTTCGAGTATGCAGCTGTTACCAAGAGTATGTCACCTCCATCTGTCACCATAATTTCGTAGGCTTATGCGCTCCATGCCTCCAGGTCTCATGTTTGGCATCGCCCTCACCTCAGCGGTGGCGGGCATTTTCGACTTGAAGCATTACCTTAACCTTCAACTTGTCCCGCATATATCCAAACACCATCAGGTAATCGTTGTAAAAGGCTTCCATATTGCTACGATTTACCGATGTATCACATCCTCGAACAGTATTGGCGGCTCTTCGTCCATCATCTTGCATGCGCAAGTTCAAGCGACCTCCTCCTCACGGAGCTACTCCTCTACAACGTTGGCATTCCAATAGAGAGGGCCTTCGGCGGCGTAAAATATGCCGTGAGCGCCACCCTCGTTTGAGACTCGTTAATATCTAACCTTACGGCACAATTAGTCCTTCTTCATCATCTCCGCCGTGACGACGATGGTCGTTTCCTTCGTCGCCCTCCTACTGGCCCAGCTCATACCCATGACGCGAGCAAATTTCAACAACATTCCTGGAGGGCCGTTTGCAATCCTATTCGCCATCATATATCAGTATATGCGCTTGGTTCCGCCCGCTTACCACTTCAGGGTTTTTGGTCTCGGCATGAGCGACAAAATTTGGATATATGCGATCGCTTTCCAGGTATGTAAGGGCTTCCGTTCACCATCCAGGAGGGGTTGGCAGAATTGTGCCTACAGGGCGACCATATGGTTGCTTAGGGTTCTCCAAGGCGTCATATGGCTCGCCCATGAGACAGGGAGATATGTTGTCCAGATGTTGTTCTGAGGCTTTGGCACTGGTCTACAACGACTAGAGTCCTTGGTGTCAGCGATCGACAGACAGCTGATAAGAAGTTCGTACAGCTTACGGTGGCCCGTCTTCCAGCCACGCTGCTGCCGACAGCCGTGGGCCTTTTTGTCGGATACATGTACCGCTCAGATGTCCTGCAACTCAAAAGCTGGAGACTTCCACCGAGGTGAGTCCTCGGCGTACGTGCCACGCCACCGTTGGTGCTCGCTTTGCTCAACTGTTTTGCCCGAAGGCTCGTAAGACTCGCCGAAGACTGGGTAAAGCCCCTTCTCGGGGAGGACAAACCCGTGCGCCGCACGCATCGTGTCTTACCCGAGCCGCGCGCTCCGGGTAGCGCCCGGGGAAGTAGAAGGGCGGTTAACCTTGCCGACGACGAGGTGGTCACCACGGCCCGGAGCGCCCCTCGGAGGAGAGTTCCCCGCCCCTCTTCGGGCACCCCAAGCACCATCGACGTCGACGCGAATACAAACGCGGCCGCCGAGACGCTGCCCGCAGGGGAAAACGGGTCCGAGCAGGCACGGGATCGCGCCGACACGGGTGCACCTGCCAGTGCCATTGACACTGGCAGCGGAATGGTTCGTCAGTGGATGACGGAGCTCGCGAGCGGAGCCCGACCTGTGGCGCAAGGAGGTGGAACGATCAGAGCGCCGAGCGAAAGCGAAATCGCTATCCTGACAGGGATGTTTCCAGACATGGATCGAGAGGCCGTCCTTGGAGTATTACAGAGAAGGTGAGTCCGCGGTCGTCTCTATCAGAATCCTTTGCGCGACGCCTGGGACGAAATCGCTGAGTTCCGGGGTCCTACCTTCGGGTAGATTGATTGACCTGAGGAATCTGAGAGGATCCTCAACTACGGACATCTTAGCATCGCAGCATTTTGACCGTCTCCGTTCACACATTCGTATTGCTTACGCGCTTATTGGGTTTCGTGCACTTTAGTCCGAACATAGAAGCTGCAGCAGAGACACTACTAACGGCTCAGACTACCTCGTAGGATGTCGGAACAATGTCCAGTCGGTACATCGGGGCAGTGTGGAGTATGGACACATTGCAATGGAACATGCAGAAAGTCTTTCAAATAGGCCGTCGGCGCGAGGTGGCTGATCCGTACACACTTTATAAAAGCCGGATTCCGCAGTCCGGCATCCAGGTATGTCGATCCCGCACAGTGGCGTATTTACCAGTTGCCAGCGCCGTCTTAGCCCCGCACTGTGGACACTACTTCTCGGACAAATTTGCATTTTCGGTAGAATTCCTAGCCACTGAACCCCCCGAATGCTGAACATGTGAATCGTGCAGGGCGCAGGCACCGTGACCGTAGCGTCGTTTCGGCGTGCATTCTAGACAGGCGACGACGGCCCTCACCGTCTTATCAACCACATGAAAGGGCCGCTGCGTCCCCACGTTCGGACTCCTTGCTTTCTGGGACCACGCACGCCCCCCCCTCTCCCCCCTCTCCCCCGATCGGTGGTCTGCTGAGCGTGTACATCAGAGACATGGTCCACGGACTGACTCAGATTTACTATCATTTAGGAGGCGTATCGTATCGTGCACGAATCTGGGCGGCGTGCGTCGGTAGGCGGGGCCGCACCGGCGGGATGGTCCTGCCGCTCTGCGTTAAACGTTTGATTGTTGGTCGACAATGTGCTCGGAAACACGAGGCTCGCTACCGCTCGTCCGTCACCTCCCAACGATTCACAGTACTCACCATTCCCATGACGCGATGGTACGAGGCCCGTTCGTAAGGGCGGAGGATGAACGTTGTGAACCCCTCGCTGCGGTTCCCCTCGCGGTGCCAGGGCGTACGTACTTACTACTTTCATTGCTCCAGCGCACGCCCGTCGGTTATTGAGTGTTCCTGGCTTCTGAGAAGTCTCATAGTCAGGGTTGGCCTGGGAGAGGCTGGAAGACGTTGGGAAGACGTGCACACTGAAAGGTGTTGCGCGCCTAGCACTGTCAGGTGAGCAAGCCACTCAGTCGTTACCATGCGATGGAGGACCCTTTCAATCCGCAATGCCTTCTGTGCTCGCTGTCATTGTCCGGTTGCGATAGCAAAAAGCCTGTGTCCAGGTGCCGCTGCGCGAAACGATATGGAATCGTTCAGGGTCCCTCAAATAGTGTCTCCACAAGATACAAGATATGATTGTGGAACGTGTACAGGGATCTCATCAGTAGAAATACAACTGTGGATCGTGCTACAACTGTACAATGCTGCTGCCATTGGCCGTGAATTGAGTCGCGAGCCAAAATTTACGCATCCCCGTCATCGCCATCGAAAGCCGCGTCTTCGTCCTCTTCCTCGCCAGTGAACGCGTTTGCCGGCACGGCGTATAGGCGGAGAACAGGCTGTCGAGTAGGTAAACGTGGGCATATCAGTATCTTTCACGAGTAACTGTGAGAGTGAGACAAGAACAAACAATCTACAGAGATAACGGTGAATTACCATCCCGCGAGTGACCTTGACCTGACGCTAACGTCCAGATCACTCGAGACATCCGGAAACCTGGCCTCCTTAAGACAATATTATATTCCAGGATCATGATGGGGATCAAGCCCGCTGGGTTCGAATGTAAACCAGGACCCGTAAGGCCGCCGTCACAATAGTGATCAAATAACGTTAAGTCCCATAAATCCGACGGCGCATCTCACGGTCCAGAATGTGCCGTGGGCGGCAGAAAGAGAGACAAAGAGGTAAAGAAGACGTGAAGGTGTGCTAACGCACCTTGTTGGGGTCCTTCACGAGGACGTACTTGCCCTCAGGCTGCTTCATGCACATGTCTGCAACGGTACGGACAATACCCCAGCCGTTTGCAAGCGAGACATTGAGCTGCGCCGCGAAGTCGGTAGGCCGCGTTGAAGTCGTGCTAAGGATAACGTGACGGGTGTTGTCGCGGGGGTTCACCCGGGAGATCCACCTAGAAGCACAGAACAGAAGGGCGTTAGTTCATCGCCAAAAGAACCGGGCCGCAAAGTCTCAAAAGTGACGGAAGCTTGGACGGATGGCGATGGAAGTATGAAATAATGGCGGGATACGCACCCGATCTTGAGAAGCTCCGCGCCCGCCAGGACACTCTGCACCGTCCATTTCGCGAGCTTGCAGCTGTTGTTCTTCATTTCGGTGGCCACGACAGCGCCACGCTGAGAGTCGAGTTTCGTGCGCCAGTCGGGCGCCCCGCCAGCTCCGGGCGCGCGGGGGTCGAACTCGTTCAGCGCGCGGATGGTTACGAGCCCACGGCCCTGGGTGGGGTCCTGACCGGGCGTGTAGGCGTCAACCTCAGTACGGACGCAGAGGCGGATATCTTCGTCCTCGGTGACGCCCAAGTCGAAGACGCGGTAGCGGTAACCACAAGAGGCTAGAGGCTCCGTCTCATCAGGTCCGTAGAACGGGTTCGGCTTCGAGAGGTCCACCGCCGGGGGAGGGGCGGTCTCCGTGACCGTCTGGAAGGAGAAGTTCTGGTTGATGTAAGTAGCCTCGAGGGAAAGGGAGGTCGCAAAATTGATAGAAGGAGTCTCTGGCACGGCGATCTTCTCGTTCGGGTTGTTGGGATTCACAGTCTGAGGGTCCTGGGGTGGATCGGCCGCATTTTCGTTAACGGTGACACTGTCGAAAGGACCGCCGCCGTCACGCTTGTCAAAGAACAGCTTGTTACCCTCACGGACAATGACTATGTCCCAAGGGTAGACTGATCTCGGCGCGCACATGAGGACACTGAGGATGACGTCTGTAGTGTAGATCGTCGCCGCATCACTCGCAGCCAACTACGATCGCAAAGGTGAATGAAAATGCCCTACGAAGTATAGAGTGTATACTTACGCTCTGGATGACAGGATCATCTGAGGTCGTGGGGTTGTACTTGATACGGTCAAGGAGCTGGAGAGGCTTCTCAGTTCTCGTGTTGATACGGTCGTAAGTCTTGTCGTAGGGATACACGCGACCGTAGGTTTGGCTACGGAACCTAGATGAACTTGTGACACAAAAGAGGCCGCAAATATTAACTCACAGATCTTCGGGCTCGTCCACCTCCAGCCGCAGCTTCGCAAGACGGTGAAACTCGATCTCCTCCAGCATAGCCCAGTCAGGGGAGATCGCAACGGATGACTCCCGCGCGCGACCAGTCTAGAAGGTGCAAAACAGGTTCACAAACCAGCAGGAATCCAAAACCAAATTTACGCACTTTTTCCCAGTCCCTCCAACCTCTCCTTCCGCCGCGTTGGCCTCCACCACGCCCACCGGAGAAGCCTCCGCGGCCTGTTCTCTGCGCATTTCCACCCCGTCCGTAACCTCCGCCACCACGACCGGGGTTCCTCCCGCGGGTCATAGGACCACCCCTGCGCGCAGCCGTGGCCTTGCTATCCACGAGAGAGAAGCTCGACTCGTCCTCGGCATGGAAGTACGCGAACGCGCTCGCGGTACCACTGCCGAACGCGGGCTGGCCATCGCGACCCCTACGGCCAGGGCCTCCACCACGCGAGCCCTGAGTAGACGAGGGACCGAGGTTGGTCTGGCGACCATCATTGGTAGGATTGTTCCAGTCCGCGAAGTGCCCAAGTTTGTCAGATTTTGAGTAGGGGGCATATGGAATGTCCTTGAACTTGAACTGTGAGGGAAAGTTTGATGATGAAGGCCCCCAACCTCCATCTGGATTGTCGTTGATCTGAGGTAGAGAGAAGGAGGACATGTTTTTGAGGATGTCCGGGATAAGCGAGAGTACGGACGAGATACAAAATTTCGGTTGGCGCCCGACCGAGGCGTTCAGTATAGACGCGCACGTGTTCTTCGGAGGACTCGTCGGTGGCGCGTGCTAAGGCCTCTGACCACAACGACCACAACGATGAAGTGAGTACTCCGCAACTAGTCTCTTTGCACGCATTTTAACATCGCCTTTCAAGTGTGGTTCGCGAAATAAACAAGATCAACGAACGGGAGTTGGATCTTGGGACAACTGGGTCATGGCATGACGACTACAAGGGTACGTTGCACATGCACGCGTTTGACGCGCCGTTTGTTCACGATTACTCCCAGACTCTGCCTACATCTTTGTCGGAGGGCTGCACAGAGATCTCACGGAAGGAGATGTGATTACAATATTCTCACAGTGAGTTACAAGGTCTCCTATATGCGCCTCAATGCAGCATGACTGAGAACGTCAGGTATGGCGAGGTTATGGACATGAACCTACCACGCGACAAGGAAACTGGCAAGCAGAAAGGGTTCGGCTTCCTAATGTACGAGGACCAGCGCTCCACCGTTCTCGCGGTAGACAATCTGAACGGGGCGAAGGTCCTAGACAGGACCTTGCGTGTCGACCACGTCAAGAATTATAAGCAGCCCAAGACCAAGGGCGGGGATGGCGAATGGCAGGAGGCTGAGGAGCAGAGTTTGAACGCCAAACCCCAGATGATTATTGGTGAGTCCTGTGCCTTCTCCTTACCCCTTGCCGCCACTTGTTAATCGAGCGAGCGACCTGGTCCCATAGACGGAGATGAGGGGTCGGCATCCTCCGAGTCGTCCGGCCCTGAAATCGACCCCGAGGACCCTATGGCGGAGTACCTCATCGCGAAGCGCAAGGAGGAGAAGGCGGCCAAGAAAGGCAAAAAGCCAAAGTCCAAGCGTAAGCACAAGGACGAGACGCCAGAAGAACGTCGGGCCCGGAAGGAGCGCAAGCGGCTCAAGAAGGAAAAAGGCAAATCTGCGGGCATGGCCGCCGTCGAGGATCTTCTCAAGTCATTGGGGGGAGCCGCAGGGCCCTCCGCCCGGCGGAGGTCGAGCGTATCCCCTCGACGGTCGCGCAGCAGAACTCCCCTCGCCCGGGGAGGTGACCGTGACCGCGTGTGGGACCGCGACCGGGACGAACGCAGGGACCGTGATCGCTTTTCTCCGAGAAGGCAAAGCAGCAGGTCCCGCGACCGTTCGCCGCCTAGACGTCGAAGTCGTAGTCGCACGCCCCCATATCCCTCTCGTCACGAGAATGAGGACGACAAGCAGCGCTATCGGCAAGAACATGATACGCCTCCTCGAAGGCGACGGGGCTACGACTAACGCTGTGGGGCGGGAATGTCGAAGTGTATTCGTGATGAATGGCATGTGGGGGTTGGTGCCTTGTATCCGCTAGTCCGCTCGGCACTGTACTTGAGCTAACATCCCATTGTCCAGACTGTCGTCTCTAATGAGGCCGTGAATGCTTCTTTGTGGTGTCATACTCGGCACGTTCGTATATGCGCGCCCTGACGTCTTACTTTGGAGATTCATTCTCTTCTGTAACATCAACATTTTATTCATATGCTCTCTCACGCAATTCGAATTGTGGGCCCTGCCTTTCAAGTGACGGCAACAGAGGGTTGAGGTACTCTAATGCGGCAAAATGGTTCAGATGCACGTCTGGTGCCAAATAGGTTCGTGGTCCAGTCTCGCACGGGTACAACGTAAGGATTGGCTATTTTGACGGTTGTGGGAGGTTCACTTACGCACTGAGCAGGTTGCACCGCACACGCCACCCACCGCCCCAGACAACGTCGCAGATGCGGCTCCGATGGGCCCATGCGGGACTGACCACTTTCTTCGAACCCAGAGCTAGTTTGAAGGCTAGTCACCGGTGTACGATGATCGCAGGGGTGGTCGAGGCGGTCATATATCGGCCATCGGACGAGTCGCAATGCGACCTTGCGACACGCAAGAGCAAGACGCCGTCGGAGACGCAAACCGCAACCCAGGTCAGGCACTTGTCATGAAACTCGCCATCAGGCCCCAAGGGACTTGGGCCAGGGAGCATGAGAACTGTCGGGGGCTTGCGTATGGCAGAATCGGCAGGGCAACATGCTTAGACACAGGCAGTGCGTCCCTTTCCCATCTAGGTGGCAAAAGCTCACAACTTTAGACAACTTCCTAATGCCCTGTACGTCCTCGATACGGACACAGCGGATGTAGTTGTTATGTTGTGCGTTTCCTTCGGAATTCCGAGTTGCGTGTCTGGGCATTGGCTAACTGTTAACGCGCGAGCCAGGCCTCATAACGCTGATGTGGGGTTTGCGAATCACTAGTCCTGGCCGCGGTTGGTAAGTTAGTATCAGCGCGCCCCGGTGCGCGGCGAGTTCTATGGGAGGACGGTGACAGCAGCCAAACGACGGGCGGCAACGCACCACACGAATTGCAAACTGAATCCCGCCGGCTTGGGAGGATGTGGTGTGGAGGACGCCGGAGGCGATGCTGTAGGTGCTTCTGTGCACATTTTTTCGCTCGTATTCTCTCACCCGCACCCACTCCCAGCCCCCTCCCCATCAGCCCGCATGACACAACTTTATTAATCCAGGCGTTCGTTCTTGGACCGCGTACTGTATGATGTGCCCGGCGGCAGGTTCTCTGGGATGGGAGGAGCTGATAATCACGAACCCAGAACGCAGGAATAGGAAGAGCGTAGTCTGCGCGACGCACGCCGCCGAAGGAAAGCGCATTCTTCATTATCTGCACAGCCAGACGGTGGGAACGACGATATTCCCCTTACAGCAGTCCTACATACAGCCGCCCGCGAGTGGCAAGCCGAACATCACCGTCAGGACGCCTCGGACCGAGATCAATGGTCGCCGTCCGCACCCCCAAACCTCTCCTTCCGTTCGCAGCAGGGTTTGCAACACAGGCGGAGCTGGCAGTGGGCCCTTCGCGCTTCTGGTCATCAAGGCCGCAAACGTCGCGCGTGAGCGCCGTCAGAAGCCACTGCTGGCGTCATCTGTGGAGACGAGAAAGACTCCGCAACCTCCATCCTGTAAATTCGGCGGCTTCCTGGCTCCTGGGGTCCTTCGACATCTGTGGCGGGGCAGCGCGATCTTACGCGATCCCGCGGGCGGGATGGGCCTTATTCGACATCGCACCGTGGACCCACCCCAGGTGAAGAGTGCGCATATGGCAAATCAGCTTCCGGCGCAGGCTGTGAAGGGAACGAAGCTACCCCCTGGCTCCTCCGAGCGTTACAATGTTAATTCTGAGGGTTTGCACGGCAATAACACCGACAAATACGGCCCACGACGCTCAACGTCCCGAGCCGGAACGGAGCGCGCTGTGCACAACACCCGTGCCTTGACGCTGCCGCTGGATCCCCGCAGGCACCCCCCTCCCCAAGCACCGCTGGGGTTGGGGTTGGGGGTGGCAGCACGATCGTAGACATGTCAAGTATAGGTTTGGTGGCGGCCTTGTGGTGGTCCGAATACTCGGAGGCTGTGAGACGACAATTCGAGGCGGCCACACCCTTGCTCAGAAGCCGAACTCAAAATTGTGACGGGCCACCGTCATGACCGGCTTCTTGGCCCGTCGTCTTTGAACTGACGTGTTCCCGACTCTAGACTGCAAACGTTCCCCTAAAACGCCTGGTGTGGTGGTGGCGACCCGAGATGTCATGCTTCATGGGTGGCGGAGAAGCTGCAGTGAGTCAGCTGGTGCTGTCAGCATGTCCGCAAGGCAGGGAACTCACCGCAAACTGCTTCGTGCAGCGCGATCGCTGTCGGGTGCAATCAGCAGGCCTGTACACGGTCCTGACGGGACGCAAAGCGAAAAAGGACATGGAGAAGGCAAGCAAGGCGTTTCTATACCAACAGGAAGTAGATATGTGCTGTCTAAGTGTCTAACATGTCTAATACAGAATGCTCCTCGTTCTGACATATCATGGGATATCGATGGAACCTACAGCTTGAAGAAACGACATCTCGTGTAAAACATGTACTAAAAGAAGATATGATAGTCTATAAAGTCACCGATAGCTTCGTATGTTCTGTCAACATTTAATAGCGTCCAGCCTTCTGTGCACGCCATATCGCCGCCTTCCGGATGAAGTACGTGGCCGCTGCAACGGCCCCAACGCCTAAGATGACTCCAACAGCGATGCCTACCTTGGCACCACCTGAGAGGCCGTGCGACATCGACGATCTGGACGGGGAAGTACCGGTAGACGAGGAGGTCGGGCTCGATGACGAGGGCGTCGGAGATGGGTTCCCGCCGAATGGCCAGTAGTCGCCCCCCGACGGAGGCAAGATGCATGTGAGACTGTTCCCATCGGGAATGGTTTGGAAGTCGCCCAAAATGGTAGACGACTGCACGGTGCTCTGGTCCTCGACGAACGGAGCAGGGCTGGGCGTCGTGTCGGTCGAGCTGCAGTTGGGACCCCGGGAGCCGATGAAGGACGTGTTGTCAATGAGGGTGTTCCCCGCAACGGTGAAATTCACAGCCGACGAGATCGCGATCCCGTAGCCGAATGCCCCACTGAGCCGGTTGTCCAAGACGGTTCCTGAGGAGCTGACGTTGTTCAGGTATTTGTCGCCGAACCACGTCCGCGGACCTATCGCGATCCCAATCCTGCAGTGGGGTTAGCTCGGTCCGTACAATGTCGTAGGAAGAGAACAACTCACTTGATGATGACATCGTCGTCGTTCTCGCCTTTCGTCTCGCCGGCCTGGGCAGGGTCGGTCGCGAAACCGCCATAAATCAAGTTGTTCCTCACGATCGTGTTCGTGTAGTTGCCTTTCCAGGGTTCATAATCGACCATGTTGATTCCGCCAAGCAAGGTCATCTGGTGGTACCTATCGGTCAGTATTCACAGCCCACGACACGTTCGGCTCAGACGCACAGTCTCCACCCAGATCGTGTTGTTCTCCACCAGTGTCCCGGGCGCACCGAACAGAACGATACCGCCATCCTGAACAGACCGAACGGTAAGCATCTATCAATGTCTACGACGACGGAACTCTACTCACCGTGGGGTTATTGACCGTGTTATTGTGGACGAGGCTGTTTTGACAGCTGACACTAATGCCGTCCGCCCACTGCTGGAACTGGTCGGATCCGCACGGACCGATATCGTTGTGCTGCACGGTGGCATTGATGCAGGAGAAAGCACCCTCCGAAACGTGCAGGCACGACCAGCTGCGGGGGTCGAACGAGCGGACGTGTTCGATCAGCTGGTTAGCGTTCGAACCCCCCATTTCGATGTTTGCGCCGCCCGAGGTGGGGGGCGCGCCCAAGCGTGTGCCATTGATCTGCGTTTTGGGGCGAGTGAGCACAGCTGTGGTCTGAAGATTGAATGAAGAAGAGAGAAAGAGTGTGTTGTTCTGACAGAACGTTGGCGTAGAAACCAACCCTGGCTGCGGCTACGGCCATAGAAAAAAAGGAAGCGTACTGACCTGGACATAGCGAAGCTTCACGCCACTGCAGTTGGAACAGGTACCGTCGACCGCGGTGGTGTGCCCTTGGCCGTTCGCCACAGGCCCGTCGACGAGGAGTGTCGCACGTTCATCACCAGTTGGATAGCCAACTGTGCTGATCTCCTGGTCGGGCGCGGCGAATAGGATTGGGGCCTGGATAATGTACTGCACACCCGGACATAGGGGGAGCGTATACCCAGGGCCAGAAGAGTTGAGGAGGACGTTGAGGCGGTCGGTGAGCGTGTTGAGGGGGTCCCTCGGTTCGCAATCGTCACGAGGATGGAAAGCCGCAGTAGACCTGTTCAAGGTGGGCAATCGTGGGCAATCGTGGCACGGGTTCACCTCCGTTCCGTCCGGATTAGACGGAATTGTGCCTACCTAGAGAACAGAGCGTGATCTGCGCTTCCTAAAACATGCCTCCTGTGTGCAAAACGGCCAGCATGGTTTCCGAGTGATGGGCCAGACAGGGTGATGAGGAGAAGGAGTGTGCGAACAAGGAGTGTGTGATACAGCAAGAACATCAGCGTCGGACGTCGGACCCCGAGCGGCGGGGACCCGGAAAGCTTCTAGTGGGCGCGGTCCGTGTCCAGTTCTTGCGCCGGAGGAGGGGCCTCGTAGGGTATCCTACTGGAGAGTACAGTGGGTCGTCCAGACGAGCGTACTATTGCAAGGACAGCCTGGGAGATAACGAGCCTGGCGCAATCCTCCTGCCAGCCAGGCCACCACGCTCGGGACGTGCCTGGTGAGTGTCGCAGATAACGCGCAACGTCAATTTCATCGTCAAATTCGACTCGTTGCAACTGCGCACTCCGAATTTGTTTCCAAATGTGCAGATGATGAATATTGAATGCCGATGATCAACGGAGGCAAATCCTGACGCATCACAACACGAAACTCCGGGGACAACGTATGTCATACGATAGGATACGATAGGATACGCAAGCGCAAGTGCATGCATGGTACAATACAGAGATGCTAACTCAACAGCTGAGAATACAAGGTGGGTGCGGGCCGACGACTGCGCGAATGCTAGCGACGAAGGGGTTTCCAGGAAGAGGAAGATGGATCAGATGAAAACAAGCGACAAGTCACGACAACAAGCGGTCACGGAGCCAAAGGAGTGCTAGACAAGCAGACGAGCAGACGACAACTTCGAGGACCACAACCGTCATGGCGTCATGACCATGAATTACCTGTTAGGACCGCGTGGAGGGATGGGAGGAATCCGAACCGATCCGCTGAGCCAAATGTATCGTAAGACATAATGAGGACGGGCCAAGCCTCCTCTCTATGGTATGGGGATAGTCCGAGTGTAGCGTTGAGCCATATGTCGAGGAAGGACAAGATGTCGAGGCCTAAGGCCAGCCGGGGCTATGAGGCACCTGTTGTTGTTGCGATGGCCACCGTGTCGCCAGGAGGTAAGTGGGGGGATTTGATCTCGATGGCATTCTTCGCCTTGCTTGTGAACAAACCATTTGGTGTTACAGACGATCGTTCCAGAGGCGAGGCCACGCTGAGACGGGGAAGGGTGTCGCCGTTGCCCGAGTTCTTCCGGGCTTCGTGTGGGAGGGAGATCGTTGCGGTGTCCGCCATTGAATGTCTGTCAGAAGTCAGTTTGCTATCAGGCTAAGGAGCGGCGACTACTCTTTCAACCAACCGTGGCTTCTTGTTCTGGACTTCGGGTGAGGTGTTATTTGACCGATCGTTGGTCTTGAACAAAATAAAGTGATGAAAACCAACTCCGAACGCATAGAGCTATCGAGACGCACCTCTTTCTTAGGCCGCTTCAAGGCTTGCCTCGGCTGGCGTTCACCTTCGTCGAAGACGTAGTCAGGCAGGGCGGAGCTAAAAGGTACGAAGCGTAAATAATGCAAAGACGGAGATGAGCGCGAGGGAAAACGGAAGACGACCTCTTTATATTTCGTACGACAATGCCCATCGTGAGCTCGTCGAACTTCTCCCACATCTTGACAAGCTTGGAGAACTCGTTTGTCGGATATGAGATATCCAATCTTCGTGGACCGACGAGGCCCGCTTGTTGTTGACGTATGTGAGCGAGGGTGCGCGCGGGCGGGGATGTTGAAGATTGAAACGCACGCTGTTTAGGCTCGACGGCGAGACCGATGTAGAACGTTGTTGAGTAAACGGCACTTGCACCCTCGTGGCCGTCGATATCTTCCTTCTTGCGTCTGGCGACGGCTTCGGAGATCTCGCCCTGGGCAACGGAGCGTACCTCATTATCGTCCATGCAGTAAGAAACCTGCTCAAAGCCCTTGATGAAAGGATGTGCCAGCGCAAGACTCTCGACAAACTCGAGCTTCATCACCAGTTGTCGTACTCGCGACTCAACGGTACCAGACCTAGTCAGAGGTCAGCATGACTGCGGGCTATGCGACGAACATTGAGCACTACCATTTGACCTGTAGTTCTGCACTACCGGTCGACGCGATGACTTGCAAGTAATACCGGTACTTGTGAAAGAAGTCGTGTTTTGAGAAAAGGTCGGACCAACGTGCCTTGTTGTGAAGGACCTTTTGAACGATTTCCGACGCTATTGAATTTCAGCAACATTGTCGGCTCAACTGGTATTAAGATTTAAATCACCCTTTTTGAACTCCTCAGTCATGATCATTTGTGTCGACTGTGTAACATTGTGCGTTGCACACATTGAAGGATAGGCAGGGGTAATGATCGGCATGCGGTGAGCCCTGTCGGCAGGGTACAGCTAGAGGAGCATCGACTCTAATATTCAGTACGCACTCAATAGATAGAGACGAGACATACCTTCGGGTTCCAGACTCGAACATGTAAAGGACCGTCTTCGATTTGTTTCAACAACACAGGTTGTGGCCAAAGCCTAAATAGGACAAAACCATGATGCTGGTTATTCAAACCAACGTCGATCACACTTACCATTGGTGCATGATCGTAAAGAAACGGGTGACAATCCCTCCTGCGACAGCGTTAGGCCATAGTTGACATATTCGAGCGACCAGCATGGCCCATGCCACACCGCCCAGGAAACCATTCACATTGGAGTATATTGCTCTCCCTGTCCGACCGTCGAGTTCAGTCATGTTACGTACCATAGTCCGATCCAGGTCCCGTCGGTACGTACTCTGTGCCCAAAGCTTGATACACCGCAATGAATCTCGGAAGACGGAGACGTTCGGGACTAATCGCAGGATCTCGTCCGTCACCCGTGAGCCTACCAAAAAGGTCAAATAGGGTCTCGGGGGCATTCAGAAGCAGCAGACGAAGCGCACCGTTCAAACTTCGGACGCAGCGCTCGTCCAGGTTCCGAAGTAAGTTGTCGTCCTGCAGCGAGAGGTCGTCCGGGATCGTCGACAGTGCAAGCCGCGCCATGACAAGGTCGATGGGGATCCCCGATATCTTCGTCTTGATAATCGGCACGTAAGCATCCGGGACGCCCTGCACCGCACACGCCATCCAGAGCGGGGCGGGAGTGGGGATGGGCAAGACAAGCGTCAGCTTTCGAGCGGTGCACACTTCCCCCGGCCGAGGCGACCCGCGGGGAGACGCTGTAGCGAAAAGCGACGCACCGACACCTCCGTCACCCCCTCCGCCTCCTTGAGCATGTGCTCAAAGACGTCAAAGAAGTCTTCGCGGGACACATGCTTAGGCACGACGCACAGGGTGTCGATGTCCGACCCGGGCCCGTGCACGCCTAGGCGATACGACCCGAACGTGAAGATCTTGCCACCAGCCGCGGTCGCGGCAGCCTCGGAGAGCCCGCGCTGCAGCGAGACGGTGCGCACGAATTTCTTGACAAGCGTGGCTAGCCGGTCCAGGACGACCTCTCTGTGGAATGGGAAAGGTTGGTTTAGTTCCGGCCGCGCGGGGTCAGAATAACGATGTCGTTAATACAAAGAAGGTATGGTGGACAGAGAGCATGGTGGCGCGGGGCTTGTGAGTGGAATTGGGCGGCGTCGCTCGCGGGTGTGATGGCGGGAATGGACCGGACATGAAGCTGTTCGTGACAAGCCAAACAGAGAGCTCACCTCGCTTTGGATTCCTCCTCGCTTTCGAACGTCCCTTGTCGTCGAAGTTCCTCTATGAGTGTGGAGGTCGCCTCCTTTTCTCTATCGTCGGATTCCGTTAAGGCGATGGGAGGCGTTACGCCTAAGTGTTGAGGGGTAGCGGTCCTGCGCACAGTTTATGACGTTATAGCGGCGTACAGTGTCACAAAAAGCTGAAAGCAGCTCACCCGTTTGCAGTGG
Source organism: Ganoderma sinense ZZ0214-1 (assembly GCA_002760635.1). Lineage (NCBI taxonomy): Eukaryota > Fungi > Basidiomycota > Agaricomycetes > Polyporales > Polyporaceae > Ganoderma > Ganoderma sinense. Next base: position 3,152,601 of record AYKW01000001.1, read on the forward strand.
TCATGGTGCTTGGTGGCGGGACAAGGAGTATGAAGGAGCGAGGGCAGAGAGGACGCACTTAAGTTGTTCGTCCTCACGCAGTGGTCAGCGAGATCTGCGGCATTGGCACAGCTGGTCCCTCCCGGCAAGTCCCGGGGCCACTGTCCATATACGGCACAACCTGCACACAACCTCGCCTCCCGGGGCGCTCGGTGGCGAGACCCATGATATCCAGCCGAGGACAAGACAACAGAGGACAGCGGGCTTAGCTAACACCGGTGGTGGAAGAACTGATCATTGATGCGGTAGTGTACAGGCGTCTTGCAGTGTGTAGGTAGTAATAATAGTAGTCTGGACAGTAAGCTAAACAACGGGCCCTGAATATCAGAATAAAGAATCTCTCTTCTTCAAACGCTATCCCAATGTCCGGTTCGAGCGGTACATCGTACAGCCGGGTGAGTGTGGCGCAGGTGAATGAGGTGAACGTACTGTGAGCAATCAAACCAGCAGCATAAAGTAGCAGAACATCAGGCACAGAAACCGAGTCCGAGGGCAAGGTGTCGCATAACGGGGCTTCATGCACTCGCGGCCACTGCCAAAGTATCCATGACGTCAGAAGCTTGAGCGGTATGTGGGAGTTCTGTCATCGACGAGAAAGTATCCGGATGGCTAGACGGTCGTTCTTGAGGAGTGGTCGTACTGCGTCTTAGGGACGCCCCCGATTCAGGTCGGGGTGGTACATCGGCGTCCGTTCTATCCGGGGTGGATAAAGTGAGCAGGATAGAAGACAACAATGCGTAAGCCATACACGGACCTCGATCTCTTCGCACTCGGCGCGGGAGAGTCCTTGACTGATGTCAGCGATGCCAAACAGACTGCACTACCTCTCCGGCATACCTTCAAATTGCGAGTCCGCTTCTTCGGACGAGCAGCCGCCTCCCGTTCACCCTTGTCGAAGACGAAGTCGGGCAGCGCCGTGCTTCACAAATGTCAGTGCGTACCATCCTCTGTAGCAGACGAAATCCACGAACTGCTTGATATATCGCAACGCAAGGTTCATTTGCGACTCGTCGTATTTCTCCCACATCTTCACCATCTTAGTGAACTCGTTCGTCGGGTACGAGATGTCGAGCTTGACGGGTCCAGTGGCGCCGGCTTGCGAATGCGTACATCAGTGTACACTCATAACGAAGATGATTCAGGTCACAGTTTGACAAGTACCTTCCTTGGGCTTGATGGCAAGACCGACGAAGAACGAGGTCGTGTACATGGTCGTCGACCCATCTTTGCCTGCAATGTCTTCCTTCTTGCGACTGGCGACACCCTCTGGAATCTCACCACGCGACACAGCCCGAGTTTCATCTTCAGATAGACAGTAGTAGACATTCTCGAAGCCCTTAATGAACGGATGAGCAAGCTTCAGCGCGTCCACGAACTCCAGCCTCATAACAAGTTGCCGGATCTTCGACTCAACCGTGCCGGACCTGGCACTTCCTATCAGCGGAGGAAAAACAACGCAATCACCAGCAACATACCATTTGTTTTGGATGTCGATATTGGAAGATGACGCAATAACTTGCAGATAGAAGCGATGTCTGAAAAAGAAGTCGTGTTTTGCAAAGAGTGCAGACCATTGAGCTTCGCCACCCATAACTTGATCGACAATTTCGGAGCCTGTACATCCTAGTTTCATTGCCAGTACGACTGAGACACTAAGAAATTGCTGACCTCTCTTAAACTCCTCCGTCATGATCTGCTGGGTCGATGCCATAACGTTGTGCGTCGCACACATTGATGGATAAGCAGGTGTTATAATGGGCATACGATGGTTCCTATCTTGCGGATACAACTGCGGAATTTCAGTATTAAGCATATATTCTAAAGGTAGTTCTGTCTTACCTTCGGATTCCAAACTCGGACCTGGAGTGGGCCATCTTCAATAGGCTTCAGGAGAACCGGTTGCGGCCAAGACCTGTGAATGCGTGCTTAACTGAAACCAGACCCGCCACAGTGCCGCATTGAACCTACCACCGGTGCATAATGATAAAGAACCGGCTGACGACAGCGCCAGCAACTGCATTCGGGTATAATTGGCATACCCGTGCGACGAGCATGGCCCATGCCACACCGCCCAGGAAACCATTCACATTTGAATAGATAGCTCGACCTGGATATCGACGTTAGAAAGCGATGAAGGGATCTCCGGAAGCAATGCCGCCTACGTTGTGCCCACAGCTTGATGCAGCGCAGCGCGTCGCGGAAGACGTCTACATTCGGCACTAAACGCAGTATCTCGTTGATCACACGAGAACCTAAAGACGGTGTTAGGGTTAAGGCTCTGAGACACGGCAGTGAAACTGGGTTGACCATTGAGACTGCGAACACAACGTTCGTCCAGATTCTTCAACAAGCTGTCATCTCGGAGATCCAAGTCGTCGGGAATAGAGTTCATTGAGAGCTGAGCGAACAGGAGATCGATTGGAATACCGGATATTTCAGCAGTGATGATGGGCACGTATGCCTCAGGAACTCCCTGCCCCGACGAACGGTGAACGGTGAACACCGACTTCCATTCCGATCCAAAGGCGAGAACGTACCGAGACATCGGTCGCACCTTCCATCTCCCGAAGCATGCCTTCGAGCACATCGAAGAAGTCATCGCGAGTGACGTGTCGCGGCACCACACACAGGGTATCTATATCGGTCCCCGGACCATGGACGCCGAGTCTGTACGACCCAAAGGTATATATTTTACCCCCGGCAGCATTCGCAGCAGACTCGGACAGGCCTCGGGCGAGTGAGACACGCTTCACGAACTTCTTGACCAACGCCGCCAAACGGCCCAAGACAATCTCCCTGTGCAGCCGTACGTAGTCAGTTATGTTCGCCACTGACGAGGTTCCGACAAGGCCGACACCGACTCCCGCGGTGGCGGCTGCTGAGCTCACCTCCTCTTAGACTCCTCTTCGCTCTCGAATATGCCCTGCCTGCGAAGCTCCTCCATGAGGGTCACTGTGACTTCTTTCTCGCGCTGATTCGATTCGTTGGTTGAGATTGGAGGAGTTACACCCAAGTATCTGTCATGCTTGTTGAGGGGAGGCCGCTGAAGCATCTGTAGCATCACATACCCGTTCTGCGTCGCCATCGTTCGAACAGCTTGACAGAGTGGGCGTGAACGAGTGCGAGAGAGGCAGGGGTCGCCGTGGAGGTGGTCGTCGTGGAAGACAGGGAGAGAATGGGGCCGGAACCACGGTGCGGCTTTGTTCTGGTGCTCGCCGCGGCCATTGCCGAGAACCTTGAAGACGGCGTCTATTCACATCCGTGCCGCACAAGACCTTAGACGTGCCGAGACTCGGACTCGGACGCCACCACACTCCTCCAGCACTTATGCTTGCTTATGGCAGAACGCGCCTCTTGACACGCTGTAATCACTGGGCTCGCCATGCGCACTCTGTAAGGACTGCCAAGCAAGACTCGCGGTGGCCTGGTTGGGAACTTGTCATAGGCATCGAAGTACACGCCCAGATCAAGTCGCGTCGGAAGCTCTTCTCTGGTGAGTAATGCGTGCGTTGTCCTTGCATTGTCTAAAGAAAAGCGTAGAGTCACACTCATCTGACCTCACGACGCCGCCCAATACGCATGTGGTCCCTTTCGACGCCGCGTTCCCGGGCACGTTGCCCGTGAGTCTTGCTGAACTCGCGCTTGCATTATTTGACTGACTCGAAGCATCTCATAGCGACTGAATCCTAAATGCGTGGAGCTTGGAGTAAGAACGGCCATCGCATTGAACGCTGAGGTGCAAACTAGATCCGCTTTCGACCGGAAGCACTACTTCTATGCCGACCTCCCGTCCGGTTACCAGATCACCCAACAATACGGTAAGTCACTTTCGCCTCTTTCGTTTCCTAAGACGTGGCCGCGACGAAGCCCTACACTGAGGTCATGCAACTGGAGACGTTTTCGCGGGGATTGTGCTCTCCGCTGTTCAAAACGCTTGAGTTGTGCGGATGGCCATCGGTTAGCGCCATTGTTCTATGTCTGGTATCGCGTCGAGTCACTGGAACTCTTCATCTGATGCACAAACTTTCCTGCTTAACGCTCTTACGACATATCCTTACGCTTTTTGTCCACGTCAATGCACGAGAAGCCTTGGATATACCACGCCGTGTGCATGCAGGGCTTGAGAAGGAAACTAGGTCTACACATAACGCTACGTTGAGCGTGTGGTATTCGTAAATATGACACAGCTTGCGGTATCACCCATACAGCACACGTGCAATTACGCGTAGAACCCGCTTACTGCTTCTGTATCGTGCCCTAGTGGCGGAATGCTTCTATGTACCTGTTTTCCTAACCGCGCAGCTGCTCATTAGTGTTTCTTCAGCACCCATCGCACGCAATGGGCGTTTGGACCTCGACAAAGATGGCATCTCAGTCCGAATCAAACAAGTCCAGTTGGAGCAGGTGAGTAGCAGCACCCAAATAACTCCACGTGGTCCTTGTCGCCGTTCACACCTCTCAGGACACAGGGAAATCCACATCCCTCCCCCGCAACCGCATAACCGCCATAGACCTCAACCGGGCAGGCATGGGCCTCATGGAGATAGTCTCCGAGCCGGATATGCGGTACGCGCCTTCCTCGCTGTCCAATGTACGCGCTCTAACCTAAATTTCGCTACCGCCGTGATAGTTCTCCGGAGGAGGCAGGCAACTATGTCCGGACGTTGCAAGCCCTCCTGCGCTCCGTGGGCTCCAACGACGGCAATATGGAACAGGTATGTGTGTGGTTCAGCCCACCATTGTTCCATTGGCCACTGGCTGAAATCCTTGGCGTTACAGGGGTCATTGCGGTGCGACGTCAACGTATCCGTGAATCGCGTCGGCGAACCTCCAGGAACGCGCTGTGAAATCAAGAACCTAAACTCTGTAAAATTCATGATGGTCGCTATTAGTGGGTTTCCTTTCCTTGGAAGTCTATATGCCCTGTCATATCTAACTGCCATTGGTTCGTGCTCGCGCTTCTGTGGACACGAAATTTTGCGCACAGCCTGCGAAGCATTGCGGCAGGTAGCGCTGCTCGAGCGCGGTATCCCAGTCGCACAGGAGACCCGAGGCTTCAACGAAGAGAGAGCCGAGACATATTCATTGCGTAGCAAGGAAGGCGCACCCGATTACAGGTACATGCCGGATCCGAACATACCACCATTGCTGATAGACTCGGTGCGTCCTGCGGCTGCATTCCTAATCGCCTCCGCTGTTCTCGCCGCTAACTCAACCTTGGCGTACGGGTGCAAAGACCTATGTCAATGCCATCCGGTCCCGGATGCCCGACCTTCCGGATGCTACCAGGGCACGTTTACGGGAACTGGGGCTCTCGCGGCGCGACGTCGAGGTCCTTATGGACGTGGATTCTGGCCGAGAAGTCGGGTTTGACGGCGAACTGGGACGCGGAGCCGTCGCGTACTTTGACGAGGTGGCACGCGGCCGGGACCCCAAAACCGTAGTGAATTGGTACGTGACTGTTTCTGACGTGCTATTGCTCGCCTTACCTGACTTCGCAGGATCACACACGAGCTGCTCGGCCAACTAGCCTTCCGTAATGAAACGTTCAAGGAGAACCCTATGTCCATCGAACAAATGGGTGAACTTGTCGACCTGGTGCAGGCTGGGAAGGTTACAGGTATGATCCTGTCACCCTTCTGAGGATACTGGGAGGTGCCACTTGCACCCTAATCTGGCGGAGATCTGAATACGCATTACAGGGACGTCCGGCAAGACCATTCTTCGACATATTCTATCCACACGCACCACCGACCTGCCGTCGGAGATTGCAGACGACCTTAAGCTTGCGACAAGTGACGATGACGGTGCCTTGCTGGAAAAATGGTGCAGGGAGGCTATCGCTGCACTCCCTCAGCAAGCCGAAGCAGTGCGGCAGGGCAACCTCAACGTCGTCAACAAGGTCATGGGTCATGTCATGAAGGCCAGTCGTGGAACCGCGAAGGCTCAGGACGTCCGGACTATGCTCCTCAAGCTCCTGCAATAACATACCCGGACATCTCAGCGCACGTCTGAGTCCCATGCTACACGTTTGCTTCCAGGATACAAGTCGTCATATACACTAATAATACACTAATCTCGTCCGCCGCTTATTGTATCCACCCCAGATTCCTTGTGGCTGCGATCTCAAACGGTGACCTTCTTCTCCAAGAACTCCTTCCATTCCTTCTCGCCCCAAGAGCTCGAAATCTCGCTTGCGACGAGACCGTCCCAGAGCACAGTTGGCGAGACGTGGATGCCGTTCTGCCTCGAGAACTTGACTGCGGTATTTTTTGCCGTACATTCAGCCGTCTGCACCCGGACATTTAGCGAAACACGTACTGGTGTACTTCAGGTCATCCGTGACGGCATTTCCGCCGTTCGGGGTGGACTTGAGCGCGAGGTGGTCCTGGAACGCCGCGACCTTGTCCTGTCCGATCGAGTCACCGACGAGCTTGGAGAGCTTCTCTCGGATCTGGAGCGGAGTGAGCGTGGACGTCGGGATGTCGAAGTACTCGCCCTGCGCTTTGAAGAGCGCGAGCGAGAACTTCCAGAAGTCCTCCGGGGCCACACGCGACACCTGTGGCAGCCATTCAGTCACCCGTCCATTTCACCTCGGTCTCGCCCCCGTATGTAAAAGCAAGGTTCAATATACGGTGTCTCCCAAGCGAGCGGGTACCTTCAGTCAGTGCGAGAAGCAGCCGGCAGGGACATGACATGGGGAAGCGGAGGCAAGATTACGAGGGGGAGGCAGGGGCTTACAGCGAGACCGGCCTCGTGCACGAGGGTCGAGCTGGCGTGCCAGGGCTGGACCTGGTTCCGGAAGATGACTTTGACCTTCCCGGCGTACTTGCCGCCTGGGGCGAAGAGGGGCCGGAGCACGCTATCGATAGTGAGCGACAGCTTCGCGGAAAACGGGCAGACGTAGTCCACTGAAGCATAAGGCGATCATCAGTTCCACGAATCGAACCCTGCAGCGGCAGCAAGCTGCAGGGCGCATATAGCATATATCGGGGTACTGGCACAATTTAAATGGCACGGTGTCCGCGGCACTTACGGAAGACTTCGATCGTGTGTGGGGCGTCGTATCCGCCCGCGATGACCAGGGACTTTTGGAAGGAGGGCTGGAGAGCCATCTTTGCTGAGAAGAGGATGTGGTCGATGTGAGAGAGAAGGATGTGGTTTCGGTCCCTGTCCTCGCCTCGAGTACGTACCCTTCGATGTAATCAGTGGCGCCTGAGTTCGTCCAGTGACGCAATTCGAGCTCAGCTGCTGTCAATGCTGAGATGAGTAAGTTGTCTGTCAGATAACGTGCTCGCTACTCTCTTTGTGGGAAGCATGTTCAGTATGCAAGTGAGAACGACTTTAGAGATAAGTATCTGGATTTATGAGCGTGCTAGACTCAAGTTTCTGCTTCCGTAGCCACTTAGACTATGACGCACCGGCCCGCTAGATGCCGAGCTAACCCTATCCTAGGGTCACGTAGTCTAGTTTGAACGTCGACTTGGACTGCGTTGAATGGTCGGTGGGCTCGCGACGACTTGCTGCCTTCTTCGTCCTTATCCTCTGCCTGTGTTTGCCTGTCGACCAGAACGAAAGTTTCTAGGTCTTATGGCGTCACAGAAGTTCTCAGTCTTCTTGACGCAACTCGCGGCATCATTACGGGAGGAGAAAGGTCCTGAACTCGCCTACCTTCTGAAACCGACGAGCGAGCACGGAAAGGCATTGGTCAAAGACTTTCGAGGAAACATCACGGTGCGTTCTGAACCTCCAAGCATGCCACACTTCTTCTCTCATTTTCCGTTCCCCAGAGGCAATCACTATCTCACTATGAGGGCAGCTTGGAGAGCCCTTGGGACGAAATCGCGATCCAGTATGTCTTGGTCGTGAACCACTGCGGCAAAAAGCGGGCGACGGAGGCGTTCAAGGAGCAATGCACCCTACTTTCGTGAGTGAGTTGGCCCGGCGCAGTCTGTAGATGCTTCACTCAAAAGCACGCACGTTCGTCCTACGTCCCCAGGCTGTTCCTGCGATTTTTTGCCACCAACAGTGGCTGGACCTTACCCGCGTTGTTCTCCATTTTGAGAGATCTGCGAGACCTCGCGTTTGATGTGAGTCCATTTTCTCTACTTCGAGAAACTGCACCCACCCAAGGACAGGCCGACCTGGAAGGCGTATCCAATGGACAAGAAGGCACAGCGAGTATGGAGGAGGCAGCGCGTATCATCATGAAGGCGTTTTCAAACTGTGTGACGGATAGGTGAACTGTATCTTGTTGCCCTGTTTCCTGCCATACTGATATATGCGCCAGGCAGTCGCCCATCCAGGAATCACGCAAGTGGGGCGTGTATTACGTGGTCGGACTGATTCTCAAATGCTACTTCCGGGTACGCTTGAATCCTGCGCATATAGTCTGGATAGAAAGCCAACTCTCAGATAGGTAAAACGAATATCGTTGTCTAAAAACATCCTTCGCGCCATCGAAGCCAACCCGGATATCCCACCACTATCCCAGTATCCTCGTGCCCACCAGGTACGTACAACGCTGTGCTGTATCTCGCTGGGCGCGAGCTGATCATCCGTATCCTGCTCTAGGTGACGTACAGATACTACATTGGAATGCTCAGCTTTCTCAGCGAAGACTTCGCGAAGGCAAGTCCGATCCTGTGCAGCCCGATAGATATCCATCTGACACTTTTCTCTAGGCAGAGCAAGAGTTGACACAGGCGTTCTACAACTGTTATACGGGTGCACATAGCAACCATGAGTGAGTTCCCTGGGCGGTGAACAGGACAGTTGGATCTAAACTAACACGACGTGAAGGCGTGTATTGACCTATTTGATACCGCTACGGATGTTCCGAGGACACCTCCCTTCAAAAGAGCTACTCCAGCGGTTCCCTGTTCTGGAAGACCTGTACTCGCCTTTCATCCACGCTATCCGGACAGGCGACATCCGGACCTATGACGCATCGCTCGACCGGTTTGAGCGGAGGCTGGTCGATCTGAATTTGTGGCTGACGCTGGAGAGAGCGCGCGAGCTCTGCATAAGAGGGCTGTTCCGCCGAGTGTGAGTCGGAGAGACCCCATATCTGTTTTTCCACCGCCCTGCTGTCGCCCACCTGTCTAACCATGTTCCGCTGTGTCCTAGGTGGATCGCGGCAGAGAAGAGCACGCGGATACCGATCTCGATGTTCCACGCGGCGCTGCTGATCGCGGGGCAGGAGGAGATGACGGCGGAGGAGGCGGAGTGCTTGGTGGCGAACATGGTGTACAAAGGTTTCATGCGGGGCTACATCTCGCACGAAAAGCAGATGGTGGTCATCGCGAAGACGGATGCGTTTCCGCGGTTGGCAGACAGGCCGGCGCCATTTGCGATGCTGCAGTGAGCGCGGACCGCGGGACCTGGTGCCGCCCCGGCGCCGCAGAGGACTGCAGATGAATCGATGATCACCGGATATCCTGGAAGGACGTCGATCGCACTGGTTATGTCCACGAGTCATATCGTGGTTCGGGATCCGGATAAACATGCTTCTCGCAGGTCTGGCGGGGGGGTGGGGGCTTGTTCCGCGAGTGGCACAAGTGATGGTTGTACAGCTTCGAGGGGCCGCCTATCATTAGTAGTTGAGACCAGGTGTACTCGAGGTGTTCTCCGAAGAATGTAATGCAATGCTTTGTAGTCGTCATGAGCTCCTGTAGTGTAGAGATGGCGGTGACGGTATTCGAGATAGACTTTCTACCATACGGGAGCCACGCTTGCAGGATAGGTCGAAGCGGTGCTGTCTGGAACGCCGTTCCGCTTTGGGCGCTTTCCGATCCACAGCCTTGGAGGCTCTCCTCAAAGTCGGAACGCTTGTTTACTCACATAAAGGCCGCTCCTCCACAAACGCGCAAGCAACTGATCTTTTACCCTCTCGTCCAGATATCCAGCCACCCAGGACTCAACCTCCAGATGGGAAACTCCTCGTCTAAGCCTCCCAGCGCCGCGTACATATCTAACCCCGGCCCCCTCAGGCTCAAGGGCGTCGATGACAGAAGCCCAGACGGGGTCCACCGCCGCGCCACCACTCATGCATCTAGCCAACCATCCTCCTCATCCGGGACCCACCGACGATCGAGGTCTGCGCTCGTGCACGGCGAACGGCCCGGCTCTCAGGACCCGCCACCATCGTATCAGGAGGCCCTTAGAGTCCCTGTCAACAGCCCCACAACAGACAACACCGTTAACCACAACCTGCTGAGCGTGCCTGCGCCACAGGTCCACCAACGATCGCGTTCACAGGACGCGACGAGGAGTAGGAATCCGTTCCGCCAACGGCCAGTCAGCTATAACGGCGTCGCGCAAGGGAACGTGGATCGCGACCTTCCACCAACCCCAGCTGCAAATCGTTCGGTGGCGTCGGCACCCCGTTCTGCGGGTGTGGATGATGCCCCCCGATGGACGACCGAGGAGGAGCGGTTGGCCTATCTCCGTCGGCCAATGCGGCAGGAGAGCTACGAGAATGCGCTCGAGATTCTGAGGCGGTATAACACCGTCATTGTCGTGGATGACTCGGCCTCGATGACCAAGGAGAACCGGTGGACGGAGGTCGGTCACCGTTCTAGTCTATTTTCCCCGTCTAAATCCATCTGGCTCGGAGCTAACGCTGTCTATTTGTAGGCACGCAACGCCCTAGCTACCCTCGCCGACACCGCTGCCAACTACGACGCGGACGGTATCGACGTCTGCTTCTTGAACAGCCGAAAGGAAGGCAACAATCTGAAGGTATGCAATTCTCTACATTCGTGCTCATTTTAGTCTCTGATTAATTCGCCCCCGCCCCCGCCAAACAGAAAGCCGAGCAGGTCCAGCGATTGTTCGACAGCGTGCGTCCTAACGGGCTCACCCCGATCGGCGACAAGCTCGACAGGCTGCTCCGGCAGTATCTGAATGAACTAGACCTAGCCAAGCGTTCAGGTCGTGAAGAGTCGGTCAAGCCCGTTAACTACATCGTCATCACAGACGGTGCTGCGAGTGAGTCTTCGATAATTACCGCTACTCGGAAGCATGCCGACTATGACCCCGCAGCCGATGACCCCGCAGAGGTAATCGTAAACGCAGCACGTCGGCTAGATAGAGACGGGTATCTATTGAGTCAGGTAAGACCGTTCCCCGTATCCCGAAGAAGGTGGCGATGTTACTCACCTTTATCCAAATAGCTGGGTATCCAATTTGTCCAGATTGGCACAGATCGGAACGCGACTCGGTTCCTGCAGCAACTGGACGACGATATCGCCTCGGAGCAGGGTGTCCGCGATATTGTGGATACAACACCCTATCTTGGAGGTCAGCTCAACGCAGAGACCATCATTAAAATCCTTCTGGGAGGTATTAACCGCCGGGTCGACCGAAGGGGTGGTTTGAGCGTCATGTCGAGCTGAATCCGAACGTTCTACGTGTTCCCTGCGATACCTTCTTCCTCGATGGGGCCCTACTCTCCCCCCTATGTCTTCTGGTGGACCTGAATCACCGTTCTTCGCTGTATTCCACTGTATGCACGTATGCCTCGTTGCTCTGCTTCTCTCTTTGCTAGGCCATCCAACTGACTTATTGGACCCACCTCGTTCATCCGATACGCCTCGTCTATCCGATCCACTTCACCTGAATGATCCACCATGTTCATTTAACCCACCTTCCCCTCCCGGACCTCGTGTAGCAGTACCACCTGATGTCGTACCAGGCCGCCGTCATCGCCCGCGCATCCGCATTTTCTGTACACTACTGCTGTAGTCATACTAGTCTTAGGTCGCTGTATCTACGATACCTCTTCATATTCCTAATTCTTAAGCTCCCAAATGACAACCCCAAACTACCGATCCCAATCCTCCAGCGCGAACGCGAAAACTCCAAACGCCGGCGCAGCCTCTCCCGCCCCAGCGGCGAGGCTCTCCACGCCCCTCCGCACGAAGCGCACGAGCGCGTCCAGCTCGGACGACATCTTGTCCAGCCGTGCGAGGAAGCCGTCCTCGGTGAACGACGCCGAACCAGCGGTCGACGCCCCGAACGAGAACGACGGCTCGCGCCCGGAGCGCCCCGCGAGGCTTTCCTCGTCGAGGCCTTCCTCGTCCGTCGAGCTGTCGTCGTCCTCGTAATCGTGGCGGCGCAGGAGCGACGGCGCGTCGGAGAAGGCGATGACGTTGCGCCGCTGGGCGCGCAGGCGGCGGCTGCGATGCCGGTGTCGGTGGCCGAGGAGGGAGGCGCGGGAGATGTCGTGTGTTGTGTCGCCGGCGAAGGCGACGAAGCACTCGGTGTAGTGCAGCGACATGTCGAGGATGGACATGATGGCGCGGTGCAGCGCGACGGTCTGTGCGGCCGGGTGTGAGCTGACGCGGAGAATGTGGGAGGTGTGTGAGGCTTACGTTCTTCTGGAGCAGGCATCGCCCCTCTAGCTTGTCCAAACTGGTCGACGTGGGTGTTAGCCTGTTCTAAACACATAAGTGAAGAACTTAAACTGCGCACTGGTCATTCTGGAGCCGGATCATGTCATCGAATGACTTTGCCTCTCGGAACGCCTCGTGAAACTTGGAGATTTGCGTATGGAGAACCTGTGCATTCGTCAGCTCGGCGGCACATTCCCTTTAAGCCGAATGCCTCACGTTTGTCGTTATGAAGTTCAGCAAGGTGCTAGAGTCAGGTGTCAGGTACCGCACGGAGCAACGCAACCTTCGTAACTCACTTGACAAACCACGACAAACTCCCGCGCATGGCATAGAACACCTTCATCTCGGCGTCCAGCTGCTTGCCTGCAGCGAGCCCGCCGCGCACCAATATCCTCTCTAGCACACGCTTCGCTCTGCGTATCTGCAGCACAAGTGTGAAGACCGTCGAGTAGACTCGCATCGTCCGCGGAGTAAAGATGTAGGTGAGCGGGAATGGAACCGCATACTCGATGAGCAGCCCGTCGAGTGCGCGGACCGTCTGGGCGATGTTCTTCTCCTGAAGCGTGGTTTGCCCTTGGACTTTGGGAAAGGAGAACCTCACGAGAGAGGCATCGATCCAGCGTATCCGGCCTGGGTAGAGCGCGACGACGTCCCGGAAGGCGGAGTTCATGAAGTGGAAGTCGTTCCACCGCTCGCGTGTGTCCATCTGCTCGGGACGTGGTCAGCGGATGACAATGATGCGTGCGAAATACAGCGGACGCACCCTGTTAAAGAGAATGTCAACGAAGTGCGACATCGCGTCTCCTCTGCGCATCAAGAACACGTCCTCCATGGCGTTAAGGTGCTCCCAAAGCTCGCACTCATCCACTAGGACCTTCCTCAACGCCTCATGTGCGACGTCGGAGTACGGCAGCAGCTCGTCGTACACAATCCGAGAGAGGTTCTCGGACGACGCGACAGCACCTTCCGATGAAACCGTGACCTCCCCTGTACCATCGACGAGCTCGTGCAGCTGGGGCCGCTCAAGGAGGTCCTTGAATGACCGCCAGTCCGCCATCCACGGCTTCATAGTAGTCCCGTCCGACGAAGGCTCTCCATCAAAGAGGGACGATACACCTAGAACTCGCAGCAGCCCCGTCACCTTCCCCGTCGCCAGCACGAGCTCCGCCACATGCACGAGGAAGACCGGCACGCTTGTCGACCGTCCTTCCACGTCCGCATCCGTACCGCCAACTGCGTGTCCGTCGCGGAGGGCGAAACCATCGGCCCAGAAATCGGGGTCGAGCATCAGCATCTCGTTGTCCTCCACGAAGAACTCGTCCTGGAGAGCCCTCAGGGGAGAATACACCTGGGCACCTGCCTGGGGTAGTGTACCGAGCTGTCCGTCGCGCACCGGCATCCCGTCGAGCATCCACCTGTGGATCATGCCCCACACCGGCTCGGCGCTGGCGGTGAAGACCCGCACGACGGCACACGAAGTGACCTCGTCGCCCATCGAAACGTGCTCTTGGGCGGCCGCAAGAAGGGCATCAAGCAGGGTAGCCGTGATGGTCGAGGGCGAAACACGTTGCGGGAGGTCAGGGAGTGTCCACACCTCGGGGGTCTCGTCCTTGTCGCTCAGACGCTGTGAACGGCGTACAACCGTGCGCACGATGTCAAGGAGGACGGGAAAGGACGTGCTGAAGTTGTCTCGGATGGCTTTCTCGAGGCTCATGAGCGAGACGACGAGCTTGTCGCCAATCCCGGCCCGAGCGTGGCAGATGTCTTCTTCGCGCTGCGCGCACCAGGCGTCGAATGCGCGGAGTTCTGTGTCGAGCGCGTCCACGAACGCTTCGAGTGTCTGAGTGCTTCGTCGTTGCGCCCGTAAGAGATAGGCTGGCTGCCCTTGGCCATCAGAAGCAGGAACTGTGCTTCCTGACGCTTTGGCGAAGATCGCGGAGGTGAACTTGCGGACGTGGACAAGGGTTGTGGCCAGGGCTGCGAAGGACGAGATAATCGAGGCTTGGGCACCTGCTGTAAGGTGTAGGAGGCGGGGAGCGGAAGAAGATAACTGGGGCAGCCGGCGTCACTCACAAAAAGTGGAAATTGTGATAGACATTACACTCACGACGAATGAGAAAGCTTCTTGCCCACTGTGTACCCATGTGAACATCATATTTCTTCGGCCTTGAAGACCTGTGATGACTTCTCGGACGATGTCTTGCTCATGACGGTAGTTCTGTGTCGGCCATAAAAATCTGGGCTCATGATGGCTGATGAGGGACAAACCTCTGTGCTTGGCCCATCAATACTGAGCACGGCTCGTGAGCCCAAGACGCGATGGAAGGATGGCGCTGTTAAAAGTGAATTCTAGCTGCCACAAGTGCAAGCTGCATGGAAGTTCTCACCTAAAGATGAAGCATCACCGAGATTAAGATTAAACTGTGTACTGACAGAAGCATCCGATCGCCAATCCGGCCGCCAATATTGTCTGGAGTGCAGTTCCTCTACATCCTGACGATGTCGGTAGGCATTCATAGGATCCAGTGGAGGGTCCAACGTTGGCACTTCCGGGCCATGTCCATCCATAGGAGGGGTAGGAGGTGTCTCTGGTATACGTGACAAACGGGAATCCGATCTCGACTCATCGTCATCTGACTCGCTATCCCAAGGTGAAAGAGAGGGGGAGCTGCCATCGCTGCGATGATCCCAGTTCTCTACAGTGCTGCCCGGTGGAAGACCATATGCGCCTTCCCAATGCTGGCCTTCCAGGGGTTCTTCTGCAAGAATGTCCTTCCATGTAAGTTTCGCTTTCTCCGGTTGAAGATTGTCGATCTTGTCGATGATAGCTTCGGCATCGGCCAATGTTGTTGATGTCGGGGGGTTGGAGAGGAAAGCCTAATACCTATTCAGACAAGTCGCCGTTCAGACGTTAGCATAGAAACCCACCAAGAATTTCAGGTGGTCCGGGACTCGCGATCGCTGACAAAAACGAACCAGTTCAGAGGTATTGTTTTATCGACACGGTCCTGCTTTCATACCTGAATTTCAGCATCAAGATCACTCTGGTTCTGGAGCTGGTCCCTGAGCTTCTTATACACCTTGTCCAACGCGTCAGCCAAGACATCCGCCGAATTAATTCGTGCCTTCTTGACGTGGCTATGGAGTTTCAGCAAAGGCATTCGAGGAGGCGCGTCAATGTGAAAATACCTACCCTTTCATCACTTTGTCTATCGTTGTGAAGTCTCCGCTGGCCCCAGGTCTCAAAGTCGAGTCTAGATTCTTGGAGACATACTCTACAGCAGTTTGGTAGCTCTCCTCATCCTCTGCTGGGGTTATGTCTGTCACTTGCGTGACGAGGGTCTCACACAGAGGGACTATTCGGATGGACTGTCGTGAAGGCGGCCGCTGGGATAGCCGAGAACCAGGTCGCCTGGTGGATGCGCTAGTGCTCGGGCGAAGAGTCGAAGCACTCGATCCCGGCCTGACTGACAAGCTCGACGACGGCCTGATGGAAGCGCTGGATGGCGGACGAATTGATGCGCTGGAGGGCGGTCTGAGAGGTGCACTGTGGGATGGCCGGATGGGTGGCGGACGCAAAGATGCGCTAGACGGTGGACGCATAGACGCGCTGGATGGTGGACGCATGGACGCATTGGGAGGCGGTCGCATAGTTGTGCTGGATGGTGGTCTCATCGTAGCGCTGGAAGAAGGTCGGATTGTTGTGCTAGACGGAGGGTGCCGTGGGGCATTAGGAGGAGGACGAAGGCCAGCGGCTGAGGGCGGTTGGGTCGAGGATGCACTGAGCTGCGGCTCTGTTCCATACCAGCCATCCTTGTCAGGACGGAGAGCTGTGGCTGATGGGGGATTTGAGTTGGAGGGTCCCGCTTGAGCCTGAGGCTGCGGGCCAGTTGGCCGTGAGCCAGAAGTAGAAGGACGCATTGACGCTGCCACTGTAGTGGCTGAGTTTACGCTGGAATCTGTCAGCGTTATGCAAGAAATATTTGCGCATATAGTGTGCTCTGCTTACGTGCAGGGATTTGTGCTAACCTCGGAGGCACCGAGGAAACAAGGACGGGTCGCGTTGGTGGCTAAGCACAAGCCAGGCGCCGCAGCGCAGAGTCGCGATCGGCTGTCACGCGTCGCGCTCGTCACGCGCGCCAAGGGGAGCGCGTCGTCACCGTCACTCGCCTCCTCTCTCAGGCTCAAGCTCAAGCGTCGACGGTCGACCATCTCCTCCCAACCACCATGTCCACCCGACTCCTGCTCAGGGCTGTCGGGAAAGCCCGGCTTTCCTCCACCGCAACGAGAGGCTACGCAACCGCGACCACCCGCCCGACACCTAAAACGACATATGCCTCCCGAACGACCACCAGGACATCCACCGCACGAGCAAGCACGACCGCAGAAAAGTCCAACGCAGCCACTCCCAACGACGTCGACATCCCCCCTGAAGCGTACTCCGCCCCGCCTGAGAGCGTCCCCTCTTCCTCCACGTTGCAAGACGTCTCTTCACCCCCTACAAACGCCTCCTTCGTCCCCGCCGAGTTCACCGAGTCTGTGACAATCGGCGGCTCTCCCGCCGACCCCAACGCCCCAGATTGGTCCAAGAGTTACTTTGGTCTGTCGACGCAGCCCTTCCCAAGGGAGGTCGCAGAGACGCTGCTTGCCCCCGTGGACCCTATGGACGTTGAGATGAAACCCGGTACGTCATGAACCAATTGTCAGACCCCTGAGAGTATATCGTTCATCGTATGCGTCCAGATGGTTTGATTTACCTTCCCGAGATTAAGTACCGCCGCGTCCTGAACAAGGCGTTCGGGCCCGGTGGGTGGGGCCTCGCACCTCGTAGTGAGACAAATGTTGGACCGAGAGTCGTAAGTAGGGAGTACGCCCTGGTTTGCCTGGGTCGGTGAGTGCACATTCTCTGTATCCGATGCAGCATCGGTTGAGATCCGGGATTGTGTCGTAGACTCGTTGGTATTGCCCGAGGAGAGCAGGAGTACTTCGACCCTAACGGCATTCCCACTGCGACCGAGGCGTGCAAGAGCAATGCGCTCATGCGATGCTGCAAGGACCTCGGCATCGCCAGCGAGCTCTGGGATCCTCGCTTCATCCGCGAGTTCAAGGCCAAGTACTGCATTGACGTCTTTGTGGAGGACACCAGGACTAAGAAGAAGTATGTTGTCTCACAGGCCCTCCATTGCGTCACTAATATCTCGCTTCCAGGAAGAAGCTCTGGCGCCGGAAAGACCAGCCTCCGTTCGAGTGGCCCTTTAAGGAGTGATACTTCTCCCTTTGCGCCCGAGTCTGACTCTGCACCCTGTACCATATCATCCACCTACATTAATCACCACTCTAGATGCCTGAGGGCCCCTGCTCGAGACCGCGTCTTGGAAGTGAAACTCATGAATAGGCATAAGCAGACTAGGACGTTACACGAAAACCCAAAACATAAATCAACTACAGCAGCACGGGGCGCGTTCATACTGGTAAGTATACATATGTTAACACCCGTTTTCGATCCGGGCAACCCCCACATAAGCACAGCCCTGGAATAAGTTACGCAGCAAGCGACGCCGTCAACCCTCTACTTCTTCCCGGCCTTTCGTTGTTTGCTCTTCTTCGGGCTCGAGGTTGCTGTAGCGGTGGAGGATGCAACGGCAGTGGTTCCACTTACAGTCGTCTTCGCATCAGACTGCGCGTCCTTCTTAGGCGTTGCAGTTGGCTGTGGCTGCTTCTTCTTGTTCGCGTCCTGCGGCTGGGGCTTGTGGAGGAAGCGCATCACAATGCTCGCGACACCACCAGATGCGATCATGAGAAGGAAGCGGGGGATGCGGTTGAGGACATTGAAGACGTGCATCATCGCGAGCGCGTAGTACTCCAGCATGAATTCACTGGAGAGATATGTCAGCGTACATGGTAATGATTTCTGGCAAACCTAGGGGAAACCTACCGCTTGCCGCCAGGGGCAAAGTTAGAGTTCCAGACGGGAGTCTCGCGCCAGAGCTCCTCGGTGAGAAGCTCGCGAATGAGGTCTGCGCTGACACGGACGCGGTCCGCCTTGTAGAACCGGAGTGTCTGGCCCCGGTCCCGGAGAATCACCAAGTACGGTCCGCTGTACGAATCATTCACACAGATATCAGCGCACGCCGCCTAACAGAAAGATATGGGGGCAAAAAAGTGTGTGGATGCGGTAGAGAATGAGAAGACGTACGTCCAGATAGACCACTTGGTCGTGAGGTACGTCACAGTCATGTAGTCGATACGGCCCCAGCGGACATGAGGAAGGTCGCCGGCGATGACGGTCTGGTTGTAGGCATCGTCAAAGGACTTGTCGACAATCTTGGAAATTTCGCTGTTCTGCGAGCCCGTCACGGAACTGTACGACACCCAGCCATTAGCATTAACGTCCGCTTCTTAGCATCCTGGAATCTTTGCTTCGCCCATGAACTCCACGACCCAGGAGCCCAAAGGCGCAATCGCAGAGAAAGAACCGAAAAGGCGACACGTACACAATAAGGAACCAGATCCGCTCGCGCTCCTCCTGTGCCGTCAACGTCTCGTTCACGATCATCTCCACATAGTTCTCGTCCGTGATGAGGGGTATCCGCTCGTCCCACGGCGACAGGCCGCCCCGCGCGACCGCGTCCGATACGTTCACCCCCAACTTCCCAAAGAGCGAGGCGATGGGGCCTGATGTCAGCAGTCTGTCCACGAAGCCAGGCTGTTTCCCCGCGGTTTCGGTGGCCTGCGCAGCGTGCGCGGCGGGGTCGAAGGTGTACGCGGGCTCGGGCGGGGCCTCTTCTGCCGCAGGGGCTTTCTGGCCGGGGGTCCACCCAGCGGAGAAGTATTGGGCGTGCGCGGACGCGGCGCACAGGAGAGAGCTGAAGAGTATCCCGGAGAGCTTCATGGCGCCGAGCTCGGTGTCGACGAGGTGACGCGGCTCAAGGCGGTGGGTAAGACGTCGAGGCGGTCGACGAAGATGAGGGGAGAGGGAGAGAAAAGACTGAGGAAATGGGCTTGCGCGTACGCGTGAGGATGAGGGGAGGTGGAGGGGCGAATTCAAACCCAATCGACGCCAGCTGGACCCAGCGCGGGCGACGCATGAGAATGGAGATAAGACAGGGCCGTGCCTGCGGCTTGATGTTGTCTCAACGCTCCCGCCGCTAGCCCGCGCGAGTTGCCAGCGAGTGCGCACACCATGATGGGGGCCGCAGAGGTGACAGGACGCGCTATCGGGCTAGGCGGGCAGGACGTCGGGGACGTGGACAATGTTCATTAACATTCATCGTGGGCCGCAGCAGCTCAGGGGACGCGCGTGAAATGCGCGACATTGAATCTGGACGTGCTGTAAGGAGCTCAGAATAGACTACATACATAAGACTTGGCGCGCGCAGCGACCACCGCGCGGACAAGTCTAGCTAGTGCGTGTTGTCGGATACTGACTGCATCCCATACCTCCTCTTCTCTCTCCTCGACGTCTGCTTTGCTCGGGGCACTGTCGAGCTGGCTCTCCTGGTATCAATTCCTCCGTAGACCGCCTCCGTCGAGCTCGGTCACCCCTGGTGGCTCATCCGCGGCTAGGGCTAGATTAATCGTCTCTAGCGTCGAGGAACTCCGCGGTGTCATGCGTTCCATATCCCCCCTCTACCTGGCGTCATGGCTTTACCCGTTGGCATCGCTCTTGCCATATACCCTTGGCGCACCCACAGATAGTGAGTCCAAGCGGGCTCCGTATTCAGTGTGGCACACGACGACTCGGAATTGCGTGGCTAACTGCGAGCGCAGTTCCCTCCGCGGCCTCGTTCTACATCCCAACCCTCCCTGATCTACACCAAGATGAGAAGCGACCATTGCGCATGTATGGCGGTCACCTCTCGTCGGATCCTAACGCGCCCACTGCGTCGCCGACGGACGTCACCGCACACCTATACTTTTTCATGGTGAAGGCCCGGAGAACAGCCGACAAAGAGCGGATTCTCTTCTGGTTAAACGTGAGTTCTCCATTTATTCGCTACGGCGTGTGGCGTTGAAACGTCCTGACGTGCTCATTAGGGCGGCCCAGGATGCTCGTCGTTTGACGGTCTCATGATGGAAGTTGGCCCATGGAGGATAGACGGTAAAGGTGGCCTCAAGACGGCGGATGGTGGGTGGGAGGAGTATGCCACCGTGGTATTCGGTACGTAATCTCCGCTGCAACGAAGTCTCTTCCTTGTCTTACTGTCCGTTCATTTCGCGTAGTTGACCAGCCCGTGGGTACCGGGTTCTCGTACGGGCCTTCAAATAAGTTTGACCACGAACTTCCCGAGGTAAGTTATGTCTGCGCCCGTAATGCCACAACCGTGTAATGACTATCTTAGGCTTCCGCACATTTTTTAGAGTTCCTGCGGAATTTCTACAAAGTCTTCCCTGAATACAAGAATGTCGACGTACGCACTACAACTCATTCATCGCTTCATGAAAGCGCGCTGACAGCGTCTCCGCTGTAGGCTTATATTACAGGCGAAAGCTTCGCAGGACAATACATCCCGTATTTTGCGGATGCAGTCCTTAGCTCCGACCTGGGCATTCCGCTGAGGGGCGCTGCTATTGGAAATGGCTGGATAGACGGGCGAAGGCAATACCCAGCATACCTCGATTATGGCTTAAAACACAGTCTTCTCGAAGAGACTTCGGCGGTGGGTGGGCCCAGTCAAACGACATAGCTCGGAGCTGACTGTTAAATACGATAGGCGTATAAGACTGCCAAGGAGACAACAGACCGGTGCACGGCCGAGCTGGCCAAAATTACAAACAAGGAACCAGTGCACGTCGACGTCTGCGAACGGGTTATGATGGATGTTATCGCAGGAAGAAGCCACAAGTATGTGCAGGCATCAACAGATGCAGGTTGACGTTTAATCAATTCACAATAGGGTGAATGGCACTGACAAATGCGTGAACATCTATGACGTGCGGCTGGAGGACATTTCCCCACAATGCGGCATGAACTGGCCACCAGACCTTGCCGGAGTATACAAGTATCTTGGTGTGCGTCTTTAGATCGCATGCTACCTTCTTGATACCTGACCAACCTTTGTTTACAGCGCCGGGATGTCGTGTCCGCAATCCACGCAGACCGTATCCCCGGCAAGTGGGTAGAGTGTAGGAGTCGCGTACACACCGAGTTCTCTGTGCGCGCGTCCAACTCGTCCGTCACGATTCTTCCTCGTGTCCTGGAAAAGATCCCGGTCATGCTTTTTGTCGGGGATCAAGACCTCATCTGCAACTACGTTGGTGTAGAGAGCATGATACAAGCCATGCATTGGAATGGCGAAACTGGTCTCGGTGTCAGTCTCCCATTATCACCAGTGAATGGACGCTGACTTCCTTTGGTCCCTCCAGAAAGTTGAGACGCTCTCCTGGATGGTCGGAGGTAAATCCGTCGGGACGTGGGTCACCTCGCGCAACCTCACCTACACTAAGGTACGGTCACTATTCGACCGCACATAAATTTCTGTAGTTTCCGATCTGTCACCTTAACGTGCATTTGCGCTGCAGATCTTCGACGCTTCACACATGGTCGGGTTCGACGTCCCACACGTTGCGCACGACATGATCCTGCGCTTCATGGGCGTGAACTTCACCGCGATCACCGACGGCTCCGCGCGCATTCCCAGCTCCGTGGGAGGCACCGCGAAACCGCTGCCCGTGCTCGAAGATGCTCCGCCTACCCCGGCGGCCACGAAGACCCCGGAGCAGGATAAGGCAATGTGGGAAGGTACGCTGCGTTGCTGCCGACATTCTCCCACCGTTGGCGGAGGGGCTAACGTCTTTTTCCTTTAAGCATACTACAACGCCGGGTCCGCCGCGCTCGTTCTCCTCCTTATTGCGGCCCTCGTAGGCGCGTTCCTCTGGTGGCGCAGGAGAGGTGGCGCGGCACGCCGCCGCCTCCGCGGCCTGCCGGTCGACTCGACGCACGAGGAGAACATCCCGCTCAACGCGACGCTCCACGACGAGCCCAATGGTGACGGCGGCTTCCGCACACGCAAGGGCAAGGAGCGCGCAGGGACCTTGCCTGACGAAGAGACGATCTTCGACGTGGGCGACGTGGAAGACGATGACGACGAGGGGCGGAGCCCTGCGCGACGGTGAGCCGTCGTCGTCGAGTCAGAGTACTGCACTTGAAATTTTTCTACATACACTACGCTGGGAGGCTGGAACTATTCCTTTCTTTCCTCGCTCGCTTTGTGACCTGGGGCAGACTATTACTTATACTGCAAGACAGCGCTCTAGAGTACATTATGGCTCGGGATGCGGGATCCTGCCGCGATGGTATGCTCTGCGTCCTATTTGAGTGGATTTGCGATCGGCGTGGATCAACCGTGCTCGAACTCGAGGTCGCCTCCCCGCTGGATCCTTCCGACTCCACCTTCGGGTTGTCTGTTGTCCGCACTGAGCGACTCGCCGTCTCCCTCCGTGGGGGATTGGTCTGAGGGGAGATCGTGCTCCGACCTCTCCTCCCCTGGAGCAGCGAGGGAGGAACAGAGGGAGCCGACGACTCTGTTGAAGTCGAGCGTTGCGATCTGGCCTCGCTGGACGGACGAGAGCGAGTGCTAGTGCTGCTTGTCGTTGTTGGCCTCTTGGAGATCGATTAGAGAGCGGGAGATGAGGATGGCGGTTATTCTATGTAAGACAGCGTTGCAGTAAGATCGTTGTTGGGCATTTAAGTTTGGTAAGATGGGGGCGTGCAGTTTAGTGAGGATCGTGATGTAATTGGCGTTGTCGGTGTTGTTCTGGTTCAGGATCTATGCGCAGATTGAGCGGTCAAAACCCTTGCCATGGTCAGTACTAGTGACCAGGAAGCCATGGCCAGGCCACTGGCTAGTACCCCGACCCCTTAAGAATGACTAGATTAAGCTGGTAAGTACGCGCATAAGGGGCACCGGGGCGGACGGGGACTCGGAGTGGTTCTGATGATTACGAGATGGATATGGTTGAAGACCGTGACAGCGCTGGTAGGAGCCATCCATGTCCTCCGCGCGAGATGCCGAACATTGCCCACCCAGACCAATTACAAGCGTCAATTGCCGTCCTGCAGACTGAGATAACCACCCACCACCCACCATCTCCTTCAGGGTGCACTCGCTTTGGCGTATGAATCTGGATATGGGTGGTTCGGTAACAGTAATCCCCCCTACTCTCCAGCAGGGTCGCTTCTCCGATTCTCAACCTCAAGACCCTGCAAAGCCATAGTATATGCCATGGCATGCCGGAAACATTGCGATGCGGTACGTACATGACAGTCAAGAACGGGATAGGAAATGCCCCGAATAACAAGGTTTCGCGGACGGAGCCGCATATCCCGATCTCGACCGAATCGGTACCGGTTAACGTTCCCAAGTCAACCTCCTGCCAGTGGCTTCAGGCTGTCCTTTCCCTCCATCGACATCGTCAACGTCCACACGTCTGGAACACTCCTTGCACCCTTCTTGACGCTGCCCATTACTCGTGCATTACCGCGATCGTCAAGAATATGTCGCCAGCCATCCTCACCGAGGACATCCTCTTCCATGTCGTGTCGCATCTTAGCGCCACCCACTCCAGGTCGGCTCGACGGACCTTGGTTCGATTAGCCCGGGTACACAGCACGTTCAAAAAACCTGCTCTTGCTGTCTTGTGGAGATCTCTCCCGAGCGCAGAGGCGTTGGAACATCTGCTTTGTGCCATCGGGATCGCACAAGAAGATCCTCAAAATGACCACCACGGTTTGACCCATTTGGTGCGTGTATCGAGTTGTGTAGGGGTCCGTTTCGACGCTGACGTTCTTTCTAGAGCTTGAACGGAACACTCGAAACCCACCGATCGGGCTGGGAAAGGTTTCAAGAATACAGCGTCCTCGTACGGGAAATCACCCTCGACCCCTTTTTTGTTCCCGCTCAACATCCTCTCGGTTTCGGTTTCTCATCGTTTGACCCTGAAGACACTTTCTGGGGACACCTGACCTCCACCTTTGGGATCACGTCGATTCTTCCTTGTTTGAAAGTGGTCACCCTCCGTAGTTCCGACTCCGTCAGGTTTTCCACGTTTAACCCGGACACGCTGCGCTTTCTGAACCCATCCATACGTGGATTCAACGTCGACGTGGCCTCAGTCAGCCCAGAGGGACGTTGGAAGTTCGCACAGTTCTTTGCAACGTGTTTCTCCTCTGTCGAAGACCTGGATGTGATTGCCCTGAACACACTGGTCCCCGTGCTGGATTTTGAATCACTGCCCCAATTGCATTCCCGCCTGCGTAGGCTCACCGTACTATCAATCCAATCCGACGAACTTTCACACCTTGCCTCCCTCCAAAACCTCGAGTACCTCTCTATTGGAATGGCACGGAGGGACGAGAGGCCGCCAGACCTTCCCATTAAACTCTTACAACTTCGTAACCTCACACTGTCCAGCTACCAGTCCAGCGGGTTGAGCGCTTTCCTCGCCAATGTGGATGTCCCCCAACTCCAGTCATTCTCCGGATCCATGTCCCAAAGCCGCCAGAATCCCAAGGAAGTGTATGAGGAGCTGTCAAACGTTCTTCGTCTACTGGTCGCCAAGTGTCCAGCCTTGATCTCTTTCAGCTGGGCGACCGACCGGTGGGTGCGAAACGACGACCGGTCCGGCGCGGGTGCCCTGCAGCTGGCCGAGCTTGTCGCTCCCCTGCTCTCTGTCCGTACCATCCGCAACTTCTCAGCGTCGTTCAGACCCTACATGATATCTTACACCCCCTCCGATTTCCGTGCCTTCGCGCAGGCTTGGCCAGAGCTCGAAACGCTCGAGCTCCGCATCGTCACCGACGAAAACGAGGCCGACGAGAATG
Organism: Ganoderma sinense ZZ0214-1; assembly: GCA_002760635.1. Lineage (NCBI taxonomy): Eukaryota > Fungi > Basidiomycota > Agaricomycetes > Polyporales > Polyporaceae > Ganoderma > Ganoderma sinense. The sequence goes on from AYKW01000001.1 coordinate 3,177,861, forward strand.
AAGCCGACGAGAACGAGGCCGACGGGAACGAGGCCGACGAGAACGCGTACGCGGACTTCGAGTCGCTCGTCTCGTTCGCCCACCACTGCCCCCGCCTTCGCAGGCTCCACATCCCGACGTTCAAGTTCGACCACGCCGCCGACACCACGGCTACCGTGCGTCCTCCCGTGTCGCATTGGCTACAAAGCTTGTACGTGGAGACTGTTGTCTTGAGTGCGAAGCAGCCTGAGGATGAGGCCTCCGAGTCATTTCTGAGATTGATGCAGGAGGTCTTCCCCGAAGCCGATATCGATTTCGGGTTCTGATCAGAGTCAGTTTAAATGTAGCGTCGTAGGATATGGGTTGCGACAACGTGGAGGAGGTCTGAGTGTATTGCCCAGTATTGCACGCCAATTGCGACGGCCTGAGTCGCAGTCGCTATGATTGGAAGTGAGATGGCTGCTGATGTACTAGTATGGAGATGCGAGACTATGACTTCTTGCAGCAGGTCAAGGTGCAGTTGCGAATGTATGTATTTGTCGTTCCTAGGATGGTCAGCCGATTTCCGTCAAAATGCCTGCATCACCGTGACTTGAAAGAGTCCCTCGTTATCCCTCGTTATCCCTCGAGCTGAGGCTACAAATCCTTAGATGGCGACAAGTACCATAATAAACGGAACTCACTGAAGGTGGTCTACTGTGTCGCCAGCCTCGAGGTTGATCGCACCATCAACAGCTTGGCCAACGCCAGAAGCGTGGCGCGGGGTTGAGGGTGACTGGTCCTCCAAACCACAAGAGTGCGTGGATCGCAACCTACAATTTACAAAGCGTCCTCCATCCGAATCCCCAAGAAGACTCCCTTGTCATCTGGTACCGGTTCTGGCAAGAACGACTGGCAAGAACGACCACCTTCTGTGCAATCAAGGTGTTCTCGCGTTGGCTGAAAACAAGATAATTCGGACAAACTGTCGCAGAAGTGGTCACATGTACGTGCATATAACAACATTCCATACCTCCGAACGACGGTAAGCAACCCAAGCCGCCTCGAAACACACATATCAAGCGACATTAGCAGAGAATTGTTGCCAGAAACTTCATGTATTGCATTTCAACTGTATGAACCAAGTACAGTGGTAAGCACATAAGAATGTATGCGATATGGTTCCACCAAACCGTCACGGCCACATAGTGGCACCCCGCGCGAAGGCGGAGATATACGCAAGGTTAAGGAATATAACGCCTATCCACCGCCGCACGTCAACCCCTCCGACGAATCGACACCCCGCGAAGGGCGGACTCAGCCGTGGCGAGAGGGAGCACAGCGGCGGACATCGGTCTGTGAGCATCCCGTGAGGGACGCCTCGCCCCGCCAACCGTGAACAACGTCCTCGGACGAGCGAACGTCCGGTCCCAGCCCTTGCGGGAGGGCTAACGCTTCTGTGGTTGAGTCGGACACTGTGTGGAACCAGACCAAGGCGCAAATTTGCGGCTTATGTACCGACATTGAAGCGGAGCTTCAATTGTGCTTGCCGCTGTTTGCGCTGACGCGGGTGCAGCCACAGACGCGTCGCGGGTGGGCGTCTGTACTCTCCCTTGCCAAGAAGGCCCACTTGAACGGCGGCAACCAAGATGGAGAAGAGCCACCGAGCATCCCGCCTCTCCGTACATCCAAGGCTGGGTCCGCGAGATTCCATCTTTCCGGGCAATCCGGAACTCTATAGGACAGTGGACACCAACGCAACATGCAGTCCGTATCTCAGAGAATGCGTCATGGCCATGGAGGACTGTTGTGATGAGGTGCGTTCTGTCACAACAGTTCGTACAATCCATATACCGACTCAACCGAATGCTTATTATCAGGCGCATGAGGCGCAGGAGCTCATTAGACAGGGCACATACGATCTCCCTCGCATGACCAAAGTACTCGACAGCGAACGCGTGAGCCTATTGTGTCCTCCTTTGCTAGCCTGTCTTACCCCCTGTGCTCCACAGGTGTTTCTCCTCGTGGACGAGGGAACCGTCCGCAGATACAAGGCAGACTTGACCGATGAGATCGAGCCGCAGATCAACGAACTCCTCTCTCGTGCAGAAAAGGGCCTTCAGGTTCTTTTGAAGCGCGAGAGCATGCTCCAAGCCAAGGCAGGTGGCATGCGTGCTTCATTCGCTCCCCCGCTGACATCCATATATGTAGGTTGAAGCATCTCAGTCACGACCCTCCTCAAGGGCCACCGCGACCACGGCCGGGATGAGCAAGATCGATGTCCGCCGCTTACAGATGCTCGCTCGCCAGCGCCAGAAGCTCGAAGAGGAAGCCGCCCAGCTACAGGCTGAAGTCGATGCTATGGTGCTGCGCTCCTTCGCACTCCTCGATGTCTTGTGCTTCGCTGACAATATGCCTCCAGGAACTGGAACGTGCCGCGAGAAAGAAATGACAACTTGAATGATGACGATGACCCCACACGGACGATTCACGATCCTCAACCTATTATACAACAGCGTATGTGTACCGCTAGCATTCCATCTTGTTACATTCATTCCATCTGCAACTCTCCAATAATGATCGCCTCGACGTAGTCCCCGACCTCAAGCTTGCTCACCCCACCCTCCACCCTCGGCGGTAGTGCAACCAACCCATTTGCCCCCTTCAGGCTCGCGACCCTGCTCGACCTCTGCCCTCCCGTGCTGTACGCCTTCAAGCCCTCCGGCGCGACCCTGATGATCGCGCGGTGGTACTCCGGCCTGGGATCCAGCCGCATCGACTCCTGGATCTGCACCCTCACGCTCGGGAGCCTGCACCGCGCCTCGGGCCACCCGCCCAGCCTCCTCAAAGCCGGGATGACGAAGACGTGGAACGTGACGAGCGCGCTCGCGGGGTTTCCGGGCAGCGCGAAGAGCGGCACGCGCGCGACGCGGCCGCCGGGGGTGGGCACGCTGGCGAACGTCGTCGGCTTGCCCGGCTTGACGCGCACGCGCCCGAAGTGCACCGTCCCGCCGAGGTGGTGCTCGATCACGGGCTTGAGCAGGTCGCCGACGCCCATCGACGTTCCGCCCGTCGTGAGGATGAGGTCTGCGGACTCAAGCCCGCGCTTCAGGGCGTCGATGTGCGCTTCAAGGCTGCCATGCATTCAGGATCAGCGACGACGATGCAGGAGGGAAGATACTATTGCTACAGACCTGTCTGGGACGATCTTGAGGTCGACGACTTCGTACCCCAACCCAATCAATGCAGCCTGCAGGGACGGCCTATTGGTGTCCCAGATCTCGCCCCACCCGTCGCTCGGGAGCGGGTCCGGCGACAGGACGTCTAGGAGCTCGTTCCCAGTGCTCAGCACCGCGACGACTGGCTTCCTGTGCGCCCTTACCCTCGTCCGGCCGACGAACGCGAGCGTGCCGATCTCGCCACCCGCGCTGTTCACCACCGTGCCGCGCTCGAGCACGAGGTCACCCTGGCGCACATCCGAGCCGGGGTCGCGTACGTTCTCGCCGCGCGGGATCTGTGCGAGCGTCTGGATCTCGTTCTCCTCGACCTCCTCGCCGGAGGGGGAGCGGTGCGTGCTGTAGACGCGCGTGTCTTCGACCATGATGACTGCGTCGGTCCCTGCTGGGAGGGGCCCGCCGGTGTTGATGCGGAAGACGGAGCCCGGAGGTACGGGGGTGGACAGCGAGTGCGTGCGGGAGGTGAGGACCTTGTATATCCCCGGCAGGTCGGTCGCTGTAAAGGGCTGAGGTCAGTTGGAGGATCGAAGGGCAGGCTCGAGACGCATACAGCGGAGCGCGTAGCCATCCACGTTCGTGCTGAATGTCGTGGGGACGTTATGGGGCGCATATACGTCTTCTGCGATAACATGCCCTCGCAATGCAGCGGTAACCTACACTCAAAATTTAGATTTGGCTTTCTCTGGCAGCTGATCAGAGACACCAACCGGCTCTTCATACGCAGGCAAAGGCTGCACCTCCCTGATGATAGTGAGAAGCGCGTCGGACACGGATACTAAGGGGTACGGGGACTCCCGATGTCTGGCGTGGGCTGAGATAGGAGGGTGAGAGGGGAGAGGACGCACGACGTTTAGATCGGTGCTCAACAATCTTCCAGTAGGGCTTACCCGGCAACCCTGGGTCCTGCGACAGCACGCTCCGCGGCTTCGGCGTGGCGTGTCCGTGTCCGTGGTCGTGACTGTGCGCGTGCCCGTGGTCATGAAGGTGCCGATGAGAGCTTGACCTCACCGAGCCTGGAGAGCGTACGGGTCCCTCTGCTGGGACTGGCGCAGGTGTAACCTCGACCTCGACCGCGGCCTCGGGCGGAGGAGGGGGAGGAGGCGCAGGCGAGCGCACGCCTTCGGAGGCCAGGGCTTCGTGAACGGTCTGCCCGCTGCCTCCACGGACGAGCTCGATGGCGTGATTGACGACGCCCGCCTGAAGGAGGGCGGTTATATTCTCTTGGACGGCCTTGACGCTCCCAGGGAGGGTGACTACGAGCGTGTTTTTAATTGTTCCAGCGACGGGGCGGGAAAGTGCTGCGAGTGGTGTGGCCTGAAGCGAAGCATTGAGGACGAGGTGTACGATCCCCGGTGCCTCCCGCTCAAGCAGCGGCTTTATCGCCTACAGACATACCATACCCATAGTTAGTTCGAATCGAGCATTCGAGGAGATGGGGTGTTCCAGGCCTTACTTCCGGCGTTCTGTCGCGCACTCCGAAGCCCGTCCCGCCCGTGGTGATGATCCAGTCGACATCGCCCTGATCGCACCACCCCAGGACGACTGTGCGGATGCGGATCTCGTCGTCCGGGACGATCTGGAGGCGTGTGCACACATATCCCGCCTGTGTGAGCAGACCTTGGAGTACCGGGCCGGAGCGATCGGCGGACGCATCGGCAGACGCGGTATCGCTGACTGTACATGTTCAGAGCGTTCAGTATACCGCTTCTTGATTTGTTTTTGTCCACATGGAACGGGCGCACCTGTGAGGATCGCGACTCGCACCTGTGACATGGTGGCGGAAAGGAGTTACGAAAAGCGCAGCTGTGCACGTACCTCAAGGGAATTCCCATACTTACTTACCAACGTCATAGACATCGGCCGCCCGTTGCCTCGGGCACCGGCGCGGGATGGCGTAAATCTGCAATTTCTTTAGCTAACGATGAAGAAATACTGAATAGCCATAGCATCCCTATTAGTGTATTCCTTTTTCTGCAACCTGAACGAGCTGAAGTCAAACATCCAACTTCAAGTCAGCCCTTTCAACAGAAGATATTAACCACATCGCACGATGATGATCGATGTCACTAACGCTAGCGCCGAACCGTGTTCTCGGCGCTCTTTCGGTTTCAGAGTCTCATTCATGATCAGCGACGACTCCCTCCTGCTCCGTCCTACCCCTCAGTGTCAATTCTCATGCTCTCAGTTCTCAGCCGAGATGCACATGCTCATGGAGGACCGGTTCTAGCGGGTCTGTGAATTTCTTGATCTCCAAGCGCCGGCACCAGTGGTACTAAATACTAGATGCATGATGTGCAGTGGATACCACTGATGGAAAAACATAGAGCAAAGGCTCATGGCATATTTAAGGAGCCGCAAATTAATGCCCCTGTGTATATGTATACACTATACCGCCAGCGGGAGATGCGATTTATGTGGCGCCTTATTGAAAGGGACATTTGGGGGAGCCACTGCTAGGGCTCTACTGCTCCGGAGCTGGGATGGGATTGTTGGGGCTAATCTCAATTGTTGTTTTATGTTTTAGGTGTAATTCAACATGTGTGGAGAAGAACATTCCAATTGTTGGACAAGAACGAGGGAACGAGCTGTCCACAATCTGCGTTTCAAATATCCGTCGTGTGGTTAAAGCGCCCTCAGGCTGCTCGTCGACGATCACAATTCCATCGACCGGGATTCTTGGCCATGAAGGCGAGCCAACTAACAGCGTTTGCAAGTTACGAGACAACGCTATGGTGCATTCGATGATACTGTACAGCATACAAAGGCTCGACCCTCCTTCGATCTCCTTGGACGGTTAGTGGCCACTGGGATCCTATGATGCGTTCGTTACTACCAGTAAGCATATCTTCACAGGAATATGAGAGATAGTAGCGAGCAGAGAATGCTCACCTGGCGTCACGCCTTGGCCTTGAGCGCCGCAATGACGGCAGCAGCATCCGGCGGCGGGTTAGTGGCCGCAGCCCACTGCACCTCAACGCTGGCAGCGCCGCCGGGGCCGACGACCTTGGCCTTGTACACGCCGTCGGAGCCGTGGATGGTCTCGATGTGGTACGTGCCCCCCGTCCCGGACTTGCCGTCGCCGTGCAGGCGGTTCCACTGCTTGGCGGGGACCCAAAGACCGGTGGTGATCTTGGAGGGGTCGATGTCGTCGAGGTACTCCTTAACGGACGGAGGCTTCTTTCCCTTCTGTTGAGGGTTGAAGACACGTTAGGAGACACGCCAAATCCCGAACAAGAGTGGGGGGATGTCTCACCGGCATCGTTATGATATCGGGGTTCGAGTTCAGAGTGCTGGGCAGTTTGTTCGTTATGAGATGGGATGATGAGGTCCGTTGTCGCAAGTCGCTGCAATACTTATATCGTACCGGGCGTTCGGACCTGACCTGTCAATGGTCATGCGGGGAAGCTCTTAGAGCTTCGGTTGCTGGAGCGTTCCACCCGGTCTTGTGCAATAGCTCCAACTCTGTGTAATGCCTCCGGCGTGGGGTGTGGTCTCCGACCACCGCCGCTACACCCACAATTCAATCGTTCCGACGTGAGCAGATATGCCGTGAAAGATTCGTAGATGGCTGGCGTACAATTACATCTATGCGGGAGCGCCGTGATGTATTCCCGGTTGGGATCCATGATCACTCCTCCTCCAGAGGGCGATAGTACCGCAGGCTCTTCTCGTACGACCACACGTCCTGTCCCACAAACTCCCGCACAAGCCCAAGGGTGACGAATCCAACCGCGCCCGTCTCATCCTGTGACCATTTGGCTTTGATCCAGTCGTCCTCGCTCTCGTCCTCCCCGCGCAGCCGGGACTGCCCGAGGTCGATGAGCACCACCGCATCCTCCACGATGGCGGCGGACGACGAGTCGACGAACGGCTCGCGGATGAGGAAGTTGTCTATGCGCACGTCCTCGTTGAGCACGTCGAAGTCGGAGATGCGGTCGACAACTTTAACAGCGTCCTCGCACAACGTCGTCAGGACGGTATTCGGCAGCGGGGGGTCGCGTGCCTTCCAGGTCGCGACGAGCTGGCGGAGCGTCGGGCCAGAGATGTATTCGATGAGCAACCCTGGAATGATTTCAGTGACGGCGAAGCCATCGCCGCGAGCGTTGTGGATGGTGATCTCGTGCTCGATGACGCCGTACAGCTTCGGGATCTTCTTCCCTTGGAGGGGCTCCAACCGTTCGTACGCCGTGCGCTCTGCATTAAAACTCTTCTGTGCCTGGAACTGGAGGTACGCCTCGAATTCGCCATCGGAGACCTCGTTATCCCACATGAACGTCTGGCTTGCGAAGTCCCCGACGGGGACAGCGCCTGAGGCTACGTCGTCGAGGTATTGCCGATACTCGTGTTCCTTGTCGAGGGACCACGGGGCGCCCTCGTCGAACTCCTCCCGAGTGTTTGTAAGACAGCGGCGGTCGTATAATTTGAGAATTGCAGTGGTAGGGAGGGCAGCTTGATCGTGGGGTAGCGTAGAGGACTGATCAAGCCAGACGAGCAGGACGGGGGAGAGCGTGAATGGACGGAATGCCTTCATGATCCTGCAGGTCAACGCTGTTCGCTCGGAGGGCGAGGATGAGCCAAGGTTGGATAGAGAGAGGCGCAGCTCTCCACCCACGATAAACTCGGGGAAGATAAGGGTTTCGCTGAAAGAGAGGAAGATCAGTTATGCAAGTCGACGTAAATGCGTCTGATGAGCATACTCTTTGCTGACTTCGGTCGTCATTGTCAGGTCTTCTAAGTATATCCCGGGAGACAGCGGGCTAGGTATAATAGACAAGCTCTAGTGGCAGGCTATTATCCACAGTCCAAGCAGGGAGAGATGAAAGTTCTTAAATCCCAGCTCGGACTTGGACGTCTGGACACTTGGTCACATAGGGACTCTCCCACGTACCCAGCGTTTCCAGCAACTGCAAACTTTATCCCTGCCTGTCACGGCCTTTGTGCCAGAAGTCTTTCAACGCCTTCGAAGGCGAGTTTGTCCGCTATAATCGCGCGTGTGGGGAATGGGCGGCACACCATGCAGATATCGCCGGGCCACCGGCCGCCGCCGATCATTCGAAATACGGCCAGCCACCTGTGACCAGCTTAAGCCCCGGAACTGGAATCGAGTCCCCTCAGCCTGCTCAGTACAAGCGTCACTCGTTCTTTCGGAACTTGGCCCGATGGAATGAACCCAATCAGGTGCCGTGGAGGATCGCCCAGCCTTCCAAGGCATAAGTATCCCGCCGGCACTTTCCCAGCGTTGCGCCGGCGTACATCCAGAAGAGAATAATTAAATTACCGGAAGGAGCATGCTACAGTCAGAAGGCTAAAGGCAAACACTCACGAAGGATCAGTTGACATAGAAATTCCCCAGGGCGCGTCCACGTTGTGTTGCTAGGCCGGAGCTTGTGTATGGCCTGTAAGTAGCCTGGACACTTGCTCCGAGCGAGAAATGCGGAAGGGGCTGCACAGGACAGCACTGAGCATTGGAATAGAATGCGCGCAACATACGCAGCGGCGGTGGGGGGCAGAGCGGAGGGGGGACCAGGCTTGACTTTGCAGGCCTGCCGGTGGCTCGCGATCCGGGTCCTCGGGATCCGGTTCGAGACGCCGCCCCTTCGGAGAACCGGATCGGGAACAGGTCGAAGCGCGCACCAGCGCACGGTCCGCCAACACGTCCGGAGCTCACAGCGTCTCTGTTTCTCGCGTTGTCATTCTCTGGATTATGACTGGAATCTGCAAGGAATCTGTCTCTCCTGCGCGTCGCATAGGCTTGCATCCGACTCGGAGGTTTGATGTCGGCTGAGGAATGTATGAGGAGCTGTGCCAGGTTAGGCTGGGTCGACCAATATTTGCTTCCATATGCACCATCCCCGACGGCACATTGCACAATGACAGCCCGAGACCACGTCAGGTAAGTATAAATTATAATCGCGGAACGGAGGTCATGGGAGGGGTGCAGGCACGGTGCGGCGACGGGGTGATGGGCGGAAAATAGGGACAAGTGTAGCGAGTGATCATGATGAGCATGAGGGTCGTTCCCAAAGTGCTTATGTAGGAGACGACTTCCGGCGGGGGCGAGTGGCGAGTTGCAAGATATCGCGGCATCCCTCGCTTGCTGACCAGTGACGGGCTGACCAGCTTCTCCCAGCTCCTCCTCTCGTAACCCTCTCCGACTCTTCCACCATCACCATGGCCTCTGCTGCTATAAAAACTCGTCCTTTTTCCGGCTCCCTCCGCCCATCTCTTATCCGCAACCCCTCCTCCTTCGCTCGCCGGATGCGTCCTCTCTCTGCCACCTTCTCCTTGTCCGTCATGTCCACCGCGCCTGCCGCCCCGACCCCCAAGGTCATGCCCGAGTGCTGGGGCCACCGCGGAGTGTGTGATGGCTCCGCTCTCTTCCGTGCCGTTTCTTGACCTGTGTTGCTGCCTTCAACGCGTAACAGGCATCCTCCCGCTTCCCCGAGAACACGCTCGCCAGCTTCGAAGCCGCCATCCGCGACGGCGCCGAGGGCATAGAGAGCGGTACTTATTTGCTAGCGTGACCACATGATCCGCCCCCGTTCGTGACACCCCCGAGACAGACGTCCACGTATCCGTAGACGACGTCGTCATCATGTTTCACGACCCTTGTGAGCACCCCCTCGCTATGCTTCACGTCCAGATGCGTTCACTGACATGTTTTCTGACGGGTCCTTCCAGCGCTAGACCGCGTTACAGACGGCGCAGGTAGGGAATTCCCATAGAGCGCATCAGTGGTCGCTCATGATTCGCTTCTCAGGCTTGATCCGAGAGAAATTGTGGTATGGCGAGGGCGAAATGCATACTCTGCGGACCGTCAAGGAGCCCAGGCAGTCGCTCGCAACCTTCGAAGAGACGATCAACCTACTCATGAAGGTACGTAGTTCCGACTCCGACTGTATGCGCCTCCGTTCCAACGCTTAAATCCTAACGGCAGCCCGAGAATCGCCACGTCAAGTTTAACGTAGACGTTAAAGTCCAGAACAAGCCCGCGCACCTTTTCGCGCTCATGCACAAGACCATTTCGGCACAGCCGGAGTGGGAGACCGCCCTCGCGCCGCGCATCCTGCTCGGACTCTGGCATCCGAGCTTCCTTCCCCACGCGAAGACGCACCTGCCATACTGCCGCCGGTCGTACATCGGCCAGAGCATCCCGACCGCGCGCAAGTACTTCTGGGATGACTGCGACGTGTTCTCAATCATGTTCTCGACGCTCGCCATGGCGGACGGCGTGAAGTTCCGGAAAGACTGCAAGGCTGCGGGAAAGAAGGTGATGGCATGGACGGTGAACGACCCCGAGCATATGGTCGAGGTTCGTGACGCGCTCCACTCTTTCCGATATGCGTGGGTGGTGATCACGTTGTGTAGGCGGTTAGGTGGGGAATTGATGTCATTATTACGGACACGACGAAAACGTGGTTAGACCTCCGGTCAGCCCTTCAAGGTACGCTCAGAGCTGATGTCCGTTCTGCTCAGCAGCTGAACCTTCCGTGCTGCAGCCGACTACGACACGATCGCTGCGCAACATAGCCGCATGTTCTACTGGACGAGGCTCGAGTTCTACACGCCCATACAGATGCTCTTACGTCGTCGCGACCACATGTACCTGGAAGGATACGCTGGCCCCTTCCGCAAGTTCGACACCGTCGAGCCGTTGCCCCTTGTTGCTTAAACGACACGCCTGACCACTCTAGACGGCTTCCCCATAGACTAGCGGAATTTCTCCATTTTTTCAGGGATTTTTTAGGGTTACTCGCTGCACAAACTTCTGGATCTGCCATAGACTCAACATACCCCCCATTCTAGTTGGTTTTGGATCGTGCTCTTATTTATTTGTCCATCCCCCTCCGCCCATGCTAGGCGCATATAGCCACCTCTCTAATGCATTCCTACGGAACTTCGTTGCTAGATCATCTAGTTGTATTTCATACCGGATTTCGGACTCTAGTGGGTCGCTCAATTCCCCCACATCTGATAGCAAATCGCCATCCACAGGTCACCTCTGCTGGCTGTTTATTCAAGTCGCCTTCAAGGTATGTCGGAGGTGTGTAGTTATATGAGCTAGCTCGAGGGTGACCAATTAATTTCATGTCCCCATTCTTGTTGTTTATGGCAATTCCTTTGCCAACAGCTCCTGAACGACTTCCTCGGAAGGCAGACGCGTTGTCGTGCATCTGCACCTATCTGCATGGCACCGCGTTAGTCATCTCGAATGCCGCCGCGTTACGCGTCCTCGAACTGCGCGAAGCTTCAAAGTTGTCTTTCGAATTCAGTCGCGCCGCCCCCAGAGTGTAATCTATCATCACGTTCGTTATTGCTCGAGACGATACACTTGTTTGGGAACGTTCCACCATGCACGTTCGACCTTCATAGTGGCTTTCCTTCGTCGACGCACACGTTGGCCGTCGATAAGCTTGCTAGACAGGAATCGGAGAGAGATGTGGAGTCAGTGACATCGCTACTTATATGTATGTGCCAGTGCGATTTCTGTCGGCATCGCGTGCTCTCGGATCGTCTTCCGCTGCGAACAGTCAGGCACTGCCGACAACCCAGGCGAGACCCGAGCCTCGCCGGGCATCGTTCTTGCCTCCCCGCATTACGTTGTGCGCGTTACTTGACGTCGGACACCACACTGGCGGCGTTCGCGGTATAAATACCGGTCGGAGGACATCAGTACTCCCCCTCTTGATACCCCGGACGCTGTCTCTGTAACCCCCCCTTCTGCTTCCCTATTTCCCCCCTGTTAGAGCTTGATGACAATGAGCGAGTCGACGAGGACGCTGCCGGAGTGCTGGGGCCACCGTGGGGTGAGTTCCTCTTGGTGTCGGAGATGTGTGTGTTTCTTCGAAATGAACTGACGGATTCGCGCACGCAGGCGTCTGCCGCGTTCCCTGAGAACACGCTGGCGAGCTTCGAGCGTGCGATTCACGATGGCGCGGAGGGGATAGAGAGCGGTGAGTACTTCGTGTGTTCGCATACTTGCGCGATGGCTTAGGGAGGGCGGCGCGACAGACGTGCACGTCTCGCTCGACGACGTGGTCATAATGTTCCATGACCCGAGTACGTTCTCGCGCGTGCCCCTGTTCTGGCTGCCATTCATGCGTGCGCGCAGCGTTGGATAGGACGACGAACGGGAAGGGTGAGTTCTCGCAGCACATTCCGGTCGGAGGACTGAGAGCGCGCCACCAGGGAAGATCAAGGAGCAGAACTGGTACGGCCCGGATGGCATGGAGCAACTCAGGACGAGCAAGGAGCCTAAACAATCGATTCCTACCTTTGCTGAGACGGTCGCGCTGCTTATGAAGGTGCGTTTGATTTCCTCCTCGGTTCGGCTGAGCTATGAGCGGACTCTCATCCTGTCCCCTCCCCCCCGCGCGTAGCCCGAAAACCATCATGTTACTTTCGATATCGACGTCAAGGTGTTCAATGAACCGCTACATCTCTTCACGCTTATGCATGAGATCATCTCAGTGCAACCGAACTGGGAGATCGACCTCGCGCCGCGCATTCTGCTCGGATTGTGGCATCCCCGCTTCATCCCGCACGCGAAGACGATCCTGCCGTACTGTAAGCGCTCGTACATCGGCGTGAGCATCCCATGGGCTAGGCGGTACTTCTGGGACAGCTGTGAGGTGTTCTCGATCAACTTCAGCATCCTCGCGACGTGGGAGGGTCAGCGGTTCAGGGAGGAGTGCAAGCGCGTGGGCAAGAAGGTCGCGGTGTGGACCGTGAACGAGCCCGTGCAGATGCTCGAGGTGCGTGCAGCACATACCTAACATAAATGCGTTCCGGGCTGGTTTCCGTGTGAGCTTATTCGTTTGGGTTCTCAAGGCTGTCCGATGGGGCGTGGACGTTATCTTGACGGACAAGACTGGCGATTGGCTCGCGCTCCGCGAGTCCCTCCGAGGTATGCACCGCCAGTACGAGTATGAATGGGAGGAACGAGCGAGGCTCACGTATGCTTGGGTGCAGGTGACTACGACGGCGTTATGAAGGGCCATAGCAGCACGTTCCTGTGGACGTCGCCGCGGTATTACTTTCCGACGCGCATGTTCTGGGAGACGCTTGCGCACTACTACCTGACGAAGTTCGGGGGACCGTGCAGGACGCTGGACGTGCATGAAGATAGCCCTGCTTCTATCGCGGTCCCACACGCCGCAGCCGGAACCGTAAAGGCTTGATTCGAGGTGACTCTGCAGGTCACCGGGGACGCTATCAGCATGATCATTCCCACTTGTTTTATGTAACATGTCGCGACTTTGTTTGGGTGCTGTATCTGGATCCGTTGTGTATGTTTTTCATGTAGGGCAGAAGTGCGTCGGAGTACCTCCTAGAGCATTGCAGTCTGGTTAGCCGAAATTGATTCCATAGAGCTTCATAGGCCTGGGTCGGTTCAAACGTGCAGATCGCATCCGAGGAGAAAGATTGCAGCGAGATTGCAGGCGATCGGGGACGGAGGCCAGGCACAAACAGAGCATAACAAATTGCACGAGGCTCTCGGCGCTGGGATCCTGTCCTCCACACCAACTTTACCCTCTTGACCGCTAGCCTCCCTCCGACTCCCGCGTCTCTCTCTGACTCGTCTCGGGACGCGTACGCGTCCTTAAACCTTCCCAGCCATGTTCGCTCCTTCAATCCGCCGTGGTAACCACCGGAAGCGAGTCTCTGCTTTCCGGCTCTCGTCAGATTCAACTGCTACCACCCTCCCCGTCTATACTTCCCCGTCGCCACAACGGCACCCCGACCTCTCGGACTTACCATCTGAGCAGCCCCCAGCATACTCAGACAGTGCAGAAGAGGCCGACGAAGACACGGACGAGAGCGAGACAGAGGCTTCGGTTACGTACATCCCAAGCCCACCTCCCAGCCTCCCCGTTTCCCCTCGACGTGCACGCCGTTCCCAGGGATCCTCGCGGGCCAGTCATAGGAGACAGAAATCTATCTCGACCTCGAGCAGCGATCCCTATCTCGACTCCCTTCTCGAACGCAGCGTCCACGCCCTCGAGATGTCCAACGCTCTCCTTCAGTCGTCCATGTCCACCCAGTCGAGCCTCTCGGCCGTCCTTGCCGACGATGCCCTCGTGGATCGTCACCTCGAACAGCGGGCTCAGCGCCTGAATTCGCGCATCCGAAGCAATAGGGATCAGCAGCGGTCCTGGATGGACGACTTGGACGAGATCACGCGGGGCGTAGAGGGCCTCGTTAACGGCGATAGTTCAGACGAAGACGATTCCCACCTCCCTTCTGAACCACCTGTCAGCCAGAGCCTACCGAGCACCTCAGGTTTCTCCCAGCGCATGCAGGCAAGGGCGGATCGCCTCGCGCCTTCGGATATCCGACGGCAGAACCACCGGGCGTCCCAGTCTACCACGAGCCTTCAGCTTTCGGCGCATGAGCGCAGTGACTTCGTTGCAGCCGCTCCACGGGCAATCACCATGTATATCGACACCGCTGAAGCCGCCGACTCTATAACACTCCCGTCCACCCTCGGTGTCCGTCCCTCAGCTCGCACCCCGCCCACGCCTCTTCTCTCCCAGACTGCTTTCTCTGGCTCCGCCACAGCATCGGAGGCGCCACGGTCGGCATCCGCTTCATCCGAGCGTCCAAGTAGTCGAGCAGCAGAAATGCTCGCATCCTATGTCATGCCCCGCGGCTCTCATTCTCGTTCCCCACCAGCATCGACAGCCCGCCGTAGATCTTCTAGTAGTAGCGCATCTACAGTGCGGCGGGCTCGTGTTCCCCCGCCGGCAATCCGCGTCGACGCTCCATCTACCTGCTCTTCAACCGCACTGTCTTCGCGGTCACTGACTCCCGTTAGCGGTTCACCTGCACTGCGACAACCCCGCCCGCTCACCCCGCCCATCGAAGAGCTGTCGACTTCCTCAGGTTCATCTGAGTCAGCGACTCTCCATGTCGACCGCACAGTCGAATCTCTCCGACAGATTCTGGAAAAGCAGCGGTCCCCTTCACAGTCATCCCGGAACCATCGTTCCTCCTCCGCTCACTCCGCCCCTCCACGGCCTAGACCTTCTCTTCTATCCCCGCCCATCGTCGCACCAATTTCTAGCACATCTACTGCGACTGCATCCGTCTCTCGGCTCTTCACGAAGGGTCGGCACACCACATCGCGCGGGCAATCCCCTCCCAGGCAGTCTTCCCTGAAGAAGAGCTCCGTCCCCTCCACTCCTGTCTCCCCCATGTCCGCAATACCCTCGCCCTCTCCGTCCATGCTCAGCGTCCCCGACCTATTCGGTCTGGGTCGAAATAAGAGCGGAGGCTCGTCCGGCTCGTCCACACCTAAACGCATCTCGTTCATCGAACCGCCGGAACCGTACTCCAGCTCCAAGCCGGATGGGTCCTCGTCCAAGTTCTTCCCAACCAAGACTCGTTCGAAATCGAGCGGGAAGGGCAAAGGTCGTGGCCGTGACCCCAAGGGCAAGGGCAAAGGCAAGGCGCGGGACGATGAGAGCGATAGCGTCGGTGTCGGCTGGTGGACAGGCTGGCTGCTTGGCGCTGCCGGTGCGGAGAGCGGGAGTGGGCTGGGCATTGGTGTAGGGCACACACGGTCGGAGGAGCGCTACGCGTACGCAAACCCTAGCGCCAGAGGGGGTGGAGTAGTCGGGACATGGAGTATGCGGCATGGGTATGGCGGGAGCCTGGAGGAGTGGGGCGCATGATGTCTACCTGTTGTAATGGTGGCTGGCTTGCCCGGATTCGAGGTTAGTGCGCTCGCGCAGGGTTGTTTTGCTGCGCGTCGAGCGTTGGCTCATAACTCACCTGGATTCTAGGCAGGCGTTGGACTTGGTAAATTATACACTAATCCGTGACGACCTTTACGACGAGTAACGACTCACGACCTATATTTCCTGCTTTCATACCGCAACGCAACCGCTCTGCATGCATATGTGACGGTGCATGAACTCTTTCTTTCAATTCTTATCTTCTTTACTTGCTGTACCACCCAAATCCTCCATCCCACTGTCGGTATAGCCAACACGCCTTTACCTCTCTCGATAACTATTTCCACTAGCTTTCACTTTACCCTCTTTACTTGCACGTAAATACCCCGCAGTCATCTCTATCACCCATCTTACACAACCACCTCCTGCACATTCACTTTACCAGATATGTAGAGTAGCAGCAGGCTCGCCTGCCCAATTGCAACGAATGCTGTCGTCGTTTTATCGCTGTCGAAATCCTCGTGTCGATCATGACGTATCGTCAGATCTACCGCCACTCTCAGTGATGATGATTTTGGCAGGTACAGTACAGTGCATGTCGAGATGTCGATCTACTCGCTCCAAGCACAATCGAACATATCGTTACAGCACGAGTTCCTCGACCTGGTACAGCCCAACTGCCATGCCCGCCTGCTCGTGCGCGAGCTTCCTCTTCCGCCGCCAGTCCTTCCCGCTGTCAGGCTTCCCGCCCTCCTTGGCCTCCGCCTGTGCCTTCGCCTTCGCAGCCGCTGCGCGCGCGAAGGGCTCGAGCGGTCCGCACAGCAGCTCGAGCTCGTTCGTCTGCTCGAGCGCGGGCTGGATGTGGGCCGTCAGAGCACGGAGGAGCTTGTGTGCCGGCGTATGCGCCAAGAGCGCGAGGAACGACGCGTCGAGCAGGCTCTGGAGGAACGCGAGGACCTTCTCGAGGGGCGGGAGGCTGGCAGCCTCCACAGTGTTGTCAGAGGCGGACAGGAGTGCGTCGTCTGCGGTGTGCTGGACGATCCACCCGTCGATGATGGTCAGGACGGGTACGAGGTCCGCTGCATCGGGGAGGTGTTTCCGGATGGCGGTGCGTTGCAGGGCGGGGGTGAAGGGGTACACGACACACTGCGCGAGGAACGCCGGGAGCGTGGGGGCTGCTGTGGGCGCAGGTGCGGAGTCGACCTGCATGGCGTTGTCGTCAGACGAAGCGTGCACTTTCACGATCTGGGCGAGGAGGGAGACGATGTCGTTTTCTGGGAGGTCTGTTACTGAACCCATGGCGAGAGAAACGGTGCCCTAGATACGTATGACGGTCAGCAGGAGTAGCCCCAGGATGCAACGTTATTGCTCACCCAGTCATTACGCTCCGCCAAGGCGGGCAAGATCCCGCCTTCGACCATCGATGAGCTGATCGCCCGAATCCCTAACAGATGCGCTACAATTTTCTGGGAGTATGTTGCAGTCTTGCCTTGAAGATGAGATGGCGGATGCAAGACAAACTCCAGCACGCCCTGCACGAAGGGATACTCTAGCGGTATGGTTTGCCCCTCGCCTTGAGTAGCCCCCTTGCCCTTTCCCTGTTGCTTCACGTATTCGAAGAATACAGTCTCCGCTGCAATGGTGCTGCCAGTCGCGCTCCCGTCGATAGCAGCCTTGATCTCGCGCAGCGCCTTGCGGGCATTCGCGCTCACCTCCGGCCCTCCACGCGTCGTCTGGCCCTGGCCCTGCGAGTTTGGCCCGCTAGATTTCGTGGATACCCAACGCGCTCCCGCACTCGCCTTGCCCATTGCAGCAGCGATGGTTGACTTCAAGGGCACCGTCACCGGAACCACGAGAACGGTCGAGCGCGCAGGGGCGCTGCCGGATTCTGCCTGGTGCTCCCTCTCTGGGGAAGGGTGGAGTACGAGGATTGCGTTCATGCTCACCGTTCTGGCCTTTGTTGAATCAGAATCAGACGTCGATGGAGGGGAGACCTGAAGTTGCAACACGGCACCGTGCTTCTTCGGGCGAGGAAGGGTTGATGGGACGGGAATGGCTTGCTGCGCGAGGAGAACGCCATACCGCAGGTCCCAGAGAAGAGTCACGATCTCCATTGGCGAGCCTGAGGTCACGGCAGACAGCAGGACGTGCGAGGACGTGAGCGCGGCCAGCGTGGCTTCAGATGTCCGTGTGCTCCCAATGAAGGTGAGGCCTTGCAGACGGAGTGGTTCGCTAGCTTGGGCAATGGAGAGGGAGCCTGACGGAGATGATGACAAGGAGAGGGAAAGCCACGTCCCGGAAGGCACTACATGGGTATTCAATAGACAGTTGAGGGAGAAAGGACAGAGAGACGTACGGAGGACGCTGATGAAACCGGAATTGCTGCAGGAAACATCGAGTAAGTCCTGAAGATGGGGTGAGCAATAATTCATTCGGTGTCGGGAGAAAACAGAACGTACAGTGTCTTCTACAGGCAGGACACATTCCCCGAGGGAAGCGATGGTCTCCCCGTCCATCCCGACAACATTTAATCTGAGGATATCACCGCTCCGCAGGAATGAAACCGATACCGCCCCATATGTCGACGCAGTATGGGGCGGTAGGAAAGCGCATGACGAAGCGGAGAAAATGTAATGTTTCAGCAGTGTACTTGGTTGGTGATTTGGGGGCGTGTATGTTCTTAGCACTCTGAGGTCCTCGTCCAGGAGCGAGAGATCCCCAGAGATACTTGTGAGTACTAGACGTTCCGGAAGGCATTCCGGCGCATATACATGGCGCACTGGATGAGGAGCCTGAAGGAATGGTTGGGAGGTGGCGATTGAGGGAGATCTGTGCACATACCACTGCCGTCCTTTGCTTTCTCTTATCCTGCGCACTCGACGATACAACCCCCGATATCTCTTCCTCCCAAGCAACTACAGTTTTTCCCTTCCCCTCTGGCTGAACGTCCGGACCAGATTCGAGGATAGCATAACTTGTACATTGACGGGAACCGGCTGTCGTGCGGCTTGTACGCGTTGCAGGAGAACAGGAGAAAGAGGTGGAGGGCCCTAATATGTGTGACAACGCTGGGTGTAGCGTGGATGACTTCGACGGACTTCAGCATTTCGGAGAACAAGAGGAGGACGACCAAGTACGCACATCGAGGACATGTATCCCGTCTCCTTGAACGGCTACGGCGACAAACGGGTCTGCATTACTGCCAGAGGGTGGCGAAGCAAAAAGAGGGGTAGCTTGGCGTTTCTTGTATGCGGAAGACTCAGGATAGGACGAGAGGAGGAACGGTTCGGCGATGGTGGCTGCACTCATCTCGGTACAAGAATGAGATACATTTTTTCGAAGCAAGTACACAAGTACTAGATTAGGGTTAGGGTCCCAACGCCCATCCGGTAATTCTCCTTGCAACATTGCACAAGATCCAAGGTACAAGCTACATTTTCTGCATATTCTGACAAAATAATCGAAAGATCTCGCAATATTGTACACAGTTTACCGCCCTGAGGGACGTCGGATGCAAGGCGGAGAACTTGCCCCCCAAGTTCCTGGCACTCGCCTTCCAACGAATCTGCCGTATCATTAATGCTAAGGAAATGAACTGACCTTGTGCTTGACACGTACCAATATTGTCTAACATGGCGTTGTACTGAGATATGTGCGTGGTCTCATCCAAAGGGAATGAGGTGAGTCGAAGCGCAGAGGCCGTTGTTTCGCCTATGGTCCTCTCGAAGTTCCTGAAACGCCGAATGATTGCTGCTATCTCCTCGGCAACCTTCCAGCACATAGTATCAGCATTTGTGAGAAGATGCAACATGGTGCCCACCTGTTTGTCTCCAAGCTCATCATAGAACGCCACAAGTCTCTCAGCTTCAAAGCGCACGCGACTCTCTGCAATGTCAGCCTCTTCTCCAGCAAGCTCGTTCCTTCTTGTATCCAGCGCTGTGCGGGCAGCATTCTTGGACTTCATGAACTCAGCCTCCAAAGTGGATGTCATATACCTCCATGCGGATGACTGTGCTGCGACCTGTAATGTCTCCGGATGGTCCGAGGATGATACGACCTCCTTGGGTTGAGGCCGCGCCTATAACGTTTTACGAACGTGTCAGGATGATTTACGTGGGTTATAAAGTGGGATACCATGCTCACATGCTCCTTAGACGCGGCTGAAGGAGGTCGGGACGAGGTGCTGCTTGCGGCCCCGGGAAGCGTTCCCTTGGGCGTGGTTGTGGCCCTCACGCGGTTGGACGTTGGGTCGACGCGTGTTCGAGCGGGTGCTTGCGTCGTCGTGGCCTTGGTTATCTTGGAGCGTGGGGCATTGCTCTGGACTAAAGTTGGGGTAGCGGAGGTGGTTGACGCGGTTGCGCTCGATACGGCCGGCTTGGGGCGTGAACCAGCCGCAGACGACGCGTTTGCCGACCGCGCAGGTGGAGGAGCTATCCTGCCTTGATCAGCGCAATCCAGTCAGGTCGAGACGGTCAGTAGGACGGGCAGAGAGAAGACGGACCGCGAGATGGCCGGGTGGAGGAGGACATGGTCACGGAAACACGGGACTGTGGCCGGAGATGACGATGATGTCGATGAGCTCTCTTCAGACTCCGACCCGTGTCCTGTTCTGTCCGCGTGGGCTTCCTCAGGCTCTTGTCATTTCCCCTCCTCCGCGACCCCATCGCCCCCATCGCCCTCGTCCTCCCTCCCCATCGTTCTAGACGACGAGGCTTCGACCATGTCTGTCCTGGCCAGCATCATCAAGCCTCTCGTCTACGTCTCTCTCCCCGTCTTTGCCCTCAAGACCTTCGCGGATTCTAACCCATTCGCCCGTTACTATGTCCGCATCGGCCTCTACCTTTCCACCCTCGGAGTCTGTTCAATATGGGGAGTGATATGTTCGATCACCATGGGCATCGCGGGACGCCGTTTCGACGTATTCTATGTCATCGCGCGCAGCTTTTACTTCCTCGCCAGCCGCGTGATCGGCATCCGTCTCATTGTAGAGGGCGAAGAGCACCTAGATACACGCCCCGCCGTCCTGGTCGGTAACCACCAGAGCATGCTCGACATTCTCTACCTCGGGAGGTGCGTCTACACCAGCCAGCGTTGGTCAGACCCTCAACCCTAACGTCCGTTCACCCCGCTTTCCCTGTACCTCGCGTTCCAACTTCTCGTCGGTTCTTGTGAAACCATATATGTGGCACATAGAATATTTCCCCGTAGAGCCTCAATCATGGCCAAGAAGGAGCTTCAGTGGTCGCCCTTCCTTGGCCAGTTCATGACCCTCGCCGGGGCTGTTTTCGTCGACCGCGGCAACAACGCACGCGCCGTGCGTTCTCTCACCGCAGCTGGCGAGATTATGAAGCAACGCAAGAGCTCCCTTTGGCTCTTCCCTGAGGGCACGCGCTCCATGCGCCCATACCCAGACATGCTTCCCTTCAAGAAGGGCGCTTTTCACACCGCCGTCCAGGCGCAGGTCCCGATCGTTCCAGTCATCTGCGAGAACTACTGGAGGTTGTACAGGAAGGGCGTGTTTGAGAACGGTACACTCAGAGTCAAAGGTGCGCCACAGCAGCACGGTCATTTTGGCGTGAGTCGCTCACCGCGTGGATGTAGTCCTCCCCCCTGTCCCGACTGAAGGTCTTACGGCCGCGGACGTCCCCGATCTAGCGATTCGCGTGCACGACATGATGGTCGAGTCTCTGCGCGAGATCTCTGCTCCCCCTCCTCCAGGCACCGAGCCCAAGTCCACGCTTCCCGCCGTCACTCCCACCCCCCTAGGGACTCCCGTTCCGTCCTCCGTGCCTGCCGAACAACCGAAGTCCAGCGAACCCGAACCGCCGAGGACGGAGAGTCGAACATCAAGTAGTGTCTCCGAAAACTCGGCGACCTCCTCGCCCGTGTTGGCTTACAGCCGGATGGAGGGCAGTGAGTACGGGACAGAGACGGACGAGGATGACGGGATGGTCTTGGTGGGCCGGCCAAGCAATTGATGCAGAGGATATCAGTTGGCAGGTGGAAGCGAACTGGGGAACTCATAGGTGTGCCACAAGACATTGCTTGCTTCATTAATGGGAATAATGGGAGCATTCCGCGGTTCCCCGGTGGCCTCGAATCTGTACTAGCTCACCATCGAGATTGATTGTCCCAGATTTCCTAAGTTCCCTAAGGTAATTGACCTCTTCTGACTGTAGTGCTGATACGTTTTTAGACATGTCGGAGCCAGACTTGGACGTAAACGACATTAATGGTTCTCATACGGCACAGATCGCATTCCCCACGCGCCGTACCCCGGCTGCCCCATTGCATACATAGACGAGATTGACTACAGTCCTTTTAGATGGTTGGCGCGCCGTTCGCATCATACCACTGCTTCCATCGTTGCTCCAAGAGCTCGGCCGGCCACCGTTTGCGAACATCGTCTGCTCTCTGCTTGAGCTCCTTCACGACGGGTGCCCAGTCGCGGACCAGCTTTCGGTCCTTCTTCACGATCTCCCCATCCACAAACACCATCTCGATGTCCTCGCTAGAGGCATGGAAAACCACGCCCGCGATCGGATCCTCCACGCCTCCGAGGTTCACCGAGTTGGCGTCGAAGACGAGCAAGTCAGCACGCTTGCCAACCTCGACGGACCCAATCAGGTGAGCTAGGTTTAGGGCCTCTGCGCCTGCGAGCGTTCCTAGGCGGAAGGCGTCGGCGCAAGTGTACTTGTTCTTGAACGGGGCTTTCTCCTTGTTCAGGTGGATGCGCTCGTGATCATGTCCGCGGGCCCACTGAAGGGAGACACGCATCTGCGTGAAGATGTCGCCACTGTTGATCGAGAGGCAGTCCTAGTCGAGGACAATGTCAGTACCATTCCAGTCGCTATGCTTGGGTGAAGACGCACCACACCGAGCCCGCACTTGACGCCTCTCTTCAGAGCATCGAAGGCAACAGGATTACCGTGCGCCATCCCGAGCTCGTCAAGCGGCGTCGCCCCAATGGCCGCCCCACTGTCCTTAAGCGCCTTCCACATCTCGTCGTCGAGCTCGGGGCGGTCCGCGAGCGCGTTGCAGTGCGAGAGCACGACGTCGGGCCCAAGGATCCCCGCGTCGCGCCAGCCGAGGATGGAGGGGCTCTTGACGACGTGCGCGGTGATGGTCTGCACGTTGTTCGCGCGCGCGTACGCGAGGAACTCCTGGTGCCTCGGCACCGTGCCCTCCTCCCAGTTAAAGATCTCGTACGCGAGCCCGAGCGTGACGCGTCCGTCAGGTCGCAGTTTCCCGCCCGCGAGCGAGCCCCACTCTTTGATCTTGGCCCGCTGCCACTGTACGGCCTGCGCGTCGTTGGCCCACTCGGGGAACGGGAGGAGGCGCGTCGGGGGGCTCTGCCGGGCGGGTGCCCAGATGACGCGGGCGCCGGACTCGATGGTCGCCTTGAAGGCGGCTTCGGCGTGCTCTGGGGAGTGGGCGGCGTGGAAGTGGTCGAGGATCGTCGTTACGCCGTTGTGGAGGGCCTCGAGGAGGCCGGCGAGTGTCCCGATGGCGACCTCCTCGGGGGTCACTGTTCCTTGGAGAGACCTTAAGAACGAGATTTACCGGTGAGTGACAATTTAACATTCACCAGTGAGATGAGGAATTCACCAAGCCATCTTAACTAGGTACTCGGTCAACAGCCAGCTGTGCACGACGCACTATGGTCAGTCTTGGAGGACGAAATATATGAACGTTTCAATACGCACTCGCATTGAGTTCCACGCAGAACCGTCATGAACACGTGCCTAGCATGCACAGATGAGAATGAATGTGCAGTAGAACGGTGAGGAAGAGGGACTTACCGGTGCGTGTCGACGAACCCTGGTGTAATCCACTTGTCCTGACAATCGATGACCTCCACTCCAGCTTCAGGCGAAATGTTCTCTTCGATGCGACTTATGGTATCGCCTTCGACGAGTACGTCGGCCTTGAAGACACGGGGCTCGTCGCTCCCCTGGACAGAGGTCGCAATCGTGCCTCCCTTGAGCAAATACTTGGTCATGGCGTTAGAGGAGTCGTCGAAAACGTAGTGTGGGTATGTCCCTCCCTCAGCTGCTCAGGTCATTGCGTTTATATACCCGTGACGCAGTTGAAATCTGAAATCAAGAAATCAATACATTCGAAGCAACTTCCTCGGATACCAAACCTGGGAAGCGGGGCCCGACAAGAACCCTGTAGTTTGTCAGCCTTAGCTCAGGTGGCCGCAGAGAAAGGTGGCCACGCACGCCCTCGTATCGGACCCGGCTGAGGGTCCGTCGTTGTAGCGGTCCGCTCGTCGCTCCCAACGATACTACCACATACGCCCGTTGTGTGCCACCTTCCCATCATGCGGCAATGACCACCCCTTACCTATTCTGCGTGCTGCCCTTCCTCTGGCTCACCAAGCTAGTGTCTCATAGGTCATGTGCGGCCTCATGCGGCCTCACGCTCCTTACTCATGTTGATGGCTGCCGTTCCTGGGGTTGTATCCGTATTAAGTACGTGCTGCCTCCGAACAGCTCCCAACAGATTGCCTCGCCGTATTCCAGTCTGTCTACGTCGTATGGATGCCTGTGCCCAACTCGTTGAATGGACGGCAAGGAGACATGATGGGAATATCCCGTCGTCGTTTTTCAATGCGCCTTGAGGCAGCCGGAGATTTCTGCGGATGCCCACCGGAGGCTTTGTTTTCTGAACTAGATCTGTTGCTAGACCAGCACTTACTTGCCACCTGACATTTAACGTTCCCTATGTACTGGTGCCACAAGCTTAAGGCCAATCCAGCGGACATTATAGTAGAGCCACGTGGCACGCGACCCACACTCGGAACCAACTCGGAACACCTGATCCGACGATGCCAGAGAACGGACTTAACCATTCCTTCCTGGTACGAACCGTTCCGACGACGGACGCACCCGTTGTCCAATTCGCGATTTCCGTCAAATTAATGTTTGTTGCGCACGCTGAGGTGTGTACTGTAATAATTTACAGATGTGACGATGTTCCAGACGACAAGTCTCTGCGTGAATGCTGCGTGCAAGTTCAAGTTGGTCTGGTTGGGGTGCCGTCACGCTGCCAATACCGGAGCCACGGGCTGGTCCCCGGTCTATATATGCATGAAGGTGAAGGATGCTGATGTATGAAGGGCGAGAATGCCAAGAGTAGGAATGTGCTGGAAGCTGGAATGTTAATGGATGGATGGTGATGAGATGTAAGTGAGATGGAATGAGAGGGAGATGAGGCGAGGTGAGATGAATGCGTCTATAAATGTCGATCGATTGTCGTGTGCAGAGCGCAGAATGTACATGTCGTCCATATGTCGTCGTGGATGTCGAGTGCCGAGTGCCCGCACGAGCCAATTAAGCCTCGGCTTTCTGCACGGGTTTCGCAGCCTTGGGCACCACCTTCGGTGCGCCAGCCCCGATCGGTTTCACTGCACCAGCAGCAGCCCCTGCGCCAGCCTTCTTGACGACAGGCTTTGGACGGTCCTTCGCCGCGATGCGTGCGGCACCACCACGGGCCGTCGCCGCCGCCCCACGAGCCGTACTCGCTCCTCGTCCTCTCGTCGAGGGTGCGCGAACGGTGCCCTGGCTGTCTCCACGCTGAGGCTTGGGCCGTAATGTACGTCCGTTCACCACGCGTGGCTTGCTCTCTGGAGCAGCATCGTCCTCGGCAAGGTCATCGGCGTCCGCGGCTCCCTGCAGAGCTTTCCCGCGTGTCCGGCCAATGGTAGAGGCGCGAGAGCCCGGTGCGGCAGGCTTGCCGGCTTTCCGCGCGGGGACGTCGACAGAGAACTTGTCGTCGTCCCCGGCATACTTCGGTGTAACACGCTGCTTCTTCCCTGCGAGCGAGGAGGCACCGTCGGACGATAATGATCGTGTGGTAAAGGTGCGGAGGGAAGAGCCGGCGTCGGTCGTGCTGAGTGCCGTCGATCGGGTCGCAGCGCTGTCCTCGGAAAACGCCCTCTTCATAGGTGGCGGCGTGAGCATGGAGTCGTCGAGGTGGTCCTCATAATCCGAGTCGTCGTCCTGGTACCTGCGCCGTGGCCCGGGCGTGGCCAGCGTCGTGTTGAACACGTCGTCCTCCATGTCGCTCTCGTACTCATCCTCGTCCTCGTCCTGCCACGGCGCGCGTGCGGTGATCTCGTCGCCATTCATCTCCGTCTCTTCCTCTTCCTCTCCCTCCTCGTCGAAGTCGTTGGGTATTTGTTTACTATTAGGTTGAACCCCTTTCGTATTGTCGTCGTCGCTCAAATCGCCATCGGAGCCGGGGTCCCGGGGCTCACGCGGCAATAGGAGCGACTTGCGAAAACCCTGCTGGACCCCTGCTTGCTGACTGTCCTCCGCAAAGCCAGAGAACTGTGCGGCGCTGCCCGCGCGTACCGGCTTCGGCGCCACAATGGCGCCACCGGCCAGCTGCTTGCGTTGCTGGCGTTCGAGCGGCGGCGTAGGCAGACCAGAGTGCGGATTCAGCGCGACGTCGTCGTCGTATGCCGACGGGGGAGGGCGCCAGACTTGATGACCGTTAACCGGCGCGGCATTGGACCGGGGCTGGATCACGGAGCGCGTCTGGTTGATCGATCCGTTGGACACTTCGCGCTTCGCAGCGGGGACTGCAGGTCCGTTCGACTCAGACACGTATGCACGGTGCGCGGACGGGCGAGGCGTAACCGATTCGGAGTCCCGGTGCCAGGTCTTGGGGTCTGCCTGCGGAGGGTCGTAGGCTTTCCACCACCGGCGATAGAACCCGAGAACGTAGTTCACAGGGATCGATGCCACGAGAATGAGCAAATCGAAGAATGAGGCCACAGTGTCGCACAGGGCATCGAGAGGCACGGTATACGGCTTTATGACCGGCCGAATGACGTGGAGGAAAACGGGTTCTGCCCCCTACACGCGTAAAAACAACCGATCAACCGAGGCCTAACGACGAGGGTACGGTTGCTAGTACTGACCTTTGCGCGAGTCAAGAGGAAAAATAGGATGAAGAGGGACTTGATCTCGCTGTAGAACGGGACGAATAGCCAGACGAACGTTTCGACCCATCGTTCATAGAGCGTGAAACAAGCCTACGATGTATCGCGTGCCATGAGCTAGCAGTCGAGCGGAAGCGGCATCTGACTCACCCAAACCATCCAAATCGTCATGACACCCTTCATGGCACGCTTGCGCGCGCTCATCGCCCGAGCACTAGGTTGGCCACCATTTCTCGCCGACGGAGGGGGAGGCCGAAGGGTTTTGAAGGTGTCAAAGACGTTAAGGAAGACGTAGCCCAGCCGAAGAATGGGCACGACCAGAGGCATGGTTGCAAATGGACGGAATAATTTACAAGGGTTGACACGTAGGGCAGAACTTTACCAGGAGACGGCCAACGTTGTCCCGAGTTAAATGCTGAGGTGCGCGAGTGGTGCTAGAGCATAGAGTGGCAAGATCGGAGTCCGGGCGTTGAAGGAACTCTGTAGAGCGTTCGGCGAGGTGCAAGATGGGCGAAGTGGGAGTGGTGGATGAGCAGGGAGTGAGGACAACGTGGCGAGGGAGAGACGGAGAGGGCGAGAGGAGGGTTGAAATAGGGAGGGACGGCGCAGTAAGAGCGGCAAGTCCGGGGTCGCGTCCGACGACGCGTGCCCTCCGCGAGGTCTTCCCACACGCGTCGCTGACGTAATTTACGCGTCTGCCACTCTGACAGCTTCTGACAGTGACTCTTCCGCCACTCTCCCTCTTCTGTCCTGCTTCTATCACCTCGTCTTCAACCGCGACCCAGCAGCGACCTTGCCCGTCTTCGCGTCACCTCCGTGTCACCTCCTGAGGCTCTTGGACAGACGCCATGCCGAAGATACGCACTACGAGGACCAAGAAGCCCCCAGAAGGCTTCGAGGACATCGAGAGCGTAGGTTCCTTCACCCCCTCCAGCTCAGCATCCTGACCCAAGATCGACCAGATTCTCGATGACTACGCAAAGAAGATGCGTGATGCTGAGAATGAATCTCATGAGGGAAAGCGCAAGACTGAGTCTCTCTGGCCGATCATGCGAATCTCGCATACTCGTTCACGGTACATCTACGAGCTGTATTACAAGCGCGAGGCTATCAGCAAGGAACTCTATGACTGGCTTTTGAAAGAGGGGTACGCAGATGCAAAGTGAGTATACACGTGTCTCCCGATTTGGGCGCGATGCTCAAAGCCGCTCGTCTTCGCAGTCTCATAGCCAAGTGGAAGAAGGCTGGCTACGAAAAACTCTGTTGTCTGCGGTGCATCCAGACCAAGGTATATCATTTGCTTAGTTCTTCATCCCCCAAGTCCTGATTTAGCGCTGCAGGACATGAACTACCAAGGTTCAACATGTATCTGCCGTGTGCCCAAAGCCCAGCTTCGTCAGGGAACCGTCGTAGAGTGTGTGCACTGCGGTAAGTCCCCGCGGCGCTCCAGAAGGGAAGGTGCACCTCTTACTAATTACTTCTGTTAGGTTGCCGCGGGTGTAGCTCTGACTCTTGATGCCGTGTACGTTCTCTCATCGTATCTCTCCGGTGTAAGCCAGGCGTGAGCTACCTGACCTATTTTCTTCGTGTATGTTCGTAATCCCTGTTATCTTGCTGTGCCAATGCATTTTTTATTTCCAACCCATCTCTGACCGTTGACTACAACCGTCCGGTTCTGAACACGTTTGCAGGGATCGTCGCATGGGTCTCCCCTCGACGCTGGCGTTTTCAAAGCTCTGGATGCAGATGGGCACACAATCCATACCGGCGGCCTTTCTGCGCTCGCTTACTTGCGCTTGGCAGGGCCTGAGTGAGGAGTGTAGATGACGTCCTTGGTATCTTCCGGGATCTGTACCCATCAGTGCGAGGTTTTGGAGGGCTTTGGACAGCACCACGGACAGTCACCATGCCAGCTGATGCAGGCCGCCACTCATCGATGGACGCTAGCCTCCAGGAGCTCCAAGGTTCAACCCCATGCTCGTACTTGGCTGAGGACTTCCGCAGCGGCCCCTTGGGCAGGACGGGGATGGGTTCGCTGCAAATCAGGCACGGAACTGTGGAGAGGTCACCGCAACGGGACAAGCGTTTTGATTCGCGGGTGTTTCCGATCCCAATATCATGCCAGATTGGATTAGAACGGGCGCTTAAAGAGTATGTTAAGGCTGCAGACTTGGAACTTCGGAGCCCTCTTCCCCTGTCCACCTCTTGACCCACTTCCACCACCAACGCGTCGACTCCCTTTCTTGCCTCGACCGCATTGGCCAGCATGGGAGAGTTTTCAGACGAGATTTTATGGTTCGCGCGCAGGGCCGCTGCGCCTGACCAGGCGAGTATTAGTGTTTTTCTATGCCTAGGGGCTCCACTCATGTCCCCGGACTGTCTTCTAGGCCGGCATTTTTGCAGGCGATAACCCCGCCAGTTGGAACGCCTCCGACCCTTTTCGCCTATGGGTCATCCAAGTCAGTGCGTACACCCTCTTTGCCCACTCGCCGAGGTCGTGCTGACTGACACCCTCGCGCATCTCCGTGCACGCGCAGTTGTCATTATCGGCATGACCCAGATTCTCGCGCTCTTCTTGGGGCGCATCCGCCAACCGCGGGTCATCGCTGAAGTCATTGGCGGCGTTATCCTCGGGCCCTCCGTCATGGGCCGTATCCCCGGCTTCACCACGACCATCTTCCCGACAGCGTCCATGCCTGTGCTGAACCTGACCGCGAACCTCGGCCTCGTCCTGTTCATGTTCATCGTGGGTATGGAGATCGACACGCGCGTGCTCCGCCGCAACGCGCGCGCGTCGAGCGCCATCTCCATTGCCGGCCTCATCCTCCCGCTCGGGCTCGGCGCGGCCATCGCGGTGCCCATTTACCACCAGTTCACGGACGGCACCGCCAACTTCGGCTACTTCATCCTCTTCGTGGCTGTCGCGGTCGGCATTACCGCGTTCCCGGTGCTCTGTCGCATCCTCACGGAGCTGAAGCTGTTGGACACCACCGTCGGTGTTGTGACCCTGTCCGCCGGTGTCGGGAATGACGGTGAGAAACAGCCCTGTTTGAAACCTTGCGCGGCGGCCGCCTCGGCGTTGTGCAAGGAAGGCACCGTGCTGACATTGATCTGATGTAGTGGTCGGATGGGTGCTGCTTGCACTCGTCGTCGCGCTCATTAACGCTTCGACCGGGTTGACGGCACTCTGGGTGTTGCTGGCGGGCCTTGGCTTTGTTATCTTCATCCTCTTCCCCATCCGGTGGGCATACTACTGGTTAGCGCGGAAGTCGGGATGTCTAGACGCTGGCTCGCCGTCGGCGATGATGATGACCGTCACGATCCTAACGGTTCTCGTTTCCGCCTTCTACACGGATGTCATCGGCATTCACGCTATTTTCGTACGTGCGATGAATTGTTACCGGGTATACGTTGCTGAACTGCAATATAGGGCGCGTTCCTCGCTGGACTCATCATCCCGCACGAGAACGGCTACGAGATCTCTCTGGTTGAGAAGCTTGAAGACTTGTTGTCTATCCTCCTACTCCCTCTGGTAAGCCCCTATTATTGCACTTTGCTTCAGTATCAAGCTCACCTGCCCATAGTACTTCGCCCTCTCAGGTCTGCGCACTAACTTGGGGCTCCTGAACAATGGTATCACTTGGGGTTACACAATTCTCATTTGTGTTGTCTCATTCTCGACCAAGTTCATCGGATGTGGTGTCACGGCCAAGCTCATGGGCTTCAACTTGCGCGAGTCCGGCGCCATCGGCACTCTCATGAGTTGCAAGGGGTAAGTCTTCCCTTATACCTTTTACGAGCTTATTCTGACACGCATGTAGTTTGGTCGAGCTGATTGTCCTCAACGTCGGTCTCACTGCCAACATCCTCGACACCCGCACGTTCTCTATGTTCGTGCTGCACGCGCTCGTGCTCACGTTCATCACGACGCCGCTCACCCTCCTCTTCTACCCTGCTAAGTACCGCGTCCACGCTGGCGAGCTTCCTAAGCGGCCCGCACCATCCATTGAAGACGGTGCCGGCTCTACGCAGAAGGAGATCCAGGACGCACTCAAGAGCCGCTTCGCCATCGTTGTGGACAGGATCGAGCAGCTCCCAGCCGTGATGACGCTCACCCAACTCTTGCAGTCTCCTTCTGCGACCCTCGCCACACCCTCCGGAGTGTCGAGCGTTGACGAGAAGGGCGCATTAGCAGAAGTTGTTCCGAGGTCCCGTACCTCTGCCACAATCCCTCGCATCAAGGTGGATGCCCTCCGGCTTATCGAGCTCACGAACCGTACTTCAGCTGTGCTCAGGTCGCAAGCGGCAGACTCGCTCGCCCTAAGCGACCCAGTGCTTGCCATCTTCAAGACGTTCGGCTACCTCCATCGCATGGCTGTTACCACCGCGCTCGCGGTCGTTGGCTACGAGAACTTCTCCGACAACGTCAACCAGCACGTCCGCGCGTCCGGTAGCCAGATGGTCATCCTCCCCTGGACGAGCGGCCTCGGTGCCGTGGAGGATGCCGCGGAGAACCCCACACCCCTCGTAAGCGATGTGGCCTCGCCATCGTCGGGTACAAATGCGTCGCCGTTCGACGCGCTCTTCCAGGTCAAGCGCGAGAAGGAGAAGAGCCAGGGCTCCGTCGCGACGCACTCGCATTTCATCCGCCGTGTGTTCGCGGACACGCCCGCAGACGTCGCGCTCTTCTGGGACCGTGGCGTGCGCGAGTCGGAGGGCGAGGGCCGGTACCACATCTTCATGCCGTTCTTTGGCGGGCCGGACGACCGGTCTGCGCTCACGTTCGTCGTGCAGCTGTGCATGCACCCGAGCGTTTCGGCGACGGTCGTGAGGATGAAAAAGGCTGAGGGTGCCGAGCTCGAGCCCGCGGACACGATTGAGCAGATCAAGGGACACAACGCTGTGCACAGCGTAGGTTCATTTCGATTTAGGAGCTGAAAGCAGTTTTTGGACAGCGCTGACCGACCGGGACAGACACTCTTCCCGGACACTGTCTACGGAGCGCAGACCACGCAGACGCGCATGGCTTCGCAGACTGCGGACGACCTCCTCTGGACGAAGCTGACAAGCTCTGGCGTCCCGGAACTCGCGAACGCGTTCGCGCGCCTCACGTTCCGCGAGGAGACCGCCGCGCACCCCCTGCACCACGTTCTCGAGGTCGCGGCGAGCACCGCGCGCGCAAACACGCGGCAGATTATTGTTGCGGGGAGGTCGCGGCGGATGGCGGTAGAGTCGCACGAGGTCGAGCTGCAGAAGCTCGTGGGCGAGCGCGGGGCGACGCTGGGCGCGGAGCTGCCGAAGACGCTGGGGGAGGTCGCGTGTGCGTTCGTCGTCGCGGGATCGGCGCAGGCGAACTTGCTGGTCATCCAGGCAGCGCAGAAGTGGTGACGCGCCGGGATGCGATTGAGTTTAGCTATAGGGCTTCAGGATCTGAGGCCTGAGGATCGGATAGAGATTCGTGCGTGGGTGGTAACTTATTCCCCGGCCTTGGTGCATGGAAAGTTGTTGTTACGACATGCTACGATCTACGACTTGTCCTGACTTTTTTCTTGCTTCGTGTACCCTAGTGTTGACGCTTCTCGCCATGTACATACGGCGGTCTTCGCGAAGGCGGGACGGATAACGACACTTTTGTATTATGTATAGAGTTTGATTGACAGTGCATCGCAACCGGCGGAGGATCAACAGTCTCATTCATCGATGCCCCGCACCAGGTAAGCACATACGACAATTGACCTGGGCAGAGGTGGTTGTGTCGTCGAGAGTTGCGTTCAACGCCTCTCGAGTCGCCAATTGTGTCTGCCTCGGGAGTTATAGGATGTTTATGAAGTCACGACACCGCGTTGGCGGAGTTACTGCCGATTGGCGAGGAAGGACGGGAGGCGCCGGTGAGCGCCCATTTGAGAGATGTGCCTCGAGTGGGGGATCTTCTTGTCCTCCGCCTCCTCCGCCTCCTTCACCGTCCTCTCTCCTCTCTCATCCCCATCTCCCGTCCTCGACGCCCTCGCCCCGCCATTTGTCCCCTCTTCTGCTGCTTATTGAACCTTAGTGTTGGCTTCTCGGGTGAGTGGTATTAAAGCATGCCTTTCCCCTTTGTTACCCTCTCGAGCCCCCGCTCAAGTGATCCCCCGTGTCAAAAGGGTATGTCTCCCCTCCTCTCTTAGCTGCTGCGCACCCTCCCTATCCTTCGTCCTTTCCCATCAAGCCCTATCGGCATCCCATACCTCATGGAGCCAATCTGACCTTTCACACCTCCCTCCATCAGGTCGAGCAAGAATCTTCCCGTTCCCATCGCCCAACGCGACTGCCCCTCCTCCCCCCAAGCGATAACCCCCTGCCTGCGACATGGTTTTAGGCTCTACTAGGAAGAAGCCCGTCTGCCAGAAGTGCGGGTATCCTATGGCTGGCCACAAGCGGCCCCACGGTGTCCCCGTCTGCCCCCGCGGCGATTCTGCGCCTGCGTCGCCTCAGACCGCCGGCCCATCCTCCAGGACCGTCCCGCCCTTTGACTTCAATCCCACCGCGTCGGGGTATTGGGAGCGCCAGAACCCGAACTGGGTCGAGCCGGTGTCGTACGCAAAGCAGACCCGTTCCTATGTCATCCCCGAGCGCGGATCCAGCTGGGTCTCTACCGAGCGCGACGGCGGCTCGCAAGGCACCCCATCCCGCCAGCAGCCGCTCAGGTCTCCCGCGCCGGTGCACGAGGTGATCGACGTTGATGCCGACGACGAGGTTGAGGAGGTGGAGCACAGGTCTACTTGGTCGCAGGAACCCGAGCACGAGGACGAACAGTACGAGCCGTCAGAGCCCGCCGAAGAAGGCGACGACTCGGACACGTCGTCCAATAGGTCCTCTGCGACGGTGATCAAGCGCGTGACCCGCCGCCTCTCGAGCGTCCTCGGGCGCGGCACGCCCCTCGCCTCCCTCTACTCCAGCCCGCGCTCACAGGTCCCCGTCATCAGGACTGCCGCGCAGGCCGAAGGCCTCTACACCCGCGTCGTGCACCTCGAACGCGGCCCTGCAGAGGCTGCGGGTTTCAAGGAAGAGCTCGCTACACCTGTGCGCACATTCCCCGGGCGCGAAGGTTCGTGGATGGTCGCGGTCGGCCGTGACCAGGGTGCTGTCAACGCCCTCGTCGAGTCCGCGGCCACCCCGCCAAGGCCTGGGATGCGTCTTCAGCCCGACGGCATGCTTGAGCCTTACGACTACGACCGCGGTTTGAACCGCGAGCGCAACGAGCGAGTTGGATCATACCCCGAGGACCCACGATGGATCCGGAACACATTCTTCGACATCCTCGTCGCGGGCGCTGTCGGCGGGCTCGTTGTATTCTATTGCCTGTCGGCAATTTAGCGAAGATGTCGGCGTCCTGCCCGCCATCCTAGCATGCCCGGTCGCCCGCCGTCTTGACGAAAACGCTCGCCGCCTGCTGCGGAGCGCGCCCTTCTCTGCGCGCGCCCCGTCACCCCGTCTGGGCCCGCACGCCGTCCCCCCTGCGTGCTGCCACCTACGTACACTCCCACCCTACGTCTCTCTGTTGTGTTGTGAAGTGTTCAACGTTCCTTGTCTGTTGCTGTTTCTGCTCTCGCGCTCGCCTGTTAGTGGTATGTACCCTTTATATACAGTACACCATACCTATCATGATGTATCCTCCCCATGTATCACCGCTCTTGCTGGATATGCCACCCACCCCTCCATCTCTATCTCCGTCTCTCTTATAACCATGCGTACGGTGTGTTTGTGCGGACGCCGAAGGGCTCGCGATGTCAGAGTCGCGAGAGCGCCGCCGAACACATCTCGGGCATGTCGCGTTATGAAATACACTTATGTTACCCTATGCCTACTTCTCATGTTGTCCCAACAACTACATGTTCAACTTCATTGTATTCGGAGAGGTAAGCTTGAGGTGAGACTGTTCCTTCGCATCGTTTGCTCGGATCATGCTCATCCCTCTCTTCACAGACGTCAGGACATTAAAGTCCTATGCTTATGGCACCATCACCGCGTCCCTCTAGAGGGAACGAGAGGTCACCTGCGGGTACTGCCACGGGCCCGAAGACGAGCTTTGATGCTTCCCGGAGCTTCCGTGTCGCCCACATCGTGTTTGCGGCGTGTCTATCACGCGTACGGCAACCGGGGGTCTTCTCAGAGGCGAGCATGCGGGAACCTGAGATTCGGACTACGGATCTCATCTCTGTTCTTTGTCTGCGACTGGTCCCGTTCGGTACGTTGCATTCCTGGCTTTGCTTTGTCTCGCTCGGTGCCGCGTGAACTCATCGATGGATGTATACTTTCCACCCTTAGAGCGCACCGAAGATGGGCAATGTACCCGGAAGTAAGGGACGGCCTGAAGCCTGAACTGTGAGGATCCAGCGGTGGCGTCGATGAGTGTCGATGCCACAGGCTCGAGCTTCGAGAACATGCGCGAAGCTCGACCACAAGTGGATGGACCCGCGTCGGGCCTGAGGCCTGAGGGCCTGCACGGGGGCTTTTGCTCACGGCTTCGTTACGCAGTCAGAATCAGGTCAGAATAGCCGAAGAGGCCACGGCTTGAAGGCCGTCCACCTTCGCCGCTCGACAAGCGCAAACTAAGCACGGGACTTTGGGTGGGCCGAAGCAGAATGAACAGAGTCGCAACGGCTGTGCGTTCGCTCGATCGCTGCGCAGCATCCTTTTAGCTGACTTCGACGGACAGGTGATCAATCGTGTATCAACATCCGCAAGGAAGCTGGACCCAAGCGTCGAAGTGGGTCGCGAATGGAACTACTCCGGATCCCTTGAGCCTGCGTTGATACCAATAGGTGGGTGAAGTCCTCACACATACATCCAACTCCCATGGCCAGATTAACCAAGAATTGTCGCAGGCATCTCTTTGTTTTCATCGTATGTGGCGCTCTCTCTGGATGAGTTGACCAGAATGTTATGTGGCTAGAAGCTATGTAGTACCGCCGTGGCTATGGTGTATCGTTAGTTTTCATAGTTCTAAACACGCCTAGGAATATGTACTATTCGTTAGACTTCTGACTTAATACACCAAACTCCAACGATACAAAGCGTTCAGGTGTAGAGAACGATAAACGCATGTGAACATCAATCTACAAATTTCCGTAAGGCTGGCTAGTAAGCAGCAAGCCACTGAAGCCAAAACCCCTTGATCCATTCACCACTGCAAGTTTCCAGCCAAATGGCAGGTCGCAAAGCAGCAACGAAAAGAAAAAGGAAGTCCCCCGACGACGCAAGCCGGTACTGCAGTGGCAAGGTCATCGCGCCCTCGAGTTGCAAGCAGAGCTCGAAGGACAAGGGCGGCAAAAATTAGATAACCAATAATGGAGGCGGTGCCTCCATAATAGTGGTTAAACTATTAAGAACAGATACTACACTTGATCTAAGCCAAAAGGCCAGAGTGGTAAGGATTCTCGATGTCTGGCCGCCGCTCTTATACCCTGGCCGAGTGCGCACGGACCATGTTTGCCTTTGTTTGTCCCCTTTCCTGATGCAGCGCTTCCCCGTAACGCCGTCGCTGTTGTCCTTCATTGACACTCAGCTCCCTCCAGACTCCCTCCCCAGTGTAAATTATAGTTATATAAGCACAGTGGAGGATTCATGGCGATAGAAAGAAAAATGCCGTTCTGCCGGTCAATTTTATCGAAGGCTCTTTCCTTTAACTCTCGGGGCTAGGGAATGTAACTTGCTGTCCATGAACGGCGGGAGCCCTGGATGGTCTTCGGTGTACGGATTGCCAGAAGCTGGCCTTTAGCAACGAGAACTTTCTCACTACGATCTGCTTTGCCTCCTCTACAAGGATGCGACGCATTAGTCCTCTTCCGCATCTCCTTGAAAGGAACCAAAGATTGATTTCGGAGAGCCTCCTCCGGAAATTTTGGGTACTTAATTTGTTGGAAATTCCATTTTCACCACACTGCCGCATCTCCGGTATGTATCGCAATGATATTGCACGCCCCAGGTCTTAACTGGCAAGGGCACTAGAGTCTAGAGGTATGGATAATGGCGTTCCTGATTCGAGGAAGCCAATTGTGACAATTTTCAAGAAACAATAGGCTGGAAACTTGAATGCTGGAGAAATATCGGTGCTTTGTTTAAGAGACCTAACCTGCCAGCGGATGCAGAAGGTGATGTACTCAACAACTAGAATTGCTAGCGTTCAGTATGAGTTCCATATTTGGGTGAATAGCTTGGGATCCTAACACGAGCAAACAAGCATCACCGCCCGGCGCGCTTCGCACATGGTCGTGAAGTCCTCATTGCACCACCCTGCGTTCCTCCTACTCATTCGCCATGCCGGTCCCATGGGAAGCTCTCATTCCGTTTGGTACGTCTAGGAATCCCCCTTCAGACTCAACGGCTATCATTGATCTCTTCATACGACAGGACTTGTTACTATTATGTTCGGTGCCACGGGCACGCTCTTGAACACCTCTAAGAGGCTTCAGAACCAGGGCAAGGTACGTTTCTAGAAGATCACCGAACACTGGACCATTTCTGAAATCTCTACTCTCTGTGACTCCCTGAACATTTCAGCCTGTCCGTTATAACGTCGATGCTTGGGATGACATGATGATGGACCGGGACAAGCGGTTGACGGGTCACAAGCGAGGGCAGCAGGTGAGTGAACAAACCATGCCATTGGTATCGGTTGTTCATCGTTCCATTGCTTCCCAGGCAGAACCACATGCACCCGAAGATTTCGAGACAAACAGCGTCTGGTACACGGAGAGGGCCTCATGATGCTGTAGCACAACGCTCTCTTTTGTCTGCAATAGATTGCGCACCATCTTACCCCGCGAGCAAGTACAGAAGTCACACCCATCAACTATCCATCTCCGCCTTAAGCCAGTCCCACACCCGGGCTACACGCTCGTCCCCTTCTGCTAAAGCTGTGATGCTCTCGTCCACAAAGCCGTACCGTTGCCCCTGCAATCTCGTGACTAGCACTGCAAGCCGCTCCTTCAAAGTTTCCTCCGCGTTCTCAGAGAACCCCAAGGAACATGATAGGATGATACCATGCTTTGATCGAATTTCTGCGGACTGGAGGGACCATGAAATGAGAGACGGAGAAATGCGCTCATGAAGGCAAGGACTTACCACCTCTCCCCAAGGAAATTCGCGTTCGAGCTTGTACGTGAACTCTGGCGTTTGGCCGAAGGCCCAGTCCCAGGTCTGCCATAGCTTTGTTAAAATCATGCTGCACACGACGCTGCATTTAGTCTACCTTGAGTTCTTTCATGCCGCGCTGGATATATTCAATCTTTTGCGTCCCGCCTGAGTCGCTGACGACCTGCACCTGATATTCAAGGATCACTGTAAACGCCGTCGGAAGTGATAGAAGGGCAACTTATACCTCTTCATGCACGTCGTACTCCGTCCGAAATGCATTCACGACCGCTTGCACAAAGCTCTCATGGTTCACATGATCGTATCGCTGGCGTAAATTGCACACGGGCGAGCGCACCGACGCGACTCCACGCGTCTCCATTGTGTCCTGTATCTCTATTCCTCAGTGAAGTGACGCAAGTACCCTCTGTTTCGACGGTCACACGCACCTTCCCTGACCTGAGCAGCTCACCCAGCGTATCTAGCCTCGTCGAAATGAGCATTGTTCCATGGTGATACGCCCGGTCTTTCACGATCTTGTATGCAGAGCCTGACACGTAAAGACGGGCGGACCGTAAGCACAGAAGTGCAGAGAGACGAAGACACGCGACATATCTTGTCCTTCCCCACACAGATGTCATTCCGGTCGTTCACATTCGCGTCTATACCCAGAGAGCACACTGCCCTCATGACGACCTCAGCCGTCGCGTGGCGGCCGAATGACGCCCTCGGGAGGTGTATCGAGAAGTTGGTATTCCCCAGGTCCTACGTC
This sequence comes from Ganoderma sinense ZZ0214-1, assembly GCA_002760635.1. NCBI lineage: Eukaryota > Fungi > Basidiomycota > Agaricomycetes > Polyporales > Polyporaceae > Ganoderma > Ganoderma sinense. The sequence continues at coordinate 3,216,573 of AYKW01000001.1, forward strand.
ACTCCTCCCGCATGAATACAGCGCACGAACACTTGGCAGCAGTAGAACGGGACGTACATGGTATACCGTGCCCCCTCCGCTATGCCTCCTTATGAAGGGTATCCCTGCTCGACGCGCCGCACGGATGTTGACCTCCTTCCAGGGGTTCTGGTTCCTCCCTATGACGACACATGGGTCGTCGCGGTATAATAGCAGCAATGGTTCCTCTGGGGACTTGTGCCGGAATAACCTGTGATGAGTCCGCGTCAACGCAGGAGGACTGGCACAGAATTTGCCAACATACCAGTCCTCGAACGAAAGATTAAAGTATGGGTCTGTCGAATTAGAGATGTATATAGAGTGCTGAGGAGTAGGTGCCGAGCTGGAGGCGAGCCAACGATGTGTAGCTGGTGCACGGGCAATGTGGATGGATGGTCTACGTGCGAGCAAGCTGAGCATTCCAGGAGCTTTCGAACGGAGGGGATGCACTAGCTCCAGAAGCTTTGGAGCGCGGCCAGCGAAGGAGTGGTAGTAGCAAGGAGAGTAACGCGAGCAGGCGCGCGGCCGCCACGAACACGTACGGTAATCGCGACGCGCTCACAGGCATAGAGCATTCACATCGTTGTAACTCAAGAGATGGTGCATACATATGATACAATCACAAGAAAGGAATACGGTACAGTGTCTATATCCGAAACGGCCTAACGCTGCTTCTGCCGCTTGGGGTTCGGCCCACCAGCAGTATCCACCGACGAAATCGACATCGACCTCCGACCCTACGCCAAAGCACAACATAAACATCAGCCACAGTTCTCATCGCTGACACGGAGCAAGAAACGCACCTGCTTCCGACTGCGCGTGCTTCTCGTGCTCATCACGCTCTGCGCCCGCCCGTCTACCTCGCCCTCCGCCTCCGCGCCGTCGTCCACGTCCATCGGCACAGGGGTCCCCAGCGCGTCGCCGTCACCACCCTCCACGCCTTCGGGATTCTCTCCACGCAGCGTCGCCAGCCGCGCCTTGCTCGTCTTGATGTCCTGCTCGTGCTTATCGACGGCCTTCTTGATCTCGACGAGCTGCTGCGCGGCGTCGACGAGCGACGCGAACTTGGCAAGGTTGTCGCGCGTGGGCATGACGAGACGCGAGTGAGAGATGCTGAGTTCGCCTAGCAATTGGAACACGCGGGGTGCAATGGCGGTCTTGGGCTGCGCAAGCTTGTAGCTCCGTAGGTGCACGGGGATGTGTGCGGCTTTAGTCGAGGAGCCGGCCGTTTGCTCGACTTCCGTCCGGACGATACAATGCAGTGCGTCTGTGAGGTGGCCGGTGGTCAGTAGGGGGAGCGCGTCCCTGCATACAGGATGACTGACCGTAGGCAGCCGACTTCGCGGCAGACTTCTTTGGAGGAGGTTGCGGGAGCGCAATGACATTGGAGGCAGAAGGTGTGATAGGAGTCTGAGGTTCGACGCTGCCAGCGACGGTCTTCTTTTTCTTCTTCGTATCGAGCGCGGCGCTTGCAAGGCCGTCGTCCTCGATCGAGATATCTGGCAAGCCAGACTCGATACCGCACAGAGTGCGGAGGAGCTCGTCACGGTCCTTCTTGAAACGACGCTCATTCTCCTTCAACTTTTCAAGCTCGAAGTACAAGGCATCTTCTTCAGCGATCTGCTCGGGAGTACGGTTCTCCAAGCTTGCAACATACTGCTTGCGCAGAATCTCCTTGTCTATTGCCACCGGAACATTAACGGGAGAAACTTCATACGACAGGGACGATGCTCTCTTGCCTTTGTCGTACGTTAGGGAAGAGATGAGGGCCAACTTGCTTGCCTCGTCTCCAGCCCATGGTCGATTCCGAACCAGCTTCCGACATACGCTGAAATACCGGTCCTTCAACTCCTATTCCAAGGTGAGTTTCCGTACACGTTCTGTACGTTGTGATGTGACTGACTTCAAGAGACCGTTCTGGCCTTCCCGGGAATTCATACCGGTCATGAACGACAAAGAATCGGCCGTCATAGTCGCGCACGAGGTTGAATAGGTAGTCGGTCTCCTCCTTAGTCCATTTTGAATCTTGCGATTCGGGTAACTTAAGCATAAATATGAATTGTGAGACTACGCGAGATGTACCTTCCAATAGCCTAGTGTACTCATCCTGCGAGTACACATACGGGGTAGCAGGCACATTGTACTTGGCAAAGGGGTAGTCTAGGATGGAACATTTATATGGAGTAGGGCGCGGAATACTTCTAGGACATACCAGCATCCTCAGGTGTACTAGTCTTCACCCAATGCGATAACATAAGTCCATCCCTTCGCGCCACATTCTTGAATGGACGCCATTCCCTGTATGTTCAAGAATCCAAGCCAATCAATGTCTTACTTCTGCACATACAACGTCCGGTTTAACGTGCCATCTAACGCGTCCTACCCCACCGAGGTTCGGCTTCTGCTTGAGTCTCGGCTTGGCGAACTGGGTAACAAGTGTAGGGGCGGTCGGCCCGATGAGAGCATAGAGTTCCCTGGGGATGCCCTCCGGTTTCTTCGCGCGTTCCGCTGCCTGAGGTTTCTTGGCTTGAGTAGACGGCCCAGCAGGAGGAGGATTAGGTATGGAGAGGATGCTCCGGACGTCGGCAGCACTGGCGGCCATGGTGAAGGGAGTCTCAAGTCAAGATGCACAGACGCTCAGGCTGGCTGTGGCTCTCATTTGTGCCCGCACCGACGGCGATCGCGGTGACGCGCGCGTACTGGCTGCTTGTGCTTCACCCATCACGCTCTCTGCGATGCTCTCTGCGGCCCTCCGTCCTGCTGCTTTCTCCGCTCTTCGACAATGCGCGCTTATGTCTCCTTCCCTTCGAACGCGAGCTTTCCACGCAGGGAGCGTCCGGAGGTACCCATCAAATGACGGCGGACTGACAAACATCCTCGCCGGAGGCGAGGCACCTGCGGTGCAAGTCAAGACGATCACCGCGAGCGGCATCCAGCTTGCGGATGGGCTGGTGCTACCGGCCGCCTGTATATTCTTGAACGGGAAGGTGTTTCTTTGGAATGTACCGGAGAAGACATGGGACGGTTGGACGCCAGAGCATTTCGAGGTCTTCGACACGGTTGTTCCAAAACCAGGCAAGTGTTGCTCCCGGGTACGCGTGGAAGGACTGGCCTTTGACACGAATGGTTGGCTTCATCAGAGATCCTCCTGGTTGGGACGGGTCAGAGGGTAGAGATGATGCCCCCCGCCCTTCGGCAGTATTTGAACAAGGCTGGCATCCAGGTTGACATCATGAACACGGTGAGTCGTCCTTCGCCTGATCCACGGTCTTGTCTTCCTCAACACGACGCAGCGAAACGCATGTTCAACATATAACCTCCTCGCCGAGGAGGGAAGACGTGTGGCGGCTGCTCTCCTTCCCTTAACACCACAGAAGTGGCCAGATGCCCCTCCATCCTAATTCATACCCCTGCATGCGAACATCCACGAAGACAATCCGCATACAGTACATCTTCTTAATTGTACAATAACATCCACGACATGCAATGCGATAGCGTAGTTCACCAGCTCTAGGTCCCCTTGACAAGCTTGCCCAGGCGAGGCCACTTCTAGTCTGCCTTCCTCTTGCCCTTGCGCGCAGCGGACAGTGACGGTTCTTCCTCCTCTTCAGGGAAGACTGGCGGTACGGACACCTTGACGGGGAGCAAGCCTCCTATTGATGGGGGAGGAGCGACACGCAGAGTGAGGACCGGGAGATTCGTAGTTGGTAACAGGCATTGCATGATATTGTAGACCGTACGCTTGGAGCCCGAATAACAAGATTGCCCACTCACCATTTGGATCCTTGAATTGCACGAACACCGGGTCCCAGTTTGCGAGCACGTTCTTCAGCTGCGACTTCACCTCAAGCACTTCGTACAGCCCAGTGGGTCGACCCTTCTCCTTGACCTGCCGTGCGAGCTCGAAGTCGTCGATGGTCTCGACTTGAGGCACCTTCCACTCCAAGTCATCCGCGTCCTCGTCCACATCCATCGCATATTCTGTGAGCTGAACAGGGGCGTTCACAACGCCAGACTGAAGCGCATCCAGGACCTCCGCCTTGATGTCGTCGACCGTCGAGGTGCTCGGGATGTTGATGAGAACGGTGTGCTTGTGAGTTTTGATGGGCAAGATGAAGATTTTGGGCGGTGGTCGCGGAGGCTGCGAGTCGAATTAGTTGTTGCCCAATGTCGCGCCCCAAGCCATATACTCACCATACTGGCACTTTTAGTTGTTCTTTTGGACTTTGGACGCGATGTGGTCGATGTCGATGACCAACAGCTCAAACGCCACCGGACGCAACTCTGCCACTGGCGCGTAGGCGCCCATTCAACTCCCGTAGCGCCCGTGCACGAGTTGCGTCCGTCACGCCCTTCCGGCGGTTACCGTCGTTCGTCTCCCTCGTCCAACCGCCGCCGGCCGCCATGAGCAGATACCTCGACCCCGAAGAGTCCACCAAGCCCTACAAGGATCCAACCCCATTGCCCGCGGATGTCCCGAAGGTCAAGGAGCTCGGTGTCACCAGTGCGCCATTGAAGAGTGCTGCATTCTTCCTCGGGGCGTTCTGCAAGGATTATAACGGTGCGTGTCGCTCTAGGACTGGCCTATATGCAGTGGAAGGAAATGCTGGGCGGTGGGATTGTCTGGAGGTGAAGACTGGAGGGGGAATGTGGATGTATGACAAACTTGCACTATCGAACACTGATTCTCATATTCTTCTGGATGTACAGAGGACTTCATGCTCTGCAAGGCGGAGAACCGGGATTCGGCCCACTGTTTGAAGGAGGGACGGCGAGTGACGCGCTGCGCGCAGGACCTGTACGTCCTCACCCCTCATCTCGTCCTGTTTCCGCCGTTGCTCACTGCTCACTCCCACACGGCACACTTTCGGGAAACCGACATCCTCCGCCGCTGCCGGCTACCTGTGAACAGGATCACAAAACTTCGGGAGAACTGCCTCTCAGAGTTCGAGAAGCACTGGAACTGCTTAGAGTATAACAACCAGGCATGTCCCCTCTGCTTCATGTGCCTTCCATTATGTTGATGCGACGTACCGCGCGAGCAGGAATATTACCACTGCCGGAAGGACGAGCGCGAGCTGAACAAGTGCGTGTTCGAGAAGCTGGTAAGTTACCACTTTCGTCGCGGTCGCCGGCTTGTCGTCTCGGTAGATACTGATTGCACAACTCCGCACAGGGTCTTACCAAGACGATTCCTGGCGCACCTGCGGGCAAAACGCCGATTCATGAGGTCAAGAACCCCGTCTTTACCGGTGTCCAGAAGTAGATTCTCGTTATCAATACATTGTTCTGATATACTTTCTTCCATACTCCGCTCCTGGTTGTCATGCGTCTTACGGCCGTTCACATCGGTGGAGCTCCGAAGTACACCAGGACAGTCATGGGAGCCCTTGGACAATGCATTGCGAGAAAAAACGGAGCACGACATGAAACTTCCACTACGTGCACCACAATGGCGAAATGTGTGCGAGCTTGCTGCATATACATTGGTGAGGGCGCCAAGTATACAACATGTAGTATGCCTTACGTCCCAGATAGTCCATACGATCAAGACAACCTGCAGCCGCCCCTAGTCCCGGACCTTCTCCTCGCTCGGCGGGCATGAACGGGTCCCTATCGTGCTATCAATCGATAGGTCCACGAACGAGAGAGCCCGACAAGCCCGCGTTCGGAGCAGAGTAAACGGTGCTTGCTCAGGGGTTAGTAGAGTCGGGTTCCGCAAATCTCAGAACGAAATTGATAATGATGGCCACTGCAATGAGGTTAGGAGAGGCGTCTTGCGATACACAAGAAAGAAGGATTACCTAGCAGCGAAACACACAAAATTGTCTGCGCCATAGTGGCATGAGAGAAATTCAGCCAAGAAGGTGGGAGATACTCACGGGGCCAACCCGGTCGTCGTAGGGTCCACGACCGCCACGACGGATGGAGTGCGCGCGCCAGTGGTAGGTCCACAGAGCGTAGACCATAACTCCCATAGCTGTGCGTCGAGCCCCATTGATATTGGTGGCGGGATGCGTTGAGCCCGTTTGATGATGTCACGCGACCGGGAGAACACTCACCGACGACCGAGAACATGGCCGCGCTAATCTTCCCAACCTGCGCCCAAACCAACGGTAAGCGGAACATATACATATTGGACCCAAGAGAGCGGAACGGGAGCAAAGACGGGTGGAAAGCACCTTGTCGCCGAAGTTAAGGAGTCCGACCGCGAGGCCTCCGAGAACGACGGTGAAGTGAAGCCATGAGAGGAAAGTGCGCTCGTTGGCGAACGCAACCTTGGGCTCGACCTTGACGGGGAGCGCGATGCGTTTTGCGGCGGTGCGCTGGAGGAGGGGCTGGGTGGACATGGCGGGGAGTGCGAGAGGAGGATGGGGGCCGGATAAGACGCGAGAAAGAGAAGGCAGAGAGGGCGGATTCTGGCTGGAGGGGGTATTAGACGTGGGCACTGGGCGTTTGCGGGGCGTCGAGGATGTTTCTGCCCTCCCGAGATGGAAAGTGGGCACGAACGTGCTTGCCGTTACTGGGCATCCGCATTCCGGCGCCACCGGGATGCCGTTACGTCACGCTGCGGGTCGGCACGTGGCTGTGTCACAGATCGTCGGTGCTCGGCGCCTCGGGCCACGAGTCCAACGTTCGGAACGGGCCTTGCTCCCCTTCCCACTGCCTGTGGCACGTCCGCCCAACATCCGCCCTCATCCTTACTTCCTCGTACTCAACGCCTCCGCTGACGGCACCATTATCACCAATGGCCGGGAGCACGGCGGATCGCGCTGCGGAGAAGGCCTACGTCCCTCCTCCGCTGACCGTGCAACAAGAAGGTACGCAAACGTCTCCAATCTGCCGCGTTAACCCTGCATGTATGCTCACATTAATGTTCTCATCTAGACGCAATCATACACTCACGCATTACGAATGACGAGAAGGGCCTCCGTCGTGTGACCAAGAAGTTTCACTCCTACGCCTCCGTCGCATACACCCCCGTCGTCCCGCTCTCTCCCTTGACACCCTCCTCCGTCGACGATGCACGCGAAGCCTTCCTCCTCGAACTCGCGTCCTTCCAGCTCTCGCTCAAGAAGAGCTTCATGGTTTGCGAGGCCGAGGCCCGCCAGGTAGAGGAATACCAACGTGAACGCGAGCGAATAGGTGAGTCGCCCCACCACCTCCCCTCCGATCCTGAACCGACCGTGTGACCAGCGGACGAGCACAGCCGGCTGAAGGACCAGATCGAGGAGCTCAAGGCCGCCCTCGAGCAGGCCCAGCTCGAGCGCAAGCAGAAGATCGAGTATGACGTGATTGCGGAGAAGGTCAACTCATTACCCAGCAGGGACGAGCTCGAGCAGTGTGTACCTTGCTTCTTGTTCATTCCCTTCTCCCCGTCATCCCTTGCGTCTGCCGTCCGCTCACGCTGATCTTCTATCGTTACGCCGCAGGTCAATACAGTCCCTGGAGAACGATATGGCCGCCATCCGGGCCGAGCACGAGAACCAGAACCGGACGCTCCAGGCGCAGAAGGCTGCGCTCGACACGGTTATCCAAGACATCCACACGCTCCGCTTGATGGGCAAGCAGGACGCCACGGAGGACGCAACCCCGGCACCTGAGACGCAGCCTGCGGAGGAGGACGTGGAGATGGACGCCACGGCGAGCGTGCTCACGCGCGAGGAGTCTGGGGAACTCAAGGAGGACGCCCCTTCTTCGTCCCGGCATCCGAGTGGGGCGAGCGGGAAGAATGCAGAGGACGGGCAGGAGTCAGAGGAAGACGTGCCGCTAGCGAAGACGGTGCTCAACCCCGCAGCGAGGTCGTTCGTACCGTCCACGTCCAAGTCTCGGACAAATACGCCGATGATGTCTGCTGCACGCAGTACGTCATCCCTACCCACAACGAAGATCCCTGACGAAGATGATATCGAGATGGGAGAGATTGGGGAGGAGGAGCCAAAGGATGTGAGGCCGGTCAGCAGGAAGGCTAGGGAAGAGGAGCTGGAGGAAGGCGAGGCTACAGACGAGAGCAGTGAGCTGTCGGAGCCACCAGACGACTAGTCACTGACATTGACAGGTTATGATTTTATTGTACATATGCGGCCCAGTCTGTATCGCTATCACTGGTTATTCCTTCCGCGGCCCGACGTCGAAGCTCATCAAGTCCCGCGCACAGATCACCTCACCGCCTCCATATGTACTCTCCGCAAGCTCTCGTATTGCCCCCATTACCGTCCTAGCCTCCTCGTCCACGTCGTCATTCCCCGCATATCTCGCCGAGAAGTGGTTCAGCACCAGCCTCCTCGCGCCTATCCGCTTCGCAAACGCGCCCGCCATCTGGGGCGTCGAGTGTCCCCTCGACTTCGTCCTCGCCTCTACGCTCTCATACGAGTCCACCTCCTTCGTGGCCGGGTCGATCTCGGGCAAATGTGCGTTCGTTGCCTCATGAATGAGCAAGCACGCACCCTCCGCGAGCCCCGCAATCGGTGACGGGTCATGCGTGTCCCCGAGGATTACGATCCTCCGCCCGGGCTTGCGCGCGGGCCCCTGCAGCACCGTCCCGTCCGCAAGCGTGACATCCTCGCCCTGCTGCAGCCGCCGCAGGGCAGACATCGGCGTGCCGGTGCGCTTGAGCGCCGGGACGTACTTCGAGGGGTCCATCTTGCCCGGGACGGGCAGCTCGTCGACGACGTAGCCCACGCAGGGCACGGAGTGAAGGATCGGGGCGGCGGACACGCTGACGAGCGCGTCCTTGAAGATCTCGGGCCACACCCCGGCCGCGGATTGTTGGATGTTGAGCCCGGGCCGCTCGAAGGGGTGGGACGGGAGCGCGGTGTAGTCGCCGGAGAGCGGGTCGGTAGGGAAGCGGAGCTCGTGCACGACGTAGGGCGCACCGAGGAGGGTGTGCGTGTATGTGAGGCCGTTGCGGACGTACGCGCGGGTTCCTAGGGGGCCGTAGATTTCTAGGGGCTACTAGGATGAGGGTGCGAAGGAAGGTGCTGAGCGATGAGTGGGTGTGGGCGAGCGGTAGGGAGGACTAACTGGTACGTCGTCTTGCGTGGCTGCCGTCGCGCGTGGATCTTCGATGTCGACTGTGCCCCCCGCGCCATTCAGACGCATCGCGAGCACGGGTAAGAGTCCGAAGATGTGGTCGCCTGCAAACAGTGAGATGCACGTTTGTACCAATCGCGCATGGTCGTGCGAGCAAGAAGGGGGGCACCGACCGTGCGTGTGGGTGATGAAGATCTTTTGGACTTTGCCTATCTTCACTGAGCTCTTCTGTATCTGGTGCTGGGTCGCCTCGCCGCAATCGAAGAGCCAGACATCTCCGTCGAGACGTAGGGCTAATGCGGAGTGGTTGCGGGTCGACGAGGGCTGGGCAGAGGCGCTGCCGAGAATGGTGATGTTGACTGAGGACAACGTGCTCATAGTCTAGGTAAGGCTGATATCTGGTTCAGGAAGGCTTGCAGAGGGCTGGAGACTTCGCGTCTGGCACGCAGGATGGGCTGCCATAAGTAAATTGTTGTAGCGCATGTCATCTCGAATTTCGGTCGGGGAGGTGACCTGAAGAGGAACTACGATCAACTGTAATCATATTTAGAGGGTGAGGCAAAAGCTCCCGGTCCCTGTCGATTAGTGGTTAGATCATCACATTGTGGGAACACAATACTGTGAAGACGCAGGCTCGACTCCTGCCCGGGACATTGGATGTAGACAGCAGTCTAGCTTGAGTTTTTTTGGACACGTTAGCGTTCTTCCGTACGACTTCGACCAGGATGGGTCCTACCACACGCTCTGCCAGTCGTCCCAAAGCATCATCCAGCAAATCCACTCTTGACCATGATCAGTCTGCCCACGCCACAAATGAACCGCCGCCTGCCGAATCGGACCTGGAAGATTCCAAACACACGACTCTTGAGGTTCGCGCACTGGGACTGTCCTAGTCTTTTCATTATCGTCTCATGACGCCCTTTTTGCATTAGGGACTGCTCAAAGGAGCTTTCAAAGAGGCTAAGCGTATCGAACGGGAGAATGCTTCCCTCCGCAAGAAGGTGGCCGCGCTAGAGGACAAGTTGAGCAAGCTTGAGGATTCGGATAATGCGCCCTTGCGCCCGAAGAGAACGCTGAGGACATCTACGAGCGTAGCTGGCCTTCAGGGAGAGGTACATAAGTTGAAGAGTCAGGTGCAGCAGTTGCAAAAGGTGTGTACATCTCCTAGCTATAGTCTATAGTCGCGAATATACTCGGATCCTCAGTTTAGTTTCTTCCCTTTAGTCAAAGCAGAAGTACAGAAAGAAGGTGCATGATGTAAGTTTAAGTGCTTTAAATGCTGCTACAATTTGCTTAGGCCATTTATTCATTAGTTGAGCTTGCGGGAGCTCAAGTCAGAAGCCAACGAGTTGGTGGAGGACGCGGAGTTCGAAGTGGGTGACTCGGCATACCAGATGCGCAAGGTGGGACAAAGTCTGCTGCATATTCGCATTGCACTATTCACGTTTCCGAATAGCTTCTGTGGAGTTTCCATGATCTCATGGTCGCGAACTCCCTGGAAGAAGGGGAGGAGTGCCCTATATGCATGGAATCTCTGAAACCTAAAGAATGTCGTAGGTGTGTCATACCTACCACAGTGAATAATGTATAAACACGGGAAACACCTCTGATGCACCAGTGCAGTATGCCGTGCCAGCACATGTTTTGCAACGATTGCTTGAGTCAACTCCGGCCCATCCCTGGCGGGGACCGCGACACCGAATCTATCAGCTGCCCCCAATGCCGCGAGTTGTGCCAGAGGGATGAGCTGGAGCTCGTCGAGTACACCGCGTCTGAGCAGTGGGATGCTTTGCTAGAGGTTGCGAAGCAGTGGGCTAGGATGGACACGCGGCGGGAGGCAGACACCAGCGAAGAGGAGGACGAAGAAGAATTCCTGGACGACGGCGAGAATGAAATAAGGTAAAGATTTAATAGCATCCAGTCGCTCCATGCTGCTCACTGCCTGTAGTACTACCGCCTCGGAGCATATGCTGGCTCCATTTAACCCGCTGGAGACTTCACCTGAACCAGAGCAGGCTGACGGCAGCGTTCCTCAGGCTGAACCTCAGATTTCCCCATCACGATTGCGCAGGCGGACCGTGGTGGAGACTCCTCGGACTTCGTCAGAGCCTGAGCCTGAAGCTGAAGCTCAGGGGTAAGTCGTATTGACTTCATACAGCCCGTCGTCTCTCATACCTTCGTCTTCAGAAGCAACGGCGTTCCCCAACAAGAGGCAGAAGGGCAGGATCCTGAGCCTGAGCAGTCTGGCACACCTCCACCTCAAGCAGGACCTTCGAGTCAACCGTACTCTCAAACACCCAGGAAGGCCAAACGCAAGATGCTCGAAGAGCTGGCCGCCGCTCGATCCAAGAAACGTCGTATCTAAACACGGCGTTTGGTGATTTATACCGCATCCATTTATTATCGTCAGACCACGGACTGCCTCCTGTCATATCACATCCTGTAGCATTAGATTGGAAACATGTACATACCACGGTCCAGCACTATGTATCAAGGGACGGTTATTTACAGTACTAAGCACTCACATTCAAGTCCTGCGCAATCCCTCAGAGAACTTCTACTAGCCCTCTCGCCGGAGCGACAATCGCGATCGGCTTGCTGCTGAAGTCGAGCGCGCTGCCCCCGTCATACGCAACGAGCTCGCCCATCTCTCCTACCCAACCTTCCAGGTCCAGCAATTTCTCGAGGTTCGTCGTCATGAGCTCGTATGCTTGCTTCTTGCTGATCTGGCCATTTGACTCCAGGACAGCCTGATGCTACTGTAAGCGCAGTCATGCAATAGGTTGGTGGAGGGCGAGACTCACCCAACCAAGGTCAAATCGTACACCTTGGGTGTAAGAGGTATCCCAAGCACCGATGCCAACCATAGCACCGCTCTTCAGCAGTGTCGTCAACGCCGTGTGGTTTCCCAAGGGAGGGCCAGGAAGGCTGTTGGATAGATACGTTATGTTGGAAAAGTCCTATGGATGCGGAGACTTAGGAGAAACATACACTCGACGCTCATCCCAAGACCACGGGAATTGCCTGGTCGGGCTAAGGATTACTCCAATTTTCGACCGAGCTATACAATCGCGGTCAGAATCATCACACTCTGGAACGAAGACAAGAACAGCACGAACCAATTTCGCTGGCGAGCAGATATGCCTCCGTCGCGCGCGAGAAGATCATGCGCATATACGACCCTCGCTTCTCTTCAACCTCGTTCTTGAGCCGGATGAGCGTCGCCATGATGTCCGCGTTTGAGACGTCGATGATGAGTGGGATCTCCCCGTTCGCCGCCTTCTTGAACCACTTGCCCGTCTCGGTGTGCTCGCCCTCGCCATTCAGGAGCAGACGGCGAAGGGTAGCGATCTCTGTGCTCACACTAACACCAGGAGACGGGGCCATGGGCGAAGACCGGCCGACGGCAACATGTAGGGCAGTAACAGTCTTGATCAGAGCGGCACGGTCGAAAAAGTTGGACGCTCCGGTACGGAATGAGGCAGAAAGGCCACCCATGAAGCTTCCGCGAGCGAAAGCAGCGGGCCGCAGGAAGGACGTCGTAGCATACGTTACCCCCGCACGGTGAGCGAGCCTGTCCGACCTCACTCAGTTTCCATCCAATCGACAGAGAGCCAAATAACTCACAGTGCGTTTCTTGTGCCAAATTGAAGAGCATCGCTGACCCTTACCAACGCACCAATGTCACCCATTACCTCCGGCACGTTGGCCCTAAGCGGGTCGAACCGCACCCCGTCACCAGTCGACGGCTCGCCCTCCATCTCCTCCACACCCAGCCCCGGGCCGAAGTGCATCATCCCCGGGACAAGCGAACCACCATGCAGGTCCACGACCAGGTCCGCGTCCTCGCCTTCCGAGCCACAGACCCGCCCGATGCACGTAACGCGCCCGCGCTCGACGACAACGTTCATCATGCCCTCGTACCCATCCAGCCCGAACTGCGCGTAGTCGCCGCGCTCGCGCGTGTAGAGCTCCCTTACGTTCTGGAAGACGACGCGCCCCGCACTGGTGCTGTTGGGCCGGAGCGGCGCGAGCCCCTCGAACCGCACTGCCTTCTCACGCTCGGCGTCGAAGTTGGGCACTTTCGGGGGCTCCTGCATTGCGGGGTCCTTCTTCTTCTGCTTGTTCTCGGGCACCTGGGCGCGATCGGCGTCGACCTGGAGGATGCCATCGATCCAGACTTTGCGGGGCGTCGCGCCGAGCTGGAGCGGGTGCGAGTCCCAGAGGACGAGGTCTGCGTCTGCGCCTTCGCGGAGGATGCCGACGCGGTGGGAGAGACCGGCTGCGAACGCGGGTATTGCGGTCACAGATGTCAACGCCAGGTTTGGTGGAAGACCTAGACGACAGTGACATGATAAGAATATAGCTTCTAGGTAAGGGAGGCGTATGTATACCGTAGTAATGCGCCAGCTGGGCCTCGTACATGAGATGCCGTGCATTGCGAGATGGATATTCGGACTGAGATAACCGTCGCTGTGAGACTCCCATCCTCGGAGACGGTTGTGTCAACAAACCTTCATTACGATGGAGAAGCCATTCTCTGCAAGAATTCGTGACGCGAACTCAGAACCACGGTACGCCTCGCGCTTGGCCTTGGAACTGTCAATAGAAAGCGCCAAAGCTGCTGGTCCCCCATAGCTGTATCTGTGTCGTCAGGACCGACCCCCGGCGCATAGCTTGACGCAACTCACGTTCCCTTCAGGATTTGCGGCATGAGGTACCCTTCAATCGCGGAATGGATCGAGGAGATAGGAATCCTGAACTCCTGCGACAGCTACGGATCGCCCGCCGTCAACCCCCAGTCCGGATACTCCATCACAGAAGACACGCACCCTAACCATGGCGTCCAGGTCGACCGCCTCGTTGCACTGCACAGACACCTGTAATTTACCCCACACTACTCAGTCCCTGGCCCTGGACCACCTTCGATCAACACAAACGCGCGGAACAAACCCCTCACGCACCTTAACGCGGCCCCGGAGCACCTCGACAAGCGCCTCCCACCTGTAGTCTTCCGGGTACGCCTGCGCCTTAGACTGAGCCTCGGCGTCGTCCCAGACCCCGGTCTCAACGCGCGAGCAGAATGAATCCTGCGCATCACGGAACCCGCGCGCGACGGCGAAAGCTGCACGGAGCGCCCATATGTTGTCCATGCGGTTGCCGTACGCTCGGGTGCTCTCGCCGCACGCCATCCTGGTTGCGCATTCATGCCAGTCGATGCATTAGTAGCACGATCGCGAAGCGACGGAGATGCAAAGGCGGAAGAGTGAAGAGGTAATAACGAGCATTTTGGAGGGGGTGGGATGAATGGAAGGAGTGGAGTTAGGGCCAGATGGGGCGGGAGGATGAAGCGAGGTCGAAGACGTACATGAGGTGCCTCCATCGCGGCTCGTAAGGATCACGCCTGCTCCCGTTGAGGGTGGGTGGCGGTTCGATGATCATCGAGGTCGGCGTGCGGAGCGAAGTCTTGCGCAGCTTGATCATGAATGCTTGGCCCCCTGCAGGTATCACGCCCAACCCCGTCCACCACAAGTCGTGCTCTATGTCAGACATACGCTTCCCGTCGCCGTTTGTATACCGTGCCGACTTACCAATTGCGTTATGCCCGCTGTCGGGGAGGACCTGGACGGTCGTCACACCGCCCGCGATCGCATGCGCGAAGGAAGCGTCGTGGGTGTTCAGCGCGTCGATGCTTCGCAGCCAGGGAAGGATGGGTCCGTTGGGCGAGTCGAGTTCGAGCCCGCCAGCTGTAACAGGTGCACTGACGACCCCAACATGCGAGTGCAGGTCCACTGCCGAGATCGTCCGTCATTCAGTGAGCCCACAGCCAAAATTCAAAAAACTCGGGCACACACCAAGTCCGGGGGTGACCCACCCACCCTGAGCATCGATGACGTCCGTATCGTACTTGGAGTAGTCCCATTCCGGGACGTAGCCGATTGCTTGTACAAGACCCTTGTCGAGCAAGATGTCACCATACACAATCTCGGTCCCGTTCCGCGCGCCCGTCCAAAGCGTGACGTTCTTGATGACTGTCGCACGGGTACCAGCCTCGAACCTGTCGTTCGAGTCGCGGTTTCTGAGGAACGGGAGGTTGTCTTCGGGAGATAGAGGGGCGGCATTGCGGCTGGCGCATCGGCTGAGCATATCCTCTAGGGCAGGCGAGATCGCTTGTGGGTATATGCGGTAGTTCCGCGAAGACGATAACAAGGTGCTGAAGAGCCCGTATAAAGCGAGGGCGGCGAGGAGGACGGTGAGGGCTCTATGGGGCAAACGTCGGTGTCTCCAAGTTTGCATTAGGTTCCTGCGTTCTTCGCGCGACATTGTCGGGTCTGACACTGATGGAGTGGAGTTAGTCATGAAAGGCATAGGACGCCTCCCCTTTCCAGCCGAAGCCATTGTCGTGGGCAGGAGAGAGAAAGATGTCCCTCATGCTGGCAAAGTCCTTGCTTATAGACCGACGGTGATGAACTCCGCATTCCTTGCGCGTGCCCATGGGGCACCCCTTCCCTAAACCTTGTCTTCGATCGAAAGAACAAACCATTGAGGATCATCGAAAAGCAACGGAATGTGTAAAATCCCAGCTTGTGGACGTATGCTCTCAAGCACCGTCGCACACCTGTTTATGGCTCTGCGGATACGACAGAATACCCGTGGAGCTAAAATCTTAAGTCTGTGAGAACGAAGCGCTAGCCGACATGAGGACACGGCCACGCACCGGTCAACCACTGCCCAGCAGGACTCCAGGTGGTGTACATTTGTGCGTGTAACGAGCTGCAACGTGCCGCAGCGTGCGCCTTCTGCGACTTTAACTTGGGCGCCGAATTCTGGCGTATATAGCCATGTATGTGCCAGCACCAGGCAAAAGACATCTTGCTACTCAGCAAGATCCTTGTCCAATAGTGATCACGTCCGCCAGGGAATAGCATTCTGCCAATGGTCATACGACGCCTACACCAAGCAAAGCCGCTCCGCTCTTGATCCCGCGTCCTCGTGCGGCTGCAAGGCTGATACACAGACAGCTCAACAGGAATCCCGTAAACCTGCATACACCCAGACATCGTATCAGCGTTTCAAAGTACAAGGGACCTCGTGTGCAAAGCGATGCGTGTTGGCTGTCAAAGTACGCACCTGAAGAACGCCACGCGCGACAAGGAGCGCTCCTCCAGCGGTGTCCGCGAGGAGGAAAATATGTTTCTGAGAACACCAGGCGTCACCGGCATGCGACTCTGATTCGGAGAGGCTGGCGGGAGCCCAGCGCTGGGGGGTGTGCTAGGCCCCGACGCGTTGTGTGCAGTATAGACAGAGTTTGGATGCGTTGCGGTGGGAGTGTTGTGGAACGTGGAGGGCGTGGGGGTGATCGACGACGAAGATGAGAGGTTACTCATTGCGCCAGATTGTCAGATATCAAGAGCAGTGTCCGAGGACGTCGTGGTGGTGCATTCGCTTGTGCTGGTCGTCTGAATGAGGCCCGACGTCGTTGAACGCGTCCCACCGGCACGCTGCTCTTACGGCAGGCGCTCAATGTCGGATTCTTCGGGCCGCCCGGGTTGCTCCGAAGTTCTCGGGATTTTTGGGAGCTGGTTTCGCGAGCGCTTGTGTCCTTGCCTCCGGCCCCTGCACCGATGGTCGTTCCAAAGCCTCAATCGGAGTCTTTGCCCTCAATCTCGCTCGGCCCTTATCCCACAGTGCGAGTCATGCTTTCCCATCGCGCTCCCTGACCAGGATTCGTTCGTAACCCGCCGATGAGTACGCCGTCACCATGGAGTACATCAACACCCTACCCTCAGACGAGGAATCCTGCTACCATGCTGAGCACCTCGAATTCCAGGCTGAATCATATTTGCACCCCCTCGTCTCCGACGACGACCTCGCCGCGGTCCTCCCGCACTGCCCCAACGTCACCTCAGCCCGCCTGAACGGCATCCGCGACCTCTCATCGCGGACACTCATCCTTCTCGCCCAGCATGCGGACGAGCTGACCCACCTCGATGTTTCAGGCTGCTCCGACGTCACCGATCTCGGACTCAAGGCTGTCGCAACATACGCAACGTCCCTCCGTGCGCTCTTGATAAGCCGCGTTTTCAGCACCACAGACGCGGCAATTCGGGCGCTCGTCCGTGGGCTGCCACATCTGGAGGAGCTGGATATGGACATGCTACCGCTCGTCACCGCGCTCGCCACGCGTGACATATGGACGTACGCGAAGAAGCTCAGGCGCTGGTCCCTTGCCGGCTGCAAGAATGTCACCGACTCGGGCTTCCCGTGGACCCACGACGTCGACGTCGACCATGATGACGCAGCGCTGCAAGGAAGCCACGAGCGGGATCGGTACAGGTCCTGGATGGAGACCCTGCCGCCGCTCGTCTTGCCCCCTATATACAAGCTTGGGGACCTGCGGTTCCTCGACGCGAGCCACTGCGCGCGGCTTACGGACGCGGCGGTCTTTGGGATAGTTGCACACGCGCCGAGGATAGCCCACCTTAACCTCGCTGGGTGCATCAAGCTGAGCAATAGCGCAATGTATCGATTGTGCGAGCTCGGAGAGCACTTGGTCGAAATCGACGTCGCAGGCCTCGAGAAGGTGACCGATGCCGGCATGTATGCGCTCACCTCTGCGTGCCCACGGCTTCGGTCGGTCGACATAAGCTGTCAGTACGCATTTTCTCCTATTCGCATCATGCCAATCATTGCCGCAGATGCTAATGTTCCAATCTTATTACATCGCTCGGACGCTCGCAATCGCATTACGGAGTCCAGTTATGCCAAGGCTGACAGATCTCACCGTGCTCGCCCTCGCCTCCTTACCCCGGCTCGAGCGGCTCGCTGCCGCAGGCCTGCCCAAGCTGACCGACCAGGCCGCATTCTTCCTCTCTGAGCACGCATCTGCGCTCGAGCACCTCCACTTCTCCTATTGTGTTCGCCTCACGTTGGACGGCGTCCAAGCTCTGCTACGCAGGTTGACGAAACTTCAATCCTTGAGCCTCTCTGGCGTCCCGGCCCTGCAGCGGCGCGGAATCCGTCGGTTCGCTGACCGGCCTCACGAGGTGAGTGCATATCAAGCCGCTGACTCCGACGCCCCGACTCCCACTATGGTGCGATTTGTCAACGCCATGTCTGATGGCCCGCGCTCCTCCGGTGGTCGTTCGCGGCCTGGGAGCGAGCTGTGGTACTGGCAGGACGTTGGCACATCCGACGCCGTTCGGGGGGATGCGGCGAACCGAGAAGGTGGGCGCGGTCGTCATTGCTCGATTGGGCGGCGCGTGGAGGCCCAGGGGCGCATCACGACTCACGGAACTCGAAGCAGGGCATGCATCGCGTCTTCCGGCGACAGAACATTCGGGCGCTCTGCGCGTTTCTGGAGAAGGAGGAGTGGCGGAGGAGGGAGGCGGAGCGGCTGAACATCCTGTTCGAGCCTAGAGGGGACGACTCGCGGGCGTTGTATTGAGAGCGTTTGGTCAGCGTGCGATCTATTAGTGCCAGGTGAGTGTTTAGGTGCATACGATCTCTCCTGTGTTGTACATTACGGGGTGTGTACTGCGGCTTCTTAGGATTCGTTATTCAGCCCATATGCGCGTTACTCGGAGAGGGCTTCTCGGACGGAATTCAGCCGTTGCATGACATTGGCTTGCCAAACGCCGACAACACGTAAGTCGTAAGTACACGAGAATGGCATCGATGACCAATGGATGCCGCCGGGTTGCTCTATGTGGACAAGGTTTAGCGTTGTGGGACGGTTGCAGTACGAGGGCGATAGTCCGGTAAGCGCAGCGTGGCTAAGGAATGACAACGGAGGTAAATGAGGACGACGTCTGTGGCGGACCGAGAGCATGGCGGGGATGAGGAGACGCCCATGAGGAGTCCGATCAGGGCTTCCTGATATGGTGAAAGGGTAGCCATTCCGGGCGATGATGGAACCGGGCCGGGAAGCGAGAAAATTGGAATGTGGCAAGGATTGCGTCATAGGGAAATGGACGGCAGCACAGGAGTAGGAACAGGAGCACGACAGGAGCGTGTGTCTGCCCAGTTGGGACTAGCCCTTAGACTCGTCCTCGCGCGATGGCCTTTGTAGCTCGGCTTCTCGTTCTTGCCTTCGTCCTTGACCGTCGACGCCCAGGATTCGCGGCGGTAAGCACCAGCCACTTTAGTTGCCCGTTCTTCGGAGACACTGACAGACACATGGGAAGGGCGGAATTGGTACCGACGATATCGGGAGGGAAAGTGCGTGGAGGCGAATAGAGACGCGATTCGGCGCGTGTCTACGAACCGGAAGCGAGACGCCCGAGAGCGCAGGCCGAGGAGAGACTCTCGCCGGCAGGGTTCGGATTGTTGTTATTCGATCCAGTCGTCGTTTCCCTGGGCGCACTGTCCATTCTCTCGCTCGCGCCTCCTTTCCCATTCTCTCTTTTACTCCCTCATCCGTCCCCAACTCGGCCCCTCGCTACTCGACGCGACCACGCTGCGCACACCGGGCGGCCTCCTCCCGCACCCGTCGCGTATGCCCGGTCTTATCTCGAATGCGAAACCGACCTTGTCTGCCATCATGTCAGCCTCAGTGAACGTGCTTTCCCCCAGGTCCTCTTTGCTCGACCGTCGCGGAGCCACCCACAACCCCGCCGTCCCAATCAATCTCCCCGTTCCCGCCTTCGTCCCTTTCCCTCCTCCGCCCCCCGCGCCAGCCACGTTCCCTCGTGCAAATCCCAGGCGGCCCTCCGCCGGCACCCTCTCCTTCACCCCCCTGCCCCCCATCATGGCGTCCCCCACGCTCACTCCAGAGATTGCCCACGCGTCAACGTCTGCTGCGGTGCTCGACACGGCCGCCCGCAAGGTCGTGCTAGGCCATGCCAATAGCAGCACAATCGCTCCTGCGCCACAACACTCGGTAGGCGACTATGTCACTCATCACCCCTTTCCCCCAAATCCTACCTGGACCACCTGTCCACCCACACCACCGCCCAAGGGCCCCGCCGCCTCGCGCCTCGCACCACCCACGCCTCCCGTAGACTCCCCTGCGAGCGCGGTGGACTGCAACGCCCACGTCGACCGCGCAAGTCCTCACAGCCGAGGCGCGGTCGAACCCTCGCAGGCATGGTCACCCACGTTGGTAACCTCCGCATCCCTC
Organism: Ganoderma sinense ZZ0214-1; assembly: GCA_002760635.1. Lineage (NCBI taxonomy): Eukaryota > Fungi > Basidiomycota > Agaricomycetes > Polyporales > Polyporaceae > Ganoderma > Ganoderma sinense. Next base: position 3,236,746 of record AYKW01000001.1, read on the forward strand.
ACTGCGCTCACCAGCGGCGGCAGGCATGCGCGGGCCTCAGCGCGCCGGCTGTCCCTTCCTGCAGACCTGTCAAAGCCTCTTCCGCGCCGACCGGGGGCACTCCCAGGTGGGGCCCCCAAAGCGCTGCCTCCGCTGCCCCTCGCGCCGATCGACAGGGACAAGGACGAGGAGTCGCTCCTTCCGAGCCTGTCGCGCCGCGCGCCCATGGTCCAGGATGTGATGAGTCTAACCCCGCGTGCGGAGTCTTTTGCGGGACCGGGGCCAGGGCCAGACGCATGTGAAACAGGCGTGGCCAGAAGGGTGGGAAGGAAGCTGTTCAACCTCGACGCGGAGGAGGTTGACGCATCGGACGAGGAGGACGCGGAGCACCAGCAGGGCGCGTATAAGGAGCAGAAAAGGCCCGGGCGCGGAGGGAATGCAGCATACACAGACCTCGCAGACCTGGACCCGGACCCGGACACCGAACGCGAACGCGACACCGAAACAGAGATGGGCCGCGCACGAGTGCAAGAACAGCAACGGGAGCGGGCGGAGAGGCTCCGCCGCTATCATGCCCTCATGGAGCTGCTCACGACCGAGGTCGGGTATCTCCTCGACCTCCGCGCGCTCGTCACGGTGCGTTCCCTCTATCTCCCTTTTGCCTTCACCCCCGGCCCCCTCGTTGTGTGACCATCGCGATGTACTTTTGTTGCTGAACCTTGGTTCCTTTCTCAGGTGTACCTCGACCAGCTCTTCCTCCTCTCTACCCCTACTTCCCCACAGTCCACCACCGGCCCGGCGTCCCTTGCCCCTCCCCCTTTAGCGGCTTCCCAACAACAGACTCTTGGCGTGGCCACACCCGGTCGGCCAATGTCGACCTTCTCCGCACTCTCGATACCCTCATTATTCCCCAGCTCCCGATCATCCTTTCTCCAGCCCTCTCCTCTCCCCACACCCTCGGGGAGTGCCGATTACCTTTCTAACTCGACTTCCGACTGTGGCTCTGTACAGGAGCGAGAACGGCATACCTCCTGTCCACCCACAACGTTGGATGGTAGCTCGAGGGAACGGGAACGGGATGCTTCAGGCTCAAATCGGATGCTCACCCTCAGGCATGGCAAGTCGCGCACGTTTGGGCCCCTTCTCTCCGAGAAGGAGGCCCGTGCCATATACAGGAACGCCCAGGACCTGCTGAGGCAGCATGAGCGCTTTGTGGGCGAGTTGCGCGACGCAGTTAGCGTTACGAGTTTCCGGATAGCGTTCGAGCAGGGCAACCACAGTCAGGGAAGGACACAAAGGGCGGAGGAGGTGGCGGAGGAGGTGGAACGGGCGATCGAGCTCGTTGCGGCCAAGTTTGTCGAAGAGGTGCGTTCACATGACTTCCCGTTTCCCATTGTCCCCCGTGACTTCGCTCTCAGGGTCGTGGCTAACGGTCCATGTCAGGCGGCGTCGTTCGGCGTTTACGAGACTTTCTGTCCCGGCCATAACGCTGCTGGAGACGTGGTGCGGCGCGTCCAGGAGCGGTCGCCATCTGCTTGGGACGCGTACGAGCAGCGATGTGCACTCCTCGCCTCGAATGTTTCTCCTGGTCCGCACCCCGACGACACCAAGGAAGAAGCTGATCTTTCGCCGACGTCTCCCACTTCAACCGAGTTGGAGGATGTCTCGATCCCCGAGTCGTTCGCAATGGTCGCAAAGCGGCGCCATTCAACACCCATTGGCTTCCCCTCTTCTGCCGCGAGCCTCCCAGATACTGCTGCACGAAGCCAGCTCCCATTCCCTACCTCAAGCCCTTCATCGGCGACATTCGCTATGCCGACGCCGGAGAGAAGAGTACGATGGTCCGGGCACAAGCTCAAGCTCACTGACTACCTCATTAAACCGGTGCAGCGGATATGCAAGTACCCGCTCCTGCTCGACCAGCTCAAGGACAAGCGCCAAGCACGGAGCGTGTCCGATGACGACAACGACGCCCTTATTGAGCCCGACTTGACGGACCGCTCGGGGGATACCCTCAGGCGAGCGACAGAGGCCATGCGCGAGATGACGAGCCGCGTGAACCGCGCGAGCGAGAAGGAGGCGCACAACCTCCGCTCGGCCCTCATCCACTCGCGTTTGGTTTTCACGAACCCCCCTCTTCCGTATTCGACAAACTCTGGTGCGCCACAGCCGTCGGCGTCGTCGTCTCCTTCGTCGGAATACACGTCGTCTTCCCATGGACACTCAAATCCGGTGTCGATGTCCTCCTGTTCTGCAGCGTCTCCTCAGTCCGCATCCCCTGGCTCCGGTGGTGCTTCGCAGTTGCCTCTCGCGCCGGCCCCCATCCCTGCACCAGCGCCGGGCCCGCGTATAGCTTGTTTGACGGCAGACTTTGTGTCGTCATTAGGGCCGTGCTTGCTCGCCGGTGCGTTGGACGTTGTCCAGCACCCGGTGCAGCGGGCGAAATACCTCGGCGCGTTCCTGTACGCCGGCGGGTACTGCATTCTCGCGAAGATTCCGAAGGGCGGGCGGGTGTACGAGCCGAGGCACTGGTTCGCGCTGAGCGAGGTCGAGGTGGTGGACATCGAGGAGGACGATCGTGAGTTTCCTTTTTCGCTGACTCGTTTGCAGAGCGTTGATCGAATTACGGGACGGTTTCTTCGTTTCAAAAACACAACGCGATATGAAACACAGCATTATACCCGTATACCTTCCGCATCAGCGGCTACGGGCACCACCTCCAGCTCGCGGCGTCGTGCTCGCAGGAAAAGGCGATATGGATGGCGGTGATCAACGACGCGCTGTCGACGAAGCGGGCATGGGCGCGGGAGCCCCTCTCGAGCCTCCAGGCGGACGATAGGTCGCCCACAATCGCCTCCTCTGTGACTGTGGTGGAAGACTCGCATCCGGATGAGTCTCTGCGCCGGTTGGCGACCATTCAGTCTAACTCGGAGCTGGAGAAGGAGAGCGAGATGAGCCACGAGACTACGTCGACGTATCCATCCCCGATGAAGTTGCGGTACTCGAAGACGATGTTCAGGCTCGACGGCATTCCCGGGGCCAAGGCGGAGCACCACTACTACGTCCAGGGGAGCACGCTCTCCGCGGCCCTGAGCAGGCGTTCGTCGACGGCATCTGTCAAGGCGTTCTTCGCACCGATCGCTTTCGACTTGCGCATCGCACGCCCAAGCGGTCAGGTCCGCGGTCAGGTCGAGAGCGGGCTCCATGACGTTTTCTCCGAGTCCTGCTTGGCGGTCCGTGCACAAGCGCAAATGCGTGGTGAGGAGCTGTTTTCAGTGCGCTTCCCCGGGCCTAGCAGGAGCAGACAGCAGTCTACTGTGCCCCGCTCGAGCTCGGGGATCAGCCTCGCTAGCGCGATGGGCTTCTCGGCGGCGAAGCGCAAGTACGACAACGTGCTCGTATCGCGCAGGAAGAGCTCGGTCGACCTCGACATGAACGCACCGCCCGTACCGGCCCTGCCGAGCTACGCCACCACCGCTAATTCGGTAGCTGAGCTTGGGGGTCCTGCGCCCTCGGAGTCCGGTGGGCTGAGTTTCCGGTCCAAGACGCTTGCTGCGAGGCGGCAGAAGAGACCACCCGGCTCCATCGCGCCTGCGATCTCGACTGCCATTGCACAAATGAGCGCAGAGCGGCAGGACCGGCCCGCCGGCCCGCTCGTCCAGAGCCCGGACCCGCTTACCCTTGACTCTCCTCCCGGCGTGTCGCGCTGCTCGTCCGTCTCGTCCGCCCTCCCGAGTCCCATGGACACCTCTCCCCTTCCCATACCCACACCCGGGATGTCTCCGAACGGGACCGTACGTCTCCCCGACGAGCCAAGTATCCAACGCGGAAGAGGGGCAGTACCAAAACGCTCGCGTTCGCTCGTCAACAATGTCCGTTCGCTATTCCACTCACCACGCTCGCGATCGGCGTCGTCGTCATCGGGCCGCGCCTCCCCAAGCCCCGTGCTGACGGTGGATACCCCGTCATCTTCTGACTCGTCGAACAGCCTCATGCAGTGGTTGAGACGCGCTTCGCTGCGGCGGGGCCGGACGTCCGCGTCTTCCTCGTCTGCGAACTCAATCGTCGATGGACATCTTGGCCACGGAGAGTCGCGCCGTCGTATGGCCAGCCGAACGTCGACGGACAGCGTGGCGCTGCGCAACCAGTACCTGGACGTTCCTCGGCCTCGAGGTACTCGCGATCACTACAACTGCAGTCCGAAGCGGCACCGGTCTCTGTTCATCTCTTCAACGTCGTCGCGTTCGAGAGCGAATGGGGTCACATTCAGGGACGACACCATGCGGGAGAAGGGCGCTCTGGCCTCCGCAAGTACCAACAGCAACGGTAGCCTCACGGCGAGGAGGTCACTCAAGAACTTGCTGCTCTTCCAGCGTGCGACCGCTATGACGCCCGTCGGCCCCTCACACAGTCGATGATGGATCTCCTTACCTCCTTTTCTTGTCTGCATACCTCCGCATTTTATCATACCGCATACCGACCACGCATACCACATTACCCGCACCTCATCTCATATGGGTTCTCAATCTCATTCGGTCACTTTATCCCGTACATACGCAATCTCACTCCACTTCCCTTTTTCCATGTCCCTCTTTCTCACCCATCCTGCTTGCATGCCCTTTCACGTAGACTTTCGGCCGGATTGTACGAAGTAACGAAAGCATTCACGACGTCTCAGGCCCTTCTTGCCACCCACGGTATCATCATAAGCCCTTAACATTAAGTGTCACATGTTCGTTCTCCATCCATCACACCATCATACTGTGTAACTCCTGAGACCCGGATTAACACACATATGCATGCGTTTCTTCCTCGATTCCACTCACTGCATTTGCTCTTACCCCTCCGACTCTAGCCGTGAGCGTTCCGGCTATACCACGTCGGCTTCTGTTGGTATCGTACGCACACTTCCGATGCATATCGCCTAAGTGCGATACTGACTGTGAACCCTCGAACTAAGCAAGATGATCGATATACCAAGGTTGAATCGGGCACAATGCACTCATGTCAAGCCATGGATCGTGGCATGACCGAAATACAAAAAACGCATATCAGCATATATTGAAGAGGAAATATTCACGCGGAAAACCCATGTCGTACTGTACACATGTACATAAATCTAGCAAATGATGCATGCGAGGTATCATAACGTGTGGTAGATTAAGAAACCGTGAAGAGGTAGCCAGCCCAATCCAGTCTGTCAAGGAAGGAGTCCGTTGTCTCGCAATAGTACCTCCCATCTGAGGTTGCGATCATGAGGTCAGTACGAGATCCTGATTCTCCGAGGTATCAAGATTCGAAACTTACTGTCCCTGCTGTAACTCTAACTCCGCAATCCGGGTCTTGAGTTGTCTGCGGATAGGCAACGTGATAAGTGACGTGATCTCAGGACCATGAAGACCAGAACATACGAGTTCTCATGCTCCGCTTTCGCTTTGCTTTGCTGCGCCTCCTTCATCTTCTTCGTCATCGCAGCCCAGGCGTCGTCATCGGGAAGACTCGCTGCGTCGAACATGCCGTCAAGCTCTTCATTGAAGTACTGCGGTGTGCATTAGCTTCTGTCACTCGGGAGGGGAAACAAAACCCTTACCTGATAGAGTTCGTTAACCTCCTGCTGGCTATTGCTCAGCAGCTGGTTCACGACTTCGTATTGACGTTTCCAGTTCTGGGTCTCCAGTCCGCTCTTGGTCAGCTCGGCCGCCTTCTGCAGATCCGGATCACGTCAGACAGTGGTGCACAATTTAGCTCAACCAAATCGGACCAACCTGGTGCAGGAGCTGGACAAGGACCCGAATTTCGGATGTTACAGACTCCTGATTCCGGAGAGCCTGCTCCAACTGCTGGTCCGCCTCCTCGGCCAAGCTATCGATAATGCGCATAGAGTCGTCGGGGACTGCACTGCGCGGACTGCCACCACCGTTGGACATAATGGATGCAGACGATGTCGATGGTTCGTACATCGTCTGGACGCGGGGACGGGGTGGCCCACCGCTGTCCCCGTTCCGCTTCCCGATGGCTGAGAGCATCTCTGCGCGCCGCGCCTCTGCTTCTTTGGTCTGCTACTTACTCAGCGAACGTCACGAGGGAGCATGTAGAACATATACATACTAGAACAGGAGCACGCTGCGGGGTACGCTTAATCGGCGAAATCGTCGGTTTCGTCTCCCAGGTCGCGACCGCAGCACGGACGGGGGAAGACGAGGCCACCTTCTGTGTCTCGAGCCTGATCCGCTTGATTGCGCGATGCGAATTCTCAATCTGCGAATCCGCCCCACCGCCGATGTTAGTCTTCGATTCCCTCTCAGACAGAAGCTCACTGCAAGCGCATATACTCACATCTGCCTTGGTAGCCTCCGCAGCCCGCTTCACCTTCACCTCGATCTCATCAGCGTCAACATCATCACCGCCAGAAAGTGCCTTCGTCGTCGTGCGCTGCCCCGACACCCGCCTTGTCCCCGCGTTCGCAAATGCGGTCTTCCCGATCGGGGACGGTCGGCGGGTCAGCGTGAGCGACGTCCTCCTCGCCGGCGAGCCCCGCCCGGGTGACGACGTAACCACAGAACTCTCCGTGCGCACCGACGACCGTTTCTTGATCGAGAGCGGTTCTATGATGCTCGGGGGCTTCGCAGGGTCTCCCCCAGTCGCGTGCCTCTCTGCGGTCGCTTTGGGCGTTGTGTCAGTGTTCAGCACGCTTGTGGGCTCGAACGGCTGGCGCTTGCTCCGAGGTATTGGTGTGCGTGGGTAGACACGGTGAGTGGGGGTAGTCGGGAACCCAGCTTGGACGAGGGTCATGTCGGTGTCATTGTCAAGGGAGGGCAGCTGCGTGGGGGCAGCGCGGGGGCTTGGGAGGGGGGACGGGCTGCGAGGGCCCATGGGTCGGCGCTCAGACTGGTTTGAGGAGTTGCGGGACAACGGCCGTGAATAGGGTTCGATGGTGCTTGGGGCTGGCGAGTGCGCACGGAACGTCGATGGTGTCGCAGACCGTTGGCTCTCGTAGTCATAATCCTGCGGAGGGTCGGGCAGAGCTCTCGACACCCTGGACGCCCTCGATAGCGGGCGTTGGGGTGGAGCAGGGTCATCTACGAACTGGTAAGCACACAAGGTAGCGGGGTTGAGCATTGGGAACATACCTTCGTATATCGTCGCCTCTGTCGGCTCCTCCATGGCAGCAGCACAATAGTCGTGCCCATGTTGGTTCTTGCTATTCCGCCTCGCTAGCTCCAGCCGCATCGCAAGAGCTCTTTCAGAGTCATCCGCAGGAATATCAATCATGGATGTTACGCTGCCTCTCGGCAGCGATTTCGACCGCTTGAAGGAGTCCTGGCCATACGAACGCGACCGCCCGTGGTGAGACCGGCCGGGGCTATCATCATCGTCCGTATCCGTGTCTTCGCGTTCGCTCATGAAGGGCGACTTCGCGCGCTTCACGAGCTTCTTTGCACCCTTCGACAGCGAGCGCGATCTCGAGCTCCTGCTTCCCTTTGACATCGACGAAGGGGGAGGTTCGTCGTCCATTATGGACGTAGAGGAGGTCGTCGTGGAGCTGCGCGAGAAGCGCGTCGAACTGCTTCCCGCGGTACTGGCTGTACCGGTGAGTGTCGAGCTGCGGCTGTCGGCAGTCCGCGAGCGACGGTGACTGCCCACTGAGCCTGCGAAGAAGTCTGTCATGCTCGCCGCGGCGGAGCGGGAGCCGAAGAGGTTGCGCGAGATGACGTCCAGGCCGAAGATGGCAGCGCGCGAACGGGAGGCGGTCGGTGTGGTCGGGCGACTGGAAGTTGCGTTCGTCTTGAATTTGAACAAGCCATACTGATGGACTAGAAGCAATTGTTAATTTTCACATACAGGGGAATGCTAATACGAGCAAGCCCTTACTTGTCTGGACGATGCGCTCTGGTATACGACTCGTTTGCATGATGTCTTCTTCTGTTTCCTCTTCATACGTAGATGTGACGTTATACCTCGCAAGCTCGCCGGCCATGGGCTGCACTCTCACGACGACATATGGCCCATCGACGTCCCCAAATGGTATTGGGTCTGCAACTCCGTCCTGGTCTATATGCATAACGATCTTCGTCTATCGACATGCAACTGAGATTTAGATAATAGATGAACATGGAGTTCAAGATTCCACACACCTTCTTGGGCTCCTGTAAAAAGTTCATGCGTGTATAAACGTTGAAATATGTCTGCGCCTTGGTAACATATCCACCTCTGTTCTCGACTTCATGTTCTTCACCCTTGAGAATGATCGACCGTTCCATCCTCGTCCGAACTCGAGCTTGTGCAGTCCACAAGTGGTCGAGAAAGCGGTGCTTCTCACGGTCAGTGCGCATAGGGTCCAATCCGACCGATGCGGGCGGGAACACGACCGAGAGCGCGCGGAACTGGCGGCCACCCCACCGCTCTGACTGGTCTAGGAGCGCATTCTCAAGGAAGATGTGGAAGTCTAAGATGCAGCATCGTATCACATGAGACACCGGATTTCGAAACGTCGAGATACACGACGTACCAGGTCCGCCAATATCGGTCGCGTTTACTTCAGTAATGTCCACAAGTCCCTTGCATACCAGCCCATTCTTCCTCATGTTCGACGGGAGCGTTCCTCCCTTCACGACCTTGTCAAAGTAAGGTGGGTCGAGCCCCGCAAGCGTCCTGCCACTCTTCTCCGCGGGCCGCTTCACGATCATCACCTTGTCGTCGAATAAGAACAGTGTGCAATGCAGCGTCCCCGCCGACGCTTGCCCTGTTGAAGATATCGGCGCGTTCGGATCGGGGCTGAGGACGTCTTGGACGTCGATGCAGTCGATGAACTGCCGGGAGTTCGAGATGAGGGACACGGGGAAGTCCTCGATGGACGTTGACAGACAGTGCATGATGGCCATGCGTTTCGTTTCGGCGTCCGTCTCCGCCTTTGCGATCACGGTAGCATACTGAATGGCCTCCTCGAGCGGGGCGCGCTGGGGGTGGTTCATGGCCATGTGCTTGAGCATGGTGTTGAAGAGGAGGGTGTAGCGAGGGATACGCTGCCAGGGCTCCGCGATGAGCTGGGTGAGGCCAAACTTGTTCCTCGAGTCGAGTGCGGTGCTATACCTGACGCGCTAGCAAAATATGAGGATATAAGGAGATGATGCCAAGCATGAGAACTCATTCGTCCAGATAAAGCAATATACGTTGGACACCAGCAGAAAACATACCTCGATATACTCCGCAAACCTCGAGTTCTTCTTTTGCTCCTGCTCCATAAGTCTCTGCACCTCCTCGTGCTTCGCGAAGTACGTCCCATACTTCTCAAACCCTTTCAGCTTCTTGAAGTGTTTTAAAGCAACATCGCCCACGCCAGGTTTGCCATTTCCTGTTTGATCCATCTTCTCGAGGTCGGCGAGGAATGCTTCGTTCACAGGCAGGAGTTGGTCAATGTTCCCGAACAGGGTCTTGGCCTCATATGGGCCAATGATAGCAGTGTGCTTGTCCTTGGAATATGAGCGTAGCGGGTCGGCGTACTCCGTCTTGAGTATGCGCATCTTCTTGACGTAGTTGCGCTCTGTTGCGATAAGTTCCTTGACGAGGTCGGCGAATGCGGACGAATTCGTCATTGCCCGTCTTCGGGTAGTCTTATGATAGCAGAAAATGGCATGCCTGTAAGTTTTGAGAATATTCAGACACTGAATACATGCACCCACTGCTTGAGCATCTTCATTAGCTTGGGATGGTGACGGTTGTATTGGCTCTGGCACCATATCCACGCTCTCACCCAGCGAGGCAATGAGATCTTGAACATCTGGGAAACCGAAATGTCAGATACTGCAACGAGAATACGGACGTACGAAATGAACGGGATCCCCCAAGCTCCTCATGATTGAGCACCTAGACGTAGCTCGGCACACACCTTGAGGAAGCTCACGCCCACTCTCTGTCCCTTCTACCACGACACCACAGAAGAACACGCGTTTGGTCACGCTTGAACCACCGGACCTCGGTTTGGGCCTCGGTATGTGTTCATCGTCGAGCGCAAGGGGGACCTTCCTGGGGGTTTGAGGGAACGCAGCCATGTGGCGAGGACGAAAAGAAGCAGGCGGGGGGAGAAGCGAGAGATAAACGAGGGATTAGAAGTGAAAGTGACGTTTAAATAGGGGCACGACTGGCATAGACAATGTCTTAGACAAGGAAGACCACTCCCAGGAGACTCGACAGGCAGCACTAGCTAGAGCCTAGAGGCGTGCGACAGATTCCAACACCGCGTTCGACACTCCCGCAGGCGCTTCCCTATTTAGACAGAAACGACGCGTCTCTTTCATCACGTGGCCGCGTTCACCCACAAAGCAAGACAACGTTGGGACGCGACAAAGCACAGGGTTTTCAGCAAGTAGGTTACGTTGCATTGAAACGTCCTCTCGTTCATCCATACTAGCTCGCCACACCCGAAGCACCGCTCGACCCTGCCTGCGGTTGACCCTCCATCTCGGCGTCGTCCACATCGTTGACTGCCTCCGCGCTCAGGTACTTGCTTTTTTTCTTCCGACTCGATGACGACGGTGGCGGTGATTGGGCCTTCTTCGTCTTCAATATCTCCATGATCTCTACACCAACACGTCAGCTTAAGCCCGCAACATCAAACCTACCACGACGTTACTTGCCGGCATGCGACATTTCCTCGAAGCCCTTGATGCTTCTTTTCATTGTCAACCAGCGCCGTTGCAACGAATGTGCACTCCAAATGTTCCAGTTCTCGTCCGGAAGTAGCTTCCAGTCGATCTCGGTGTCGTCTCGTACATTCATTGAATCGACCCTGTTCAGTAACCTCAGTAAACGTTTCGCGACTTTTGGGGCTGATGCCTACTTGTGGACAAGGATATATGCGTCCATTGCACTCCACCTTGGTCGTTCCCCAGTGTTCTTGAGCTGGGGAGCCAAGGAGTCGGTCCTGCAAACAAGGTGGTCAGTGGCACCCTAACGAAACTAGTCGCCGCCATATTCGCTACCATTTTATCCTGCATTGTTGTCGACCTCGCTTGCCACCCATCCGTTGGCTTACCACACCCCAGAAGATATCGTTGTCCAAGTCTTTTCCCTGATTGACAGTCATCTCCGTAACGATCCTCGTTAGCTCTTCCTCCTCCTCTTTCGACCACGTCCCTGCAACGACGAGTTTGTTAGGTGCACCGACGAACGAGACTCCCTGACTCGTATCTACGCACCGGTGCGCCGGACGTCGCGATCCTGAAGGTGATTCCGATACCGATCGCGACAATCTGCGGCAGTCCGCTGGACGATGTCGCTGATCTTCTCCCATTGCTGGCCAAGATCTCGCACAGACTGAAGCAGTAAGTCGTCCTCGGTCTTCGTCCATGTCCCCTTCCCCGCGAACGGATGCCTCGTCCGCCTGACGTGATGGTACACGGCGATGATAGGACGCAGCTGCAAGGCCGATGCTGTATCCACCTGGTCAACGCTTCTAGGCCCGTCCGAGGTCCCGAGGACTCACTGATCTCCGACCAGAACGACTCATGCCCCTTCTCCTTCCCAACCTTGTTCGAAAAGATGATCTGGTCCAGTTCGACCTGCGTCAGGCCCCTCGCCTGCAACACGTCCGCATCAGTCGTCGTATCGCGGCGCCGTTCCCGCACATACTCACGACGCGGTACTGTTCGACTGCCGCGGCGAGCCGTGCATCCTCCGTCGCGGAGAACTTGCCCTTCTTGTACACCAGTCCTTCACGCCCATATATCACATTCAGCCTCAGACCAGGCAAATCCCGTCCAGCATAAACGACTCACCCTCGGTCCTGACCATCTCCGCGAGCTTCGACGCGTTCATCCACACGTTCGCGAGCATGTGCGCGTGGTCTGGGTTGTCCGGCTGCAGCGGTGCCGCCTCCCCGCCCCCACTCCCCGAACCCCCTGCTGCATTGCCGTTTCTGCCCTTCTTCTGCTTCGGAGGCCGCCCCAGGATCGCCTCTGACCTCACGGGCTGCTGCTGCACGGGTCCGGGCCCCGGTACAAACAGCGGCGGCAAGGCGAGGCTCACGTTCGCCGCCGCCGCCGCCTCCCCGAGCGACTTGAGCACAGCCACGACCTTCGAAATGTCGAACTCCTGTAGGCTCTTCAGCAGCTCGTCACTCGACGTGACGTGCAAATCCGGGAGGATCCCCGCAACATCAGGTGGAAACGGCCCAGGGAACGCCTGCCCCGGATGTGGGTGCGGTGGCGGGTGCGGGTGGTGGCCTCCAGGGGTAGGGGGGTTAGAGTACGCGTATGGATCGAACTCGGTCGGTGGGTACGTCATGTACTGCTGCATCGCCTGCTCGAAGGCTGGCCCTCCACCTTGGGGCTGTTGCCCGTGCCCGGCGGTCGCGGAGGCCGCCGCGACGACTGCGGAGAGGAAGTCCGCAGAGGACGCTGGTAGCCCGCCGTGGGGTTGGGCTGAAGTAGAAGCTGCCGCGGAGGCAGCTTGGGCCTGAGACGCGCCTTCGGCTGTGGATGCGGGTTGAGGATGGGATTCGGACTGGGATCGGGGCTGGTGGTCGTGCGCACGCTCTTTCCCCTTGCTCTTTTTCTTCTTTTTGTGAGACGTGGTGGGTGGATCTACGTCCGCACTCGAATCTGCGCCTTCGGCCGCACCGGGAGTGGACTCGTTGCTCGAGCTCGATGCCGCCGGGGTAGACTCAGAATCGCCTGTGCTCGCACCAGGATAGTCCGCGTTCGCCGTCGCATCGACGTCCGTGCGGCCATGTTTCTTCGATTTTTTCTTCTTCTTCACATGCCTGCTCCCGCTCCCGTCCTCCGCCCCCTCCTCGTCTCTGTGCCGCTTCGATTTCTTTGTCTTGTTGTGAGCGGCGACTGCAACTGCAGCATTGTTCGCGTCGCCAACAGCCTGCTGGAGGGCCCGTTGGATGTCGTCAGACAGTGAGGTCACCGGGGGTGAGGCGGAGGAGGTCGAGGCCATAGAATCGTCGGCGCCGCGTATAGAATGGGGCGCGTGCCGCGATGGTTTAGGGCGGGTCGGGGGACAGATGAGGGGAGGCAAGTTCGCGTCAAGCGCCCGCGCTCGTCACCGGCTACTGTATTTGGAAGGTGCCCGGTGGCTGAGATAAGGTTATGGCCGAGGACGTATGTTCGAACCATGGACAGGTCGTTTTCTACCCAACATGGAGATTGACAGAAATACAATTCGAGGCATCCAAGTAATCTATCTCAATATCCTACAACCACATCTAAAACCACGGGGGTAGTCTAGGCGGACTGCCCGAAGAAGTCACTCACGACCTCGGCGAGAATCTTGGTAGCCTTCTTAAAGTCGGCCTCCTGTTGTGACAGTTAGCAAGTCCTCGGGAAACGCGCCACGGGACTGTAGATACGCACAGAAGAGAAGCTGAAACTCATTCTGAAGTGGCCCTCGACCGGGCTCACTTGCTCCTCGTTGTGAGCAAAGTAGCGGCCAGGCCCGACCAGGACACCAGCCTCGGCCAGCTTGATCCACAACTGGACCTCAAGCGTCTCCTCATCGCCCTCCTTGAAGCCCGGCACGTTCTCCCACAGCATTTTGAGCCATATGAACATACCCGCTGTCGGCGGGACGAGACTGAACAACGGCTTGCTCTGCGCAAAGAGTGCTGCCTTCTCCGACATAGCATCCCCACGCCGGGGCTTGGGGTAAGCAATGTACACGACGCAGTTCTTCCACGAGCCAGTCGTGCCGACAGAGACTTGCAGATTGAACTCGTCTTGGAGCGCATCTATGAGCAAGTCGCGGCGGGTCACGTACTCGACCGCCAGGCCTAACCGATGTGACAGAACAACACACAGCACAAGATATAATAGTAGGAACACATGAGCGTGATCAGCGGTGCCGAAGCGCATGTAGCAGGCTCGGATGCTCACCCTGAAGCCATCTGGCATACCCATCGAACTTCCAACTGGTCAGCAGTTGCGTGATGAGAGACTGCCGGTGCACATCCGTCGGTTAGCCTTGTTCGTGGACCGGGGCGAGTCCCACAGCGCTACCCCCGCCGACGAACGCATGCAAGATGGCCACACACCTGACCGAAGCCGCACGGGGCCTGTGTAGTCGTCTCGCCGATCCGTTCGAGGCGCTCCGCGAAGCGAGGGTTGCAGGTAAAGAAGCCGAGACGGGCGCCGGGGGCAATAGTCTGCAGGAGAGCCGGGGTAGCGTGAGCTCTCAAAAGACGTGCTGCGACTTGTCTCAGTGACTTGCCTTGGAGAATGTGTCGAGACGGATGACCCGTCCCTGATAGTCGACTCTGATGAAGGTTCGCGTAAGTGCACGAGGAAAAAGAAGGACAGGAAAATGCCCACTTGACATAGCTAGGCACCAGGCTGGCGAGCCAAGCAGAGGGATCGGAGAACTGGCCGTGAACCGCGCGGCCTGCTTTGGGAGTATATTCGCCCATCTGGAGGAAGTAGTACGGGTCATCTTCGACGATGATGACGTCTGTTGTCATTTAGAACACGGCCTCGCGTTAGCGTAGGGTCGAAAGGAAGGGGGGATAAAGGCTAACCGAACTCAACGCAGATATCGTAGATCGCCTTCTTCCTCTCGAGCCCCATAGTCTAGAATGATTTGAGGCTAATGAGCGGTGTTTCAACAACTCTTGAACCAAACAAGGATTAATACACACCACGCCCGTTGGGTTCTGCCCGACAGGAACTGTGTACATGACATGAGGGCTCCAGACGGAACCGATCAGCGGACGGTACAATTCAAACATCCACGCACAGCGGATCGGGGGAAATGGCATACCGTTTCGCTCCCCGCGCGACCTCGTCCCATTCTACCAAGAGTTTCCTAAGCTCATCGGGGAGCATACCCTGATCGTCCATGGGCACGCCCACCGGGTGGTGGCCGTAAGGGAGGCTACCTGCGAGGGCCGAAGGGTAGGTCCAGTCCTCGGTGATGAACATCTCGCCAGGATTACACAGCAGGTTGACACATTTCGACCACCTGTGAAGCAGGGATTATCGAGATAAGCATTCTGTTGAATGAAACCTTGCAGCTGCAGGCAAGCAGATGAGAGGAAGAGAAGAATGCCGCCACTTCGACGGACGCCGAAAGATCCCGAGAGCTAATAAAATACCGACCCATCCGTGTTTCCCGTGTGCACGAGGGTCGTCCAGTCCGAATAGGCGGGTTGGTAAACCTTCCCCACCAAATCGTGGATGAACTCCCGGAGCTGTGGCAAGCCCGTTGCCGTGCCATACTGGAGTGCCTGTGCGAGATTGATGTCACCCGAGTTGGCCGGATACTTGGGAATTGTAATTGGCACGGTTTTCTCCTTGCGAGAAGAACCCCCGAGCAGCCTCCATAGCCAGGAAACCGAGCCCTCGGAGCGGCTATTCGATGTCGAGAACGAGTCGGGTACCAATGCTGTAGAGCAGGACGATGAGTGGAAATGATCACTTGACCGGAAAGACATAAACGCCAAGATTTGAAGGCACGAGTGACACTCACCGTCGCCAGAAATGGAAGCGAACGGGAAGTAGGCCTGGCTGGGCATTCCTGCAACGTGCAACAATGAATACTATGTCTTCCATATAGAGCATATATGCATCACGCCGAAAACCACCGCCTCGTACGCAGGGCAGGTGCTTACCTCCTGCAAGTGAGATCAGCCCTGGGCGTTCAAGGTACCGAGCCAAGCCTTTGAGCGGCGACAATCCACGAGCGCGCGAGACATCAGAGAGATGATGGGACAGGTCGATCGCCTTCGACGGTTTCTCTGAGAATGACATTCTTTCCTCTGGACGATGGCGACACGAGATGGACGTAGGATAGCAAGAAAGTGAACGCCGACGTGCTGACGAGTCGTGTGCCTTGTATGGCTGGAGGCATGACTCAGCTACTACGGACCAAGTATTCAGATAAGCGAATTTATGCCGAGTTCCCGGAGTTACAGTGTGCATGGGAACATCGCCACATGGGCCCAAGGAAGATATGCATATACACTTATCATGACCAACGTGCCTCGCATATTATAGGTGCTCGTCATTCTAAACATACTCTCTACTCACAAGCCTCCACAGGAACAAGCCGGGGGGATACTACTAGTAAACGGACTCACCATGCGCCATGGAGTCGCTTCGACGAAAGTTCTGTCGAAATGCATTCGGAACTCACCGCCACCATTCAGCCTTCAGTCTTCTGATACATACTGAGTATGTAACAAGCAGCCGCTGGAGCCACTAGAACCACATTCTTTCTGCGAGTGGAGTTGGAGCATGAGAGCCAGAGCAGAAAGGTCTCATGTGGCTGTACAGCTCTGGTTCCGGTGGCAGATTCATCCTTATGTGGTAATTGTCCTCCAGGTTAAGTGCTCAAAGTGGATGACGTTCTTAGACTCCAGATCAAGTAGACTGGTCATCGAAAAACCACAACCTTATGGCTCCGTTTAAAAATGTTATTTGAAAACCGAAGGAGACGTATGACGGTGCCAGCGGTCTGTTATGTTGGGCGGACACCGAGTACTACTGCTTAGGCATCGACACTCCCAGGCCACTCAACCTGGTTTAGTCTTCTACGATGTTCGGCAGATAGTCCTTGATAGTAGGATTGATACATACTGTTGACAGAATGATATACTCTTGAAATACGTAGAACCTTCCAAGAACATCAGTGGCTTGAAACCATCGTTGTTGTCTAGTAACCGAAGAAGAATGGCCTCATTTTTTGCTTTGTAAGTCCTCAACCATTCATACAATATACCAAACGAAAGGTCAAGACACGAGAACCTTGAATTATATACGAAATTCACGCTGAACATCCATCCGTTGTAGTGGTTAGAATGTTTACGTAGGTCACTTGAAATTGGCAAGCCATGCATTGCGCATTGATCTAAAACCCCGGGGGGCCATAGGAGGTTCCTGAGCGGTTTGGGTTTCCAAGGGTCTACGCGTGTGTGGCTTCATATGCAGGACCGAGTAATCTTCCGCACAGCGAAACCTATATGGAAGCTAGCCGGAGAATCAGATGACCGAAGGGTCGCTTTACCAGGTGGCAGTACTAGTGTACAGTACCAATGGTTGATGGCTATACGAACCATCTACTTGCGAGTGCTTTGGAGACCCATGGTGCATCGGATTTTTTGTCGCACAAGGAAGGATGCACGCTATTAAACTGTCACCCGATAGCTTTGGTGAAGACGAGATATGATATCCCGTACACAGAGTTGGTCTCATCTGAAAGATTGACAAAAAAGTTCCTCTATTGTCAGAGTAGGCGGGATATATACTTGATGTTAAAGGGCGCGGCTAATCCAGCCAAATACAAATTCCCTTCTGAACAAGAGAATGTGAATGGTCTTCATGGGGAGGTGATCAAGCTTCAGAAGAAGGCCGAAGAACGACTGCAACGCTGACACACCCCGTCCAGGCTGATAATAGAGAGACTACCAATCTACGAACTAGTTAGCGAGCCTCAACGAGAAGCAATACAGACATCCTCACCACTGACGACGATACCGCCAATGCCCCAAAGACGTCTGGATGCCCGCCCTTCCATGCATAATACACATACTTCGCGCGCTCGTTACGACGCGTCTTGTAGGGCTGCGCAAACTGCTTCGCCGGAGACTCTAGGGAATCTGCGGGGGCAATCTCTCAATCTCTGAACCCAATCTGCAGTGCATATACGGCACGCACCTCAAGCGAAGCGAATGTCCAACCTAACAAGAAGCGCGATGGATGCGGGTGGGCGGAGTGCGGATGTACACTGGAAGGTCGCTCATGGGGTGAGGGTTACGCACATCCTAGAGCGGGCGAGGAGAGTCAGTAAGGAGCGGGTTGTCCGCTAAGGACGAGGGGCATCACAGCTGGGAGCGCGAAAGGACATACCAGGACGCGGGGACGCGCTGGGGAAGACGGGAATGCGCCCGGAGAGGAAGAAATTGTCTCACCAGGGCTTATAAACTCTTGTCGGAGATTCGGATCAAGATAGAGCATCAGCAGAGCTGGCGCAGGCAGCCCGTCCAATTGGGCCCTGAGCGGTCCAGTGTCTTTTTTTCAGCTGCCGCAGCTGTGAAGGACACATGCCGGACGATACGGCAGTCTGCAGACAGGTAGTTTGGTCTGATAATCAGCGGGGTGAATGGGGCGCGGACTTGTTCCAGAGGAACGGGTTGCACACCTGCTCTTTCTGCGCATCGGAGCTGACATTTGTGTCCAAGCTTGGTCGAGCGGGTTGCGGGACTCCACATGTCTCTTCGCAGTTTCGTTATGGCCAATGGAAGCCGCTCACTCATGTGATGGCTCGGGGGGAAATCGCCCGGCCTGGCTCCCAGGCTTGTTGCCAACGGGGTCACCGGTGCAAGCCAACTTGAGGCGAGCGCGATCTGGGAATCTGCCATGAGGTCCGGCGTGTCCGCAACGCTTCCTCGGAATGCGGAGGGCTGGGACATTCATTAAAGTTCGGGTATGGCGGGTCAGGATCGTCCACATGGCGGACTGCGACGTTGAGGAGGGAGCTGACGCTGCGAAAGACGGTGAGGGGCGGCGACGGCGCGGGACCATGGCCGACCTCGCTAGCAGTTGCCGGATTGGGCATGAAGCCGGCCCTGAAGTCGCGCCCCGCGATGGCACACTCCGGCTCCACCGCTCTACTTATCGCCATCGCTCATCTCACTCGTCGCCGGTCCTATCCTTACGAAGGAGGAGGGTTGGAAAGGCTGGGTTAGTAGGAAGAGGGAAGCAGCGAGGTGCGTCTGCTTCGTTTACGTCGCATATACAGACCTTTGGTAACCCCTAAGCTATTAGGTTCACAGGCATATAGTAGAAGTAAGGCCAGTATGGCGTATCAGTTCAGCAGGAAGGGGTGTTTCAAGTGCGGAAACCGTAAGTAAATCCCCGTTTTTGTAACCTATTGGTGACCGACGCCTTCCTCTATCCGTAGTGGGGCACATCGCAGAGAACTGCTCTTCGGAGCAGCGTCTTTGCTACAACTGCCGCCAGCCCGGGCACGAATCGGCCGCCTGTCCCCAACCTCGTTCAGTCGCTGCTAAGCAGTGCTATTCCTGCGGGGGAGTCGGCCACATTCAGGCTGAGTGTCCCAACCTGCGGCTGCAGAACGCCGGGCAGAAGTGCTACGTGAGTTCTAACGTCTCATAATTCCAGCCCCGCACGCCCTAAGCACGCTTCTCTACCAAGAACTGTGGCCGATTTGGACACTTTGCGCGCTCCTGTCCCAACGGCGCTGGCGGCGCTTTTGCATCCCGTGCGCCACCGCCTGGACGCGCGTTGAACACTTCTACTCTCCCTCCAGTGAAGTGCTACCGATGTGGCGGACCCAACCATATGGCGAGGTACGTCTAATACATCTTTATTCATCTCCGACCTCGCACGTCAAGATTGATAACCCTGGCTACCCCCTTATAGGGACTGTCTTGCTGCTCCTGGTACCACGGTTGCTGATTCTGGCGCTCCGATTGGTAATCCGAACAAGAACAAGACTTGCTACAAGTGTCAGCGAGAGGGCCATGTAATTACCCACACCTTTTATCGAGACTGAACCGGACTAACTGGCTTCTCAGATTGCTCGCGACTGTCCGGAGAACGCTGACTATGCAGCTTAATTTCCCGCTCCCATCCGACCGTTCCGATACCATGCAAGTGTAGGATGCTCGGTGTATGAAGTCTAACCTGGCCGCAATTACGCGACAGCCTGTATCGACATACTTGCTCTATTTATCAGCTGCAATATCCTTCCTTTTATATGAATATATCAGTCTAGCTGCGAAAGATGCCTTTCCCCGATGAAGCTTGCTCCCCTTCAACTCTTCACATACGGGACAGGCTTCAGTGGATACTTACATCCTGTGGTAAGAATCCTCCATGTCATCTTCATGACGAAACTAATTGGCAACCAGCAGAGTTGACATGCCCTCCCTGAGAAAAGGCTTGATTCCAGTGATCATCCGGTCCCCGGAAGGCACGCTCAGAGGGCTGTACGCACGGTCTGCCTCTGCGGGTTCTGTCCAACGTTCGGAGAATCGAATGGTCGAGGGCACGCGGCGATCGCGTGGGATCAACCATGGAAGTGAACCTTCCCATTTCAAAGGCAATCTCCCTGAAGCTTCCGTATCGTACTCGACCCTGACCATGCCTCCGGTGTCCATTGTTGCATCCCCCACCTCCGCCGCCATCCTCCTGGTATAATACTACTGACACCTTCTGCCAGGAAGCGTCAATGGCGTCAACAGTTCGCACGCCAGTGTAGACTACACGGCTGGAACGTTCTATGCCCCCAGAAATGGGGTGGTTGCATTGCTTCGGAAGCGTGGCCTCTGGCGTCGCGCAATCGCTTTGTCGAGCGGAACCCTCGGCATACTCAACCGCTGTCACCCTCCATGCCAGCGCGATTGTGAAGAGTTTTCTCACCCTGTTTCCCTCGGGTTCTATTTTATTTCCCCGCCCTAAGGGGGCCAACTGAGGGGTTCAGCGGGTATCGTACGTTGCGGCTGGCTCGAAGACCCTCGTTTGTTGACATTTCCTGCAGGTAAGCGCAGCCCGCAAGCTTACTATGCAGTGTATTACGTGCTCGTGGACGCCCCGACCGCCTCTGTCGGACTTTACCCAGTCGAGGGCGCCTCGCGGAAGCGTAGAACCTAAGACCACCACCCTCGCTCGTAAGCTCGTAAGACGATCGGAAAGTGAGTACCCACATGATCATCCGCCTCCGCCTCTCCTTAAGCTGAAGCCTCTTCCTGTAGACCTCGTGCGCATTTTCGCAGCTCGCCAACCATTTCCAGTAAAAATTTTCACGGAAGCGGTGTGGTCGCGCCCTACCGCCACTGAAATTTGAATGTGCATGAATAATTGGATTCCGCGTCGACTTCCAGCGTTCGGCGATGCGAAAATTTGGGCTCCGTAGGATCAGGTGAGAATGGCCCTTCGCGCCGGCTTGGCTGGCAGCGTGCGGTCGTGATTGCGACCTAGAAGTGGCTGAGTATGTGGTGAGTGGGATCGTCACCATCTCAATATGTTATCGCGCGTTTATCGACCCTCTGCTGGTCTAGCCTGGCCTGTGTTGGAGACCCTGGAGAGGTTCTGCGGGAGAACGCGCATTTTCCACCTCCAACGACATCCATTCTGGCGGTGTTCTAATCTTGATAGCCACCCGGATGGAAGCTGCTCACAAGACACGCCCCAAATTGCACGTCGAAACTCCCCGGATCGTTGCCGCTCGATCGCTGCTCCCCGCCGTATTCAAACACTGCTGGCATTCGACGCGGGGAACGGCGCACAGTGACAGCCTGGGGTGGACACACCTACGGCGACTGGAGTGCGGCCGTCTTATCGCACTAAGTTCCGAGGATGCCTCGTTACAGCGGGCTTCCGGAACGCCGCAGGAGCTCAATAGGGCTGGATGAGGAACATCGATCAAGATACCAGTCTGTCATACAGGTCTACCACAGGCAACGTGCCATTCGCCCCATCACTGGCATCTGGACGTACGGGGAACAACCACGATCCCAGCTCATACATAAATGGGCCGTGTCCGTTCCACCTCAGCACCAGCAGGCCCCCATCCCTGCCTGCGGTCTCCTTCGAACCACGCTTCTGCATCTCAGCCACCCGGAGGTACGCTTTCACCCTCTCCCACTCGTCTATGCCCGCAGCGTTCCACGGTCCACCACGCTGACGGCTGACGTCCTTCGGCGCTGTTTAGGCTTCGTCCTTCGGCCCCGGTGGCGGTAGCAGGGCGATTGCGTGCGCATCTCCAGACGCAACAGCTCCCTCACGTTTTTGCGCATTCCATCAGCTTCTTGTAAGGCTGCTCGATGGCCTCGACTGGGGTGAGTGGCCCCTCCCACACGCCCGTGCGCCCGCCCCACGCCTTCCCGCGCCCACGCTCGCGTATCCCGCCCCAGCTTCTGACCGCATCTTATTTCTCTTTTTATCCCCGCTCGCGGTGTACAGGGTCAGTCCTGCATCGAGCTCCTCTCTCAGCCCTACAGGGAAGCAGGCATGCATACATGCTTGGGCGATCTACCATGTTGTGGAGGTGGGTCCCCCGACCATCCATTCACTGCCCCCCTCCCCCTCTTCCCGCGCGCGCGCTCATACCCACACTGAATTGTGCAAATTGCAGATGGCATCGACATCTAGTGTTTGATGGAACCCTCCCGTGAAGTCACCCTTGCTCACAGGCCTCGGGTGCAGTCGGTCGGCGTTCATCGTCGGGATGTGCGCTTCGCGATGCACGTCCGTAGATACTCTCCTCAATCCCTGTACTCTACTCTATCGCGAACCCAGTCCCTGGGTCTCAGGTCACGCTGCACTCGATATATTGTACTTCTGGGAGCCAAACAACGGTAACTGCGTGCGGCGTGCATGGCGATGTCAACGAAGCTCAGAGTCTGACTCTTTAAACGTTTATTGTGGGTCGTCTCATGAAAGTGCGTCCTTTGAGGATCCCCCATCCGGACGGGCACCGGGCACCGGGTCCCTTCTTTCACGTGCAGGCGTGCCGGGGCGTCCGAAGGGTCGAGGAGCGAAATTGAATACGGCAAGGCACGACCCGCCGGCTGTTGCAGGCGTGCCGTAACGTGTACGTGCATTAGAACACTCGCGCACGGCCCATGTGGAGCTCGAGTGGTCTACCTGGAAACACTTCTACTGTGGTCGGTCGTGCCACTCCCGTCATGGCCAGAATGGCCTATCCATCCAGTGCCACGTCGGGCGGAGGCTCGTGCGTGACGGCTGCGGCGAACTCGAACCGTTGAGAGGCCCGAAGCCGAGGAGGTTGTCGTAACACTCGAGAGGCCGTTCAGGACGGATCCCACCGGGACGCCACAGCGGCCAACAAGCGGACATAGCTGACCTGGATACTTTTGTGCGTTTGTGATTTAGGAAGTGCGAGTAACGGTAGAGCCACGATTGGTGCATGATAGCGTCCTGAATCTGAGGTCCCAAGAGCCAAGAGCGAACCTGAAGTGTCCTGAAGGAAACGTTATGCCCTTCCTTCGCCGTAGATCTCCAGACATCGTTCCTCGAATGCCTTAACCATCATCTTGGAGACTTGGCCGAAGACCGAGGAAGATACGGCCGCATGGACGGGGTTGGCGAACGCAAACGACAAGTCGAGCGTGACGAGCGTCGGATTACCATCTCCTTGACTAGGCTGGCTGCGTGCTGCGGTAGACGTTTTGATATGCTCCGCGGGCGTGGATAGTGCAGCCGTGGGATGAGGTGATTGCGCGGAGGCGGGTTGGAACCGCCATATTGTGTTTAATGACTTGAACAAGGGCGTGGAAGATGCCGCGACAGCCTGCGGGGACGAGCGACGTCAGCTATGACCCAGTGGGACTTCCACTTACTGTATACGTGGCGACTTACCTCGACGGACTCGTACGGCCTGCATGTCACCTTGCTCACGTAGGTTTCCGTGAATGACATGAAGCCGACAGTCAGTTCGACATCCATATGCAGACGCCCATGGGGATCGCTCAGAGGCTGCTGCTGCTTGAGTACGCGAGCACCGGTGCAGAACGGCAGAAATCTAGGGTACGAGGACGCGTCGGCCACTAATTCGTACAGCTGCTTCTGCGTGTAACTGGGAATAGAGGCCGTTTCCTCAGTCGGAGCGTTCATCCGGGTTGCATACGTCAGTCAGCTCCACCACGCACGGGAAAATCTTGCGTTCATGATAGACCTGGGGACTCGAGCCGTTGCCGTCGTGGCCAGAGAAGGGGGAGAGAGACGAGAGATCGGGGAGGGAGAATATGGGCCTGGAGAGGGAGGGGCTCAGGCAGCGGACAAGGCGTGGAAGGAGGGCCATTCGAGGTCGTCGCCGTGGTGGTTCTGCAATGCCATCGGGGGCAGGAGGCGCCCGGACGCGGTGTCCGTACAGCGTCCGCAGGCCCCAACTCTCAGTCTCAGTCTGCTGGCGACTCCTTGTTCCCAACCCTCGGCCCCCCGCCTCCCCTTGTCTCCTGCGCTATGCACTCACCCTCTTCATAGATCTTGTCTATTGTATCTCTTAAGCTCTACGCCCGCAACGCTCTCTGTATACATACCCGCCAATTCACCATACCTCGCTCCGCTAAGCCTATACCTCGTCACCTCGTGCGACTGTAATACCAGCTCATCTAATACCTGCGCACTCTGGCACTCTACTGCAACACACACCTACCTCCGTACCATACATGAACATGGCCGATCAATTGAGAATGCGTCTTTCGAACAGTTCCGACGAGTGAGTTCACCTCGTGCTCAGGAATGCTCGCGCACCAATTCGTGTAGCTCCCCCCTCCAGGAAGATCCCTCTGATAACGAGCACGACACTGAGCCCCTCGAAGAGGATGACGAAGAAGCCATCGAAACCCTCAATCTTCGAAACTCCCAGCTCTCCCTTCACTCCGCCGCGGCCAACAGCCTCACCGATCGTCGTCAGTCCAAACGCAGAGCAGACCCCGATCGCCTCAGCCTCAGCCACCGCGTCAAGTATCTCGTAGACGAGACCAGGGAAGCTAGGAAGCTCCGCAAGGTCCTCCACGCCGCACTCGACCGCCTCGACTCGGAGACGCGGCGCGCCCAAGAGGCGGAACGGCGCGCACTCGAGCTCGCACAGCGGTTTAAAATTGTCAACGATGCACGCGTCTCCGGCCAGCAGGAACTAGACCGTGCGCATACGGAGCTTCGCATGTACAAGGTTCAGCTCGATAACGCACAGCGGGAGATTCTGCGAGGGTCGGACTTGCTCAAGGATATCGAGCAGCAGCGGGACAACGCGGAGGCCGCGGCGGCGAGGGCGCGCTCCACGGCGCGGAGATTGAAGGAAGAGCAAATGGTCATGAAGGCCAAGGAGGAGGGTAGACGCGAAGGATACCAGGAGGGTCTGCGGCGGGGCTACCAGCAAGCACGCGGTGTGAGTCTCATCGAAGGTCCTATCGAGGTACCCCCAGCAGGTGTAGGCCCATTGGAAAATATCATCGGCGAAACACCTGCCGCCACTCTCCCTGCCGCCGACCTTGGACGCACAGACCCCCTTGACGGTTTGACCATGAGGAACCTGTCTACCCCAGGGCCAGACGACGCAGCGTTTGTATCTGCGTTCGGCCAGGATGGTGCTGGAGCACAGGGTTCCCGATTCCGAGAGATCATGGCGACACCATCCACACTCCGATCGGTGCCATTAATAAGTGGCTCGCAGACCGGGCCTTCAGGCTGGCCTGCATCTGAAGATGGCGAGGCCCGGTATATTCGACCTACCGCCGTACAAAACGCGCCCCCCTCTCCCGCGCATGCCGACTACGACATACCTCCGGATGGCTGGGTACCTGCCATCGGACCTGGCGAGATGATCTCTCTACCTCCGCCACACGAGTTGCACCGCCCGCCGCCCATAGCAAGTGCAAGCACCCTTTCAGAGGAGCCTCGATCGGCCTCCACTCTTGGAGTCAACCCGCGCGACTACGCGTATGGTCAGCGAGGCCACCGTGGTTCGCCACGATCTCTCGCTGAGTCCCTTCCTTCCACTACCATATCGCAGTTCGATCTCGTCAGCTCTCCCAAGACTGCCACGCGCGGCCTCCGGGAGCGTAGTTCAGGACTGAGTGCCATTCCAGAAGTTTCGAGTTCTATGGAATTCAGTCCGGGCACAGAAAGTCGTGTACGAAGCTCGATCATCCCAGAACCCATCACCTTCCCAATGCCCAATGACGCGCCAATGACGGACGGCCCAGGCGTGACCCGCGCCCGTAGCCAAGAACTCAGCCAGCGGATTGCCGACGAGCTCAGGTATTCAGATCCAGAACAGATGGAACAGTGGCGGCGGTCCACAGCGACGCAGGTCAGCAGTTCTGCTCGGTGCCTACTTCTTAACTTCCTAACCCTGATTTTTCCCCTCTTTATACGCGTCCACCACCAGAGCCATCCATCTTCATCACGAGAACGGCTGTACACGCCCAGTAGGCCGGCACATATCACCACCCCTTCGCCACTCGGTGACCCCCGGAATGTCTCCCCTGCACCGATCACCCCCTCGCCCCATTCGCACCGTCGTTCGCGTTCCATGCAATCACCGCCGTCGGAAGGCCACTCATCGTACCCCGGCTCAGGATCTCACCGTCGAACGACATCCTCCACCCCAGTTAGCATTCGAATTGAGCCGCCGGTGAGTTTTCTTCTGCTTCTCATTTACGTTGTCGAGCATAACATAGCGGTTGGTCCAATTTTAACTCACTGGATTTCATTCCCTTCTTCCAGTCTGGGCCCAGCTCGAATATGATTTCCCCCACCTCCCAGTACCATGGCATGCTTCCGCTAGACCCTCCCCAACCACCTATTCCTCAGCCGTCTAGTACTCCCACCCCTGCTCGACCACATTCGGTGGCGGCTGGTTTTAGGGCCAATGACCCTTATGCCTATGGAGGGCCACCGCCTCGTTCCCAATCTCCTTACCGCTATGACCCTCCCCTTACCCCCACGCCAGTACCTCGTCCCTCCAGCAGAGGGGCACCAGATCCGACACGAGGCTACCCAGTCTACCTTTCAGGAGCACCCAGCGCGTCAATGAGCACCCTCGGAAGGCCGAAATCCCGGTCGACTTCGGTGGACTACACCGCCATGGGTGGTTACCCCGAAGGCGCACTGTCACCTTCAGGACATCCCCCATCGGCACATCCGGCCGAACGACCCTTGTCAGCGCGTCCCATAACGCCTACCCAGATGCTGCCGCCAGCAGCGTATCCGGAGCATGGTTCTCGCGTCCCCAGCGTGGTACGATCTCCCTCTCGCGCCTCCTCCCGCCAGTCCTTTTCCCAAGAGCCCGCCGCTGCAGACCCCGCCCGCCCGTCGTCGCGCGCATCCGACCCCCACCGGAGCCTGAGCCTGAGCCTGCACGCGGGGTCAACCCCAGCGATGGTGGCGCGGCCGCTGTCGGGCTCGGGCGCCGCGTTGCAGCCGCAGTCGCAGATGCGCCGGGTGCCGTCGGCGACGTCGATCAACAGCGCGACGTCGCGCCAGTCCGGGGGGTACCAGCACTACGACCGGAACACGTACGTGGACGTCGCGATGCTCGCGAGCCCGAGCCCGAGCACGGTGGAGCTTGCGGGGATGGCGAGCCCGCATACGATGGCGAACACGCGTGCGAACGCGGTGTACTCGGTGGGGCCGTCGAGGCTGAGGGGGTCGTCGCCTGCGGTGTCGTATGCGAGCTTGCGGGATTGATGGGCCCGAGGGTCGTGCTGTGAGATTCGCGAAATGTGGACATTGGACATTGTATGTATGTGTGTATGCGATGAGACGCTGATGATTTTACAATTTACAGGTCGAGTACTTGTCTGCTTAGCTAGGTTCGAACGGGTCTGTTGTTTGGCATGTTTACTGTCACGATTTGCTCGTTGCGATCCACATTGTGGCCCATCTTTCCTAGTACATAGATGGTTTGTGTACTCCACGATCTCCACGTTGATGATGTTGTTGCGATTTCCTGCTTCACTCTTATATACGCCAACTTACCCTATACATTACTTACCTGCTTGTAATGGCAATCATCGATGTTGATGGTTACGATAGCTAAACAAGTGGTCCGAACGAGTCGTGGTGTCTTGATCGATACGCACGGCTGGAGTGGTTACGCATCGCACTCACCTCGTGCGATGAATGCGCTTCCTGCTTGCAAAAAGGGTTGCAGGTGAGTCTCGGGTGAAACGATGTCTATACTTACCTGACACTGGTACCTCTATGTAATAACTTCCAGGTCCCACTTGGGCCCGGGATAGACAGCACACGAATACACCCGTACTTATTCAGTGCGTTTCGCTCGCTATCTCCTTGCCATGCTTGGACCACGTTTGCGCAGAGGTCTGTGTGCTTGGCGATGGACACATAGCAGACAACAATGTCATACTGAATGTCATGGCAGACACGCGAAATCGGCTGAACCTCCTTAGGTAAGGATGCATGTCATTCCTCCGTTGGTTCGTGCGGACCGGTTCCCTCGCAGTCCAACGCCTGAGTCGCCTGTTCACGAACATGTCTCGTCCATTGTAGGTGCCAATGGCAGCTTACTGACCTATGAACGCCATCGCAGCATGCGTGAAGTGGCATTTCTTTGACGGTTTCTTGCCCTTCTGTTTTGCTCATGCAGCCGGCATGACAGGATGCATATGGTCTCGGCGCGCGCGCTTCGGGCCAGTGCAGCTTCCAATCCTTGCATGAGAACGAGGCTGCGCATAAGAAGGCGAGGATACGAGAGAACTGCTTACTGAGCTTCCGTGCAAGTGCTACTTGTGCTGGCATCTGGCATCTCCTCGCTTGGCTTGCGCCTGCCACTTACAAGGGCAGAGTTCTCCTGCGAGATGCCCCCTATCATCCCACTTATCGCACCGTATCTCGCCTTCATGCACGTTGGGGAGAGCCTTGCGGACGTTCGACGGATTCCCGTGCGGTGAGTTCCTCCGATGTGTATGACGTTAGGCTCGGCTTCTCTACCTGCTGTCTCGTACCGACGACTGGCGGTCCGGTGAATTTGGGTCTCGTGTCTGCTACGAGCCCACGAGCTACATTTACAGGCTATGTATATCCTCCAAAGGCCAACACGCTATCTCATCCTAGTCTCATCCACAGACCCCAGAGCCCAGGGGGGCGCATTTAGAAGCCTTGTTATCGCCAAGTCGGAGGTATTCGAACCTCCGAGCGCTTGTGAATGATGCAATGCGTTCCTTTCGAGCCTTTCCATCACCGCTCAGGACGGTTGCCCTCCACCCGCGATTGTTACTTACCCCCGCCGTATCCATGCCACCTTGCCACACTTCCCTGCGGATCAAGCACGCCAGCGGCATTGAAGAATATGAGATATCAACCTCCTTATTTGCTTTCGATACCCAGATCGTGCCCGAATATCAGTGTGGCCACATTCATCGAGTCAAACGTCGTTGCGTATCTTGGGTGCACGACAAACAAGGCTTCAAGTTCTCCCGACTCCTCGCGGAAGAACCAGCGACCATGTGTGTTTGTACAGCTGACGGCCCCAATTGTTGCCGAGGCTCAATGCGAGCATGGTGAGTCGTTCTCTTGGGTATGTCGGAGGACCGCCACGTACTTATCGCATCACGCTCGCCCACGCATTCATACCCCTGCGACTTGATCCGTTGGCAACACAAGCACAATCGCATTCAATCGCATGCGGGACTCGGCCTAGGGCGATGCTGGAGATCTTCTCCTGAGCTCGCAGAGCTGGAAGTCTGGGACGCACACGCCCATGTCAGACGCTTAGCCGGGTGACGCGGTACGGCTACCAAGTGACGGCCCTCCTCGCGGTGCGACCGGACGACCGCCCTGGCCCTGGTAAGCACCCATCGACGTCTTTCGGGAGGCACGCACATATAAAAGCAACCAGAGTCGTCGCCACGACGCCCGCCCTATCGCAGGACGCCCCACCGCGCGCGTACTCCGCCACCACCGGTCTCACCGTCCCAGTCCCCAGGTCTGCTC
The DNA here is from genome assembly GCA_002760635.1 of Ganoderma sinense ZZ0214-1. Lineage (NCBI taxonomy): Eukaryota > Fungi > Basidiomycota > Agaricomycetes > Polyporales > Polyporaceae > Ganoderma > Ganoderma sinense. The sequence continues at coordinate 3,266,169 of AYKW01000001.1, forward strand.
GCTTCGCTTCCGCCCTCGCTCGCGACGCCAACCAAGACCCGACTTTGGCACCATGGTTCTCAAGCACGGATTAGCCGCGACCGCCGCCGTCGCGGCGACGCTCTTCCTCGGACTCGGCCTTGTCGATGGAGCGCACGCGCGCACGCCCGACGGCCGTCTGCACGCCAACGTCCCGCCGCGCCCGAGCGTGCCCAAGGTGGGCGCGCCGACGGTGGAGGAGTCGGGCCCGGTGACGAGCCGGAACGGGACGGTGCTCCCGCCGTACAACACGACATACTACTTCGACCAGTTGATCGACCACAACAACCCGTCCAAGGGGACGTTCAAGCAGCGCTACTGGCACACGTACGAGTGGTACGAGAGCGGTGCGTATTCTTGTCATCCAGGACATAGGTGAGCGTCAGACATGAACGAAGCTGCTTGTTTTCAGGCGGACCGATCATCCTCTTCACGCCTGGAGAGTCCAACGCTGCCGGTTAGTGCAATGAAGTACGTTTTCAGAACATGCGCACGCATACTGAGCTTTTTTGGCTGTCGGTAGGTTACGACGGTTACCTCACCAACCGTACTATCAATGGCCAGATCGCACAGCAGGAGAGCGGCGCCACCATCGTCCTCGAGCACCGGTTCTACGGCCTCTCTAACCCCCTCCCGGACCTCTCCGTTGCAAGCCTCAAGCTCCATACCATTCAGCAGGCGATCGACGACCTTGAGTACTTTGCGCAAAATGTCAAGCTTCCCCAGCCCGATGGCGGCTCTGTCGCCCCTGGGAAGGCTCCTTGGGTCCTCATTGGTGGTTCTTACTCGGGTGCCCTGACGAGCTTCACCGTGGTCAAGTACGTGCCTTTTGCCCCTTTGGTTGCACAAAGCACTGCATATACTAATGCGCTTGTGCTACCTGCAGCAAACCTGATCTATTCCAGGCGGCGTACGCTTCCTCCGCCGTCGTGGAAAGCATCACGTACGTCTGTTGCGTAGTTCGGGTCCGCTATGACGTGCTGACGTCAATGATACCCGTATCCGCAGCGATTTCTGGGGATACTTCCAGCCCATCCTCGAGTACATGCCCAAAAACTGCTCATCTGACGTCCTGGCCGTCATCGAGCACCTCGACTCTGTCTACACGTCGAAGGACACCGCCGCGATCCACCAGCTTCTGTCTGTGTGGAACTTCACCCTCCTCGCCAACCACCTCGACGACGCTGCTGGCGCCCGTAAGTCGTTTACCCCACGCGCGTCGAAACTAACAGCGGATATTGACCGGGCGTGTCCGCAATGCAGTGCGCAACCCACTCTGGGCGTGGCAAGATCTCAGCCCGGATTCCGGCTACGGCACCTTCAACGCGTTCTGTGACGCGCTCGAGGTCAAGAACGGCGTGAGCGCCAGCTCAAAAGGATGGGGGCTCCAGCACGCCCTCCAGGCTTGGGGCTCCTGGTGGAACCAGACTTACTACCCGCAGAGTAAGTGGATCCCTAGCGTTTGCAGTCGGTTCAGATGTGTTAAGTACTGACCACCAACCGGCTATCAGTTTGTGGTGGCTCCGATCAAGTGTACGTATACTCCCGTCCGCTGTGAACGAGGTGCTCGTTGGACGGAGATTAACATGACATGACACCGTTCGCCCCCGCAGGTCATGCCTGGGCACGTACGATTCCACCGCGTCGTACTGGACCGACACCGCGATCGACAACGCCGGCCGTTCCTGGAACTGGATTGTGTACGCACCCTATTTCCACTTTTCCGTCTCTCGTGCGAGGTGAAAGGCGCTGAAACCTCGGGGTCTGTGTCGGTGACAGGTGCAACGAGGTCGGCTTCTACCAGGAGAGCGCCCCCGTCGGCCATCCGACGCTCGTGTCGCGCCTCATGCAGCCCGCGTACGACGAGCGCCAGTGCACGTACATGTTCCCGGAGGCGTTCCCGCAAAACGGGCCCCTGCCGCAGCCGCGCGTGGAGGAGACGAACTTGGCGTACGACGGGTGGTTCGTGCAGACGGACAACCTCTTCTTCGCCAACGGACACCGTGCGTCACTTTCTCTTCCCTTCCCCGCGCCCCGTGCCATGACCATGAGCTGACGTGCACGTGTCTGCGGTTGTTGTTGTCATTTTTGCGCCTGTTCTCGTCCCGTTCTTGTTTTATTTTTCGTGTCACGCAGGGGATCCTTGGAGGGAAGCGACCAAGGCGACGGAGACGATGGTCTTCTTCAGCACGCCCGAGGAGCCGCTCGCGATCTCGGACGGGTTCCACTGCTCGGACCTGATCGCGCAGAACGGGGTGGTGGACAACACGGTCCTGTCCGTCCAGCAGCAGGCGCTGCAGTCCATGAAGTCCTGGATTGCCGAGTGGGAGCCCTTCGAGTACGTGTCCGGGTTCGGCGGATTCTGAGCTAGCCATGAACATGGTTTATACCTTAATATGCACGACTGTCTGTAGCGACTAGTTGGTGGAATTATGAGCGTCCGCCGTTCTATTGGACGGATATGAGCGTTTTCGATGCATCGGGTTCTTTCTAGAGGAAGCGGAGCACATCGACATCGTCCGCGGATTGTTCGCAGTTGGCCAGTGCAGCGCAGCGTGAAAGCCGGACGTGGGGGTACGTGTGAGCCGCATACTTAGTGTATGGACTGCGATGGGGCCGGCGGACGACAACGCATGATGGTCACCTGCAGCTGTATCTGGGGACGTAAGTAGCAGGTGATGGCAGGCGGACTAATCGGTTAGGCTGGGAGTGTGCTAGAAGCAGCCACCATTGCTGGAGGCGATAGTTGGCAGTTGGCCGGCCGCCGGAGAAGGACTCTGCCTGAAACGACGCTCTGCCACAGAAGACGAGTACGGCAGGGCAAAGGGCGGGCACCCATATGGACCGGGTCTCGGACTGGTGCCCGTCACTGGTGATTAAAATGAGCCGGCCGACGGCGCGTCGGTGCTGGTCTCTGTGGGGCACGTCGGCGGTGCCGATTCCCAGGAAGCTCGATCACTCACGGCGACGTCAGTTATCCTAAGGCGCTGTGGCGCGCCCCAGCCCGCACTGTGGACACTGCACCTTCCAGCTCCTTCTCCCAGTGCCACGTCGTCATCGTGGTCGAATGTGGAAGACAAAGGCAGAGAAATCGAGGCACCCCAGGGCCAGCGGGAGGGCTAGAGACAAACGGGACAATGGAGAGGAGTTCTATCACGACGGGGGCTCGGCCGGCGCCTTCCCGATGTGGCATCACACGTCTGGGGAACCTCCATCGGAAGACCCCGCACGTGACTTCCCCTCTGCCCACAAGCGAACAACCCTCTGCCCAGCTCTGAATTTAATTTGTTCATTTATCTCCCTTCACTTCTTTCCCAACTCTCTCATCATCCGCCCGCCGCCACTCCTATCTCCAGTCAGTCTCCCCTCGTCCTCGTGCTCGTCGTCCCCCCCGTCGTCCTCACCTTTCTCCTCGTTGCAGCCAGACTCCTTCCCACCACCCACCCAATTCTACTACAGTCAGTCTCAACGTGTTTGACGCGTTGTTTACGCGTGCTAATGACGTATCTCCTTTCCCCAGATGGCCCAGTCTCGTGAGGACTCTGTCTACCTCGCCAAGCTCGCCGAGCAGGCGGAACGCTATGAGGGTACGTCGTTCGCAGTTTGCGTGGCCCGTTCGTCGCGTGGCTTACGCCTCGTGCCTTGCGTTCAGAGATGGTTGAGAACATGAAGCGTGTTGCGTCCTCCGACCAGGAGCTCACCGTCGAGGAGCGTAACCTCCTCTCCGTTGCCTACAAGAACGTCATTGGTGCCCGCCGTGCGTCGTGGCGCATCGTCTCCTCCATCGAGCAGAAGGAGGAGTCGAAGGGCAATGAGGTCCAGGTCAAGATGATCAAGGGTTACCGGGAGAAGATCGAGAGCGAGCTCGCCAAGATCTGCGAGGACATCCTCGACGTTCTTGACAAACACCTCATCCCTTCGGCCGCCTCTGGCGAGTCCAAGGTCTTCTACCACAAGATGTAAGTGGTGATTTACCTTGCCATCTGATCATCAGTCGCTTATCGCCCCGCTCGACCCCAGGATGGGTGACTACCACCGTTACCTCGCCGAGTTCGCCACCGGCGACAAGCGGAAAGAGAGCGCCGACAAGTCGCTCGAGGCCTACAAGGCTGCGTCGGACGTCGCTGTCACCGAGCTCCCCCCTACCCACCCCATCCGTCTCGGCCTCGCGTTGAACTTCTCCGTGTTTTACTACGAGATCCTCAACAGCCCCGACCGTGCATGCCACCTCGCGAAGCAGGCGTTTGACGATGCCATTGCTGAGCTCGACACGCTTTCGGAGGAGAGCTACAAGGATTCGACCCTCATCATGCAGTTGCTCCGCGACAACCTCACGCTCTGGACCTCGGACATGCAGGAGTCTGGTTAGTAACCTCGATCTGGACCTTCATATCTGTGATGCTGATTGCTGCGCCGCATGATAGACAAGCCGGCGGATAAGGACGATGCCGCTGACGCGCCCGCAGAGGAGGCATAATCGGGCGTCGGGGGTTTCTCGTGTGAAGTTTTATTTCGTGTAGTTCGCCGTAATGTCTTGCTCATCCACCATCGCATCCTGCATCCTCATCGTACCATATACGCGCACCATCATCTTTCTGCATTCCTTTCTCCTGTCGCATATGTTGAGTGTGGTTGTGTCCACTGGCGTGATAATGACTCGTTACGAGTGGGAATGTGAATATGAACGGTTTCGGAACGCAGGTTCTCAGACATGTATTTGCACGGAGAGGGGGGGGGGTTCACGACGCTTCCCATGTGGCGTGGAGTTGCATATGTCCAACACGCTCAAGACTCGAGGCGACGGTGAATGTGGGTGAATGAAAGGATGCAGGGTCACAGGTTCTGAAATATTGCAAGGTTTTGGTTCTTGCGGGTGTTGTAGGTCAGGCCGCTGGGAACGTGTTCTGCGTTGTGCTCTTTCTCGGCGTGGGACGCTGCCCGCGATTCCCAGGTCGACGTTTGGTAAATTAGGGGAGGTCAGAGTTGGCGATTCTGTGGCCGATTTTCAGTCGTTTCTCGAGCGATTTTGAGCAAAATCGTGGTCCTTTAATCGTCCTAGAATCGCGGCAAGTTTGACCGCCCCGCTTTTGAGTCCGATTAATCGTGGGCGCTACAGGCCGCTGCAACGAGCGTTTGGGGTCGCCAGAAGCGGCCAGAGAATCGAGGAGGCAAGAAACGGCGATTCTGGTTGCAGAAGCGACTCCAGAGTCGCTTCTGCAAAAACGCCGTTTCTGGGTCGTTTCTGCCTAAGCGCCCGATTCCCGAATAAATCCGACCTCGATTCTCGCAAGAAGCGGGTCTCAGAATCGTCCTCAGAATCGACGAGAAACGAGTAGAATCGGCAACTCTGACCTCCCCTATTGATACGTTTGCGTGTTGCTTCGTTGCGGCTGAATGGATCTTTGTTCCAAGTCGTTTGCTCACTATGACGATGTCAACAACGTTATGGTGTCAAGATGTTGCCGGGTGTCCACTATGAACTTGAATGAGGAAACATGTTCCGTGTCCATTGTCTAATATTGCGGCAGGTCATGCGTTGTGGATAACGAATACAGTGGCATGCATGGTGGCGGACACGGTGGAGGTATGTTGTTCTCGATCCGTCTGTGCGATGCAGACAATAATCGACATGCACGCGTCTTCTTGTCTTCATTTTACGCTCATGTCTCTTGTGTGCTACCATTCTCGAGGCCGTGTAAAATGAAGCTGAAACCCCCATTCGGCGCCTCACATACGAATATGAGCGGCTAGTGTGGCTGTGAACGACCAAACGGAGGCCTAGGCCAATGATGAAGAAAAAATCGGACGAGAGGAGCAGCATACAGTGAGGAGGTGGTATAAACGAGGTAGTCGGATTTGGGGGCGGACGGGCTTTATGGGGAAGAGAAGCTGCCCGAAGGTGCACGCGGCGGTACACAAGGACCGATGTGTTGCTTGGGCGCGTGCAGGAGCGGGAACGCGGACGGTGATTGGACGAGTTTAAATCGTCGCGGAAGTTGAAAGCGGCGGCGCCCGTGTCGAATGCCGTGAGGAAGCAGATGCAAGTAACGGCAGAAGATGGCGTCCCAGACAGGCGTGAGGAGGCGCGGCGGGGGGCGGAGGCTCGTCGGGGGTGGGGGCGAGGGCGAGGGCGCAGTGGGAGGGGTTGTGTATGTGGCTATGAGTCCAGCGATCAGGCGGCGGCAAGATCGGCGCTGGGAATTGGACTCCGCGAAGGCGGAGGTTCCCACGTGGAAGGTGTCTGGGTTGAAGGACCGCTCTTCGGGCAGAAATCGAGGCGAGCACTCGTTGGCCGCTGTTTCTTCCTTCCTTTCCTTCTCCACGGCCGCAATGCATGGCTCTCCCTCCCCTCGCGGCGGCCCCGCCCGCAGGGGCCGCTCCCCACGCACCAACGCTGACTCTCCCGCCCCGCCCGCCCTCCCTCCCGATTTTTCTGTCCGCTCCCCCGCCACTTTCACCTCGTGCCTGACCATCGCTGTCGAGGGCGCTATTCCGATCGAACGCCCGGAGCCCGCCCCCGTCGCGCCTGATGCTGCGACCTCAGACTCCAACAGCAGACGGGCCCCCAGGAAATCCAAGACCGACGCCCTCGCTGCCCTCCACACCCATGCTCAGTCCAATGCCGGTGAGGAAGCCCTCGCCGACGCCATGACCGAGGATGGCGGTATCCGCATCCAACTCAGAGACGGGCCCCCATTACCCGTGCCCGCCACCCTCGACCTGTCATCCGTCAAGACTCCCCATACACGGCCGAGTGGGCCCAAGGCTGCCCCGCGGCTGTTTGGGCTCACCGATTGCCCCACATTCTACCCCACCCCAGAGGAGTTCAAGGACCCCATGGCGTATATCGCCTCGATATCGGACACGGGGAAGAAATACGGGGTGTGCAAGATTGTGCCACCTCCAGGCTGGAACATGCCCTTTGTGACGGACACCGAGGTGCGTGCTTGACTTTCTTCTGGGTGGGCGTGTGGGCCACTCGGAAGCGCCGGTGGTGTCGGATACGCGCAGCTTCCTCATACAGCGCTTGCAGCGGTTCCGGTTCAAGACACGGCTGCAGCGGCTGAACTCGATCGAGGCGTCGTCGAGGGCAAAGGTGAATTTTCTGGAGCAGCTCTACAGGTTTCACAAGCAGCAGGGGAACCCGAGGGTCTCCGTCCCCACCATCAATCACAAACCGCTCGACCTCTGGTCATTGCGGAAGGAAGTGCACAAGCTCGGCGGATTCGATGCGGTAGGGCCTTTGATCAGTCTTTCAGACGTTTTGACCGTTGGACTGACGGGCAACGGCTGTCTCTTTGTCCTCCGGCTTATCTCGGTGGTTGGCGTCTTGTTGGGGCACGGACACAGGTGACGCGCGACAAGAAGTGGGCCGATTTGGGACGGTTGCTGGGATACACGGGCATCCCTGGGCTTGCGACGCAGATGCGCAACTCGTACAACCGGGTGATCCTCCCCTACGAGCAGTTCTGCGAGCGGGTACGCAACTCTCCCGCACTGTCGCCGAGCAAGCCACGCGACCCCGGGCTGAAGACACACACGAACATCCAGACGTCGACCACACTGCCGCAGCTCAGTACGGCCGAGTCTGCTGCAGACGATGATAGCCCGCCTTCCAGCCCCCTCACCGCCACATCTTCGCCCCTATCTGAGCCACCCGATGAGAGTGATATGAAAGAAACAAACGGAGTCAAGTCCGACGCCTCGCGGCCTCGCCGAAGTACACGTAATACTACGCAAGACCTGCTTCCCCTTGCCAGTACGTCCCGTGTGCTATGGGGGTGCCGCAGAAAACAATCTCATCCAATCTTTAGGAACCAGTCGAACATCAACCGGCAACGATGCACTTGTTGCCGGACAGATGGATCCAGATGCTCCCAAGAAGAAACTGCCGTCAGAGGTACGTGTTCAAGAGGCATTGTTGCGGCCGAGCAGAGCCGCTAATCCTGATATATGCGCCTATCAGCTGCACTGCGAGATCTGTCTGAAGAAGGATCAGGGCGAGCGGATGTTGATCTGCGACGGGTGTGACTGTGGTGCGTGGTCGATCTCCGTGGTGCGTAGCATCGAGCCATGTGCCAACCTCCCCAAACCACCAGGGTTCCACATGTTTTGCCTCGACCCGCCGCTGGCGAACATCCCGCGGGGCCAGTGGTTCTGCCACAACTGCCTCTTCGGCACGGGCGGGGACTTCGGGTTCGACGAGGGCGAGGAGCACAGCCTGTCGAGTTTCCAGGCGAGGGATCGTGAGTTCCGGCGTCTGTGGTTCCTGAGTCACCCCCCACAGTCCGGCATGTTTAACGGCACCGATTCGTCGTCGAGCGCACGTGTCGGGGACCCTTACGCGAACCGTTTTGGGAACATGGTGGTTACCGAGGACGACGTCGAGACGGAATTCTGGCGGCTGGTGCAGACACCGACCGAGACGGTTGAGGTAGAGTATGGCGCAGATGTGCACTCGACGACGCACGGGAGGTATGTGGGAATGAGCCGTCGTTGCATCCGCGGTTGTTCACGTATCCTTGTTGGTAGTGGTATGCCTAGCTTGGAGACACATCCGCTGGACCCATACTCGAAGGACCCTTGGAACCTGAACAACATCCCCATTCTTCCGCAGTCTCTTCTTCGTTACATCAAGTCTGATATCTCTGGTATGACTGTTCCATGGACTTACGTGGGCATGATCTTCTCTACGTTCTGCTGGCACAACGAGGTGCGTGCCATCTGTGGCGAATCAATTACCGGACGAACGCTCATAAAATTTACTCTAGGATCATTACACATACAGTATAAACTACAGTAAGCTTTCCCGCGCGGATTCAACCGCTTGTTTTTCTCATGGAATTTTCGCAGTGCACTGGGGCGAGACGAAGACGTGGTACAGCATTCCTGGCTCTGCGGCGGAGAAGTTCGAAGCGGCTATTAAGAAGGAGGCCCCGGACTTGTTCGAGGCGCAGCCTGACCTGCTCTTCCAGTTAGTGACGCTGATGAATCCGCAGCGGCTGAGGGAAGCCGGTGTGGATGTCTATGCCTGCAACCAGCGAGCGGGCGAGTTTGTTGTCACTTTCCCCAAAGCATTCCATGCCGGTTTCAATCATGGGGTATGTTACTATCTTAACTTATCTCCAGCGATGCTAACCATCAACTAACCGAACTGCCCGATTGATCACAGTTGAACTTCAACGAGGCGGTGAATTTCGCGCTCCCTGACTGGCTGCCGCTCGGGCTGGACTGCGTGAGGCGGTACCAAGAGCATCGGAAGATGCCCGTGTTCTCTCATGATGAACTTCTCATCACCATTACGCAGCAGACCAACTCAATCCAAACAGCCCTCTGGTAGGTTCGTCATCATCGTACTCCAGATCAGACGCTCATCGGTCGGCACACACCATCAGGTTGAACGACTGTCTGCAGGAGATGACTGACCGCGAGATGGATGCGCGTACACGGGCACGGTCCCTACAAATGGGTGAGGTTCTGGAGGAGACGGACCGGGCCGACGACCAGTATCAGTGCGCCATCTGCAAGGTCTTCCTTTATCTCTCACAGATCACGTGCCCCTGCACGACTCGGGTCGTGTGCATCGACCACGTCGATCTGCTGTGCAAGTGTCCACCGGCTAACCACGTCCTCCGGAAGCGGTTCAACGACATAGAGCTCCAGGACATACAGGCGCGGGTCTCGGAGCAAGCGGCAATCCCGACGATATGGCGCAACAAGCTGAAGAAGCTTCTCGACGAGAGCCCTAGTCCCCATCTCAAGAGCCTGAAGGCTATTTTTGCAGAGGGCGAGCGCATACAGTTCCCTTTGGCGGAGCTCAACTCGCTTCGGAAGTGCGTCAGCAAGGCCAACGAGTGGCTAGAGGCCGCGAACACCATCATCGCCCGCAAGCCCGCCCGCAAGCGGACGCGCAAATCGCGGGGCCGTTCGTCCACCGCTACGGTCGACGGTCTCAGCTCTGATGTCGCGGAGGAGGTTATCGAGAAGCCCGACCGCACCCTCGACGATCTGTATGGCCTTCTGGACGAGGTGGCGAACCTCGGCTTTGACGCCCCGGAGATCGGCCAGCTCAGGCAAATCGCTAGGGAGGCTGAAGAGATCCGGGGGAACGCAAAGGACCTCTTGGCAAGGGAGCGGTCTGCACGCGATCGCGAGGGGTTCGTGCATGAGTGCAGGCGCCTCATAGTGCACTCAGCGACGCTCAATGTCTTGGTCGACGAGATCGTGGAGGTGGACAAGATCGTGCTCCGCGAGCAGCTTCTCAAGGACCTCGTCGTGGAGCTCGAGGATGAGAACCTTAGCCTTGAGGACATCCGGCAGCTGAAGGCCCGTGCGGACGCGTGCAACCTCCCGATGGACAATCTCCAGATGCAGCGTTTGTATGGACTGTACAAGTCGGGTATGGCGTGGGAGGATAAGGCGAAGAGGTTGCTGGAGAAGAAGGACAGGTCGCTCGACGAGCTGGAGGAGTTCATGCAGCCCAGGCGGAACGGTCTGCCCTTCGATCCTGAGATCCTCGAGCGTATCGCCGAGCTTCGCAAGAAGGGCCGGGAGTACGAGAAGCAGGCGAAGATCTGGCTGCTTGCCGACGCTAGGGCTGAGAAGCCTAAGGTCCAGGACGTCGTGAAGCTTGTCGCTGACGCCCAGAGGGACTTTGTCATCCCTGCCGTCCAGGACCTGCAGCGCACTGTTGCCTGGGCACAGGATCTTGAGGGACGCAGCGAAGCGGTACTCAACGCGTCCTACAGCGGCATCGACGATAAGGACATCTTTGAGACGATGGGCACCTGGCGGGACTACGCAAAGAAGCACCTGACGATGTTCTCGCTCACCAACTTCCAGAAGCTCGAGACGCAACTCGAACTGCATCACCGTTGGATCCAGAGCCTCCCCTGGTACTGCGCGCAGCACAAGGACACCCACGGACAGCCTATCCTGGACGATGTAGTCGAGTCGACACGCCCCGAAGACGATCTCCCGCCTACCGACGAATACTTCACGTGCATCTGCACCACGCCTGTGCGTCCGCCGGCTATGGGTCAGGTCTCCGATGCCGTCCAGTGCGACCACTGCTTCGCCCGCTTCCACGGCGTCTGTGCGGCCAACGGTGGCTCGTGTCCATTCTGCGACCACCACCACTGGAACGGCACTATCCACAAGGAGCGCAGCTGGCATTTCTGTTACCTGCCCACTATCATGATGCACGCTCCTGACATCTCCAAGTGCTACTCCGAAGAATGGAAGCAGCTTGAGATCATTGTCCACCGCGTCGACCGCCTTTGTGGCGTGATCGGCCAGTTCCTCTCGTTCCTCAACCAGCCCGCCAACCAGCGCGTAGAGTACATCCCCCAGGTCCGTCATTACATGCGGAAGCTGTACAAGATCCAGTTCGCCGTGTCGCCGAACCCCGAAGTCTCGTTTGGCCTTGAGCTTGCGTCACTGCACCGCGTGCTTGCCGGGCAACCGGCGCCAACTCGGATGAAGAAGCGCAGGCGGCCCAAGTTCACCTTCGGACAGGACCAGGACAAGGACTGGTTGGACGGGACGCGATGCATCTGTCGCGGGCGGACGAACTATCTCCTGAACTACCCAACGGTAGAGTGCGAGCTCTGCGGCAAGTTGTATCACGGTGGCTGTGTCTTCTTCCCCGTCGAGGGTGGGCGCGGTGCACGATTCATGTGCCCGCTGTGTTGCGTCCGAAAGAACCGTGTTTATCCTTATTCGGAAGTGCGCGTGAAGCATGTCGGTGAGTAACCACTTCCCATGTGGCAAATCTGCAGACATGCTGACAATCTGGTCGTTTAGAAAACCCGGAGCAAGATTTGTTTGTCGACACTAAGGAGATGCTCGACACGTTCAGCAAGGACATCATCTACATGCGTTTGCCGCCCCCATACACCCAGACACTCTTCGTCGAACTTCTCCGCTTCACCCCCGGTCAGCCCGACAATATCGCCGCCAATGGGGCTTCCATCTCAGCACCACCAACAAGGCCTATGTCGATGTCGGGGCCAAGTAACCCTGCTCCAATGCCCGTTACCAACGGTAGCTCGGCTCATCCTCGATCGATGCATCCTCCTCATTCGCATCATTCTCATTCGCACTCGCACTCGCAATCCCACTCGCAATCTCATTCCCATTCCCATTCAATGTCCGCGCCACCACCGGCGGGTCCTTCCTACGACAATGGACGACCGCCTTCCCACGTTCCACCTCCGCCCCCATGGGCTCTGACCCTTACTAGCCGATGGAGTTCTGCTGCCGCAGCAGCCGCACCTCCAGGCCCTAGTCGGCCTGCTCCTCCCCCGCAGTCACCGGCCGAACAGATGAGGTCTCCAATCGGGGGGATGCAAACACCCCCGCTGGCCTCACGAAAGCGGAAGTATCCCGAGGAGGTGGCGCCACCACATGGGCCGCCTCCCCCCGACGACCGTCTTGCGCCTGCTCCGTTGATTCGCTCACCGAAGCGCCATCATTCTACGACGGTGTCGCCGCCTCAACCCTCCGCCGCTCCTCGAAGCAGCCAGGGCATGTCGCCGTCGCTTGCCATGATGCTCTCGCCGACGCCTAGCGCTGATATGCGGTCGCCCACACGGCAACAGCCGCCCCCACCTCTTCCTACATATGTACATGCGCACAGCCGGAGCATCCCTCCGAGTCCAGGGAGGAGTGGACCAACGGAGGACCCCAACTCGCACCATCGTGGTCAGAAGGTGAAGGCGATTTACCCTGGGCAGAGCTCAGCTCCCCCCCGAGTGGATGAGGAGCGATGGTCTCCGTCGCTACCTCCGCCACCGCGTCACTGACCGTAAACACTGATTTGTTGCACCTGTTGCGGATGCACCTACACATTTCCCCATGCACATCACTTGCTTATGATACATACATTCTTCCTTGCCTTTCTTTGCTCTTGCTGTAGCCCGTCACCATCCCATCCGCTTGTTGCTATGCTGTCTGTAGTTCTACTGGGTAATTCTATCTTGTTTGTCGCGCATGTTACACAATATTAAGTGGTTATGATAATCCACCATCTGTTCGGTTTCGTCTAATCATTATCGCCCGCATGGACGCGTGGTTATTCGGTTCGGAGTACGCAAGATGATAATGAGAGTCAGGGCGTCAGCTCAGTCGGAAGGAAGAACGACTCGATATATTAGCCTGTACCTACTGAGACGCGGTTAGGGCGTCAGCTAAGTACAGTATGTTAGCAATGAATATAACAGTACTGTTGAATGTGAATATACCTCAGTCGGTATGAAGAACTGAGGAAAAAGAGGCGGGTATGGATGATGCCGAGAGTAAGAAGGTGAACTAAACAAAAATAAGTAAGGATTAGAAGCCCGATAAGCATCTTTCTACCATGGTCGTTGCACGTTCTCAACATATCTCAACAGATGATGTAAGTTTACTGCTACTTATGTTTATGCTTGTCTTGAAAAAGAACCACTGAGAATGCTGAGTGGAAAAGGGGTGAATGTACTTGTAGCAATAATGTTAACAACAGCCAAATATGCGAAGTGCGTTATGCAATGGGCTTTAAGGTACGTCTACCCTTCTACCGTCTAACCATGAGCTTGTATGTCGACCAGCCGGCGATCACTGCAAAAGCAGCGAGCACCGCAATGATGCCACTGAACCAGTGAAGGTTCTACAAAACCCCTCATAAGCCTCCAAGCCAGAGTGAATAGAAGCGAGCCACCGCTCACCTCGATATTCTGACCCGGCACATGTACGTTCATCCCCCAGAGACCAGTGACCAAGTTCATGGGGATGAGCACGGTACCAAGCGCGGTGAGCTTGGAGAGCACGTCGTTGATCTGGTTGTTCGCCTCCGTCATCTCGATCGAGATCTGCGCAAGGTAGTTCGAGTGCGAGCGCGACAGGATCTTTTCATAGTGGTTCAGGTTCTGCGTCATCGTGATCAAGTGGTCCTGGATGTCGGACAGGTAGAGCCCGATGTCGGACGTCGGTGCGACGCGCCAGTTCTCGTTGCACCGCTTCGCAAGGCCCTTCACGACGTCCGCTTTGTTGCCCATAAGGCGCAGGAGACCCATAACTTTCTTGCGGCACGTTCCGATCCTAGTGTCGATCGGGAGTCAACATGAGATGAGCGGGGCAGGTTGAATGCCTTTCAACGTACCGCCTCAACATGTCGGTTTGTTCCGCGTCTTTTAGAATGAGCACAAGCTCGTCGATGCTGTCGACCTCGTATTCTATGCCCTGAATGAGCGGACCGAACGCGTCCGTGATGTCATCGATGAGGGCGTATGAAATCCAATCGGAAGTGACGCTAATATAATCCTTCAGCTGCTTGATTCGCCGCCGGACATTCTGGGGGTGCGGAGTGGGCCTGAAGTGGAACTAACATTGGAACGTGAGTATTCGACTGCCCTAACCTCCGAGAAATCCAGGGATGAAAGGCGCACAGAAAGAATGCCATCCCGGAAGACGATGATATACATGTTAAGCGGCTCCAGATGCGTCGGGCTGTACGGGTCCTGATCGAAGCCACGGAAGCACACGAAGTAGTAGTTTCGGAAGAGTTCGATCTTCTCGCGCGTTTCCTCCATCTGGATGTCTTCAGTCGTCAGCGGGTGGATGTTGAACACCTGGAACCGATATTACGTTAAGATACGTGATGAGATGTGAGCAAAGCGGTAATGAACGAACCTTGCTGAGCAGCTTCATTTCCTCATCCGTAGGCGCAAGGACATCCAGCCACCATGTGTAAGCATCGGGGGCCGCATCCTCCCCGGGACGCCGCTCGCCGGCTGGGCTCTTCAATGGGAAGGCAGCGTTGCCGTTCAGGAGAGGTGGGGTGGGGGATGTGGCGCCGGACTTCGGGACG